>JAOUQZ010000049.1:10808674-10834120 GCA_028564935.1 Neosilurus hyrtlii | reverse complement strand
GTACTGTTATTTTTTCCCACATACAATATATTTAGCTCTACTTCGACGTATCGAGCACTGTTCTACGGAAAATCGACACAAGATATATATATATATATATATATATATATATATATATATATAAACTAATCAGAAAAGGCTCACCATAAAGAACTGACAAAGTGTGATGTGAGGAAATATGTTGTGGGCTTTGTTCTTGCCACAAGTGAGACGCGACTGTTGCCAGAAGTGAGACAGCTGATTCTGAAGAGGTCCACTAGGCCGAAGGTACAGTACATATTCTCTGGGTAAGGGGTCATCCAGAAAAGGGTCATCTATGTGGGAGAAAAGCCTGCAAAGAGGAGTTCAACAGATCACATCTCAAGTTACTGTTTCTTTACAAAATTCATGATAAGTAAAATAATAAGTAGGGCAAAAAATCTTAACTACTCATATTTAGGAACTACACATTCACACACATTCAGTCCTAGGGAAAATGTAGAGTTGTCACCTGACCTACTGGCATAATTTGGGAGATTTCAAACAACCCAGAGAAAATTTACATATATGTGGGAAGAATAACTACCTTTTTTATACTCAAGAGCATAAATTGCCTGAAGGGGTGACAACCACTTCTAGAGGGGTTCTTATGCAATGTACACTAGGAAAACAAGATATGCACACAAAAAAAAACAAAAAAAAAAACATTCTTTATAGTATGTGTGCCACAAAAGAGAGTGAAGAGCACTGAAAGACATCAGAATGCAAAGCATTCAAAGCATGTGAATAATCCTATATACTTTTATTTTATCTGTATACAACAGAACTATGGATTGTATATTTTACTAATTTGTCAGAAACTGTGTGTGATGGTTTAAACACACAGGGAAAATGTGATATTTCACATTAAATAAAAACATATTTATTCATTCAAGGGCAAAAACCCAACATTCAAATATGCAAGGTCTCATATTTTATTTTTAGCTACAGTTTAAATGCATAAAAAAACATGTTTCCCAAGCTTTTTGGATTATTGCAGGAAAAGAACAATTGCTAGGATTAGCCGTTCATCACGGTTTCATTGGCTAATACAACACTGATTTGGCGATTTGTTATTAAGTTAGGTTCGCTACATTGGGGATGCATAAAAATGACTTATTCTGAGCTGTTTGTGTACACGTGTTGACGTCATCTTCAGTTGTGTACAGTGAAGGCATGAATAGACTTCCTGATTGGTCACTTTCATTAGATCACCTATGCCCACTGTGACAATTACTTCATGTGTCATGTGAAAATACTGTACATATAGTGGCATGTGCCATAATGTTTAATCTCAACTTTAACATTTAGTGCCAAAATAATAAACCGTTCTGGCAAAATATAAAGTGTTTTATATTATAAAAAAAAAAAAAAAGTTTTTCCTGAGGCTAGAGGATTTTTAGAGCTGTTAGCCTCACTGGCTTAGAGAGTCAGTATGCTAGAAGAAGCCTAGGCATGTGATAAATACACATCTAATGCTGTGCTCCTCCAAAAACAGTATGACGTGAGGCAAACACAGCATTGCCAGCAGGAGGCAGCAGAACACAATAGGAAGGAACCAATTTTTAGGGTGGTATGTATTCTGTGTAATTGTTTACAACATTAAGGAAATAAAAAACATTTTATACTTACCAGTCACATGCAAGTTGTACATTCCTGCCTCCTGTAGAAACCAGTGCCTTCAACCTGAAATCAGCATGGAAAGATTATAGCATCATATAAATAAATATCATACAGATTTCATTCGAAGAGAGTGGAAATGTCTGGTGTGCAACAAATTGATTTTTCCCCACTGTAGCACCATTGATTTTCCACATTCATTTACTGTCAAAACGAATGAATTCTAACCCCTCAATGAGAAGCATATACAGTATTATACAATGCAAAATATAAAGTACAGTGATATTTCTTTAGCATATTGTAACACTTTCTCTTTTTCTTGTTTCACATGGCTTATCATGGGGTTTGTGCTTGAGCTGACTAAAACTGTGTGGGCGGACATGAAGCTACAGAGCCAAGAAGTGATACTCTGTGTTCCATGATGTGACTCACAAACAAAAAGATATGACATACTGGGGCCTGTAAACAGCTTCTTAACATAATTGGTGACAAAATGGAGAACGTTCAGCAAAAATGAGTGACAAAGGATAAAACACATTTCTGATGCCTTCACAAGTGTGTGTGGAAACGGTTAAGCTACGTGCGAGAAACGATGAGTAGTCTGTTCCCTTGCATAGTAAGAGTTTAAAATAATAGAATTGCAAATGGTCATCCATAGCTGATTACTAGCATTTTCTAAAACATATCATCTTATACAGCTAATAGCGAAACCAACATGATGTTTAAAACCCTTTTTAGCAATTAGCATACTCACTACTAGGGCCTGGAAAGTATCCTAATATGCTGTCCATACCACATGAATGAACAAAAAATAAAGTAAACAATAGCACTAACAAGTTTTACATCATTTAAAAAGCTTACTTTTCAGCTCAACCACTATATGGCCTATATTCATACTGGGATGTAGTTTTTATGCAAGTTCTTCTCTTACCAATACTACAAGTGCCTGAACTGCCTTGTGTCCAACAGGGACTTGCTTCGTGGTGATGGTTGTATATCTAGGATAATTAATGCTGTCTGACCTGATGCATGTTCACTGATGAGATAATTAGCAAAGAATGATTTGAACCATGAGAAAGTGTGTCATACCTTCTGCCCCAGTAAAAGTAACAAGAGGATGAATATTACAGCTTATTTATAGCTAAACTTTCATTCTTCTTTTTCAGAATACTTTGGTGTACATGATAATACTTGACATTGAAGTTAGCAAAAAATGTGAACATTAATGAACCTTAAGTAACATTCCAAAGTAAATGAAACACATATCAGTTGATAGGGTTTTTTTTCTTTGTTGTTGTTGTTGTTGTTTTAATTAAAACAAATAATCAACATCTGAATAAGTGTTTATCCAATTCGTGAATAAAATGACACCAACAGTGAATTAACGTAACATGTTTAAAATTGTTAACTGGCAAAAATTCCCAAATGAAAAGCTAATTAAAATATTTACACAGGAGAGTTAAAAAATTATCAACATTTCCAGGCATTATATTTGCTTATTGAGGTGGATTAAAACTAAAACTAGGTGCAATTAATATTTATGTGGGACTTGTTTAACATTACTAAAGGTTTATTAGTGCTAAGGTTAATATCTCAGTTATATTTAGTGCATAACACAAGATAAGAGTACAACCTTAATATAAAACACTGCCATGTAATCATAGCTGTAGGAGCAATAATGCTAAATATGGCTGTTACAAATAACTACTGGAATCTGACTCACAGCAATCACTTCCTTTACAGACAGCATACCATTAGTATGTTAAAACCCACTGTGTGAGTGCATTAAGGCCTGTGAGACAGGTGTCGAGAGATCTCTTTTACAGTGGCTTTATCATCGAGTGAAGTGAAACCCAACAGTTTGTTATGGCTTCCCTTTAAGGTAAAAGTCTCTTAATGTTTCTAAGACAAAGGACTAAACTGGCAGTTCATCAACAACAGTTCATCCAGAGACATTTATTTTAGTGTAAAACAGATTATTTACATGTTCATATATGGAGCTCACATTAGTGAGTCACACCACAGTGGTCCATGGTATATTTGAAGCTAATGAATCTGATAAAAACATTGGTTTGCTACTTTTCATATGGCTAAATTAAGAAGTACAAGCAAAACAGCTGTGTCTCACCTGCTCCCTAAGTCAAATATGGATGGGTATGTGGCAAGGAACTTGTTCGATATGCAAAAAGGGAACAAATGATTGAGCATGAACATGCATAAATACCAGAAGCTGAATTTAAGCATGAGGCTTCACCAGTTACATCAGTAATTTTTGATCTATAAGTACACCATTGTGGTATGCTAACCATGGTGCACTGACAGAAAGGCCACACTTCCTGATTACTCAGAGCACTATTTACTTTGCTTACACTGAACATAGACATTAGATCAGATATAAAACACTTAAGACAACAGCAAACACAGGGTCACACTCAAACAGTAAACAGAAAAACAATACACTAAATTGAGTAATATACTGATATTGTCACAATATTTCACTTGAATAAATGTCAAATTCTTCATTCTTCAAGAGTAATTATTTTTTTAAACATGTCTACAAATAATTTTTAAACACTTATATTACTAATCAATAAGCCATACTAAAGTTATTATCACCATGATTATCAGGTGTATAAACAAAGGTAACCACCAACTTAACTCACTTTACTTCATACAGATTCCTATCTACATAGTACGTTATCTAACAAAGATGCCCCTAATAGATTTATCTGTGACATCTTAATACAGAGCTTCCATACTGTAAAACCTCAAATATTTGGCCAACAGCCTAGCCCCTTCAGCTAGCGTTCCTGTACATGTTTCTGTAGTGCCATGCTGATACAGCAATTACACATAACAGTATGTATATACACCGGTGGCAGTAAGGGTATAATCGAGTACCTTTCGCAGACGGAGAGGGGTCAATGTTGCACCATCAAGTGACATGATGAGCTTCACCTGTGTGTAATCACTGGTGTTGTTTGTGGTGCTTACAGAGGACAGTAACCAGAGAGAGAGAGAGAGAGATACAAAAAGTCATGTGCCTGTGTGTGAAGAATATTCAGTGAATGTTAAAGTTATAGTGTTTGTCACTAAGTGATACATTCTAGTAAAAAAAGGGAGTTGGTTGCCTAGGGTGCCTAGTCTGAGCTGAGTTGGAGTGGATAAACAGAGTGAACTGGCTGCCTGTCTGTCTCTTCAGTATCCCAAACCTAAGGACTGTTACAATGACTGATGGAGTGAACACATGCGTTCACTGACCTTTTGCATGGTTCCAACTGGTATATATATATATAAAATGTCAGATCCTTGTTGTTGCTGTATGTTACGTGACCTGAATGATATGTTTACGCTAATACTACTAATAACATCACTACTGTCATAACACACTCTGTCTAACTTGAAGATGAAGTTAAAATTCTAATTATCTATTTACATCCTGGTGTTAGACCTATTGGAAGGTGCCTGCTGTAAAGGTAATTGCCATAGTAATATTACTTTACCTTAGTACAATTTCCGTAAGCTCACAAATGTCTAGTAATAATAACTTACAAGAACCAAGCGTGCACTTGTGAAGTGCAGACAAACACACACACACACACACACACACACACACACAAACACACAATTTCCTGCCCATTGAAAATCGGCGTGTCACAGTACCTTCCGTGTAGCTCATATGAAAGGTAACAATGATTAGCCATGAAATTAAATATGCCTGCCTATCATGTAGGTCCTACTTGTTTGACCAAAATGCCTCTACTACATAGACCCAGCCATCTAATCATGATAATACCCTCATCAACGTCCTTACTCTAGCCCATTTTTTCCTGCTTCACATCAACGTTGAGAACTGGCTGTTCATGTGATGCCTAACATAGCACACCCTATGTATTTTTATGTAATGACATAAAAACTACTTTTTCACAAACTGTTTTAGCAAACTAAAACAAGATTTTTATAGCTTATATTTACATACTTTACGTAACCACAAGACTGGTCAGGTGAGCGCTGCGCTTTGAATTGAGATAATAAGCACTACAGGGTGTTAAGCATACTCATTCAGTCAGTACATACTACAAGAACACATGAGAAAACCGGCTTCATGAAGGTGTGTTTGCGCAATAATAAAAATGTTTAGTATAAACTACAAGAAAATATCGGGGGGGGGGGGGGGGTGCTTATAGTTCATATTTACCATTTTTAAAGGTCAGACATTGTTCGGGTGAGCTGTGCACTTTGAAACTAAAGTAAGTGCATTCTCATAGAGGTTAGCCTGCATATTACCAAACACAGATGAAAACCAGCTCAGTGTGTTTAAACATGAATTTAAAATGTTATATATTACAAAGAAATAAAAGAAAAACTAACTAAAACAAGATTTTTATGGCTTATTTTTCCATTAAAAAAACAAAAAACCTTAAATATGTGTTGATTAAAGCATTAACCATAGAATAATGATTTTTAATCCCAAGATAGCAGACTAATCAGGAAGTATGGTTCCTATCACCAATGGCTATCACCATTCCAGTCTAGTATATATCTCACTGTTCTTCACATTACTTCTCAGCGCTTTTAAAATGATGGCTGATTAGTGTGTATCTACAGGTCTGGACCTTTATTATAGAAGATTATTATTATGTTATATTCCCTGAATCATATAAAACTAAGAAAAAATTAAGCCAGGGATGCCCATCTGTCCCCACTGTCTGATACATTGCTGATGTTGACTACACATTTGGCTGTTTAGACTTTAGGTAGAAAACCACTTTATTTTTCAATAGATGTTGACATTTAATTATGTAAAATGATTATTTTTATTTTTATTTATTTAATCGCAGTCTTTCAGGGTTAAAACAATTTTTAACAATGCTAAATGTTTTAATAAAATCTTGGTAAAAGTAAATTAAAAGTCATAAAATAATATTATTATATTCAAATTAAATTCCACATGAGCAATTTAGCAAATCTTAGTCAACTGTACATTATAAATAGGATGAAGTGGATCTACCTATATAAATGGACATGAAAGGGGACGCAAATGTTGCAGTCAAATGAGTGCTGCTACTGAAACAGTTTCCACTCAAAGAACAAAGTAACCACAAATGTGGGAAGATAAAATTCTTATTTTAAGTTTCCATTCCTATAATAATTTTAAAAAATTGCTGTGATCAGAAAATGCCGCCAAAAAAACAACAAAAAAAAACCCCTACCAATATGGAATTAAACATGACTATGTTCTTATGAGTTACATGGCATATTTCTATTCACAAAGAAGTTAATATTTTGAAGTAATTTTTGGAAATAATTAAAAAACTATCAATGCTCATTCTCATGTTTCTTTTAATATACTGCAAGATTTTGAAGATTACAGTTGTAGTTACAGTCTTTAGACCCATATATATTTGATATATATTATATGTTTTTGAACAAATGTAACCTAAAATATCATCAGACTTACACACATTCTAAAAGCATAATAAGTGCATAAGTATTTGGACAGCATGGACATTTTTTTTACTTAGTGTCGGTATACAACCACAGTGGATTTGAAATGAAGCAGGTGTAATTAAAAACAGAAATTTATACTTAATACTTAACAAAAAATGGCATTAACCATTTAGGTATGAGAGTTAGTTTTAAATATAGTCCCTTCATTTTTAGAGTCTCAGAAGTAATTGGACAAATGCATACTTCCAGTGCTACTATCACACTGTCTCGAATCTTGCCCCATGAGCAGAATATTAAAAACACTCTTTACGTGGAACAAAAGCCAAGATATGAGAAGTTGCTGCTGCGTAACTGTGATGTTCACAGATGGGTATAAAAGCTGCCTCAACACACATCCACAAACACCTGCACTTTAACAAAGTAAATGTTCATATACACACACACACACACACACACAGCTACACTTATTGTTATTTGTGATGACACGCTCGCTGCCAGTATTGTAATGTCAACTAAAGCGTTCGCACATGTGAATTATGTTTGACTTATCAAAGCTGCTACGTACGTGGCATGGACTGAAGATGCAGACGCTGCACCCAGGCGTACAAGGAGTTCGTGTTACACATCCAAAAGTATTTCCTACGTACACTGGATTTCCTGTGACATTTCTTTCTTACTTCCATGTATACACCAAACATTGGCAAACCTAAAGAGCCAATCTGTGACAGGGGTATAAATAAAAGGATTGCCATCTGGAACTAATGGAAATCACCAAATGTCGAGTTTCTTTCCTTTAAATGCTTTGCCAGTTCTTCACTACAGCCAACTTCAGTTGCTGCTTGTTTGTGGGTCTTTCTGCTTTCAGTTTTGTCTTTAGTAACTGAAAGGCATGTGTTGACAGAATCTGCCATTTAAAGATTAGGGGGATGAAACATACTTTTAAAATTAAGATGAATCCATTTAAGCATTAAAAATTTGATAAGAAGATGACTAAAAATCAAAATTGGCATTGCCAACAAAATTAGATAGCTGATGACCTCAGTGAGGAAAGACGAGGTGGCAAATATGGTAGATTGTATAAGTAATAAATGGAAAGACAGCTCTGACACAAGCAACGATTGCTGAAACATTAATGCATTTGAAAGGATTCTTGATTATCTGATGTTTAGGGAGCAACAGTTGATTTGGTTCATTGTTTACTGCAACAATAAAATGTATTTGTTATGGCAACCATAGCATGTGCGATCTGACTGGTTGTTGAGTGGTCTGTACTGGGGGTTAATGGACTGCTCATCAATTAATCTGATTGTGGGCCAATGCTCAATAACTTTTTTCTCAACTCATTAGCACTTGACCAAAACATGAACCTCAAAAAAAAGAAGTCTGCAAAAGGAAAATGCAACTCTGTTGGTGTTGAAAATGATGAAAAGAGCAAGAAACAGGAAGAGTTACAAAAGTTTATTTCAGACCAAATAAACAAAAACTCAGTAAAGAAAGACCTCTAGTGATACGTATGCTGTTCGCCAATACCTAGGCACACTCAGCAACGAGAACCTGGAAATTCTGGACTTACTGTTTCAGAAACATTTTCCCATGTTTGAAAAGTATACCTTGGTGGAGTTTAGTGAGAATATGGGTCAGCGTATAGAGCTTTCGAATGTGAGCATCAATTTCTGGTTCTTTTTTACTATCTCTCCTTTTTTTCTGTGTTGTAACAACAATGCCATATTAACTTTGTCAGTTCAGTCAGTAAAGGAAATTCCAGACCTCTGCATTTATATACAGATCTCGTATATAAATCAGTCGTTCAATACATCAAAGTCGCTGGCTGGAATTTCTTTGTACTGACCTTGAGCACCCTTAAGAAGTAAAATATAATATAAAAAAAAGATTCATATCATAGGCAAATGTGTGTACTGCACAACCCAAATGTCAAACATGTAACTGTTAATAAATCACTACCTTTTTATACAAATATTGAATGGTTGTTGGGTTCAGACCTAGTTTGTATCAAATGTCTTTAGCCATGGCGTTAATCTCTTCGAAATATCCAGGAAAAAATGCACTAGGCCACCAACACTGACCACTGAGCCCACTCCATTCTTTTGTTGTTTTCACAAATCTGGTCCGATATCTTACAATTCTTTCATTTTTTTGGCCACTTGTGAAGTGAAAGACCATTTGCCTTTCTGTATCATTTTGTATTGTATTGTACATCCTTCAACCACACACCGTGCAGGCATGCTGTGCTTTTTAAGAAATCAAAGCACGTATTTTGTAGTTAAATAGCATGAATGATCACTAAAAAACAAAGATGGTTTCCTTCGATGATGTTATGGCTCTAGAATTTTCAGATCCCCCTATTAAGAATTTTAAAATGACTATATTAAAGTTTAAAAAAAAAAAAAAAAGCAGAAAATGAATGACATGACAATAGCAGTTTATTCAGACAAATCACTAAGCCAGTGTTTGAGATAATCTTTAAGAACATCCCATTTTTGCTTTTAAAAGCTTTCGAGTGGCTTTCACCATATCCCATTGGGCCATTATCTCTTTGCGTTCTCGTTGTGTTTCTTTAAGTTTTTTGAGCATTTGACTGAATGTGAGCAGAAAGTATAGCTCTATAAAGGCTTTCAGGGTTACACACTGTTGTGACATACAGGTTCTAGTATTAAACATACTGTAAACACTGGGAAAATATACAATCAAAAGTCATCGAATGTAATGCCTTCTGAGGCATTTCAGAAAAAATCTGCCAGTGGAAATTATTGATGTGTTCCTGTGTGCTGCCATCAAAGTAAGGCAAAAATGAAAGGAACTGATAAGTGTTATTACCAGTTTCAGTTGTGTTGTGGGTAGCAGCTATCAGGTGAGATGTTTGGGAATATAGAGAATGGAACAGAAACAGCACTGATCACTTCAAGAAAAGTATGTTATCCTTCAAATAAATACTTTGCTTTTATTTTAAGTAACTTTGACTGTGATACACCCTGAATTAAATTTCAGAGGTAAAAAACCCCCAATAGTTATTTTAATTTTTAGTCTACAAGCTAATGATGATTCTCATAGAGCAATAACTAAATGTTGCTAGCTACAGGATTTCCAATACTAGAAAATTATATATTATTATGGATTATGGAATGGTCTGACAATCTAAATAAATAAATTAATAAAAATCTTACAATCTGAATAAAAAAGATTTTCAGATTTTCTGAAAGGATAAGATTTTTAAAATGTTTCACATATTTACATGTGGTACTTTCACAGTATGTGACACAATTCCTGTTGTAGAATTTACCACAACGCTGGATCACTTCTTCTCATCTCTGTAATTGCCTGTGGTATCCACACCATGAATTATTATTTTTTACTTGTATAGCCTTTGTTTATGCTGGTTTAAACTGGAAGCAGTACAAGACGCAGTGCATTGTGGGTGACCGTGAAAATGACAATGAACTTTCACTCACTTTCTACAG
The DNA here is from genome assembly GCA_028564935.1 of Neosilurus hyrtlii. Classification (NCBI taxonomy): domain Eukaryota; kingdom Metazoa; phylum Chordata; class Actinopteri; order Siluriformes; family Plotosidae; genus Neosilurus; species Neosilurus hyrtlii. Next base: position 10,823,555 of record JAOUQZ010000049.1, on the reverse strand, counting down.
AATTCACCAGTAGTCACATCATCAGTAAACACCAGTGAACCAGTTCAGATGCCAGCCATACATGCCAATGCCCCCCCCCCCCCCCCCCCCTTTTGAATGGGTTTTTCTTCACCGTGGAAGAGTCCATGGTCTTCCAGGTCTTTTGGTATTGCTCAGCTCACGAGTGTATTTCTTCCTTTTAAGAATTTACCAAATTACTGCTTTGGCACCTCCTAAATTTTCTGCTATTCCTCTGTTACATGCAATGACATTCATTTGCATTGCCACACCTTTGGAACACGTATTGAGAGTTCCAATGGCTACCAAATGCAAATTTAACAGATTTAATTTAAAGCTGTAAAATTTGTAAAGCTTGTAGACTTTATTTATTAAAAAATTAAAGGGTAGCACATCTCCAATTTACCAGATAAATAGAAAAGTGTGAATATTTTGTTCTCCTTGCGTGACAAATTGGAGATGTGCTACCCTTTAAATTTTTCTTTGAATAGTTTCACTGGATTTTTGGGTTTAGCACTCCACTAAATGTTTTTTTTTTTTTTTGAAGTGAAACCTCTTTCTTCAATTAAGATTTCATTTGTCATGCAATAATGAAGAAACAGGCCAAAGCTGGCCATGACACTGTTAATAAGTAAAATGGAAATGGGGGACTATGTGTAAAACTAAATGTAATTCCTGAAAGGGTAATGCAATATTTTTTTTAAACCTGATAAATTTTAGCTGAAAATCTACACTTTAATCACATCTTGACCACCTAGTTGATGTTTGCAGTGGGGAAAAATAATCTATAAATACCTATGGGCCTGACTGTAGAGAACACACATTCAGTGAAACAAATGACACATATATTATCCTTGATCATTTGTTTACTGAGGAAGATGAGCCAATATTAGATATCTGCGAGTGGCAAAAGAAATCAAAAGGCTCTGAAAATGTCCTGAATTAATTTAACTAGTGAATATACAGAGTGAACTGTCTGTCTTCAAAACTCTCTTGTCCTGAGCTGGATATTTGCTACACTAGTGCCAAAAGCCAGGACATGGGAAAAATGCGAGCAAGAAATCTGAGCAGCTCACCTACTTCAAAGGCGTCACTGAAATCAGGTGTCCTACACTTGGCATTGGTAGCCCTGTTTGGTGGCATGCAGCAGTTCGTCGAGGAGGTCTTCCAAGAGCAGCAGGAAAATCATCAGCGGCTGCTGGATGCCATCAGGCTTGCACCACCTCCATTCCCCTGCAGCTGCCATGTGCTATCCCTGCACCATCCTCAGCAGTATGGAGCCACAGGACACTGCTGAAGCCTTTGTTTAGGTATTCCAACAGGTGGCATGGGTTGGCCAGAAGAGGAGTGAACGGTGCTGCTTATGCTGCTCTTGTCTAATGAGGCTGAGCTCATGGACATGCAGCTTTCCCCACCTCCCAGGTATCCAGAGCTGAAGTGAGCAGAGCCCCAGCAAGTCAGTCGCTCCCCAGAGCAGCACTTCCAACAGCTGGCTCTGAAGGAAACAGCAGAGTAGATGTGGTGCCATGGGCCAGGAACACTCATGAAAATGATCAAGCATGCTGAGGATCATCTGGCGGCATTTCCAGTAGCAGGCAGGCATCCCGCCTCCTCTCTCTCCGTTTCATCTCCATCCTTCCACTGTATGTTGTTCTTCTTCCCTGATCCCTGCACCATGTAAATGGAGGCCAGCTCCCCAATTCACACTCCCCAAACCTGTGCTTCTTCCCTCAGTGTGTCTTTCCTGTCTGACTGCCCACAGTGCAAAGAAGTTAATAATTTTCTAATTTTGTGCGGAGCTGTTCTCAGTGCGGAGCTGTAGTTGCACCGTCACAGCGACTTCTTGTAGTCACTCTGCGCAATTAATATGTAAATGCAGCCTATTTTGTCTAAATTAGCAAATTTCTTCATATATGATCATTATCTATACCTCAGACTTGCGTTGATTATTGTAATAGAGTTTTTTGGGATTTTGTTTTTCTGTTACAAGCCAGACAGATAACAGTTGTTCTAATTGTAGAGTCTACCTCGATTTCAAGAAAAGAAATGCGCTGAAAATGGCCAGAACTGATAAGACATCTGCCTGCCTGAAGCCAAAGGCTAAAAAGAGAGAGGCAATTCCTGGGGCTGGCTGGGCATTATTGTAGGTTTATACCTACTTTTTCAGATGTCACCAGTCCACTGACTGACCTCACTAAAAAGGGTTGCCATATATAGTCCAGTGGACAGAGTCAACCAGCAAACAGGCTTTTAGGTGGGTAAAATCGTTTTTGTGTGGGGAACCACTGTTAATTGTGCCTAACTTTTCTCTTATTTTTGTCTTGCTGATTAGCTACAATACATTAGCTACAAGCTCTCCATGAGGGAGAGAAGGTACAGCATAGAGAAGGAGTACTTTGCCATGAAGTGGGGAGTTCTCATTCTCCAGTACTACGCACTGGTACACCCTTACCCTCTATTCGGATCACACCCCAATGGCTCCAATGCATGAAGGATGCCAATGCGCAGATCACTCATTGCTATCCTGCCATTTAAGTTTGAGGTGATCTACAGGCTGGGGGTACAGATGGTGGTAGCTGATTACCTCATCCAGCAGGGAGAGGAGTCAGCTGCAGCGCTGATGGATCTCCCACCTGAGATCAGGTAGTGGGAGTATGTGGCAGCAAGGGCATGACCGAGCACCTCCTGCAGGCACAGAGAAGTCATGTAAAAGCAGCAGGTGAGTGAACCTTGAGTGTGTCTCTCTCTATCTTTCTGTGTGTGTGTGTGTGTGTGTGTGTGTGTGTGTGTGTGTGTGAGTGTGTGTGCATCTGTTTTGGTTCATTAAAAAATTCTCCAAAAGAATTAAAAGACTCTGAAAAGGGTCTGTTCTATTTAAATACTGAATAAACAAAGTGAACTGTCTGTCTGTCTCTGAAGCTCTTGTGTCCCAACCTGGATATTTTTTTACAACCCCTCATAGGTATTCATTCATTCATTTTCTGAACCGCTTAATCCTAATTAGGGTAACAGGGAGGCTGGTGCCCATCTCAGCCGACTCTGGGCGAGGGCGCAGTACACTCTGGACAGCTCGCCAGTCCATCGCAGGGCCCCCTCACAGATTACCATATAGGCAATGACCAGTCCTTTTGGAACAAAGTGCTCTGACACACTCTGTTTAGCTAGGTCACAGTACACATATGAACAAGAGAAGAATGCCATACCAACTGTGATGCATGGTGGTGGTGGCGGTGGAAATGTTATGTTTTGTGGTTGCTTTACTGCCCCAGGGAATGTGGATTCATTGTTTCAGGTATGAATCCTGGATGATATCAAAGAGTGTGTGAAGATGCACCCCAATAATGACATCTTAGTAAGTTAAACTTAAATATAATCAAAATAATCTAACATTTCCTATTAAAAGATCCAACATTATTAAACCTATTTGAAGATTGGAATCAAACATTTTTTTTGTAAAGTCAAATGATCTGTCCATGCAGGAGGATAATTTCACTGGTAGTATGTAATTTTCTCCTCAAATTTAGTGTTTATTTCTTTTATATTTTAACTAATCCCTTTTAAGTCAATGTGAAAACAGATAAAAGAAACTCCTCAGTTGCTGGGCACCATTAAAAGATGACAATTAAGGCACATCGGAAATGCAGTGCGAGAAGGAGGAAAGAGACCTGATTTTGAGTCTACCTGAAGGAAAAAAGAGGAGGAAAAGACAAAGCTAGTATGCTGGACAACATCAGGAGATGGACTGCTGTAAAGCAGGAGATGCCAGAGAGAGCACAGGATCAAGAGGACTGGAGATTGTTGTTGGAAAGCCTAACTTCTACCCAAGAAGATGGCATCTGACTGACTGACTGACTGAAGAATGGCCTAGTCAAAGCCCTAATTTGAACCCCACTGAAATTTATACATTCAAGAAAACCTTTAATCATCTTTCAGCTGAAAAAAGGTGGTCAAAATTTCAGCATGCTGATATCAGAGGCTGGTGGACAATTATGCAAAATGCCTACAAGAATTTGTTTCTGCTAAAGAGAATACTACTACCTCCTGCCTCCACAAAAGAATACAAAATGTGTTCATATTTTTAATATTTATAATATTTTAAGAAATGATGAAAAAGATTTCCTTTGTTTCCTTTTTTGAAGTACATCACCTTAATTTGTAAGCACTATATTAAAGAAGGTGAAAAGTTTGCTTGTTAAAATATGTTTGTAAAGAAAAACCAACAATTTCCATGAGATGAGCTTATTTTTTCACACGACTGAATTATACTGAATGTTAATGTAGAAATTACATAAGTTATTTACTGTATATTACACCCTATTAGCATTGGACAGCTGGCTGAGGATATTTAAATATGTGTCCATGGTCATCAATAGAGGCACCAAAACAGCATGTGCCCATATGCCTGCCTCCTGAAATCCTTGTCTTTGGAAAAGGTGAATTACAATATCAATGAATATAAGCAATGTACTATACATATACCTTTAATTATAAGGAGTTGACTGAAACTGTGTTTAGTTTTGGATTGTACATAATGTGATTTAAAAAATAAATAAATCGAGTTACTTATTACTAGAACTTTAACATATCTTGTCTCCGTATGCAAGCCTCATTACAAGAGTGATATACAGACGGAGAATATTTTACTTTAATTCGTATCAAATCTCTTATGAACCATAAACCTCATAATTAAATTGTTGCAGTTCATATTTAACTAATCCGCTGAAACAATTACTAACTGACTGTTAGACACAGAGCTTATACATATTCCAGTGAGCTTGCTGACCTTCACCCTACGTTTATGTCTTTCCACCCCCACACAGCTGTCCATATAGAAGCTATCACACCTTCTCCCTGCTGCTCTTCAGAAGGGAAAACTCTTGATAACAGAACTGGCATACTTATGCTTCCTGTATATTGTAATGCTTTGTGATAATGCTTTGTGTACATAACCACTCCATATACAGACTATGTTAATATACAGTATGTTCTTTCTGTATATATTTTCTTTTATATTTTATGTTCACCAAGAAAAAACAACATAAAAATTATACCCAGTGACATATACTAACACTGGGGTACAGTATATCTGAACCTGTGCAAACACTAAGTGTGAATAAATGTACCCTCTGCACTTATTATACTTGGCCATCAGCACTAGCTATGTTTTTAAAAACAAATAGATAGTTGTCTTTCTTCCATTTTTGGACACAGAATGTATTATACTGGAGGCTCTGTGGTAGTACAGTCCCAAAGCCAAACTGTGTCAGTGGGGTTTCCCTTCATAACTGTAATAAGTGCTTACATTAAGAACGTGCTGGTAAAGTATTTAAGGTTCAGAATAAGAGTTGATTTGTGTACATATTTGATTCGACCAACAATCAGTGTGGCAGGTATTTACAGTTCACTCATTTTGCTATATTTAAAAAAAAATGACAATCTGATAAGAAACAGTAGACAGTTGTTTAAAAGTACACAATTACCAAATTGCAGTTTTTAACTAAAATATCTTGAGTAGCATTTCTTAATTCTGCATGAGTAGGCAACTTGCATATTGCTTTTTTTTTATTGGCAAATTGACATAAATCAGATCTCCTCATAGTGATATTTCTTATAATAGTCTACAGAATCTGCCAAGGAACATAGAAAGTTATTTTCTGTTTCTTAAATGGAAAAAAGAAAAGGAAGAGAATAGAAAAAAAGAAATGCTTGCTTTGGTCCGAAGCTCTGCTTACAATAGTAACATGACAAGCCTTTATCTAAGCTGCAAAACGATACTACTCTTATCTTTTAAAAACTGCCCTACTCTCAAATAAATCATTATTTAAAAGCCCAAAAACAAATATATAACCTTGTCCATCATGTTGATTAAGGACCTGCATTTTCCAGAGTTTAAGAGAGAGGCAATGCATCAGCAGGTTGGAAGGACATTCACTTTTGGCTGCATGCTTCTTATTTGGCAAAGGCACAACAGACACAGATGGTGGACTCACTACTGAGAGGATACCCACACAAACACTGGTGAAGACATTTTCTACACTTATGGTGGTGAAGCAAACTGAAAAAAAAAGTCAGTGTATTTCAGTGGTTCTTTTTTAACATTTCTAAAATTGTCTCTCTTGCTTCTAGTGTCAGAGTGCTGTATTGGATTCTGTGATTCTGAGAACATTTGATGGAATATTCAGCAATGGGATGAGTTCAAATGCTTGTTTATTGGCTCAAATACAGCCCACAAAAAAACAGCTGTTATGTCTGCAAAACATAAACTTGAATCAGGGATTGAATGAAGGGACAAGAGGTGTACAGCTGTTCACCCAAAAACATGAAACACAACGATTGCAAACACAACTGTGTTTGCTGCCCAGTCTACAGCTGTTTCTAAAGAAGTATTAATAATGCCAATGGGCTTCCTTTCAAAAGGACAATACATGTCATATCAACAGTCATATCTGGAGAAAATCAGATCCATCAGATCTGCAGTACTCAAAATATATAGGCTAATTCTTTCATTTAATGGGGAACACCAAATGAAGAAATATATTTTGATGTACATTCATGAAGTGTACATTCATGGCGGCTTGGTAGCAGAGCACATCTGTCTCACAGTAAGAAGGTCCTGGGTTTGGGTCCCAGAGTCAGGCATTTCTTTGTGGAGTTAGTATGTTCTCTCCTTGCTTGTGTGGGTTTTCTCCAGGTACTTGAGTTTCGTCCCACAGTCCAAAGACATGCACATTAGACTAACTGGCTATGCCAAATTGCCACTAGGTGGGAGTGTGAACGGTTGTGTGTGAGTGTTGGCGCTGCGATGGGCTGGTGAGCTGTCCAGGGTGTACCCTGCCACCCCTCCGCCCTCACCCAGAGTGAGCTGATATAGGCTCTCTGCCGTTACCTCAGTAGGATTAAGCAGTTCAGCAAATGAATGAATAAATGAATGAATGGATGAAGGAATGGATGTATGTTTGAAAGAATGAATTCATTCAGTATTTTGGTAGGTTTTACAGGTGAGTTTTTAAAGTCATACAATTTAGAAGAATGACTAAAGCTATAGTCAGGTTCAACTTCTGTCTAGTACAACCACTTAAGCTAATTTATGCAGAACTCAACAGCTAAAAGTGTTTCCTTATCAGAAAGGTTCCAAGTTGAACCATTATAGAAAGTTAACAAGCCTGGTGGCTACAGAGTTGAATGGAAGAAGGTTAAAAACACTGATCGAAAAATAAAACTGTATTAAGCACTTGGCCTATCAGCCCGCTCAGAAGTGAAGCCAGCCAACCCAGGCCGGCCGCCATATTACTAGTCCCAAGACATTACAAGCATGTCTATGATGTGGACCGCTCCATAAGCATAATACTAAGAAAAGTGGTCATGACAGATCTTTTTATAAATACTTGATAATTGAATTATGTAATATTTACTGTATTGCTTCCTATGAGAAATTCTAAGCTGTAAGAAGTAGTTAACTACTATTATATATAGACATAGGCCTATCTATCTATATATATCTATATATGTATATATATATATATATATATATATATATATATATATATATATATATATACACACACAGGGGAAAAACATATAAAGTTTTACATATATGTAGTTTAAGCCTATATTAATAAAAAATAATAAAACATATTATTAACAATAATAAAAATAAGTTAAATATATAAATTGATTTAGTGCCTTGAATTTATATTTAGCAAAAGAAATTTTTAAATGGGTGAATTAAATAGATATTGATAAAAGTCAAAGAATGGTTAACAAATACATACTGACCAAATAATTACTTTATTTAGTTTTTAAGATAATATAGAATATTCAGAAATATAGCCTATTATTTACCCACAAAGTCTTATTTCGTGCGTACAAGACTCAGTCACATGATGTCTATTTTTAGCCACTAAGCTGTGATGACTTCAATGGTATAACTCTGTTCCACTAAAAACCCTTGACTATGCAAGTAATCCCTGAAGGGTTGTACATCAAATGTACAGTTTAAAGAAAATCAACTAAAGGAGGGTTCTTTTACTAAAACCAAAGGCTCATAGATTACAGCAAGGCCTTTTGGTCATAAAATGAATCAGTCATAACTGCCTTTAAAACCAACTGCAAGGACTTAGGCTCCCTTCAATGGCAAATGTGTGTCAAAGGAAGACTGCAATACTGCACTGTGTGACTTAAACATAAGTCATGGAGTAATGAGTACTGACGCTATCTGCCCTTGATTTTCCACTCTACTGCACATTTAGTTATTAAATATGCAATGACACCGCTGAATGTCTCTCCAGACTCTAAGGTTATGTTTCATTTCAAATGAGACTTCTGAAAGTTCTTTTAAACAAATATGGGACATTCCCTTTTCATTTGGGAGAACAATAAAATGGGCCAATACTTAAAAATGAGATTGCAATAAGGGGTATTAATAACTGTGTTAAAGCTCAAAGGAAAACTCCACCCAGAAACACTTAATATGTTTACTTTGATATTTTTCTGATGTGAAGGGAGTTCATTTACAAATGGGATGACTAAGCCTAACCCTTGACTTAGTGGTTGTCTGCTGATCTCATAGAGGGCACTATTGTGTTTCACACAAGAAAAACAACAACGAACATCAGTTTTCACAGTTAGCTACTGAAATCCAAAGAGCAAGAGCCTCTTGTCATCATTATAGTCCATCCATGTATAATATAGGTTTAGGTACTACATAAAAGCAGCGCTCTCAGTAGATGTCTCCTTATTGGGTGCCTGGCTCTGGCGATGCTTTTGACTGCGTTTCTGATTTCAGCTTTCTGAAATGTATATGTATTCCTTTTATTTAATGAACCAAGGAACCTTCTTGTAAGCAAAATATCCTGGGCTAAAGCAAAAAATTCTAAGGTAATGTCTAGTATGATTCTTCATATATGCAAAAACTTGCAGTAAAGTGAGTCAGAACTCATGATGCATTTACACATTCCGATTACTGTTAATCTTTCTAATATAATTCATTATACTTATAAATTTTTTCCGAGCCAAATTTCCAGTGTCCGGTGGGTGGAGTCAGTCCTGAAGTGTGAGATCCACTCATGATGTTTTTCCATTACTCTGAGATCAAACCACCTCTTTTTCCTCCCTCCTTTTTTTTCCTATAGCATTCTGGTCTGCTTATGAATCATACCACATAGAAGCACAATGCTTAACTAATCTTAATCTTAAAGCATTAGGTTTCTAATCATAAAACTGAGTACTACTGTAGTAAATATGTCTGAAAGATCTGTTCTGAATGCCACTCAAAACTCCTCAGCTGGCTCATTGCTTCAGTACCGTACGTGTACTTTCAACTGTCTCATCTGCTGATCACAAAAGCTTGCACATTATGCAAAAAATCGCAAACACACACAAGTCTGTTGTCACAAAAACTTATGTAACACGTCCCAGTGATGACAGCACGATGTTATGCATCATAGAAATTTAAGAAAGTTACTGCTCTCTCCTGCTGTACCCACCATCTGTTCACTACAGGAAAAGACCTGAAACTTTTGATTGCTTCTTAAATACATTAATTTCAGAAGGACCTCACTGATAATCTCTAACATTATTATTATTATTAGTAGTAGTAGTATTATTAATAATAATAAAATAATAATGAGCTCTTTTTATTGAGCGAAGGAGATTGATAGTTGATAGTTGGTACGGCCTTTTTGTTGGGAAACAGTTAAGGTTTTTCATTTTCCACTGTCAGGATTATTTAATAGTGAGAGGTGAAGAATATCCGTATGAATATGGTCCATCGTGGTAAAGAGGGAACTAATCTGGAAGGCAAAGCTCTCAATTTACCAGTCGATTTACGTTCCTACCCTCACCTATGGTCACAATCTTTGGGTAGTGACCGAAAGAACAAGATCACGAATTCAAGCTGCTGAAATGAGCGTCCTTCGCCACCGGAAAGACCGTTTCAGCTCACTTATGTTTCAGCTGCTACAACATAAGTGATAAGAGGAACTAAACGGTTTCATGAAAGTTCCAGTTAAATGCAACAAACAGATAAACATTCTTTAATTAGCAAAAAAGTGCAATTATTGGCAAACAGTGGAACCTTGGTTTTCACACGACTCCATTTTTGAACCAATCAGTTCATGGACAAAATTTTGGACCCATAATTGCACTCAGTTGCAGCACAACTGCAGCACAATAGGTTGTTGAACAATCTATTCGGCAACAGCTGGCAACCTGTACATCAGTGACATCACACAGCGCTTGCTTAAGAAATGCCCACTCTGACGCACAGGCTGCTGGCATGTGGCATGTGGTCAGGCTCGTCACGCTGCGCTTGCTCACAGTACACCCACTGAACCTTTCTTAGATTTTGCCGATATCTATTGTGCTGTGTATTATTTCTTTTATATTTTTTCATCGATAAGTTACTAAGGGAGCTGGGAAATCTATTGAAAATATAGAGGCAAAAAGGAAAATAGTGAGAACAAACAATGGAGGTAAAGAAAGAAATCACATGAAAGTATGAAAATTGCGTTCGTGTCTGGTGAATGAAACTTTCTTTCTTATTTAAAACTTATAATAAATAATAAATAAATAAGTAATAAATAAAATTGTCTTTTCTTAAAACTTCATTCAGTTGGTATGTCATATTGTAATGTGATTGTGGAGTGAGGAGGAGGTCAGGAACGGATTAATGTATTATACATTGTTTCTTATGGGAAAATATGTTTCGGTTTAGAAACGTTTAGTTTAGGAAGTGTCAATATTTTTGTAGGATGGGGGGGTTTGAGGTGGGAGTGCATCACACCACCCTGTTGACGATTAACACTTATTTTCCTAAGGCACCATTTCACTTTATGTTTAATATACATGCAATACTCTCTTTCATGTAACTTGTAATCTCATAGTCATGGGATAAACTGGAAAGGAGGAGTTTCTGATGCCCCAAAAAAAACGAGAAAATGAAGCTGAATCAGAATCAACTTATTTAGTCTTTTTCTCCCCACAACCATAACATAGATATTTTGCAGTTGTGTTGCATAAGATTACATATCCAAAGATCCTGCTTACACAAAATAAAAAAATAACATCCACACAAGTTGTGTGCCAGCCGATACCACTGAGTTTTTGATACTTTAGGGTATATTCTGATAAAATAAAATTTAAAAAATTGCAGCCTGGGTTAGCTTTAACCACCCACTGGAAATTCGCTCTTCCATAACAACCACAATTAAATTTTTCCAAATGTGGTACAGAGTACATTTTACTGAGTGGAAATACCTTAAATAAAGACAAGTTAAGCATTCCCAAGATATGATTTCAAGACATGAAACAGTCTTGTTCTTGGTAGATAATTTGGTAACTGTTTCTAACTTGTTTTGACTTTCGAAAACCATAATGGGTCAGTGCTGCTGCATCAATAATTGCCATAGGAAGTCATACATACAGTTCATTCATAGTAACAAAGCACATTCACTAAAAATGGTGCCTCACTGCAATGTGAAGCATGGCTTGTGATGTAGTTTAACATTCTCAGTTGTAAAAACTCCCAACATTCTCCTATAGAGCTGAATTTTTACATTTAGAACAAACTTCAAAATAAGTTGAGAATAGTGAGAAACTAAGAATAGTGAAAATGTACTGCTTGCTAATTAATCCTATTCAGGTTCTGTTATCACATATCAGCTCTGTGTTCTGCAATGCAGACTGTTCACATTTTGATAGTAATCTTTTTTTATGAACTACATCTATCATTCATCCATTCATTTTCTGAACCTCTTAACCCTAATTAGGGTTGCGGGGAGGCTGGCACCCATCTCAGCCGACTCTGAGCGAGGGCAGAGTACATCCTTTACAGCTCGCCAGGTCATTGCAGGAACTAAATTTATAATATACTAATATATAATAATTAATATTTAATATAATTATATTTTCTTAAACTAAGCCAAAAAAGCTATTATAAAATATCATAAAAAATGTATTTACTATTTTGTTTACTCATAACCACTGTATTATACCTGGAAACATTGAAGAACGCTTTAATCTTTACCCATGAGGCACAAACAACTTTAAACCTACCAAGACATGGCCGTTCAACTAAACTGACAGTCCAGGCAAGGAGAGCATTAATCAGAGAAGCAGCCAAGAGACCCATGGTAACTCTGGAGGAGCTGCAGAGATCCACAACCCATGAGAGAATCTGTCCACAAGACAATTATTAGTCGTGTACTATAAAAATCTGGCCTTTATGGAAGAGTGGCAAGAAGAAAGCCCATTTTTAAAGAAAACGATACGAAATCCCATTTGCCACAAGCTATGCAGAGGACACAGCATACATGTGGAAGAAGGTGCTCTGGTCAGATGAGACAAAAATTGAACTTTTTGAAAACTAACAACATCCCCTACGTCCCCTACGTAAAATATGGCACGCAGTGGTAGCATCATGTGGAAATGCATTTCTTCAGCAGGGACAGGGGAGCAGGTCAGAGTGGTGGGAAGATGGAAGAAAATCTTAGAAGAAAACCAGTTAGAGTGTGCAAAAGACTTGAGACAGGAGCGGAGGTAAATATACGGCCCTAAATATAGAGCCACAAAAGACTTGCAGCTGTAATTGCAGTGAAAGGTGGTTCTACAAAGTATTGACACAAGGGGGCTGAATACAAATGGACACCACAGTTTTTAGGTTTTATTTGCAAAAAATTCTGAAACCCATGTATCATTTTCCTTCACAATTATGTGCCAAAATCCCAATAAAATACATTTAAATTTGTGGTTGTGATGTGACAATAAATAATAAATCACTCTTAACAATGAAAGTGAGCAGAAAAACATCTCAGAACACACAAAACATCAAAACATGAGTTGGATGAGCTACAAATACCAGACAACCACATCAGGTACCACTCCTGTTAGCAAGAAACAAACAAACAAACAAAAAACAAACGAACAAAAAAACCCAGCAAGTTGAGGCTACATTGTGAACGGGCTCAGCAACACTTCATTTAATAAAGTGGACTGTGAGTGTATGTAAGTTTATGTTATATAAACCTTATAAATACTTGAGTATAAACCACACTGTATATTAAAAACTTACAATATTTTCCTCAATAAAAATCTCGACATCACCCATATTCACTAAATTTGAATATATATATATATATATATATATATATATATATATATATATATATAGTTTTAATCACAGTGCACGAGATTGTCTTTGTTATGTAACCATTAATTATTCAATTAATTGTTTGTAAAGCTTGTATAAAGCTGGTCAGCTGGTTGAGGTAAACTCTTATCCAAACTATGACAGCCTGATAGACAACACCTTGAACATGAACCGGAGGTTCACCACAGACTATTTCAAACTATAATCACTGTAAGCGATGAATAGTTTTTAAAGTGTGACAGAGAAAAACTTTGTTGTTGGGGAAAAAAAACAACAACCTTGGAGGGCTGGACGGCAAAGATGTGTCCTTGGATGGCAGTGCAAAGGCTCGCCTCAATGGCCGTTGGTTCTAAAAGTGAAAATTACCCTACACATCTAAGTTACCTTAAAGTTATTTGTTAGCTCTAGACAGCATCGAGTTACTCTCCTCGGCTTGAAGCCTCGCACTGTTAAATCTGACATGTGCATGTGCGCAGACCTCATCTCATTCTGTGCTGCTTAAAAATGTAAAAAATGAATTGAACAAACATATCACAATACAGTTCTTTTTTGGCTAATGTTTCCGTGTAACGCATACTAAAACAATTATGCATCTTGGGCTCTTTGGATAATATTCTGCGACATTCCCAGTGATTTCAGTGTGCATGATTGTTAGTTGTCTTGAGATAGTGAACCAATCAGATTGTGCCATTCCTGTGCAGTATATTCTAATATAAATTATTGTCCAATAAGATGGTCTATCTTTGCAATGAATATTTTAATTCTAACATCAAATGGCTAGATTTTAGTGTCTTTAAAAACAGCAATGAAGAAAAAGCAAATGAAGAGCTATTAGTGAAATAGCAAGAAGTAAGAAAAGAAGCAAATGAAGAGCTATTAGTGGAGATAAATATAAAGTTTTGAAAAAAGTTTAATGGGAAAAAAATGTCATGAAATTAAAAATATCAGGAACTCAATAAATTGGACTGAAGACTGGTTGACATACAGATATGTTAGAATTACCAATAGTGGTGTTCATTTCTAATGTTTATCATCAGGTTCATTAGATATAGAAGTGCACAGCACTGCTCCAGAACACAAAGCAGGTACAGTCTGTGAGCCTATAGAGTATTTGATGGTTATAGTGCAGTCCTTCACTTACGCTCGGCTGTGAGGGAAGCCCATCGATAGCAGCACGTCCAGATGCGAGCCGTGTTTAACAGCGTTGGTTCGGCTCGGTCGGAGTCTGCGTGGAATGATTTTGGAATAAATGTCTTCCTTCGCTGCCATGCCTTCAGATGTGGGTTCAGTTTTCGGTGAGGGGATAAAACGGCAGAGATATCTAGTGGGTTATCTTCGAGTTCCGTATAAGCATGTTGGTCGCCTTCCTCCCCGCTACTGTGAGGAGCTGCACGTCCAGGCGCTCAGTGTAACAAACACAGCGCTACACAGCCTGAAGAAGCCTCGCACCACCCTGCACTACCACCACACCGCGGCGTGCTGCTCAACACAGCCCAGCAGCACAGCAGCACAGCCAGGGGTACTGCGCACTTCATCCACATTCAACCTCAGTGTGAGCAGCACGACAAAACAGGAGGACTGGAAACTCATTACCGTCTTTTACCTTTAAAAAAGTATTCCATGAAATACTCAGCACCCTTCAGGTTCTACTGGTCTACACCAGTTAAAGCAGCCTTTCTGCCCTTCCCAGTGCACTGTGTGTGTATATATATATATATATATAGATATATATATATA
>JAOUQZ010000049.1:10773679-10793158 GCA_028564935.1 Neosilurus hyrtlii | reverse complement strand
CTGAATTCACATCTCATGAAAATTGTAAAATATAAAATGGCACATCTAATATTTATACATGTTCTACAAACATTAATGCCAGTTCCAGAAAAAATATTAATTTATTTTTATAATATAATATAATATTTATAATGCATGATGAGTGATGAGCAAGTGTAATTAAAAGGAAACGTGATGTAACACAACAGTAAACATGTCTCGGTCACAACTTTTGTTAAATAAATACAATTAAGATGGTGGGTAGAACTAATGAAAATAAATGTTCTTTGTACCGAACCTCTTGATCCCCTGACTTTACGTTTGCCTCATTTGTACCTCTTGATTCAGCTTCCTGTCTTCATTCATTCATACGCTGAATCACTAAATCCTACTGGAGCCTATCTTAACCGACTCTGGGCAAAGGTGGGGCACACCCTGAACAGCTCCACAGTCCATCACACACACTCAGCCTAATAAGCATATCTTTGGACTATGGGAGGAAACCCACACAAGCAGAATATTCACACTCCACACAGAAACACCCTCGCCAAGCCTCGAACCCGGGACTTTCTAGCTGCAAAACAGACGTAAACACTACACCACTGTGCTGCCCTTCGCTGACTTCTATCTGATTCAAATGAAGAAACTAAGGCCGGGCTGCATGTCCCCCAAACCCACTTCTACAATATACAGTAATGCACAGCTATATAGTAGCATTCCCTCCCTACAGCTCTGAGATTCCTGGTTCGATTCCTGTACCCGGATTATTGTCTGTTAGAAATTCCAGGCTCTGCCCTCTGCCATGAGAATAATGATGAACCAGTATACACATGGTAGTGGTGGATCAGTGGGTAGGACTCAGGGCTACTGCTCTGAAGGTTGGGGGTTCAAGCCCCAGTACCATCAAGCCACCACTGTTGGGTTCTTACTCTCAACTGCTCAGGTTTATAATAAAAAAAGTTGCTTTGGATAAGGACGTTTGGCCAAATGAGGCAATATAAGTGTATGTACAGAGTCCACAGAGTCCACAGTCGTGTGAACTTAAAAAAAACAAAGCAACCTACAATTTTCAGTAGGTGTATTCTGATCCTGTGGACAACTACATGCACTCATTTAAAACCAATATGCATTACACTACAATACTAGTCCTAGTGCATTTCTAGGGAAAAGTCCACTATTCCCTTCACAATCTTCCCTTGTAAACAAAGTGGCGAGCAGTGAGAGTTTCTCCCATCAGAAAGTTTGCATGGATGTAAACATTCCTATACAAGCAGCATGAAACGTGAAGCTAACGGTGTTACATCACTCTGATTTTCCACGTCATCTATTCCAACAGGTAACAGTTACTAACAAACATGGCAGAAAAAAATACTAAAACTACACACCACAAAATGTTTCATGTTGATAATAATAAAGACTAGAGTTCTCTACCTTAATCTGCGACTCTAAAATTGTACCATGGCCTGCAACAAGTAAAATACAAATCATTGTAAAGCGAGTTATTTACTGTTTAGTTGGTAAGACGTTAAGAGTGCATAGTTCAACCCGGAAGTGGGCGTGTCATTACATATTCTTAAAGGTACAGCGTCCAGTAAACGATTATGTAACTACAGTAGTGAAGAAGCGACTCTCACACATTTTTAGTTTTTTCCCCCTTTGGAACCGTGGTAAAAATCAGACCCTATTTCCTTCAGTTATTAGACACCCACCAGCTATAATATTAGTACCACCTGACTGTCTGAGGCAAGGCAGCAACATAGTCAACAGTCTACCACACAGTGTGTTCTGACCTTTCTATCAAAGTCTGCATGAACAGCTTCAGAGGTCTGTTCTGCAGTATCTCTCTCCTGTGGGATCAGACCACACCAGATGTGCTAACCTTCACTTCTCACACATCAACGAGCCTTGAGCACCCATGACACTCTTGCCGGTTCACTGATTGTATTTCTTTGGACCACCGTTGGTAAACACTCAACACTGCATGCCAGGATTTAAAGAATTGGTGCCATCAGAAACATAACAGTCATTGCAGTAGTCAAGTCAATGACTTACAGTATTTGTACTTCGCCAGGAAGTGTGTATTTTAAATGATATCCTAATGAGTGTTAAATTAGATAAAACTCTATTTTCGAGAATTTTTTTTCCCAAGTATTTGACTTTTAAAATTACATTTATACAAAAATACAATCAATAACCGATCAAATTTAACAACCAACTTAGTGCTGGAACTAAAATACAATTTATGAAACACACTTCACATTCTTGTTTGAGCAATATGCTTTAATATCAAAACAATTAACTGTAAGCTGGAATGTTATAATTTTAATCTCTCCATTTTATATTAAAATAACCCCTCAAAAAGTAGTCAAACAAGTTTTTGGGAAGATACAAAATGATATCATTGAGAAAATATTTTTCCACTCAAAAAAATCAATACATATCAGAGGACTTCTATTGTTTTGGTATTCTTAAATCAGGCTGAACAAAATACAATATTGTAAATGCATGTATTTGCTATTAATGCATAATTTAAGTGCTTAGATTTCATTTTTAATACAAGGATATAGAAACCAAGACTGAGCACTTGAAATAGAATTTGGCTATTTTATCAAATATCATTGGACTCAATGCTGTATTTGCACTGACAAATTTTGAGCACCCAGTGAAAATACACCCAGTGCAAACCTCTTAAAAAAGTTTGAGATTCAGATTGCAAATTACTGGCTATATGAAGAAAGAATAGCAGGGCCCTCCTTACACCTCGATTATCATGTCAGTGTTTTCCTCTAGTGTACTGAATTATTATTTTTTACAATACTTTACAAATGAAAGCAGGTATAAGAGAAGAAAACATTTCAAGCATTACTGTGAAAGCAACTGATGCAGAAGGTAAATTACTTTCAGAAGCAGACAAAAAATAACATTTTGATGGGTCTTATACATATCCATAATCAAACTTAATATACATTTGTCAAAAAAAACAAACAAACAAAAAAAAAACCCACACAAAACTGCCCTCCTAAATAGAGAACACGGTGAAAATATGAAGAACTGTTATGAAAAAACATATGTTGGGGGAAAAAAACTATTATTATTTTATTCATTTAAGATTGGCAAGTCATTCTAAATACCATCTGTTGAATATTTAGTAATGTCTGGCTTTGTAAGATTACAATACAGAAAATATATTACACTGGGGCAACTCTCTGGTTCCTCCTATAATTTATTTCAGGGGCCATGAACCGTCAGAGGTCCAGATGCAGGGTGTTCTGCAAGATGAAACGATGTGGTGTAATGATAATTCAGTGTCCTTGGTCTCAAGTTACAAAGCTTAAGGTCCATCTGTATTCATGGTAGGACACACGTTTCGTTTTACCTCCTAGATTCATTTTCATATAAACATATACAATTTTCTTTACCATACAAACAAATACACAAATACTGCAAGCCATTTGGAGACATCTGAACACTGGTCGTAGTGTGTCCAGACTGTCACACACGTAGGCAGGCAGACTAGAACCATTTTTGTTTTAAAGTCTTTAGAGTATTTCATACTTGTCAACAACAAAGGAAGTCTCAGTGGAGAATTTCACCATGCTGTCCCCTTCAACTTGGGTCACTTTGGCCACCTACAGTAACAAGATTTCTTTACATCATTATCTTTATAAATTATTATATATTTTTTTCAATCATCACCATGAACATCATGATCAGGTTTATATCGCAAATGCTTCAGCTCACCTGAATGTTGGTATAGTTGCGTTTAGACACAAATGACACATTAACTGGGAAGAAGTCGTTTGGGCTCCCAGCTATGCTAAACTCCAAACTTCCACTTTTGTTGTTTTCATCAATGACAGGCAGGCACCATTCAAGAATGTTTTTCCTGCTGTCATGGCGATATTCGCCATCAAGATCTCCAACAACAGGGGCACCTACTCCTGACCTGTGAATTTGGAATGCATATTGTAAGGAATAGCACATGACAGTATATAGTGTTATTAGGAGATAATTCACACTGTGGTGTATAATTCAATCTGTGGCCTGATAAAAAAAAAAGGAAAAAAAAGAAAAAAGAAAGTTACTTATACTACACCAAAATTCATTATTTTTCTATAATAGCACATTTCTTCACCTTAAACCAACACAATTTAACCCCACCCAAACACTTTCTTAAATAAAGTATGAGAAACCATACTTTTTATCCATTTGTAGTTAGATATAATTCTCTGCAATGGCTATTAAACAAGTGCTGCCACTTAAACATTAGTTTAAAACAAAGCTTCAATCACTAGTCTCTCTCTGAATTAACAGAACAATAAATAAAAAACAAAAACAAACACTTAGACACATTTTATTGTGACAAATGCTGACACTGGAAACTCATTCCATAAATGCTAAATAAATATTTCCTGAGAGAGGACCCCACCATATCGACAATCAAACGCAATTTTAAATGTTTTAAGTGCAGTAGTTGCCATACAAGTTCCCATCCGAGCTGTTATTATAGAAACAACAACAGAATAACATAAACATGATTAATATTTGCTGGAAGCAAGACAAATCAATACACTTCTGATCAATCCAAATTAAGTATTCAACAGCAGTGATTGATAGTATATTACAAAAAATATCTATATTCTGCATCTTCTGAACATGGATGAGTTTTTGGATCTTGGACAGGACACTTCTATTACACACAAAGTTACCCAACAACTGCGGAAGACATGCAAAGGAAAGTGCTATCTACCCTCTTCTGCATGAGCTTACAGATATCCACAATTGGCTAGTGTCATTCGGACAGAGAAAGATAGTACACGACCCCTCCCACGCATACAGCACAGCTAATTTTGCCAACTTGTTTCCAAGCCACAGATTCAAACCTGTATTCCCTTGACGACAGAGCAAACACTTTTCTGTTTCCTCACTCAGGAACCTCTGGGTGTGTTTCAACAGAAACTTACGGTAAAGGGATCATGATGATTACATCATTGAGTTCAAGGCCCTCCTCCTGGAGCTCATATTCAATGTTGACATCACAGTTGTTACCACTTTCTGAAGGCCAGCAATTTACTACAGAAAAAAACCCATTAATTTTGTAAACGTACATTTTGATTTTCATTTAAGGGTAAAATACTAATTTAAACTTAAGCATGTGCTAGTTCAAGAGAAACCTACTGGTTAAAGGGATGAGGGACTCATCTGTGCTCTGTAGCCTCCACTTCAGTACGCCCACATCGCTGTTTAGAGGAAACGATTTCTCCGGGTTTTTCAGTCCAATCACAGATTCTGCAGTGAACAGCTTCTTATCTACATTAGGATGGGTCTGGAAGGAGAAAAGAATCATTTCCAGTGGTACTGATATTGATCGTTTGTCTTTTTATGTGAAGTTTTCCAGCAGACATAAGCACCCACACAACTAAAATTGAAATCAATAAAATGTCCAAGTCCATGCAACAGTGTCGAGGTGTGGGCAGGATCAAGGGTTCGCAAACTTTTTACTAGGAATCTCGAAACTCCAGAATGAAAACTTACCTGCAGTTGCACTCCTTTCTTGTCGTTGTTGTGAAGTTGCAAGCGAATGCGGCCATTTTTATCATCAGAGACCCTCAATGTGATTATACCCAAAATCTCCATGTTCTGTAGCCCACCATCCCGTCCACAGGTCAAAGATATCTTCTCCTCAATTTTCAGATGTACACTGAGGCACAACAGCCATACATGAGCCACACATTTCTATTCAAAGATTTTCAGAACAACCACATATTAAGTAATCATGTAGAATTATTGCTATAATATGAAGTATACCTTTCTGTATTGACTGGAGGCTGAAGGACTTTAGACACTTCTGAAGCTTTCTTTCCTGCACTGGGTATGATAATATTTTCACCCTCTGACTTGAGTTTGTCTACAAAATTGTCAATCTCCTTTCCTTTGGCACCCAGTTTCAGTGCTTTACTGGGACCACTTGGCCTGAAGACCACACAACCTCAGATTAATTCAGTTTGTATTTAGAAAAGAGAAAGAAATGCATTATGTAATCAAATGTTTGTAACTAGGCAGTACACATACCTAACTGATATAGGAGCAGGTTTGGGCCTCTCTGGTTCTACCACCGAGTCTGTGATGATGGTAGCTGAGCTGCTCATTCCTGAACTTCCAAACCCTCCAAAGCCTGGCGCCTTTTTGCCGGCACGCTCTGCATCCCGTCTTGCCTGTTGCAGCTCTTTAGCCTTTCGTCTCATTTCTGCATTTGCTTCCCGTTCTTGGGTCTGGTGTGAGAAGGATGGGGGGAAAATTAACAGACAGAAAAAGTCAAAGTCAGTACACGTCAAAGCAATTTTTTAAAAAATATCCGTGGTCACTCACTTTAACCAAAGAAAATAAGAACCAATTTCTACAAACGTGTTCAAAGCAAAATGCTCATTTGATAAATATGTTTAAATTCAAAGAATTTTACACATGGTGACTATTAAGTTCAATCACATCCACTGAGCTTGAGGTGAATAGATGTTTTAGGATATACTATATGGGAACATAAAAAGTAAAATCAAAATTTTTATAGTCGTGCGCCACTTGGTCCAAGTAGAGTTAAGTGTTGTGTAGCTAAAGGTACCTTTTTAAACCCACTCAGTTTTAGTACATACGACATGAAAACCATGTTTTGTAAAGGAGTGACTTTAAACTCCTTCAAAGTTTTAGTATGTACTACACACTCATATATAAACACATAAGAAACACATCCTAAAACAGAATTTTTATGTCTTATTTTTCCATTTTAATGTGCGAAATGATGACACTGCCTGCTCGAAGTGACGATGACAAACTGACTGTCCATCATTTTGATTTGAGCGTTATCCATGTGGAATGATTTTTTTGTAATCCTGATATAGCAGAACATTAAAAAAAATTTTTATATAACATTTTTTATAAAATATTTCCGCAAGGGAAATTTTGACTTCCGCATTTAACCCATTCAAAATGAGCACACACATACACATATGTAAACAGTGAGTACACACACACTCAGAGCAGTGCAGCTGTCACACACTGCAGGGCCCGGAGAGCACTGTGTTAGGTGCCTTGCTCAAGGCCACTTCAGCCATGAAGCTGGAAGAAGGGAAAGTGTAGCTCACTCCCTCACCACCGCACATTTTTCCTGCCGGTTCGGGAATCGAACCAGCGACCTTTCGGGCCTAAAGCCGCTTCTCCAGCCACTAGGCCAACAAAACAAAAAATATACTATATCTTTCGCATACTCACTGGTCTTAACTCGTAAAATTATTACTTGCCCAGCCTGATGAAAAAGAACGTTAATCCCTTATCACACTTTTCACACCTCACCTCTCTGACTGCACGGAAGACCTTCTCCTCATGTGAATCCATTTCAGTAAAGGTCCGGATCTGAGCCAGGTTAACATTTTCCCTGTATCCCAAAGCAACGATTTCATCAAAAGCAAATATGAGATCGAAGCAGTGATCAGAGATCTCGCTCTCCTCCAGCACACGGCAGTACTCAGGGATCTGATGGGAAATAAAAACATATGTATACAATCATTGTAATTTCTAAATGAAATAATCTCTTAATGAATGGAATGCAATGAAGGAAATACAAGACAGAAATAAAACAGAATATCCTTTCGTACCACACGCGAGAAGAGCCGTAGTGTCTCCAAGTCCTCCAGAATGTTGCTATTCTTTGTGGTGACGAGAACCATATAGAGCTTCTCCAACGGCTGATACACATAGCGTACGCTATCTGTCTCTACAAAGGTGTGCTGTTTCCCTGTGCTCATCAGTTTAGGAAAAGCAGCCAGGAGACCCTCGATGCGAGTGCGGGTCATCTCTACAAACTGCCGTGACACTATGGCTTTTCCTGACTTGGTGCACACCGCAGCTGCCAAGAGCACCTAAAAAGGGATTTGTAAACATCACACATAAATAAGTAAAACATTGTTTGGGCAAAAGACAAGATGCAGTCCTGATTCTCTGCCCGCGCAAGGACTCATTCTTAGATCCATCCATCAATCCATCTTTCTTACTGGCTCAATTAAAGTCCCTAGAAATCAGCGCCGAGATAACATTTCAAATGTAGTTTTGATACTTTACATTGCCAACAGGCATTTTTAAATCTTGACATGTTATATCTAATTGAAAAGCCGATTTCCACTAAAACATTGTTATGATGTGCATTTAAAAATATATTTAAAAAATCTGCAGATGACTGAAGTTATACTGAACAACCATATTTTCTTCATGATGCTTATCAATAATCGTTTATCAGGTGTTACTTGTTCACCAACGTATTTCAACCAAACAGGGAAACCTGTATAGAAAAATCACCTAAAAGCAAGTCTTCTATCTTCCTAACGCCATGTTTGAAGTTTTCCCCTTATATCATAATTTATCTACATTTAAACTTCATTAATAAGGTTTTATTTAAAAAAAAATCAGCTTTTTACTTGATTGAGTGCAAGAACAAAGAAAATTAAAATTGCCATTATTTATTCTAACAAACACTTCCAATAAATTCTATCAGTGTGTTAATAATTCTATCGGTGTGTTAATAATTCTATCAGTGTGTTAATAATTCCACCGGTGTGTTAATAATTCTAACAGTGTGTAAATAATTCTAAGAGTGTGTCAGTAATTCTATCAGTGTATTATGTATTTATATCAGTGTGTCAATAATTCTATCGGCGTGTCAATAATTCTATCGGCGTATCAATAATTCTATCGGCGTGTCAATAATTCTATCAGTGTGTCAATAATTCTATCAGTGTGTCAATAATTCTATAAGTGTGTTATTTATTTCTATCGGCATGTTAATAATTCCATCAGTGTGTTAATAATTCCATCAGTGTGTAAATAATTCTAAGAGTGTGTAAATAATTCTATCGGTGTGTTAATAATTTTATCAGTGTGTTAATAATTCTATCGGTGTGTTAATAATTCTAAGAGTGTGTCAATAATTCTATCCGTGTATTATGTATTTATATCGGCGTGTCAATAATTCTATCGGCGTGTCAATAATTCTATCCGTGTGTCAATAAATCTATCAGTGTGTTATGTATTTCTATCGGCATGCTAATAATTCCATCAGTGTGTTAATAATTCTAAGAGTGTGTAAATAGTTCTATCGGTGTGTTAATAATTCTATCGGTGTGTTAATAATTCTAAGAGTGTATTATGCATTTATATCAGTGTGTTAATAATTCTATCAGTTTGTTAATAATTCCACCAGTGTGTTAATAATTCCAACAGTGTGTTAATAATTCTATCGGTGTGTTAATAATTCTAAGAGTGTATAAATAATTTTATCGGCGTGTCAATAATTCTATCTCTGAGTTCTCTCCAGGTTACTTCTGTTTAGCTAAATCGGCTACTTAACGTTTGTCAATAAAAGTCCCGTATGTTACACTGACACACAGAAATAACCTGGTTAACATAATGAAATTTCTTCATGAAATGATCAAACGTATTTTTATCCAATTCAGTTGCTACAACTTTAGCTACCGACTAACATTAGCTAAGCAACTAGCCGAGCCTGCTAGCCTTGATAATTCTACTCAGCATTAACTGATTCCCATGTGACTATAACTCGGTATGACATTCTTCTAATTTCTGAAATACGTGTTAATGTAAAGTTCTGAAGAATTTTATCTCGCCAAATAGTCTGTGGTGTCCTTTTCGGACTGAATAGTTGTGAGTGCTGCGCAGAACTCGCTCTGTTAGCCGGCAGCTAGTTCAAGTTGCTCTCGTCCTTCTTACAATCAGATAAAATTACCGCATACCATTTTTAATCCGTCTTCAAGGCGCTTAATTCCACAGCCAAAATAGTAAGTCGCTGTCAAAAAATAATAAACGCCTGGTTAATATAATGAGGTCTTTGTTTATTTCTTGTGAGGTTCACGTAAACACACTCGCAGCTTTACCGAAACCAGAGCCACGTCTCCAACCGGAAAAAGTTCCAGTCAGAAACAGGCTTCTGAGTCGTGACAGAGCTGAAGCAGCGCCCCCGTGTGGAATGGAGACACAACACCTCGACTGTTTCCTAGTTTGCAAAAGTATTCGCCCCCTATTTTTCCATAGTTTGCTGCCTTACAACCTGTAGAACTGATTTTTTTAAATCGGATTTTATGCAATGGATCAACATAAAATAGTCCAAATTGGGGGAAGTTTTCCCTCCAAAAAATTCTAAAAAAAAGAAAACTTTCACATGTATTCACCACCTTTGCTAGGAGGCCACTAAATAAAATCAGCTGCTACTGATGACCTTCAGAAGTCAAATAATTAGTTAAATAAGTTACACTCCCCAAAGCTGTGCTTTAAAAGTAGTCAGAAAAGGCCACTGCTTACAGAAAAAAAACATTTAAAGTTCACCAAAAGACATGTATGGAAGTCCCCAAGGAAAAAGCCATGTCTGGTGCAAACCCATCATCTCAAGAACACCATCCCCACAGTGAAGCATGGTGGGGGAAATATCATGCTGTGAGGATGCTTTTCATCAGGAAAACCTGTTTCAGTTTTCCTGAAGGGACAGAAGTTTACCTTCCAGCAGGACAATGACCCTAATTATACTGCTTAAACAACACTTGGGTGTTTTAAAGGGAAACGTTTAAATGTGTTGTCAAATGTGTGTATGTCAAAGGCCAGAGTTCAATCCAATCGATAATCTGTGGCATCACTTTAAGATGCCTGATAGGGGAAAAAGGGAAATGCTTGAAGGACAGGTAGGACACTTGTGGTATTTGTGACATTATATGTCTGGTATCACAAAATATCCAAATAAAAGTATAACTTTTAGCCTATAATCATAAAATAATCTAACAACTTGAGTGTTTAGCAAAAAACAACTAAGTAATTCAAGGAGTGTTTCGAGAAAATTATGAAAAAAAAAAATCCTGCTTGAAAACCAAATTTCACTGATGAAAACTTGTCGACTCCCTCAATAACTTGTTTAATCTCTTCTGGGATTAATGTAGATCTCTGTGATTATTATTAATAATATTATTATTGTTGTTGTTGTTGTTGTTGTTGCAATTTTTATTATCTAGAATTTCTCAAAAAATGCAGTAAAATCCAGACTGTGGTAATAATTGGTTTTTAAAAAAAGTCCCATTTGCAAGTCAGTAAAGCTGTGAAGAATATGTGAGGGGAATTCAGTGATTAATTACAGTTTTCTTGAATCCCAACCAGCTAGGCCACATGTTGCAGTCAGGCATCTACACCCATAACAATACAGAATATCATGTAATATGACATTAATAAAGTATATTATTAAATTAAATTCCTTTAAGTAATGTGCAATAAGGGAACCATGGAAGAGAAATTAAATATCTGTGAGCATACCATTCATGCAAAAACACACCTCTTTTCAGATTTTGTTTATTTTAAGAGTAGACATGTTAGCTATTGCCAGTATTACTATTACCAGTTAATTTTAATATGTGACGGGGAGAGACATATAATAACACATGAGAGTAACACATAAAGCCCAAGAATGTGTTAATGTCTAGCCTAGCTAATTTATTTTTGTGAATTATGCCATTAGCTTGTGGAACTGACCCTCCTTTAACTGGTTTAATCTTGAACCCTACAGTAAACTACACATTTGGTCCAAAGCTTTCTGACCAGCACCACTCTCATATTTTGCCTTGCACATTATCACTGCATGTTGATTTGAACAAAGAAGGGATGCTGTTTCAGTAAAATTGCATTTGGGGTTCAAAATCTATTCCAGTGAAACTCAAGGTCAGTTTTTAAAAAATATGTATGTGTTCCTGTAGGCTGTAGCCTCAGAAGTATCGAAACATTAGAGTGATGCGTAGCAAGAGACATAACGTGGAGATCCACTGCTGGGTGCAGGATTACTTTGGTGCAAAGACCTTCTCGCAGCGCTGGTTCCGAGGAGCACAGACACCCAGTACGCCATCAAATGATAGACAGGACGTGAAAACCCTTGGGTCAACTCCTGCTGGCACCTTATACTTCCTGAAAAACTCCCTTGACACATATCCATGCTCATCCTGTGAGGAAATGTATTTTCATTTAAAGAGTATGAGAACATATTTTGTATGAGACCATGTTTTGTAAATGTTTATTATGTAGGACAGTTTCATTCTAAATCTAGAGCGAATTTATGTAATAGAAAGTCAGTGTGTTTACCTGTCGCTCCTTATGTTTTCCATGAATTGTTACATACTCATCACTGACCTTGACTGACAGCTCATCTGGGGAGAAGTGCTTTACATCCAAGGTAATTAGAAAGCAGTCTTTATCCATTCTTACCTGCATGTCACACAGTAAAGCATTTTGCATAAATAAGTAACAAACCCTAAAAGGTTTTTATAAGGGATCTCTAGAAATAATCTTCCCCTTACACTTGACTAGTGTAATCATTAACATTTCTTTTACTTGCCTCTGATATATCAGTGTCCCACCAGTTTAGAGGATTCCAGAAATTAGGTTGGAGGTAAAACGGGGAGTGAAAAGGAGCAAAAACTTCACTGTCCCACTGATTCCAAAAGCGCTGGTCAAAGATCTGCAGTGGTAGGAATGCTGGGGAAATGGATCGGCGAAACCAAGGGCTCCGAATCAGAATGTCCATTATCCTATTTTAACCAAATAGCCCTGGTTGATAGTTATGTTAAAGCATATACAGCTCTTACCCCTTACTGCTGCCCATATATATATGCACTAATTTTCAAACATTTGCCAGCTACACACCCACACCCTAGTCCGTATCCAATGACGCGATAAAGTATTTGACTGGCTTTTCCCCCTCTACCCTCTTAACTTATACTGATACTATGCTACCAAATCCTTCCATGAGTGAATCATACACAGAACCCAGGATTACTTGCATGGATTTGAATATCACTGATACCCATCTACTCAGACCTATTGGAATATATACAGCAGGGTTTATTGGAATGCTGCTGAGTGAAGCCTCTTGTAAATTGGCCGGAACCCCAGTGGAGACTTGTGCCAAGGGGATTTTGAATGGAACAAGGCTAGATGCAAGCTGCTTCCACCCAGTCTGGGTCAAATGAAAACTCAGACAGATGGATAATCTGATGCCTCACAAAAATGAGTGGGAAAGCAGAAGTAAGCATATTGAGTGAGCCCTTTGAATCAACCAGGATAAAACACTTTGGAGTCTGGCAGCAAGCATGGCCACTCCACGACACTTTTGTAAAAGCATTGTTTCATGTATCATAAAGGTTTTGAAGATATAAAGAAATAAAGATATTGCAATTCAGTCCTATTTTCAGATATTTTATATTTTCTCCTTGTCCTCCAGGTTACCATGGAAACAATCCTGAATGGTGCAGTTTGAATACTAGGAAGATATAGGACAAGTTAAAATCATGCAAAGATAAAGTGCTCTATAGGGAAGAGGTAACAAAATTCACGTTTTAGTTGAGAAAACTCAAATGAGGAATCTCATTCGGGACAATCGATTCTCAAATATTCAAAACAGACATGTAAAATCATTTATATTCATTCAAAATTGGCAAATGCTAGCAAAGGTCATGGTAGGTCCAAACTCTACCCTAGGAACACTGGGTATAAAGACAGCATGAGTTCATTGCAGAGTACAATCCACACACATCCTCACACTGTCACTCTTAGCCCCTGTCCACACTACAACATCAGAATTGGTTTTGAACCAATCTTAACCGATCTCACTGTCCACATAAGGCTTAAAATTAGTTCCAAATCAGTTCGGCTAAGACCCGTTCCTGAGGTGGTTTTGACTAGATTTTGACATCCTTCCTGCATTTGCGGACAGGACAATCAAGCTGAGGAGAACCTAGAACTGGGTTTAGTAGTAAGGTGTCCACATATTTGGTTTATGCTCTTGTTTTTCACAACAGCAAATGTGTGCAGATGCTTCGTGCATGTTGCAGTCCTGCCTTTGACTTTGCTCTTTCATCTCTTCATTTATTTAAAGTAATAGACCAAAAGCGCAGAAAAAGCACAGAGGAACACTGGCTGCTGTGCTATGATACATTCCCATAAATGCACTGTTTTGCATCTGGTAAGTGTTCATTCAGGTCCGGTTTTAGTACACACTAAGTTTATGAACTATTTATGAATAAGTTCTACTGTTTCAGAAGTCGATAAAAATAATTCCTAAAACCAATCTGCACAAAACTGATCTCTGTCCACATTTAATTCGGATCAGGTCAGTTGTGGAGAGACCAGTTCACCAATCCAGCCAAGCAAGCAAAGGATATAATACTCATTCTTTCATTCACTCATTCTTTCATTTGCCAAACTGTGGTTAAAGGGAGGCTGGAGCCTATCTCAGCTGACTGACTGGGGTACACCCAGAACAGCTCGCCAGTACATTACAAGGCAAAAACACACCCATTCACAATCACATTCTCACCTGGGGGCAATCTGTAACAGCCAATTTGTGTAAAGTGCACGTTTTTGGACTGTGGGAAGAAACCGGAGTGCCACATTTGGTGATTTGGGTCTAATATTTTCTGGATTATTATATTTTTTAGAAATAGCTGATTAAGAAGATCAGGGCAGTGGGGCTCAGTGGTTAAGGTTCTGGGTTATTGATCCAAAGGTTGAGGGTTCAAGCTCCAGCAGCCACTGTTGGGCCCTTGTGCGAGGCCCTTAACCCTTAATTGCTCAGTATATACATACATACATATATAAAATACATTGCTCTGGATAATGAAGTCTGCCAATTGCCATAAATGTAAATGTAAGAAGAAAGTTACCCCCAGGGTTGATGCACTAATGAAAAGGATAGTTATGGGCATATAAAGGCCATCCTACCAGCAGAGCTTTATGCAATGCTTCTAGTGATTTAAAAGACAACAACAACAAAACTCATGGTCCACAGCAAGAAGGTCCTGGATTCGAGCCCCCATGCACATCGAGAGCATTTCTGTGTGGAGTTTGCCTGCTCTCCCTGTTTGGGTTTCTGGCTTTCGAAATCTTCATCCCCTAAAAAAGTGCACAAGTATAGTAAGTAATGACATATTTGGGATTTAGATCTTAGTCGTGGCTTGTATCTGTGGAAATGGATGTGCCTAAATAACTAAGGTTGTATTTTACCAGTGCTCAGGCTGATTGTGGGATGTCCCATGTATTGGGAGAAATCATTTGGCAGTGGTTTTACAGGGCCACACTATGTCTTGTCTCTTCGTTGTCACCTTTCTGTCTCTTTGTCTCTCTGTCACGATGAACTGTCTGGGTAAAATGACCTACACTTCCTATGATGATGTCACAGCCACCCTCTCTGTGACATCTTCATCTACTGACTGACTTACACACTCTGTCCACCCTGGGACCCATTCACAGAGTTTTATGCAAGTATCAGAGCTTCAAGTATCATTTTTTTGGATATCTCAGTTTACTGAAGTGAAACTCTGGACATGTCTGCCAGTCAGAACGCTAGTCTAAACCATGTGAACCAGTTTTGGTCTATGTTGGATGGTATGGCCCAAAACAATCCAGCTGAATACAAGAGTTTTATCGAGCGCCAGATGCGAAACGGTGCTGAATATTTTTCACCCCCTGAGCCGAACTGCTGCATCCGTGCATCTGTGCTCCAGGTAAATAACTCAGAGTATGGGAGGTAAATACATCTAAAGGGGACAACTTCATGTATGTAAACTTTGTATGATCATTTCCCTAAGCCAAATGAGGGGATGCTCTACATTAACGTGTGTTGTTGGAAGCGAGTTCCTGCACCAGCCTCTCCTACCCAACCTGTACCTGTATGTGGAGGAGAACTGGAGACCTTCTCTGAACCCAACGGTACATTAATTTTTCATTGATCAAATTAAAAATAGTATATATATATATATATATAGCCTGCGATGGCCTGGCGATCTGTCCAGGGTGTGCCCCGCCCTCGGCCAGAGTCGGCAGAGATGGGTGCCAGCTTCCCCTACACACACACACACACACACACACACACACACACACACACACACACACACACACACACATATATATATATATATATATATATATATATATACACATTTTTTCCCCAAAATAGGCTTAAACCAGCAAGCTCATAACAATTTTCACAAATTACAATTTACCATTATTTACCAATTTAGCAAAGTAAAAAATGCTTTATACACATGAGTTTAGGTTTGAAACTGAGTGTACAGCATTTTATTTTTTATAAATTTTACACTTTTATTGTGGTATTAAAATGTGGGAAAAATGTTGGATGTTGGAAAAACTTTAATATAATGTAACTCACTTCATAAATTCATTTACTTGCCAAACTGCTTAATCCTACTAGGGTCACGGGGAGCCTGGAGCCCACCTCATCATCATCTGGGCAAACACATACACCTAGATATAATTTGTAACAGCCAATTAGCCTAATGAGCATGTCTTTGGACTGTGGGAGGAAACCAAAGTACCGGGAGGAAACCCACGCAAGCACAGGGAGAACATGCAAACTCTACAAAGAAATGCCATTGCTGAGCCTGGACTCCAACACAGGACCATCTTGCTGTGCAGCAAACATATTAACCACCACACCACCATGCTGCCCCATTATTCTTATAATTCAGTCAATTTGTTTTGCAGAGAATTACCGTATAGTGGAGGTGGCCTTTAACCCAGAGGTTCTTCACAGAGCAGAGAAAAACTCTCAAGGAAAGGAGCAGATACACCTACTGGCTCTACAATTTATTGAAAAGCAGCATAAGATGAGCCTGTCACAATGCTTTATTGTCATGAAAGAAAAATTGAAAGGCAATGTACAGGATATGAAACGCAGATTAAAATTACAACCTCAGATCAAATCCAGGACACTAAACCAGGATAATCCACAAGCTAAACCAGGTAAATGACCAACAGCTCCCAATGTGAATGTTTTTCTTAGTGACAATTAGTCAGAGAAATGAGTATTTAAAGTAAATAAATAAATTATTAAATACATAAACATTTTTCCTGTTTCCAGACTTAGGGAGATGTAATTATGTTTTGCTTCTACTGCGGCTTTCAAAAGTATTCACCATCTTGGCATTTTCTTTTATGCTGTTGCCTTACAACCTGAATTTTAAATAGATTATTTTTTATTACAATCTTTTTGATTGTATGCACCTGCACAAAATAGTCTGAACAAATAAGTACATATTTGGTGAAGTAAAACAAAACCAAAAAAGTTCATAGACTGACCATGATGCAATGGCCCAGTTTGACCAAATGGTTTTGTTTTGTTCTGGTCTTTTTTTTTCCAACATAGTCTTGTGGTCTATATTCTTTCTCCATCTGTGTTGCAGCCTTTGGATCCCCTTAGTATAGAGGCTCTTGTTGTTGATAGTGAGATCTTTTCAGCCTATGAACTTTTCAGCCCACCCTTGTATTTATTCACCCCTTTCCTATGAAGGCTCTAAATAAGATCTGGTGGATTTACCTTTAGAAATCATATATCTAATTAAATAAGGTGCACCTGTATGCAATCTAAGTGTCATATGATCTAAGCACAACTGTTCTGAAAAGCCCCAGAGTCTGCAACACCACAAATCAAGAGGCACCACCAAGCAGCTCTCTAACAGGTCAGAAACAAAGTTGTGGAAAAGTACAAATTAGGACTGTGTTATAAAAAGAATATCCAAAACCATTAAAATTCCACTGAGCACCATTAAATTCATTATCACAAAATTGAATATGGCACCACAAACAACCAGCCTAGAGAAGGTGGTCCACTAAAACTCTCAGACCTGGCAAAAAGGGCATTAATCAAGGAGGCATAAAAGAGAACAAAGGTAACCCTGAAGGAGCTGAAAAGCCCCACAGCAAAGACTGGCGTAACTGTCAACAGGTACACTTTAAGCCACACAGCTGGGCTTTATGGAAGAGTGGCTAGGAAAAAAAGCATGTTTAGAGTTAACCAAAAATCATGTAAGAGATTCCCAAAACATATAAAGATACTCTGGTCAGATGAGTCTAATATTGAATTTTTCGCCATCAAGAAAAATGCTGTCTGGTGCCAACCCAACATCTCTCATCATCCCAAGAACATATGGTGGTGGCAGTATCACAATAAGAGGATGGGTTTTTTCCCCTTTGGAACTAATAAACTGATCAGAATTGAGGTGATAGAAGGGTGAATAGCATTACTGTTGAATTTTATAATGTTAAATATTTGAATATTATAAAATATAAATATTTTGCATCAACTATTAACACCTCCCATACATTGTAATTCTAGGTGGAAAGCCAACAAAATAGGAAAAATACCAAGAAGTCAAATAATTTTGCAAGCCATTATATATTCAAATCATTGTGATTACTATTTTGTCACCACAATATTTGACAGTTATTTTAAGCTCATGACTTCACGCTCCTTCACTTACACATTGCCAAACCACTTAATTCTGCTAGGGTCTGCCTATCTCAGCCAACAGTGGGTGAAGGCGGTGTACACCCTAAACAGCATCGCAGGGTAACGCTCACACACCCATTCACACTCACACCTAGGATAAATTTTGGAACAGCCAATTAGCCTAATGTGCATGTCTTTGGACTGTGGGAGGAAACCGCTCATGCAAGCAAGGGGAAACATGCAAACTTCACACAGAAAATCCTGAGCCTAGGAATCAAACCTAGGACGTTTTTGCTGTGAGGCGGATGTGTTAACCACTACACCACTCTACTGCTAAAGCTTATGACTTGATGTATTTAAATCTGCAAATGTCTTCCTACAGCCCAGTTGTTGCTTCAG
Source organism: Neosilurus hyrtlii (assembly GCA_028564935.1). Taxonomy (NCBI): domain Eukaryota; kingdom Metazoa; phylum Chordata; class Actinopteri; order Siluriformes; family Plotosidae; genus Neosilurus; species Neosilurus hyrtlii. Next base: position 10,774,449 of record JAOUQZ010000049.1, on the reverse strand, counting down.
CAGATCTGCTCACTACGAATGGAAGAAATGAGAGAGGAATCCAGCATTCAGCTGAATCAGGGACAGGAGGGCAATGAAAAGGTCAGGCCAGGTCTGATTGAGGTGATCTCCAGCACCGAGTTTGTTCAACCTCAGCAGCCAAAACATCAGATGAGGGTGTGCTCACTTAGCAGTGACTCAGTCAGGAGGATAAAGCTACGTGTAGAACTTCCTGGTTTAAGCTCTGTCTCCCAGTGTCAGCTCAGCATCAGCCAGGTTAGACACACTATAATTACTTTTACTATGCATTTGTTGGATACCTTTAGCTTAAGCAACTCACAATTGCTCTAGAATGAGTTTATGAACTCATATGATCTCTTCCATTCCTTTACATTTGTTCCTTCAAGCTACAGTTAATTAAAATTTTTTTGGCAAATGCAATGTGGATGTTGCTAAATATTCAATTGTTAAACTATTCAATTCAACATTTACTGAGCATGAGGTAAATAATTGTTTCGGTGTATACTACACGGGAACATAAGAAAAAAAGATTTTTATGGTTTATCTACTTTTTTTTAAACTCATGACCGATGCATGAATTCTGAGCGCATGTGTGAGCAGGTGCATACGAGCTGAATAACTGCAGCTCTTTAACTATCTCAATTTTCAATTTCAATTTTCAAATTTTATTTGTCACATACAAATTATACACAGTATGTAGTGAAATGCTTAGTACGACTGTCCACAATGTAAAGGATAAACTATAAAAGTAACAAGAAGAAAGAACAATA
>JAOUQZ010000049.1:10740195-10752166 GCA_028564935.1 Neosilurus hyrtlii | reverse complement strand
TATATATATATATATATATATATATATATATATATATATATATATATATATATATATATATATATATATATATGCCAGAAAAACTGCAAAGAACTACGTGGTAGACATGTTTAATTACAGTTTAAAACAGAATCAACACTGTAACACTGTAAAGCTAGACTATGATGTCAGCTCACTGCCTGTCACCCACCTTATCAACCACATTCTTTTACTTATCACCAAATCACTCATATAAAACATTAAAATCATGATCAAATCAACTAGTTAAATTGACAAACACTATGCATTATAATAATTAAAGATGTTACTTAAAAGATAATTTGGCTTAACTTCCAATATTATAGGGATAGTGGAGTTATATTGCGCCACCCATAGAAGGCTTCAGAGACAGTTTAAACCCTAGAAAAATGTCTATGGGAAATAAAACAGACCACTTTTATTGGTGGGCACTATGAAACTGTGTATACAGTCTTACATGTATATACACATGGATAAATATGGGAACTGCTAGAATAAAGAAGTAAATACAAAAAAGAATAAGAAAATAAGTTTAACATACACAGCACAATGTTTATACTAAAAAATTCAGTGGGATACTAGGCTACAAACAATGAACAAGATAAACAGCCCTTGGTCACACACAAAATCCACAGAAAAAAAAGAATAGTCAGATCTTTGCATGGGTAGAGCCATTTGTCTCTTGCCAAGGTTATAACTCAGTGCTGGGCCAGTTATGATTCCTTTTGTCCCAGAACGGAAACAACACATATGTCAAAATATGGCCCACTGGAGTATCTGAAGTCTGGAGTCTGAAGGAGAAAAGGCTAAATGACAGAAGGTACATGATGTATGTAAGAATTTGGAAGAGGTGGCCCTCTGGTGGTCGGGCTATGAATTGTCCCTACATACTATTAATTAACAAATTAATTCATTCATTCATTCATTTTATAGTGGAGACAGCATTACAAAAACTAAAGCACAGAAATGTCCATAATATCTTGAGCGCCTCAAAACGTCATGCATGGTTTTCAGTAGAGCTTCCCTCAGTTTTTCAATAAGTCTATATGGAGGGAAAATTTTTTTTTTTCATTAAAAAAATACAAAACAGACAAACAAACATAAAAAGTATAAGCAACTGATACTTCTTACTGAGAAAAATTATCACAAGCTCTATGCTAATTACTGCAACATACCTCAATAATCTCATAAATCCATCTTAAAAACTCTGACACTTTAGTGTATACACCAGGGTGATTAGGCTCCGCACAGCCTGTTCCCCAACTAACAATCCCAAACAGCCTCCAAACATTATCATCTTGGCAAACTAGGGGGCCTCCACTGTCTCCCTGTGGGAAAGAAGAAAGTTCTTATTACCTGTTTCACACCAAGTGTTTTGAAGAGATTAATGAAGTTTATTCAGATCACAACTTTACCTGACAGGCATCAACATTACCCTCTGTGTAGCCGGCACAGAGCATCCGTGGTGTAATCCCTCCATTATACATACAAGAGCTATTGCATTTCTTTGTGCTTATCAAGGGCACTTGAGCTTCTTTCAGTGTGTCAGGAATGTAAACTGTGCAGAGCAAAATAAACTGACATTTGCTTCAGTCCACCGTCTTACATGTGTATTTACTGCATTTGTCAAACTTTTACTACTGGTTAGAACAGTGTTATCTGAATAAATTAGATTGCTATAATATTTTACCTGAAATGTCTCACTAAATGCATTGCATGTATTTATGTATGCATGCATGTTCAAGCTCAAGTTCAAGTTTATTTGTCATATACAGGTAACAATAAAACATCACTACTGGCAATGAAATTCTTGGACTCAGAGCCCCCTCAAAATTATTAATGTATGTACACTACTGTTCAAAAGTTCAGGGTCACATAGAAATTTCCTTTTTGGAAGAAAATCACTTTTTTTAAACTAAAAAGATAATATTATTCAGAAATAATCTCTGTCTAGACCATTTTCAGCAGCTATCGTACTTGTGTTCCAATGGCACATTGTGTTAGCTAATTTTGTCATGTTAAAAGTATAATTGCTCATTAGAAACCCATTTTGCAATTATGTCAGTGCCACTGAACACTGTTGTGCTGTTTAATGAAGCAATAAAAATCGCCGTACTTTAGGCTTATTGAGTATTTGGAAAGGCCACATTTGCGGGTTTATAGACTTAAAATGTCCAGAACAAAGATATTTCTTTTAAAATTCATCAGTCTATCAGTACTACTTCCTTCACATAATGTATATACAAGTCTGTGGTTTGAGAAAGAGAGACCTGAGAGGTCCTGAATTGGCAGCTTCATTAAACAGCACATACAAGACAATGAAGAGAACAGAACCAACAGAACAAAAAGCCATATCTGAGAGGGGTCAATAAAAGGAAAACAATAAAATTTATTTATTTGTTTGTTTGTTTCATTGAACAGAGGAAGATTTTAAAAAGTGCTAAGATAGATGGATCTAAGTTTAAGATGTTTCATGTTAACAACATGTTTGCAGTCATTGGCTCTCAACCTGACTGAGTTCTTGTGGGAGCAGCTTGACAGTAGGGTACAGAAGAAGTCCCCCATTGTGCCAATCCACTACTTGTGGGGGTACCTCAGGAAAAATGGGGTGAAAAATAGGGTGAAATGTCTTCATCTTACCTCAACAAATGACGAAAGTCTGCAAGGTTGTCATAGCTGCAAATTAAGGATTTTAGACAAAAGAAAAGTCTGAAGGAGAAAATTATTATTTCAAGTAAGAAACCTTTAGATAAATTAATACATATATTTACGTATATAAATATTTATTTTGCAACTCATCTGATGGATGAAAGTTTGTGTTTTCATGGAAAATTTAAATTTTTCTGGGTGACCCTAAACTTATGAAAGGTAGTTGTATGTATAGTGTCTAACTAACTAACTAACTAACTAACTAACCCTATTTGCAGAAAAAATAATATTTGATTTATTTTAAGTGAACCTTTTATTTTAACATACAAAAATATTTGCAATATTTAAACTGACCTAATAATTTCCTCATCAAATTCAGTGTTTATTTCTAATATTGTAACTAATCCTACTCTATTTTACTAGTCTGGTCTTAGACTTAGTCTTTTTGCAGTGCATACATTTTAAACAGCAGAAGGCCAGTCAAGTGCACTACGAGGCCACACTGTAGTAGCTCATGCCAAATTAGGCCTTGATGGCAACAGATCACTATCTAACATGCCTCCACATCAACAGTACTTTCACACACATAAAACCCACCAGGGATGAGGGCACCAATCCAGCCCTAAACCATCATGAATACTGTTTTTGTATCTTTGATTGATAACAACCTGGATGGTAATTTTTTCATCTTTGGCACAGGGAATTCAGTGTCAAAGATGAAATGTGTGCTCATTGTAAACAACGCATCTATTTCGGTCGATCTGAGATGAGCTTGGGCCCAGAGAACTCTGTCTTCCAGTTATATTCCTGGATACAACAGAGTATGTTAAGTTAACAGTGGTCTTCCCAAAGTACAGTACTGGCTATATTTGTCACAGTGCATGCCATCTTGAAGTTAATGCACATCCAACAGTGGTTTTCAACCTTGCTCTTTCCACAATGAAATATATCCAGATTCCCTGAATGTTTTCACAAAACAGTACAATATATAGTATATTTTTAAAGACGTACAGATAAGAACAAAATTATTATCCCCCTATGAAATGTAAAGTTTTCTTTAAAAAAATTCCCAAGTGTTTTTTTTTTTTTAACAGAGCAGGGAATTTTCCACACAGCATTTCTAAATATTCTAGTTTTATTTTGGCTGCTTACATTATTTTCCTTTGCACAAAATTATTTCACAAAAACTACCAGGTTCAAAATTATTAGCCCCCCTGATGATAATAGTCAACTGTGTATCCTTTTTGCTGGATAACAGCCTGCAGTCATTTGTTTTCAACGAGTCTTAAACATGTCTCCTGAGGAATCCCAGCCCATTCTTCTGTGGTGAATCTCTCAAGCTCCTCTCGATTTGATGGTCTTCTGGAAAGGACCTTGGTCTTCAGTTCACCCCACAGATTTTCAATGGAATTCATGTAAGGGCTTGTCAAGTAAGTGCTGGTCAATCAGTAATGTTCACTTTGGTCTTCTGGAAGTAGTTCTTCACCAGAAGCAATGCATGTTTTCTGTCATTGTCATGTTAGAAAACAAAGGGATGAGCCAGACCCAGTTTTGCTGCTGACTGCTTAAAGTTTCCTTTAAAATCTCATAATATCCTTCTTTTTTCATGATTCCTTCCACCTTGACAAGAATCCTAGTTCCAGACTCACTAAAGCATCGCCACAGCATAATACTCCCACCGTCATGTTTTACTGTGTGTGTGTGGTGTTCTCTGGGTTATACGCCTCTCCTTTCTTACTCCAAATAAAGTAATGTCTCTATGGCCAAAGAGTTCTACTTTCAAAGGGGGGCTAATAATGATTTGTCCTCATCTCCATTTGAACTAAACAAATTTTCATGAATTTTGGCATTAAGGGCTGAGCCGTAACCGATCTTTGATTGCAAAGATGGTGGCCTTGGTGACTCCTACTTTAATACCTAATCATGATATCTAAATTTGTACCAGTTGTTTTTGAACTGTTACTTGCATATTCTGTAAACTTTGCAATTTTATAATAACTCTGTTTTAACTTTTGTTGAGTATGTTTCAAGTACCATCTTTTAACTTTTATAGTTTTTATGTTTATAGTTAGGGCAGCCGTAGCCTAATGGTTAGAGAAGCGGCTTTGGGACTGAAACGTTGGTTCGATTCTCGCACTAGCAGGAAAACTGTGTGGTGGTGGGGGAGTGAGCTGCACCTTCATTTTTTTCACCTTCATGGCTGAAGAGCCCTTGAGCAAGGCACCTAACCCCCAACTGCTCCCTGGGCACCCTCAATGTGTGTGGCAGCCCACTGCTCCAAGTGTGTTTGTGAACACTGTTTACATGTGTGTGCTCACTTTAGATAAATTAAATGCAGACGCAATAATTTCCCTTGCGGGATTAATAGAGCATAGCAAAAAATAAAGAAATAAAGAAATAAATAAAAACTAAATACAACTAAGTTGGTCAGCAAAAATATTGAAAATGTTTTCTTTGTACTTTGTCAGTAAACAAATGTTCAAACGTTCCTATTAAATTAACAGATGAAAGACTTTAACTTTTAAGAATACAAAAAAAAAAACCCTTTACATTTAGTGTATGTGTGTGCGTGCATACCACTGTCAGGCTGTGTGTATCCCCAACCAGAAATCCAACAGAGTGTTCCTCCTGGAAGTTCATGGTCATACTGTGGTAGGCATACTGGTCGAATGGTATCTGTATTTTATTGGTAAAAAATGTAAACATTTCATGACATTCATGACATGAAATATTTAATGATTACATTTGCAGGTCCCTACTGGGTAATCCACACACTATAAAACTGAATACATACAGCAAATGCAGTGAATGAAATAATAAGCATAAACTTTCTCTCACAAAACACAGGTTTGATAATCAGCAGTGCTATGAGAAATATTTAATAAAGCAGTGAATCTTCTTATACAGCCCACCCTTAATGTATTGGAATTTATTTATGTATTTATTTTATTTTATTATTTTCTTTCGGGGGGGATACAGTAGTATTTGCCAAAGCTAATTTGTGATATTGTAAAAATGAAATCAACCACCAGACATTGCTCCAAACAGCCTAATTGAAAAAGGCAGAACACCAAATGTTTAGGTGAGCAAAAATATAGAAAAAGATTTAATGTAAATATTTAATATAAACATTACTTAATTATTTGATAATTGCAATAACTATCAATCCAGTGACCCACTGACATCACCAAACTGTTCCATTCTTATTTTATGATTTTTTTCCAGGCTTGTACAATTTTTGATTGTTTTAGCATTGCTTCCTTCCTTCCTTCTATTCAAACTGGTTTTAACAGGTTTGTCATGTTGGCAGTGTGTTTTGGGACACTGTTTTGCGGCATGATGAAGTTCCTTCAATATAAATTGGATGCATTTTTCTGTAAATTGGTAAACAGAATGGATGTTAAGATTAGTTATCATGAGTTACATTTATAAAGATTAGTGAGCCTGTATGTGAATCAGTCATGCAAGCCCAAGCCATGACAGTACCTCCACTGTGCATGACTGATGAACTCATATGTTTTGGATTGTGTGCATACAGTTAGACCTTTAGACATTATTTTGACATCTGGTTCTTAGTCGACTAGTGGTTTCCTTATTTTATAGTATGTTTTATAAAAATGTTATATTGTTTATTGGATATGCCCCTCTATTCCCTCTTTTTTCAGCTTCAAAATGGATTGCTTCTCTCCCATAGGCAGCTTTCTGCTCTTCATGTTTTTTTTTCATATTTTTAAATTAGTCTTCACAGGCACAAGCTAGGGTTCTAACCAAGAAAAGACATTAGAGGTGACCCTGACTAAGAATTTACATATAAATATATGCATTGATCCTGTTGTGCTGTTCCTGTGCCATATCAGGCCTTGGTTTATCTGACTGCTTCCTGGTGCTCTGAAATGTTTCATCTTGATTCTGCCTGTTATTTATACCACTGTTATTTTTGACTTCGCCTTTGTGTGTGTGTGTTTGTGTTTGTGTGTGTAAAATATGTGAATCATCACATCAAATCAGGTATTACGTCACATTTTGGGCTATATGAGTTATGCATATTCCTGACTTAATACATTCATGTATTCTGATATTTTTAATAACTTAAACATGGGTGGGTTTACATAAGTTGTTAAAATGTTATAAAGTTGATAAATAATTATAATTAAATTTCTACAAAACACCTACTAGTTGTGTTGTTTTTCATGTAGCCTCTTTAGAAATAATTGATTATTACCCAATACTGAATCACTCGCACAGTTCGAGACACAAGTTTTTTAAAAAATTGCATTCCATTGAAACCTTGTTTAAACTTAATGGTATAACGTTACACAAGGTGTTTAATAAGCATGATTAAAACAGCTGTGCATTTCCAATTACAAATTAATAGAAATTGTAGAACCGATCCTTTGAAAACACATTGTCAGGAGAATAATAGCTTAGTCTAATAGCACCGCCATTTCTGTGTTTCCTATTTGAATGAGTTAATGTTGTAATCTACAACATGCTCCATAAAATTATTTGATAATGAAATATGTTCAATTCTTATCTATTTTGTCAGTGAATTATTGCAGCACTAGCTATCAACTGGTATTCATTTAAAATGCAATATTGGGACTACTTGTGAGATAAAGTCACCTGAAAAATTCAAAGGACTCGTCAACTTCATAAGTGCAATATCATAGTCATGACTCCTGGGATTGTAGTTCTCATTGTAGATTATTTTTTCCACAGTATATCCCACATACTGAGCCAATTTATCTGCACTGCAAGTAATAGTCCCAGCGTACACCACCCAGCTGGAAACCTGATGCAGCCTAAAGCTCAATAAAAAATATAATCAAGAAGGATGCTAGGTTTAACAAAATGAAAATTAATTTGAGTTATGGCAGAATTTAGTAAGTGGCAATGTAGTTGTTAGTGAGAGGTCTTACGTGGACACACAGTGTGCAGCTGTAATAATCCACTGGCTTGTGATGATGGATCCTCCACAGGTGTGACGATTGCTGTAGTAGAGACTTACTTGCCATGGCCATCTGCCTAGTGTGACCTCTACACCTCCAATTATCCTGGGTACCCTCGCTCTGGTGCCACAATCTAATTGAAGTAAATCAACGAGCATCAATTTCAGATCAACCCGCTTAAACAGAATATTTCATGTGCTTATACTTAATTTCAATTTAGGTATTACCAAAACATTTCAAAGCTATAATCTTTCCTGTGCTGCAGCTTTCCCTTTAAAGGCAGAAACAAAAACATATTAGTAAAGATTATATAGCATATCTAATGTATAGTGTTTTATAATGTCTATGTGTCAGAGCTTGTAGGCAAAAATAAGTACCTGAATTGCCATAAAAGTTCTAATTTGCTTTGATGTTCGGAGGTAATTTGAACAAATCCATCTTTATAGGTTTGGCCAATGTCCGTCAAATTCACACCTTTGTGTTTGGTCAATCTATAAACAGTGGTCATGTATGTCAGTGACAGGAATTACAGCAGTAATAAACATCTATTATGACATTCTAAAGTGTGTATATGCTATACATGCCACCAAATGATTTTGTGATAACTGAAATTACCAGCACTGTTGACAGTGTGGGAAAATGTAACCTAAAATTTATCGGTATGGCTCCTGAAAACTTAGACAGGTGTTGGGGATGCTCAAATTTTTTTTTTTTTTTTTTTTTAAATATTCTTATTCCTTTTCAATCAATGAGTCAGTCAGACTTTATTTGCATAGCACTTTTTATACAACCACATGAAGCACAAAGTCCTTTACATAAGAGGTTATATAAGAAACAAGCACAGACAACCCCAGCCCCTCCGCACACACATATACACTTTCTCTCAGTCATAATAGATGCGAATACACTTGAGTAGCAAACACCTAAAAGACTTCAAAAAAAGAAAGAAAGAATTAAAAACACTAAGAACTCAGAAAGAACTATCTAACTCTCAGCAATTAGTGGGACAACTTTTGGGTGGCCGGAACCTGACCCCTGACCTTGTCTCTTGTGATTTTTTTCTGCACAGGGCTACCTGTGTATACTTATTGATCCCAAACTCTTGAAAGCTTAAGGTTGCTATTGATGCTATGCATGAGATAGTTACTGTTTCACCCAACATGACCTGTCAAGCCATGGCTGTCTTCAGAAATCACCTCAAAGCGTGTATAGACAATGACAGCCAGCATATGTAGGATGTCATCTTTAAAACATGATGCATAAAAACTGTACTGAATAAAGTTTCGTGTGTACAAATGATGATTTGATTGACGATTCCTTTTAATTTACTTTTGAAATATGGAAGTTTTTTGGTCACCCTGTATATTATAATAATAAATGTTTACCTGGACCTCTGAGACCTCTAAAAACAATCAAGTCAGATGTGTTCATTTGGTTGTGATATATTTAATTGTGATACTCACAATGTAATAGCTTCATCTGATAATGATACTTGATGATACAATGTAACTGGAGGGTTATGTTGTTTGGAGCATGTTTATTTCAGTATTTAAGTTGCTTTTTAACGTATAGATGTTTGGATGTTTGTAGGCAAAGTGCTATGGGTTTTAATCCCTACTTCACTTTCTACTGTGTTTGAGATTTGGTTTGGGTTTTGTGGATTTATTCTTACTAACAACTCGGTCAAGTATGTAAAAGACCTTTTATAAGATTTGTCCTGGGGCCTCTTGTCCTTGATGCTATCTAGAACAGAACTTGATGCTATGTACAACAGGGGTGTAAAACTAATTTTCACTGAGGGCCACATCAATAAATCTAAAAGTGATCGAGGGCAAAACAATCACTGAACATCTGTTCTAAAAGGGCTTAACAGCAAGCAGGCATGCAGTCTTTTTTGAATGATGACTAGCTGTTTACTTAAAATAGGCTGCCGCCACCCAGTGGAAGATTGATGAATTAGGTTTCATGGTAATGGCCGATCTAAAGAATGTCCGATAATCATATTCTTTGAAAGCTCTTGCGGGCCACACAAAACGAGGCAGCAGGCCGGATTTGGCCTGTGGGCCTGAGTTTGGCACCTATGAGCTAGAATGTAATGTAACCCTAAACCATGTACTGGAGTAAAGATGCTCTAGCATGTTTCACTGGTCCTATTCAAATGTAGTAACAGATAAAATAGTTTTTATAATTCTTCTTTTATTTATATTATGTAGTCCATTACTATAGAGTATACATAAGATAACATTTTGAATCACTGGTTTTAATATCCTTTACGTCTCATTTTTCCAGCTGAATTTCTAATATCAATTTTGTAAGGATATATTGGGATGCAAAATTCCCCAGTGCATGGTCACATTCCTGAAATTAAATACTGCTGTTTAAAATTCCATTAATAAGATTATCTGTTCTTGTATCTGTACTCTGATCTGTTCCCTATGTTTAAAAGTTTTCCATTTATGATCTTAAGATCAGTTTTAAAAAAGGGCTCATGTATGACACATTTTCTGTAAAAAGAATCTTTTTATGCTATTTGGTTTGTTTGTTTGTTTCTTATTTTCAATGAAATGATGGCCTTCTTCACTTGCACCAATTCCTCTTTGTGAGTGAGTAAACAATTGGCTTAACATCACTTTTGGCAATTTTTCAACCTTATTTTGAGATTCTCTATGGACCACATATTGAGATTTCCAGTGAACTTCTACTAAATGCAAATTTAGGAAGTGGGATCAACTCCTATCTTATCTAAACTTTTATATGCACGATTTGTCAAAAAATAACAAAGGAACAGGCCACACCTGGCTGTAACACTGCTTGTTACTCAATTGTTCATTTACTTTAGACCCTCTGAAAATGGAGTTATTACATGTAAAAAATAATTGAAATTGATTGATTTGGCTTTTTATACCTTGTTGTTTCAGCGCTTACTTGCTAAGTCTTTATTGTTTGTTTCATAATGAAAGCTCATAGTATTTGAGGCATGGGTTTTCTCATGCCTTGATACCCTTTAACTGTCAATCTGAAAAACAACAGAGCTGTTACCATTGATACCTTTCCCTGCCTTTTTTTTACATTTATAAATGTAATTAATTAATTTTTTTAATTTAAATATATTTGAAATCTTTGTTCAGTGTCTTGGTTATCATTTAATCAGTGCTATTAAAAGCCACAGAAAGTAGTCACAGCTGCCTGACAAATAAAATGTGTTGATAGCTAGAAATGTGTGATGGACCTGTTATCTTTGCCCACCTCAGATGACCCAGCTGTCGGCACACCAGGGTCCCTAATGAAGAGTTCCAGCGCTCATAGCATACAGGCAGCCACGCTTGCAGTTTCTCCAGATGGATCTCTAGCAAAGAGTTCTCAGAGCTGATTCTGTAAAACACTGAGCCCTTTTCAGTCAAAACCTCTCCAAGCACTGCCCAGCACTGTGGAGATTATACAAAGAAAAAATTGCCAAAACAAAATTCATTGGTGTCAATTCCGTTAAAAAAAAAAGGATCTAGAATAAGGGTAGAGCAACAGGTTCATGTTGTCAACATGAGACGAATTACATGCACAGTTACTTAAAATAGTAATATAACTTTTAAGTTATCCATAATGATTAAATAATAACACCTTTTTTTAACATATGGAAAGTAATAGAAAATGTCAAGTTATACCATGGTAAGTTTTTGGGTTTACTGGCATGTTTACTCCCCATGCTCAGAAGATCCCGCTGCCTTTGTTGCTGAGTTGGAGACTGCATTTTTATTTTCCGTTGTGACTCTGAAAAAACTTTGCCCATTTTAGTAGGTTAATGCTGCCGCATCACGAACTGACAGAACTACAGAAAACGTGACAATGGAATAGAGATCATTTGCCTTTCCAACTTGGAAAATCATGATCTGAAATCATGCAAGAAACATGTGCACAACCTCTTGTGCACTCTGTTTACACCTCTGGTTCTGTCTGCCTGTGAACTTCACCTTTATCTGATTTCCTCACTCCATGCAATAAATTATTCTTATCTGCAGCTGCATCCTTTGTGCTCCAGTCTGGTTCCAATGTGACACATAACTCTCCCATGAAGTGCATTATTTTCTTATAACAATCACTCACTTATTTGCCAAACCGATTAATACGATTACGGTCTCAGGGAGGTTGAGACCTATCTCAGCAGATGGTGTAGGTGAAGGTGGGATACACCCTGAACAGCTTGCCAGACCATTGCAGGGCCAATAAACACACATCATTCTGTCACCAGTCTCTCTCTCTCTCTTTTTCTCTCTCTCTTTCTCTCTCTGTCATTTGTTAATCAGTTTATTCAGGCAAACAGGATTTTTTTTCTAGAGAATGGTCAAAAAAACAACAAAAAA
>JAOUQZ010000049.1:10709423-10723491 GCA_028564935.1 Neosilurus hyrtlii | reverse complement strand
AGGGTGAGTTCGATGACAGGATGTGCCAGGAAATGGAGTGTTCAATGTTGCTGTCTTTGAGGTTCCAGATGTGTTTGCTGAGTTCTCTGCTATTTTTGTGTTTGGCGTGGCGGAATGAGGTGGTGTGATTTCTATATCTTGTTTTGAAATCGTTTTCTGTGAGTCCGATCTATGTTTCTGTTGTGTTGTTGTCTTTGCGCGTGACCGTAACAGTGTCTTCTGCTAAGACAGGCTTCTACAAGAAAAAGTTGGACACTGCTGCGCAAGACCCACGCAAACTCCACAACATCTTTTCATCCTTACTCAATACATCTGCTCCACCTGCCCCATCCTCCCTGACTGCTGAAGACTTTGCCGAGTGGATCCATCAGATATCAGCAACTACAGACCGGTATCACTTCTTTCTTTCCTTTCTAATATTCTTGGACACACTATTTATAACCAAATATCTTTCTATCTTTTGCAGAATAACCTTCTTGACCCTAATCAATTTGGCTTCAAAGTGGAACATTCCACAGAGACAGCACTCTTGGCTGTCACTGAGAAGCTACATGCTGCAAGATCAGCCAAGATGTCATCAGTCCTCATCCTCCTCAACCTTTCAGCAGCATTTGACAAGACTGCTTCCTTCCTTTGCTTCCTACCTGGAAGGTCGCTCACATCAGGTTACATGGAGGGGATCGACATCTTCTCCATGCCGACTTTCCACTGGAGTTCCCCAAGGCTTAGTTTTTGGTCTCTCTGTGATATCATATCCTCACATGAGTTCTCATACCACTGCTATGCAGATGACACTCAACTTGTTTTCTCTTTTCCTCCCTCAGACAGTGATGTTTCTGTTTGGATCTCTGCATGTCTGGCAAGTATCTCCTTATGGATGGCAATTCACCATCTGAAGCTTAATCCCAGCAAAACTGAATTACTGTTCATCCCAGCTGACTCATCCCCACATCAAGATTTTGCAGTCTCCTTGGACAGCTCTGTGATGTCTCCTTCAGTCACTGCATGAAACCTTGGAGTAACCATAGACAATTGCTTGTCCTTCTCTTCTCATATCACTAATTTTTCTCGATCATGTCGATTCCTCCTCTTTAACATCCAAAGGATTTACCCATTTCTTTCCACTGAGGCCACTCAGATACTTGTTCAGTCCCTCATTATCTCAAGACTAGACTACTGCAACGCACTCCTGGCAGGTCTACCTTTGAGCGCAATTCAACCTATGCAACTGATCCAGAATGCAGCTGCATGGCTTGTTTTCAACCTTCCAAAATTTTCCCACACCACTCCCCTGCTACAATCTCTCCATTGGCTTCCTGTAGCTGCTCGTGTTAAATTTACAACATTAATGCTTGCCTACAAAGCCAAAAATGAACCCGCACCCTCCTACCTCAAATCACTTATCACACCCCGCACAGCACCGCGTTCTCTCAGATCCTCTAGCACTGCTCGACCGGGTCCCTCCTTCTACCAAGGGTCAAGGGAAAAATGCATCTAAACTCTTCTTTGTTCTGGCTCCAAGGTGGTGGAATGAACTTCCTCTGGATGTTCGGACAGCTGAGTCACTGGGTATCTTCAAACGAAGAAAACCTTTTTTGGAACTACTTAGACTAGCACACACTCACACACACACACACACAAGAAAACAAACAAATAAAAGAAAACCTGCACACAATACATATCCACTGAGTTCTTGACTGATGGTATACTTAGTCTGTGTCCTGACAAACCAGTATAAGAATATATTCACTGATAGTGACTTTAAAGCACTTCTGTAAGTCGCTCTGGATAAGAGCATCTGCTAAATGCTGTAAATGTAAATGTTATGAAAGCCTGAATAAGTCTAAAAGTCACTGTATTTCTGGCTGCTGTTACAACAAGACAAAGGACTTCAACTTAATCATATATAAAATTCAGACGGTGAAGTATATAGTATATTCAGTATGTGGATTGGAGCATGCCTCATCATTTTAAAAAAGAACATCTGGACCAGGAAATAGAATGAAAGAAGAAAAAAAAAGATGAAGTTGAATATATTGTTTATATTTATATTTAAGAGGGTTTTATATGGCCAAAAAGGGGCAAAAGAAGAGTCCAATCAAGGGCTGACCCAGTGTACATTTGTCTGTAACATGATCTCAATTAGGCCAAATCATTATACAGTCACTACTAATGCATGTCATATTAGGTAACTTGTTAATTCATTTACTAGAGTGGCAGTGTAAATATGAACTCCTGTTAACTGCCATATAACAAAAAGCTTGTTTGTCAAACAAGTCAAAGTACCGTCAATTAGTATGCTCATGTGCAGCTCAGTTTAATAATTAATGATCATGTTGATATTTTCCTTGAGCATAATTAGCCACAGTGGTTTACTCTAATTATAGTTGCATGAAGCCAGACACAGTCACTATTGATAATAGACATGTTTGGAGAATTGTCAAAGATTTGGCAGTGAATTGCTTTATTATTTTTTCATTTAATTGCAGCTGTCATTCTAAATCCTATTCCAATTTGTTGCAGTCCATGCAAAATGTCTGTATAAGTAATATCTTGTTACTGCAAACAAAAATAGTTTTGTAAAATATGATTGACTGTACTGCTACTGTCCATCGACTGACTAAATTGTGTTTTGTGTGAATATATATATATATATATATATAATTCTGAAATATTTAGATTGTATATGCTAAAATCAAATTTTCAACTTGGGGGTGACCCTTTTCTGGAAATAAAAAAAAGAATGCATTACATTACAACGCATTTTTTCATTACATTAGAGTACAAGTTCATTGTGTCTTTTTAGACAGGAATATACGGTTATAAGAAAGCCATAACCCCAATATATAAATATATAAGTATAGCCTGCACCTTTTTATTTAAGTAGGCATGGTGAATATGACAAAAAGTACAATAAATGACAAGATGTTCGTTAAGGTTAATAGTAGTATTAGTAGTGCGCATTCTGGACTAATCTGAGCTTGTTAATGCATCTATTAGAACATCCAGATAGCATTGCGTTACAATAATCTAAACTTGAGGTAATGATAGCACAAATAAGTGTTTCTCGAGATGCAGTGACATCATCTTTCTTATATTAGCAATATTTTTATTTTAATATTTTTATATTTTTAATAATCATACCACGGTAATTTTTTACTGTACATGATGAACCTGAAGCATAACATATGATTTTCATGTAACAATATGTCAACATTGTTTCCACCACCATTAATATTGGAATTAAATATGTAAGAATTTAGTTTAATAATATGTTTGTTTTTTCACATTTTCTAACATTTTAATGTAGGAAATTACTTAATAACCTACCCGCATTCCTTTCCTCCAAAATTATGTATAGGAATTACTGAAATAATATATTTGGACTCACCAACAGGGTCTACATTTGATGTTCCAATAAGGTTTCCCATGGTGCTGCATTCAAAACCAATTAATAGCCTGGAGTTTATTTTGTGATATAAAAGGGGAATTAATTAATCACAGTGTAGAAATTAATTGTTGATTTACTGGTTCAAGTAAGGGGAATTAATTACAAATAATTATAACTCCATCTAAAATTATGCATACTTTATACATACTTCATCCAGCAAAATTGTTTAACCTGGCATATAGAAATAATAATGCAGAAACATTTTAATGCACAGTTTAAAACAGATTTGTTGTAATAAAAGGTAAATGTAATGCTTAAAGAGCTTGGGTTAGGAATAGGAAACCATTAGGAATCTGTACAATCAGATTTTGAGCTTACCCTGTGTCTGTGTGTGTGTGTGTGTGTGTGTGTGTGTGCGTGCGTGTGCGCGTGCACGTGTGTGTGTGAGGATCCCCACTTTTGCTGACCCTTGATTAAAACTGTGATATTTGAGTTATATTAAAGCCTAACAGAGGACTTGTCAGTAAGAAATTGCTGTTGATTAATTATTGTAAGTCAAATCATTGTTCAATAAGGATTTTCTTGTACCAGTTGTACCTGGTGCCCTGCGATGGCCTGGCGAGCTGTCCGGGGTGTACTCTGCCCTCGCCCAGAGTCGGCTGAAATGGGCACCAGCCTCCCCGCGACCCTAATTAGGATTAAGCGGTTCAGAAAATGACATGACATGACAGTTGTATCTGGGTCTCATGATTCTACCTGAGATAAAAAATGAGGTAGCATTCTTTTATTCCATCTGTTGGTTAGAGACAACCGGGCAGTGGCCTTGTGCCATTGATAATCTGGGTTTGGTTTAAAAAGGTGTCTAAAGAATCCAGTGTTTTATGGCCTTTGGTTAAGCTTTTATAATGATATTAAATGTTTCTGAATAAATACAAGGGCTTTTAGTGTTAAAAGAACTAATGTTAACAGTGCCTGTGATAGCCCCTTTTTTAGATGCATACCACTGTATGTATTTTCATTCCTGACTGGTCATGGTTACATCTCTTACTTTATACCAGGGATGTCCAATCCTATCCGCAAAGGGTGGGTGTGGGTCCAGGTTTTCACTTCAACCAAGTAGTAACCACCTGTTTCAATCACTGATCTCAAAAAAAAGGAATAGCTTACACATTAGTGTTTAAATTTTGAAGCCTGGTGGCAGCCATCTTGGTGAGACCACTTTACTGTTGAAAATTATACTCAAATAGCATGAAAAGATGAGAAAATGAAAATAATTACATTCAAGATGTACATTTCATTTTAAAACCTTATTTATTTATTTATTTATTTGGCTTTCAACACTTCCATTTTGAAATCTTAATGCAAGGTGGTCTCACCAAGATGGCTGCCACCCAGCTTCTAAATTGAAATGTGCAATCTAGTCTTTTTGTTTGTTTGTTTTTTGTTTGTTTTGTTTTGAGATCAGTGAATGAAACAGGTGGAAGGTGTGGCTACTGCTTGGTTGAAGTAAAACATCCTGTACCCACACCAGCCCTTTTGCAGATAAGATTGGACATCCCTGCTCCGTACCATAAACTCAGTATTTTATTTTTCAATAATTGTTATAATAATACTGGTATAATGATTCCATAAGTTTCTTCCCACTCATGATTGTACTTAAAGATGATGATGAACCAGATTTTAAGCAGTGTTTACCACAGTCTATAGACAGAAAGTGAGAATATATTTTTTCATGATATGATATCACACTTTAGCACTCTGAAGAATACTGATTCATTTATCAGTATAATTACCAGTTATCCTTAAGTACTTTTAACAGTCCGCCCAAGAAAGTTCCCTGCAGAAAATTGACCCCTTTTTTATAGGAACGCATCACTTTCATTCTCACCACACTCGTCCACATAATCTGGCATCTTTCCCAACCTCTTTCACACTTTTTTACTGTCTGTTTGTGATGATCATTCATTTCCAGATCCAGAGAATTCTGGCCTGAATTGAATAGGCTGTATTTACTCTACCGTCATTTTAGTAAGCCCAAAGTTATTTTTCTTACTGATTCGCATCTACTCAAAACACCTACTCATTTGGCAGTCTGCTGTATCCTAATAGGGTCATGGGGAGGCTGGAACCTATCTCAGCCTACACTGGCAAAGATTGGGTACACCCTAAAGAGTTAAACAGACCATCACAGGGCCAACACTCACATCTAGGGGCACTTTGGAACATTCAATTAGCATTTGAACTGTGGGAGAAAGCCAGAGTACCTGAAGGAAACCCATGCAAGCACAGGGAGAACATGCAAACTCCACACTGAAACACTGAGCCCCAGATTTGAACCCACGACCTTCATGCTCTGGACCTGCTAACCACTATGCCACCCCTACTCAAAACAAAAAGATGCAACTTTATTGCTTTTATTTTATGACTTTTATTGCTTTTGAAAGTTATTAGTTTCCCCCCACTACCACAAAATGCTGTAACTGTTTTTACTGCTTCCCGAGTCCCGAGTTTTTTTTTTTTTATCAAGAAAGTTGGCTATTTATTCATGACATTACCAAGAATTTTTTTCCTTCACTGTATGAAAAAGCATGTATCCCTCTGAGTATTAAAGAAAAAAACATCACATATGAAACAGAAGAGACTAGATTGTGCTAGCAACATTAGCACATGTAAAATATAATCACATGCAAGAATCTAGCAAAATAAATAATTAAATAAATAATGAAGTTCTGACACAGAATCCATTGCCTGTGGTGGTGACCTGGACTTGGACATTCAGTTCAATTCAATTCAATTTTATTTGTATAATACTTTTCACATCTAACATTGCAATAAAGTAGCTTTACATAGTAAAAATACAATTTCATAAAGAATTTAAACATTTCTTTATAAATCCTACACATTCCCAATGAGCAGTGGCGGTGCCAAGGAAAAACTCCCTCAGACGACATGAGGAAGAAACCTTGAGAGGAACCGGACTCGAAAAGGAAATGCATCTTCATTTGGGTGAAACCAGATAAAACTACAAACCAGGCAGCAGAAACTGTTGTCTGTAATAGTAATTGTAGTCTTAAATCAGTTCAGTAAAAGAGGTTATATCACCAACAGTGAAAAGTCATCATCATAGTTTCTGAGCGTATATTTAGGTCCATATGGATCATCATCAGCAGGAGTGAGGGGCTTCTAAGAAGAGAACTCCAATCAGTAGTACATTATGATGGACCACAGGATTTAGAAAGCAACCAAATCAGGATCACTGGTATCTGAGAAGTAGCATGTGTACCTCAACAAAAACAGAGTGCGTGTGTGTGGGGGGGCCCATAACAGTGCAACTAAAAATAGAGAATAAGAAGTAAGACAGATATGAGGGCACACTGCAACATGAGGCAGTCAGCCATTTCACTGTCAGCAGACCTGGGTGAGCATGTGAGAGGTAGGGAGTGACCAAACATCACATTTTGCCAGAACTCTCTATGCCTGAGAACCCCCAGATCTGCTCCTTTACCTTATAAAAGGTTATTAAGAAAATGCTTGAGTAAAAAAATAACATTTTCAGCGTAGCCTTAAAAATAGAGTTTTATGAAAATTCCTGAACATTATATGGAAAGCTGTTCCATAGCTGTGGGGCTTTGTAGGAGAAAGCTCTGCCCCCTGCAGTAGTCTTCATTATTTGAGGTATCACAAAGCAGCCTACACCTTTTGATCTAAGTGGGCATGGTGGATCATAAACAACACGAAGTTTGCTAAGATAATGTGGCACAAGTAAAAGGAGTATTGTATAGTCAGTGTGAAATTTAATTGTGAGCAAGTGCAGTGTAGATAAGATAGGGATTATGTGCTCATATCTTTTAGATCTAGTAAGGACTCTTGCTGATACGTTCTGGACTAACTGGAGCTTGTTTATGCACCTATTATGCAAGTTACCTATTCAGACAGTAGTGCATTACAGTGATGTATTCAGTGACGTCATATTTCTTATTTTAGTAATATTCCTGTGATGAACGAAGGCTCACGGGTAATATCATCTACATGAATGTAATGAAAGACTTCAAATGAAAGACTGCGATCAATAATCACACCAGGGCCCTTTACTGATGTACAGGATGAAACTCAAATTCCATCCAAAGTTACTACATAATCAGAAACCTAATTTCGAAGCTGTAAGTAATCCGAGTACAAATACGTTATCGTTGATGATCTGCATGTTTTATTAATAGTCTTATTCCTAGTTAATTTTGCATCAATATTAAATAAGTATCTTGGACTATTTTTGGTAACTTCTATTTCCCCCCCCCCCCCCCCCAAAAAAAAAAAAAATCCCTTACTTTTTCTTCCTATTTCAAAATAAATAAATAATTAAAGCATCTAATTTCACTAGATTTATCAGAGGAAAGAAGTCTGATGGCTATTTTCATCCACACAACCATTTCACAGCCAGCATGAACAGGGTTGGCGTGGCATGTTGCACACTGAACATAGTGCCTGTTTGCCCATAGTGCCCGTAGTGCTTGTTTGCCTGTAGTGGCGTTTGCCCATAGTGCTGTTTGCCTGTAGTGCCTGTAGTGCCCGTTTGGATGGTATTTATGTATAGTATGTATGTATGGTATGTATATAAGTATGTGTGCCTGTACATTATGGGCCGGATCTACTAAAGGTTTGTGTGTATAAAAACGTATGCAAACTCATTGCACACGCAAAAAAATGTACAAACAGATTTACTAACAGTGCACACTAAGGATTGCGTCTTGCAAAGTTGCAAAATACCACGTCTGCATCCAGGTACCTGGCTGCAGACGTCTGCAGTGCGTGGCAATGGCCTGTGTGTAGCGCCTGACCGCCTGTGCCAACGAGGAGGCCGCGCACATCTCCCGTGCTTTGGGGGCATTTGAGGGAGGTGGCTGAACTTCTGATGAAGTTATACATATGCATATTAAAAAAAAGGTTTTTGATGGGGATATGACTTGAAAGACTGTAAAATGTTGCCACAGGACGTTAATTCCTTTTTCATTTATTAAATAAATATCTTCTCAAAAAAAGGTTTATTGTACACTAATTTTTCTTTTGTTCTTCTTCTAAAGTCTTCATGTCTTCTTTTCACTCTTCATCTACTGTTCGTATTGTTTTACCAACAGCATTTTCTTTTTCAGATTTCAGGTTTTCTCCCATATAGCGTTCCTTTGTGTGATCGTCAGATTTCTTTGCTGTGGATCATTTAAGTGTTTATTGGCTACCAACACCTCGAATTCTGTAAGGTCCAATTTCATTTTGAGCTCCAACTTCGCCATGGTGCAAAATAGGAAACACGTAAAACGCTCATTTAAATTGGTGTCTCCCACACGTTCGCACTTCTTGTCATTTACGCTATCACTCTTAGTAAATTACCCGCAAACCGCGGTTCCACCCCACACACAACATTTAAGATTGTGCACGCAAATTACTACACACAGATTGGGATCTTAGTAGATCTGGCCCTGTGTGTAAAATGAGCATGATCTTATAATTGCTGGGTTGCATCTTCCACATTCCATACACAAGACACGAACCAGTGGTCTGCCAAGGTCATTGTTTACAATGAACTCTGTTACAAAGACTCTTCACAAAGAAAAAATGCACCCACACTAACATTGTTTTTTCCTTTGGGGGAAACTTGCATTGTTTTGGGCTGCTCAAACTGTGACAGCAGTAAAGGTATTAAATAAATGAATGAATGAATGAATGAATGAATGAATAAATACATAAATAGAGAGAGAGAGAGAGTATGATCATCACAACAGAGGAAGGGGCATATGCAGAAAAAAAGCAATAGTGTCAATAATGCAAGTGAAATAAATGTGCAGACTATTTGTTATTTATTATTTTTTACAAAATGTCAGATTAATGGTTTAATTTCCATATAACAGAATCTAATTACTAGATTGTGTCCAGTAATATAAGCTGTTGATGGCTCTACAGGTGATGGGTAAAACCATGCCATAGGAAATTACAAGTCAAGGTGGGTCCAGTGGAATATTAAAAACAATACAATAAATAGTGTTATTGTTTTGGCCAAGCAGTGCACAGTAAAATCTGACTTTTAAAAGCAGTCTAAAATTGAAAGTTACCCAACATATGATGTTTTAAAGAAAACAAAATAAGATGTTTTAGGCACTGTAGTTCAGTTATGTTTTGAGGAGGAAAATGCAGGAAAACAGACATACCACTAGATGGAGATGTTAAACCACTGATCAATTTTCTTTGGGTAATTGTTAACATAGATATCATATAAGATAGGTAGGATACACCCACAGCAGATGGCTCAACCAGTCTGCTATCCTGGGAGTTGCTTTTGGTCACGTGACACTGCCTCTATGTAAGTGTCACAATGAATTATATTGTATGAAAAGTCTGCCAAATTTCATTATTTAAATGGAAATTTCAATTCAGATAAAATGGATACATTTTTTTCAAATGGAAAGTGTGTGTGTGAGTGAGTGTATTTGTATGTGCGTATATATTCCTTACTCCTGTATATATTCTTTGCACTCTGTATACCTGTTCATTACACACCTGTATGTACACATACCTGTATATATTGTTCATACTACATCTCTAGATCTGTACATATTGTTCATACTACATCTCTACATTTGCCCATCTGTATATTAGTATAGCAAATATGTATACTTCTTCATATTGCATCTATATATATTTTCTGCATATTAGTGCTAACTTAATCCACCTCTTTTTACTGCCTTTATCAATACATAGCAGTTATTAACTGTACATACTGTTTATACTGTAATACTGCACTTGCTGCTCTTTCACTTAATGCTAATCTGCATTTCATTACCTTGTATTTATACATGCGTAATGAAAATAAAGTTGAATCTAATATATATATATATATATATATATATGTATGTATGTATGTATGTATGTATGTATGTATGTGTGTGTGTGTGTGTACGTGTTTCATCGAACACCCGGAGACAAGGGTTTAACAGGTAGAACTTAAATTTATTAATCCAGAATACGAATGGGCTCAGAGAGCCACAGAAAACACAACAAACTAAAGGGAGAAATTAAACAAGCCACTGAAGGCTAATGAAAACCAAAACCAGGGGAAATGACAAAACCAGGAAGCAGGGGGAAACTTCAGGATAAGTTTTCATGGAGGACGAAAGCATAAGATGATGAAGAAGTTCTCTAATGTGGGGTTGAGGACTTCATGGCAGCAAACCCACGAGCATACCTCCGGAGTATGGTCTCCCCAGTCAATCAGGTATTCGAGCCTCCCACGGCACCAACGAGAGTCCCAGATGGCATAGA
Organism: Neosilurus hyrtlii; assembly: GCA_028564935.1. NCBI lineage: Eukaryota > Metazoa > Chordata > Actinopteri > Siluriformes > Plotosidae > Neosilurus > Neosilurus hyrtlii. The sequence continues at coordinate 10,712,792 of JAOUQZ010000049.1, read as the reverse complement.
CTGGACCCTCATCAATAGCCCACAGCGGAGGGGGTTCGGATGCCTTGCCCGACTCTGTGTTAAGGGAGAACGACATGGTTTCAACAACGAAACATGGAAAACTGGGTGAATTTTATAGGTAGGAGGGAGTGCTAAATGGTTAGTCACTGGGTTAGTCTGAGCTACTATGGTGAAGGCACCAACAAAATGGGGACTTAGCTTTTTGCATGATGGCAGGAGTCAGAGGTTACGGGTGAAGAGCAACGCCATCATGCAAAAAGCTAAGTTCCCATTTTGTTGGTCCCTGCACGTCCACTGCCAGGGCCTCTCTGCGGATGGTGCATTGGAGGAGCCGGCTTCTGATGTTGTGGGAAGGGACTCTTAAAGCAGGCAGTTAAGTGAAGGGGTCCATTTCCAGGAGTGACCTGGGGGAATGTAGGACAGGCAGAGGGAGGAGCTTCCCAGCGGGAAGATGACACTTGTTCCTCTGCAGCCCACTGGATGAGTTGATAGAGAGATGTTGCAGAAGTAGGGGTGCAGGCTGGGCCAAGGTCGAGGGTTCGTCCACCTTAATGCTCCTGGATCCTGGATGGCACTTGGATGGGGAATGCTTCATTGCCTGGGCCCCTGGAGGCTCTGTGGAAATGGTTTGTTGGTCAATGTAATTATGGGCCGGCATTGAAGCCCCAGAACCAAAGTAACCTGCTTCACTTAAGTCGATGAGGTTTTCCACCTGGGATGCGGAGGACGAACAGGGCAAAATGAAATAGCATGCCCAGGCTGGCTGCAGTACAGACAGAGTCCCTCCGTGATATGAAGCAATCTTTCGGCCTGCGGAGAAGTGGGAAAGGCAGGCCCTTGCAGCTCAGCCAAGCATCCTCTCTGCCAATGAGCGACGCGGATAACCAGCTGAATTACCTTTTCCAGCACCAGGGAATTATCGTAGGGAGCGAGGGTGCAGAACTTCAGCACGCATTCTTGAATCTCCATCTTACCCTGGAGAAGATGATGCAGCTTCTCCAGATAGATGGGCTCTCCTTCCGGCCGGCTGAAAACCTCTCAGAAGTGGGTAGTAAAGTATACATACATGGAGACCACATGACCAGACCTCTTCTACAATCCTTTGGGCCATTGCAGTGCCCTTCCGAACAGCAAAGAGATGACATACTGGACCTTTACTCGCTTTGTGGGAAAGAAAGCGGGATGCATTTCAGCGGCAAGGTTGCACTGCAAGAGGAAGCCATCACAGCTGTCAGGATCTCTGGAGACATCAAGATGGGAGACTCCAAAGCTGCTAGGGACCATCGTACCTCCTCAATGAGAGCTTGGAACGCATCCGGAGAGAGAAGGTGTGTGGCCTCCATGATTCGGTTTGGGTCTAGTCAGGCTCTCAGAGAGCCACAGAAAACACAACAAACTAAATTAAAAATGTAAACAAGCCACGGGGGGCTAACGAAAACCAAAAAAGTGGGAAATAACAAAACCAGGAAGCAGGGGAATTGAGAATGAAGGCGTAAGAGAATGAGAAGACAGGATAGCTGCAGACTGGAGTTGGAATCTGACCGGCACAACTACGGCGAGTAAGTAATACAGAGTCTAAATGCTAAAAGGAGAGAAAGTACGATGCACAGCTCCAACATGGCTAGATGAGATGAGTCTAGCAGGGGTTTATATAGGGAACTTAATCAGAGGAGGAAACAAGAAACAGGTGACAATAATTAACCCTTGGGAAATTAGAAACGAGGTATGTGAGAGTCGGGGAGAGAGTTCGACGTGGGCATGACAGTCGGTGTGTGCGTGTATATATATATATATACACACATATATACATATATACATAAAATCCTGAGTCGACTTTCCATAGGACAGTGCTCAATACATCGAAGTAGAGCGAAATATATGGTATCATACCATATATATATATATTAAAGATCCTGAGTTGATTTTCCATAGAAAAGTGCTCGATACGTCAAAGTAGAGCTAAATATATTGCATGTGGGAAAAAATAACAGTACTACAATTTCATCCCGACAAGCCCGTTTCGTGGTTGCCCACTCATCAGTGGTTTTATAAAGCATTTTTGCTGTGAGCTGACAATGCTAACCACCATGCCACTCTTAAATATATCAGTCTCAGAACAAATCTTCACATAGGAAAACCCACTATAAAGAAACACTTGCTGCTTGCAGACTCTTTTAGATATTTATTAATTTTCCACATCCCATATATAACATTGAGTAACACAGAGCTGTGTTTGAGCCAGAGAGGAGAAAGGAATACACCTCAAACTGCATCAATGCCATCACACAGTTGAAAAAGACAGCATATCAACTTTATGCTTTAAATACTGAAAAAATACAACAATCCCTAATAGAAATAACCTCCAAAAGCTAAAATAAAAAATACATATATGCACAATTAACAATATGAACAAAACAGATCAGTTGTAATTGGGCACCTTTTAGGGTTTAATATAAAGAATTGGTGCTGAGGTAGACAATACAACGAACTGAAATACAATTACTATAAATCAATTTTAAAAAAAGACAATGATAATAATCTATATTTGAAAGAAAAAAAAGCTGATTTCATTTGGTCCAACATGGATTCTCTCAGTGTCTTACCAAATTTTATGATTATATATCAAATGTTATGTGAATGGCACAGATAAATGAGCATTAATGGGAATGTCTGCTTTTGGGTTGAGGCGAAATATAACACAGTGACTCAGGGATGCCATTTTGTCAGTTCTGTGCTATGCATACAGGTTTATTGCAAATCATACAACAAAGATCCTCGTTAATAGCAAAGACACACAAAAGTGTTTTATACACTTCACATATGATAATTTTTCATGTGAATACATTATTCAAATGCTATCAGACATCTTTAATTTCACATGTGCAGTTTCATTGCATTACAGGTTGAAATACACTCTCACATAAGATCATATTACTCACATTATCATGTGACAAACATGATCATCTATGAAATCAAAGTGATTTTTTTTTTGTAGAGGCTAGCCTGACAAACATTTTCACAGTGTAATTTATTATTCTTTGCCTAAAGTTTATTATAGACAAAGGATTTCATGTTCAGTTACAACAAATATATTTATTAATGACAGATAATGACATCCCTGTTTGTCATAGTTAATTTTCCTTGAGTATTTCTGGACACATAATATCTTAATAAAGCAATAAAATTATTACATTTGATTTTAGAACAATATTAAATTTTGTGTGTATTCAAAAAGATTATTTTCTCTCCTCATAAGTAGTGTATTTACCCACTGAACAAGTTGACCACAATAATTCCTTTCACACACACACACACACACACACACACACACACACACACACACACACACACACACACACACACACACAC
>JAOUQZ010000049.1:10649575-10692372 GCA_028564935.1 Neosilurus hyrtlii | reverse complement strand
CTCTCTCTCTCTCTCTCTCTCTCTCTCTCTCATATTCACATGCGTGCGCGCACATACACACACACACACACACACACACAACAAAACATACTGAGTTATTCTGTAATTATTTAAAACTATTTAATTCTATTTCACTATTATGGCAATTTTTTCAGTGTCATGTTTGTTTTGGCAAAGTATATATTTTCCAGAAATGCAAAATTGTGCATTAACACCAGTCTGAGTTCCTATTTATTACTGTTATTAATGCTTTTGTTTTTAAATATAGTTTATCTTTTAACAATCATATGACCAGCAGTCACTGATCTTACAATCCTACAGCCTCATACATTTATACAGGTACTATTGTACTTCATATCAGGGAGATTTCTTTGACACCATTGCCTTTGGCTTCATCACTTAGGATCTATTCAGCAGAAAAGTTGCTCTCTGACAATAAATACTGTTAAAAGCACTATACAAATAAAATTTAATTGAGCTTAAATAAAGTGAATTACGTTTATGCAATGGGAATTTCATATAAGAACAACATTTACATGTTAATTAGTTTAGGATTTGATTTGATCAAGCTTTTTTTTCTTCTCACATTTGCAGTGTGAGAAATCCTAAGGGACTAAAGCTATTTCTTAACCTACATACTGTTTTTGTTTCTTTTTCTCTAAACTGAAGCTTATAAAGCAGCTGTATCAAGATGCTCTCACTGTTTTCAAATTACAGGTTCAAACAGTGTAAATGCTACTGGAACACAGCATGGTAGAAAGTAATCTATAAAATGTGGTGGACGATATCAGGGTATCAGTCGCCACTGGGGGCGCTGTGTGGTTTTGGACCCATGAACTGAGGAAGGCCTATGGTCATATTTCCCTCATTTAAAGACATTTGTTATCCTGAAATGGAGAACTGTCTAATAAAGTAATCTTTTATGAAATATATATTTAAATTGTTAATGATTATACCTATAGAACAGCAATTGTATGATTTACTGTACTATTTGAATATTGGATGATTTATGTGACTATTGTGAGTTGTTTATTCACTGAAGTGAGTGTAAGATTATCTTTTTATTTCCGGACCATTCCACTCTGTATGAATATTGCTTGGCTGTCCTTGAACACGGAACAATTGGAACAAAATGTCGGACTATAAAGATGGTGAACATGAAGGTATAAAAGGAGGGATCTTGATGGACCACTCAGGGTCTAGGAATCAGTCATGGGCGTGATGAGGATCTTGAGGGACCAATCAAAGTAAGGTCAAGTTGAGACATGATGTCATGAGGGACCAATCAAAGTCTAGAGCTAGAGGACGATACAGCAATCAGAGTGGAATGGGCACTATATAAGCCAATTGCAGAGCTGGTTTGGGGTCCAAGGTTTTTCTCTTGGAACAATTTCTGTGTGATTGATCGTATACTTTTCTTTTCCTAAAGGTTAAATAAACAGCTGAAAATGGATATGAATCTCTTGCATCGTGAACTGAACACTTTTCGCCACGACAAATGTAAAGCAGTTTGCCCATTAGACATTCTCGAGAAGAAGCACAAAGGGGTTGACGATGTAAAAAAAAAATTTATATGTGAAGGCAAAGCAAGCAAAAATAAAGGTTACATAAATAATTTAGATACACAGCTTGACACACAAATCTCCATCTGCGAATGTGACCAGATACACAGCTGTGACATAGCTGGAGGTGTTTTGGCTGGGGCATTTGAGGTCCTATTCATCTGCAAAAACTCAGGAACTAAAACATTTTAACTCAAAACTCTATAATTAAAGGGTAACTGTACTGGACACGCTTACAGCATTAATTGTGCTTTATGCATTACACATAAACAATAGACACATGTTAATTTTATAAACAACATAAAGGCATCAAACATTCAAACATTCATTTTATAAACAACATAAAGGTGCATATTCTGAACAAATGTATTTAGTAAATTATCTGTGAAAGGAAACTAATAGGGAGCAGCCATTGCCGGCTGGAAGTGACATAAAGTTGTTGTTTCGTTGTTTCGTTGTTATCAAGCAAACGAGTAGTGTTTGGCAAGATATGAGCTGTAAAGCAATGTATAGCAATTCTAAGGAATTATTATAATGTTATATTATTATTATATATTTGAACCAGAGAGGGAGGAGGCATGTGAGGACAGTGAGTCACCACATTCTAGCGATTCTAAGGAAGAAAATGCCTCCAGAGATGTGAGTGAGAGTAGCACATGATGAAGAGCTGATGAATAGGCAAGTGCTGAATCAAATAACTTCAGAATAGAATTTAGATCTAATAGTTTTTATTTCATACTATTATATGCAAGTACAGTTAGTTATAACCACAAATAAAATTATAACATTTACGTTATAATACTTTATAGACAACTCTACTGTTACAAGGAATTATTAGTATATTTTTTTAATTAAAACAAGGTGTGTAAACATATCAATTTTCATAAATAAATCAACCAGGTACAGTGCCTTGCAAAAGTTTTCACCCCTTTGGCATTTTTCATGTTTTGTTGGCTCACAGCCTGGAATTAAAATGGATGGTTTGAAGGTTTGCATCATTCAATTTACAGAACATGCCTACAATTTTGAAGATGTGTTTTTTTTTATTGTGAAGCAAGCAACAAATAGGAACAAAATAACAGAAAACTTCAGGGTGCATAACTATTCACCCCCCCTAAAGTCAGTACTTTGTAGAGCCACCTTTTGCAGCAATTACAGCTGCAAGTCACTTTTGAAAAGTCTTTATGGGCTTGCCACATCTTTCCACTGGGATTTTTGCACCAGCTACTTCATGTTGGATGGTTTCCAGTTGTGAACAACAATCTTCAAGTCTGTCCACAGATTCTGAATTGGATTGAGGTTTGGGCTTTGACTAGGCCATTCTAACACACTTAAATGTTTCCCCTTAAACCACTCTTTGTTTTTCCCCTTAAATCACTCTTTGTGTTGCTTTATCAGTATGCTTTGGGTCACTGTCCTGCTGGAAGGTAAACCTCCGTCCCAGTCTAAAATCACAGGCAGCTCAAGAAAATCCCTGTATTTAGAATCATCCATCTTTCCCTCGACTTGGACCAGTTTCCCAGTCCCTACTGCTGAAAAACATCCCCACAACATGATGCTGCCACCACCATGTTTCAATGTGGGGATAGTGTTCTTGGAGTGATGGGATATGTTGGGTGTTCGCCAGACATAGTGTTTTCCTTTGTGGCCGAAAAGTTCAATTTTAGTCTCATCTAACCAGAGCACCTTCCTCCATACATTTGGGGCGTCAACCACATGTCTTTTGGCAAACTCAAAACGTGCATTCTTATTTTTAACAATAAGTAATATCTTCTTTCTGACCACTCTTCCATAAAGCCCAGCTCTATGGAGTGTACGGCTCATTGTGGTCCCATGCACAGATACACCTGTGTACCTTTGGTCTCTGTGCTGCCTCTCATATTAATGCCCTCCTTGCCTGATCTGTGAGTTTTGGTGGGTGGCACTCTTTTGGCGTATTTGTTGTGGTGCCATGATTTTTCCATTTGAAGATGATTGATTTGATGGTGCTCTGGGGGATCATCAAAGATTTGGATATTTTTTTCTAACCCAACCCCGACTTGGGAACTTTGCCCTGACTTGTTTGGAGAGCTCCTTGGTCTTTATGGTGTAATGCCTTTTGCTTAGTGAAGTTGCAGCCTTTGGGGCCTTTCAGAAAAGGTGTGTTTATACTGACAGATCATGTGACACTTAGATTGCACACAGGTGTACTTAATTTCACTAATTATGTGACTTCTGAAGGTAATTGGTTGCACCAGAACTTTTGAGGGGCTGCATATGCCAATTTTCACATTTTTATTTTTTAAAATTATTGTTTATATATTTTTTTTATTTCACTTCACCAACTTAAGACTATTTGTGCAAATCCATCGCATAAAATTCAGATTAAAAAACCACTTAAATTACAGGTTGTAATGTAACAAAATAGGTAAAAAGCCAAGGGGGGTGAATACTTTTGCAAGGCACTGTACATAATGGGGTGCAATCGCAGAAAGCAGAAAACAGAAAACGTAATCCACAGCAAGGTTGAGTTCATATACAAACAGGTATAAAACAGGCGAATTTAGAAACACCCTTAAGAAACGGCAGTCAGGAATATCACTGGCACAGGCAAAATTCTCCATATCATGCAAATAACCAGAAAAGAGGTCAATACCATAGATGAGAATGCACATGAATATAAAAGCTTGGTGCATCATAACAGAGTCACATGGTAATACTACGCAGTGTGTTTGTGTGTGTGAGTACCAGTGATTAGGGGAGGTCATGAACAGGTGGGATGGTGCTGTTCTTGTTTGTTGTCATTCTTTGCCTTTTTGTAATGGAATTCATTAGGAACAGTGCCCGGTTTTAGACATAAATATCAGATCAGCCTGAAGATTACATTAACAGGTTTGCAGGCTGACAGTGGCGTGGTTATAATAGGCTACTGAATTCCGTGCAAAAGGAAACATTTTCAGAGCAGTGATTTTTATGCAGTGAACGTTTTGCCAACTCTGATTTTGTGTTATCAGTTGGTTTAGGGACACAAAAGAAATGTTTCCCAGAATTTCTACATTAAGTATTCATGCAGCTGTAAGCTTTGCACTTTGTTTATTATTTTATAATTATTCTATTATTTTTTATCTATTATGTTTCATTTTAACATATTTTAACTATGACAGACTTGGGCAGGTGAGCAGTATGTGCTCTATTCCGTTAGCTCAAGCATGTTTGGTAAAGATGTGTTTTAAACCCATTCAGCCTTTTAGTACAAAAATGTAAAGAAAAGCAAACTATTAAAATTTTTTTACTGATTTTAACCATGCCAAGGCTGAGTGAACTCTGGAGTTAATTTAGATTATTAAAATTTGATTTTATAGTTTATTCTTTACATTTTTAAAATCACAAAGGACACGTATGAGCAGGAGCATAGCTGTGTGAAGGTGTATCTTTAAAAGTTTTCAGAGTTTAGTATATTGTATGTGGAAAGTAGGGATATAAAAATCCCCAAAAATTGTTTAAGTCTGCTTTTCTTTAACTAATTTTTACATATTTGTACCATGACAGACCCATTCAAATGAGCTCTGAATACTCCAATTGACCATTACAAACTGTAAGTCAGCCGTTTTGCTTCAAGCATTATCCACTCGGAATGATGTCTAATGTCTGCCCAAATGGGCAAAGTTGGTAAAGAAGTATCCTGACAGGCTGTAATCAAAGCAAAGGCACAGGGGGTGATCCTTTAAGCATCTCAGTAATTTGAATTTTTATTTATTTATTTATTTATGTATTAAACTTTTGCAATTATGTCTTTCACTTGGCTGTTTTAAGTTGTATTGAGTAAATACAGCTTAAAAAATATTTTGGAGCAAGGCAACAAAATGTGAATAATTTTAAGGAGGTGATTCTTTTCTATACCCAATGAAGCTAGTAATTACAATTCACTGTACACTTTAAGATTAAATCTTAAATGTAATGAAGAATAGTCCTTTTCTTTAAGACCTTCTATGGGAAAACTAAAAACACCCTGGTGTATTCTCTTCATGTTTCTTCAAAATCTCATGCTGTTCTGATAAGCAGCTGTGTGTGTTCATGTCTCTGTTTGCAGTTTAAGTGTGATAATTAATCCAAGCAATCACCAGCAAGTTAGTCTTGTCTTTCTCCCAATATAAACAAAATTATTCCCAGCCTGCCAATTGAAGCCTTATTTATCCTGTGAAATAAACAAAGGAAATCAATATTTATTCAATAAAGACCTTACAACAGGCTGTTATCAACAACTCAAGAATCTAATTACATTCTGTTTTGCTCAGCTACAGATGGAGAGACAGGTCTTGAGTGCCATGGGTGGATATCATGGTGGTGTAAAAAGTAAGGAGAAAAAAGAGAATTTATTATGAGATACACTGTTTATGAACTGTATTAAACCTTGTGCATATAGAATCTAACAGTTTCCTGTAGTCTCTCTGTATCTAGTGCAGCATCTGCGGAGATCTGCGCAACGGTCATTTCCGAATTTCTGAGAGCGGAAGAACTACAACATCCACGAACAGGCTTGATCAGCAGTGCACATGCGTAGATGGTCATGGACCCGGTGTAGACAATCTGCACAGCTTTAGAGAGAACTGTTTAAACATGCCCAATGTAAAGCACAGCGCAAAACATTGTTATTGTGTCCTCGTTGCCAGTACCCTGCCAAGAATGCTTCTCTCGTGTGTTTAGCTGTCTTGTTTTTAACCCGGTTTGTTTCCCAGTGTTTTGATTCACTCTCTGCCTTTGATATTGTCATTCTGTGTATGATCTCTCCCTGCATGCTCTATGACTATGGAAGTTGTGCAAATACTCAGAGCATTATGAGTACGAACTAATGGGTGTAGAAAATACTTTGTTTAACTATGTTACTTTTTTGCCTTTATATGATAATGAGCTCTAGGGACTTTCCGAACCCTTATTTGGCGAGACTGACACTTCATTTGGCAATGAACCTCTGCATGATGCTGGAACTTTGGTTAATAATATTGCTACTTTGTGTTATGTTAAACCACTGCTTAAAGAGGAGCTTTTATGTCATGATAAAGACAATGATTACATTAGATATTATGCCCATTATATGCCCACATTGGCTGCTGAGCCTGCTGCTGGGCCTGCCACTGGGCCTGTGCTAGGCCCACCATTAAGCCTGCCACAGAAGCCGAGACTGCTCCCCAGCTTGCATCTGTGCTGAATTTCATTCCTACATGTTCGCTTATGTCTGTGCTCAAATTTGTTTCAGGGACAGAGCCTTCAGTGCTACCTGGGTCCAACCTCTCACCGACTTGGAAGGTTGAGCAAGTAAAAGGGCATACATCCAGTTAGTTTTCAGAACCTGTTCCCAAAGCGGCTCCTAAGGTAACCTCTGTGCAGGGTTCGGGAGTGGTTCCTGAGCCAGTACCTGAATGGGTCCAACAGCCCATTCACCAAAACCCCACGCTGAGAGCACACCTGAGACTACGCCAGGTCACAATCCCAAATTCTCTCCAAAACCCCTGTTGGAGTCCAGGTCAGAGTCCACTCCAGGGCTCACTTCAGGTTCCAAGCCAGCACCCAGAGGACCAGGCCCATCTAGAAGTGAGAACCCCTTCGGGGGTTCTGTCACAGCTCCTACTTGTCTCCCTCCACATTCAGAACAGCAGTCACTTCCGGGTTTCTGATGGCATAAGAACTCCAACACCACAAACAAGCTTGGTGCACGATGTACATAAGCAGATGGTCATGCCAGAGGTGTATGCAATCTGTGTCGCTTTCCGGAGAACTATTTAAATATGCCAAACATAAGGAAAAGCATTGTTATTGCATCCTCATTGCCAGTACTCTGACAAGCCTTGTTTCTCTCATGTGTTTAGTTATCTTGTGTTTGACCCTGTTTGTTTCCCAGTGTTCTGATTCAGTCTCTGCCTTTGATAATGCTATTCTGTGCATGATCTCTCCCTGCCTGTTCTATGCCTGTGAGTTTGGCCTTTCTATGAGGAACTCATTCATTCATTAATTTTCTTAACCTTTTGATCCTAATTAGGGTCACGGGGAGGCTGGCGCCCATCTCCGCTGACTCTGGGCGAGGGCAGAGTACACCATGGACAGCTTGCCAGGCTATCGCAGGGCAGAAAAACACTGATGGCTATGCAACCTACCCTTGGCGAAAATCAGCAATGGTTCTTTTACACGCCTCACACCACAGACAGTGAGAGACATGGCCAGCATTTGACAACCCAGTTAGCTGGACTGGGGGACAGCTGTCACATCTCGTTGATAGTGGGGCTTGAACCCTCGACCTTGGGATCAGTAATCCAGCACCCTACCTGGCTACCACTGCCCCCTATGAAGAACCGTCTTTCTAATCGTATGACCTGTGCCTGCCTAACTTTGAGTCTGAAATGTAATTATCGATACCGCTGCCTGTTTTCACAATAAACCTATTTACATCAGTTCTGCATCTTTATATCTGCCCATTACTCCAGCTACACAGTGGCATAATACAACCTGAATTCTGGAAAAGTTGGGACATTCTTTAAATTTGAATAAAATGAAAACTAAGACTTTCAAGTCACATAAACCAATATTTTATTCACAAAAGAACATAGATAACTTTTTTTATAATTTATTCACAAAATGAGCTCATTTCAAATCTGATGCCTGCTACAGGTCCCAAAAAAGTTGGCACAGGGGCAACAAATGGGTGAAAAAGCAAGAAAGTTTAAAAAGATTCAGCTGGGAGAACATCTAGCAATTACTTAAGTTAATTGATATCAGGTCTGTAACATAATTAGATATAAAAGGGATGTCTTAGAGACGCAGAGTCTCTCAGAAGTAAAGATGGGTAGAGGTTCTCCAATTTGTGAAAGAGTGCATAAAAAGATTGTGGAATACTTTAATAACATGTTCCTCAATGTCAAATTGCAAAAGCTTTGCAAATCTCATGATCTACAGTGCATAACACCATCACAAGAATTAGAGAAACTGGAGATATCTCTGTGCATAAGGGACAAGGCTGAAGACCTTTATTGCATGCCGTGGTCTCTGGGTTGTCAGACGACACTGCATCACTCATCAGTATGATTGTGTCCATGACATTAATAAATGGGCCCCAGAATATTTCCAGAAACCACTGTTGGTAAACACAATCCACCGTGCCATCTGCAGATGCCACCTAAAGCTCTAGCATGCAAAAAGGAAGCCATATTTTAACATGGTCCAGAAGCACTGTTGTGTCCTCATTTGAAATAGACTTTTTCAAACTGGGAAAGTGTTCTATGGTCAGACGAGTCCAAATTTGACATTCTTGTTGGTAATCATGGACGGACGCCGTGTCCTCTGGTTTCAATAAGAGAGAGACCTTCCAGTTTGTTATCAGCGTTAAGCCAGCATCTCTGGGGGTATGGGGTGCATAAGTGCATACAGTATGGGCAACTTGCATGTTTTGAAAGGAACTATGAATGCTGAAAGGTATATAAAGGTTTTAGAGCAACATATGCTCCCCTCCAGATGATGTTTATTTCAGGGAAGGCCTTGTGTATTCCAGCAGGACAATGCAGACCACATACTGCAGCTATTACAACAACATGGCAACATTTGGGGTGTCATTAAATGAAAAATACGTCAAAGACGACCACAAACTTTTCAGGAGCTGGAAACCTATATCACGTAAGAATGAGACTAAATTTCTACACCAAAACACCAGAAGCTGATAACCTCGATACTCAGACGTCTTCAAACTATTTTGAAAAGTAGATGAGATGCGACACCATGATAAACATGCCCCAGTCCCAACTATTTTGAGGCTACTAATGGATGAAAATTTTAAGGAAAACCCAACATACAGCTCCAAAACTGGACTTCAAACAGCTGCTCCGGAACGTTACTGTAAGGATGAACACCATTCTATAAAAGATATTCTGTCATATAGTGCTTTAATGATGTTGGTGAACAACAATTGTCAACTGACTTAAAATCTGTAAAAGATTTTAGGTATTTATACTTTACTTGAGCATTTATTTGCCTGACAACTTTTTATTTTTACTCCCTACATTTAAACATAAATATCTGTACTTTTTGGTTTACTTTAACTGTATTTGAAGGGAATTACCAATATTTTTTACTTTAGTATAATTGTACCTCTTCCTAAAATCAAGACCAATTTTAACTTAAAATAACAAAGAGAAATATGACACTTAATAAACCAACCTAATCTGGCAACCCTGACTAAACATGCATGTTTAGCATGCAACATAAACTAAGCATGGGCTGCATTTAAATTAATCAAAACTGATATTGTTTATCAATCTATTATCTGTACCATAGACACAAAAAACCTTCACATTACGATTTACACCTATGGGCAATTTAGAGTAGCCAGCTGAACATGTATATCTTTGGACTATGAAAGAAAACCAGAGTACCCCGCGGAAACCCACACAAGCACAGGGAGAACATGCACATTAGTCTATCTGGCTGTTCCCAACTGCCCCTAAGCTTTTTTTTATCAGAAAATAATTACCTGCTATCCCAGTATCATTCAGGGGGAGACAGGACTAGCTAAAGGCAAAGTGAGGCTTATACACTGGTGCTTTAAGCCTCAAGTCAAAAACCAGTTTGCATCTACTATCATACCGATAGACCAGCATCTTATAAAACTAGTCTATGTTAACTGCAGCATTATGGAGTTCTAGTGTCTAAGACATAAAATGGAGGCGATAGGCTATTTTTGCAAATAAGTTATTTTCTTTGTCTTTTTCTACTTTCTACTTTATTAGAGCTGCAGGGAGGCTGGAGCCCATTCCAGTCAACTCCCATGAAGGCAGTGTACAACCTGAACAGATCGTTAGACCATCACAGGGCCGCAAATAAGTTATACAGACTTTTATTTTCTTACTTTACAGTTTAGCTTTTAGACAAACATTCACTTCATTATTTAGCGTAAATAATAAAAGAATGTTTTAAAAAAAATCACTGACTAAAAATAGTCTAAACCCCACCTTCCCTCTTAACACACCACCTTATGCACATTTTCTGGCCTGTGGATAATCATCAGGCGTAATTCCCCAGGCTTGTAGCCTTAAAGTAGCCCTGATTATTAAACCTCAGATGTGACAGTGAAAATGGAATTGGCCTTTGCTCACACTCGCTCATCTGGTAGGATGAAAAAAAATAACAATCATAAAGCCATCCAAATCCAAAACTGCCCTGACTATGCTTACAACAAACTTGTGGTAATTAATTTGCTTGCACTGAAAAAAGACAATCAAAAGACATTTTCCATACTACCAGTGGAATCAAACTGCAGTGTGCAGCAAAAAAACAACAACTTGCTAGCAGGTAGGCAAGACACACAGGCACGGCAGATAAACAAATTGACTAAATACGGGGGACAGTGGAGGCCGGGTGGTAGGGTGCTGGCTTACGTATCCAAAGGTTGGGGGTTCATGTCCCATTATCACCAAGTTGTCACTGCTGTCCCCCCAGTTCAGCTAACTGGGTTATCAAAGTCTCTCACTGTCTGTCGTGAGAGGCATGTAAAAGAACCATTGCTGTTGCTCATAAAGCCTCTGCCCTCGCCAAGAGTCAGCTGAGATGGGCACCAGCCTCCCAGGACCCTAATTAGGATTAAGCAATTCAGAAAATGAATGAATGACTAAATATGGAACATATACTTTACAAAAATTAAACAATAGCATTTGTTCCTGTTTTTTCTTCGGGGACTCTAGTTTCTTGTCACAGAAGTAATTTGGCTCTAGAGTAATAATGAGTGCAGCAATGTGTTTTTGCATGGCTGTGATGGACTGATGTCCTCTGCAGAATGTATTGCCCAGTGTTCCTGGGACTCCAGCTCTGCCATAACCAAGGACAAGTATAACATGATTGATGAAGATGAATCAACAAATGAATAAATTATTGGTGTTGATTGTCCCTATTAAAAAAGAAAGAAAGGGATGAAAAAAATATTGCTTATATAATGTAAAGTATCTTCTTTGTGATATTCAGTATATAGCTCAATATCCTAAAAGCACAAAATTGCTTGATATATACAAAGAAGAACCTTTGTGCTCAGCTTCAATGTAGCATTTCATAATGTGTTGCTTCCAGGGTCTTCAGTCACACTCTATGATTTTTTATAGGCACTGACAGATACCCCATTTGACCCCTCTGCTCTGTGAGTTAGAGAAGCTGTTGGGCTAGTCTATCTGAGTGAGGAACAGCTTGCTTAATAATTAACAAAACAAGATACATTGCTCATGTTTAAACACTGTTTATCCAATTCGACAAAGTCATGTTGCCCTAAAGTTTTTCCCTGTGTGTGACGTGATACTGCACGTGTTGTTATGTAGATAAGTAACTCAAAAGACAGTGATGTCCTGGCCTGCTTTCAGGAGTGTCTGGTCCTGCGATGTTAGCTGTAGTTTTATTTTAAGACAGCCTGTAAGTAGGTCAGCTCTAAGTTTGTGACAGTGCTGTGGCAGAGTGTAAACATCGGCACATGATGTTTTTCTCTGTCTGTGCTAGCACTAAAATCAGCTCTCCTGCCACCATTTTTACTCCCTCGCTCTGTTTTGTAGACTAACTTTCAAAGCTTTTGTGCAATATTCACCTCCGGCTTTCTTGCATCATTCCTGATGGAGGTGGATAGATGAGTGTTTTATTTAGGGAGCTCTGTAGGCTCTTCAAAAAAAACAAAAATAAAAAAAATAAAAAAAGTGGATCCTCAGCTTGTCTCCGGATTCAATGCCACATTTTAGCAACATGTTGAAGCAGAAAAATAACCTTAAATAACTGCAGGAGCTGAATTCCCACCCCTTAACACCATTATGTTGTGTCCCAACAGTAAAGAGAATTTCTGTTTTATTTTCTTTTTGAATGTTTTTTTTTACAAGGTGAAAAAGAACGCTTGAGGTTTCCCTGTTTGGGGCAGCAGGTAGAAACTTCTGAGCACCACCCTATGTCCACAGGCATTAACTATTGATACAGTGTGTGTCACAAGAGTTACAGTTACACGCTAAACTTTTTAAATGGGTTATCGTGTTTCTCCCCATGGAACACAGGTGACAGATATTGCACCCTGATCTCACTATACACACACAAGCAAGGGTAAAAATTGTTAAGGCATGAATGTCTAACTTAATGTGAGCTTATTACAAATTAAACTTGCTCTAATGAGTTGATAGTAAAGATGATTAGCTCCTCAACTTCATGCTCATAAAAATGATGGCAGCTTGTTTTAATTAGGACTCACCCTTTATATAGCCTCAACATGTGGATCATTAGCCCGATTGAGCACTTTTATACCCAGAGAGCATATTAATTAGTGCAGTCTGGAGCACCTGTATCAGCACTGAGTATACTGTCTGTCTCCCCGTAGCAGCAGACACAGCAAGTAATGCTTCTCATATAACACATATAACAGATAATTAAGGGGTCAGACTGTTAGATTCAAGGAATATTGTAGTGATTTTTACATGTTACAGTGTGTGTGTGTGTGTGTGTGTGAACAAAGCTGACAACCTATTTACATAAGAAGGACAGCATGCCACTGTGTCTCACACAAGCATGACCCAGAGTATCACAGGATTTATTAATTAAAAAGGTAGCAAACATCCTCTATAGTAAAAAGGACAAAAGAAAAAGAAAAGAACAGAAAAACAAAGCTAAGCTTAATATCTACTGAGTATTTTCTTAAATATTCATATTGGTTGAGTAGGAGCAGAAGCAAGTTGGTATCCGCAGTACTTAGTCAGTATAACGATGATGAGCAGTGTTGGAGTGTATAGTCTAACTTGATATGGCAACCCAACGACCCAGACCTATATAGTTTAAATAGCTTCCTCAATAAAACCTCCAACTTTAAATTTTTTTCTTGTAAAATTCATTATAAAAAACAGCAATTCTGATTATGTGATATTGTCTAATAACATAGTTTATTAGGCAGACCTTCTCTTATTCAAAACTTGCCTTATTCATCAGGGATGCGTGGTAAGATGGAGCCAATTCCAGCTCAATTTGGCCGACAGTTAGGGTAGGCTATGAATAAGGCGCCAGGCTATTACAGAGCTAACGCAGCATACATGGTTTGATTTGTCAATTCGTGTGGCACTTTATTTAACTCACACCAGTACAAGTTTTCTTTTTATATTTTTACTGACCATTAATTTTTAGAGAAATTATTTTTAGTCAGTTCAAAAGGAACATTTCTTAGTGCAATAATCTTTTAAAATCAACAGTGCATAAAACAATGAAAAGACTTCAAAAGATGTCTCGATGTGTAAAGAGCAAGATCAATAATTACTGTTGGATGTGCATGATCTAGACATCAGGTGGTACTGCTTGAGAAAGTGGGATGCTACTGTGACAAATACAGCCACATAGACTGAAGTACTTCATTTCTACTTAACACAGTCGGATGCTGCATCCATGTCTATGAAAGGCAGCATCTTTTCCTGGGAGGATCATGCTTATTTCAGCAAGACAATGCCAGGCCTAATCCTGCACAAGTTACAACAGCATGGCTTTATGGTGTAGTTGACTGGGCAGCTGCCAGTCCAGATCTATCTCCTATTGAAAATGTATTGTGCATCATAAAGAGGAAAATCAGATGACAGTCATGGACTGTTAAGCAGTGGAAGTCTTATATTGAGCAAGGGACAAAAATTTTAAAACTGAAACAATTCGTTTCATTAGTTCCCAAACGATTAAAAGGTATGATTAAAATGAAAGGTGTTGTAGCACAATAGTAAACCTGCGTCTATCCCTTTTGTCACTTTTGTTGAAAATGCTGCAGGCATCGAATAATAGCCTTGTATACACTGCCTGGCAAATCACATACTCTAATATTTTGTTGGGCCATCTATAGCCTTGATAACACTCACTCTCTCTCATTTGCCTGGTGCTTAATCTTACTAGGGTCACAGTCATATCCACACCTGGGAGCAATTTGGAACAGCAAGGAAAACCCAATCAAGCATGGTGCGAACATGCAAACTCCACACAGAAACGCCCAAGCCCGGGAATCAAAGCACCATGCCACACACATTCAAAACTAACATCTAAAATTACTATGATATTATGTGATTTTTTGTGAGAAGATATGATGTAAATGTCTATAAGGGCAGCTGGTGGTTTGAAAAATGCAAATTGCTCATGTTCCTAGATGAAAGAACTTGCTAGTTAGCCCAATATAGCTATATACCCCATATAGCTGTAAAATATAATATACCATTGGAGCTATATAATATAGCTACATACACAGTGCATTTCAAGTGCTGCGCATGCGTTAACATAGGCATGCAGCCTTTTCAGTTGCTCCTGTCCTTCCTGTACTTTTAACTCTTTTTTCTTACTTATTTTAACTTTTTTTTCTTGTATTATTATTTTATTGTTCATAAGTAGCTGCCCTCTCAATATGTAGGTTGACAGAGTTTTGTACTTTTATCGCTGCTGAACTTTTACTTTCATGGATAGTAGGAACTACATGCCACATGCTTTATTTACTCCAGGGATCAGATGATCGCCCTGAAGCTGGCTGGACAGTCATGAAGAGACTCATACTGGATCAACTCTGACCCATGGTTAGACCACATGTGCAGCCCCTTCAGTTCACTTACCAGCCTCGCCTTGAAGTTGAGGGTGCCATCATCTACCTGCTTAACCATGTCTACACCCACCTGGACCAGCCAGCGAGCACTGTGAGGGTCATGTTTTTTTTACTTTTCCAGTGCATTCAATACCATCAGGCCGACCCTCTTAGGTGAGAAGCTGACATGCAGGTGGATGCCTCCCTTGTGTCCTGGATTGTGGACTACCTGACCAGAAGACCACAGTATGTGCGCCTGCAGCACTGCATGTCGGACACGGTGGTCAGCAACACCAGAGCACCACAAGGGACTGTCCTCTCCCTTTTCTCTTCACCCTCTACACAACTGACTTCAGCTATTGCACAGAGACCTGCCATCTTCAGAAATTTTCTGATGACTCTGCTGTAGTTGGGTGTATCACTGGATGTGATGAGATGGAATATCAGGCTGCTGTGGACTCCTTCATCACATTGTGTGAGCTGAATCATCTGTAGCTTAATATGACAAAGACCAAGGAACTGATTGTGGATTTTAGGAGATCCAAAACACCAGTGGCTTTCCAGGGTGTCAATGTGAAAATGGCGGAGGATTACAAATACCTTAAAGTTTATATTGGCAATAAACTGGACTGGGTTAAGAACACTACTGCACTTTACAAGAGGGGCCAGAGCCGTCTCTATTTTTGAGGTGGCTCGGATCGTTTAATATCTGCTGAACACTGCTTAGGATGTTTTATGAGTCTGTTGTGGCCAACACTATTCTCTATGCTGTTGCATGCTGGGGCAGCAGGCTAAGGGTTGCAGACGCAAACAGACTGAACAAACTGATCCGCAAGGCCATCAATGTTGTGGGGATGGAGCTGGACTTTCTGATGGTAGTGTCGGAAAGGCGAATGTTGGACAAAATATAGACAATATTGAACAATACGTCCCACCTACTTCACAAGCTGCTGATCAGTCACAGGAGCACGTTCAGTGAGAGACTGATACCACACAAATGTACTACTGAACGACACTGGAAATCATTCCGACCTGTGGCCTCCTACTCCTCCATATAGCAAAACATCCACTGTTATACATTTTTATTTTACACTACATTTATATTCTACTGTTTATCATATTGATAATACTGTACATTTTACTCACTGACAGGATTCATTCTGGATCTGTTTATATAGATATTAGTAACTTATATACATATACAGACAGAATTTAGACACATATACAGTATATATTTATACACACACACACGCACACACATATAGATAGATAGATAGATAGATAGATAGATAGATAGATAGATAGATAGATAGATAGATAGATATTAAGGTTCTTATAGACTTATCTTTATCTTTATCTCTTTCTTTACTTGGTATGAAGCAACTGTGTGCACACAATTTCCTCCTGGTTCAATAAAGTATTCTGATTCTGATAATCAGTAAGGAGGAGCAAGTTAAAATAAGATGAGTTGTTGCACAAAGAGAAAGAATTAACTGTTTATTCACTGATAGTGACTTTAAAGCATCTCTGTAAGTTGCTCTGGATAAGGGCGTCTGCCAAATGCTGTAAATGTAACTGTAAACTATTTGAAAGAGTTCATGTGTGTGGCGGTAGAAGGTAAAGTACTACCTGTGTGTGTCTGCCGATGGGTCTCCAGTGCCTCTTCTTTCGAGAACTGAGCTCCGCACTGATCACATACAAGTGCTTTTGACCCATCTATAATGCAGATCAAGAGAGAACTTAGGAATTTTTACAAATGAAATACAAATAGAAATTTCACATAATTAATGATAAGTATTAATACATTAATTAATTTTAAAAAAGAAACAATGGAAATGGATTGTGGAACAATGGAAATGCTTTATAAAAACATATTATTTAAAAAAATTAGACAGGTTTTTTTCACCAGACTTTTTTGGAAAGTGATGTAACATTAGCTTCTGCCGGTTCTTCTAGCAAACTGGAAGTGTCGTTAAATGCCTTTTTTTTGTCTAGACTAATTCCAGCAAAAGCAACAAATATAAAGTTAAAGTATTTCATGGTAATAATATATTTAACCTAATGTGATTTTAGTAGACTACTAACCAGCTGCATGCTAACTGGCTAGAGCCGTACTAACCGGCATTCCTGTATTTTATGGTAACAAAGTATTTTATATATATATAAAATTTATATAATTTATTTATTTCTGGCAAGAATTCAAATGCAATAATCAAATGCTAAATTTCTTACAATTCAGAGGATAGAATAAATAAGAAGTCATTAAATAACTGTTTTAAATATATACATACATACATAGTATAGTGGTGCTTGAAAGTTTATAATAATAATTACAAAGTTGAAATTATGCTTTAAGTACTTTTGCAAGACACTGTATATATAGTTTTATATATATTGTTATTTAGTTGGAAAAGTGGAGAGGAGAGTGGGGACATGCAAGTTAACTCATTGATGAGGCCCAAACAGGTTGTACCAGACCATGTCAGGTTGGACCTGGGAGTAATGGTGATTAACGGTGAACTCTACTCTCCACACAACTCAAGACCTCCCAAACTGAAGCCTGGATGCCATTCCCAGGACTCCCATATAAAGGCATGCAAAATTCTGTAAATATGTGCTGAATGTATGAAATTATATAGCCATTACAGAAGGCTTAAAATATAACCATATAATAAAGTATAAACATATAATTTTTTTTCATTCATTTCCATGTAAAGCAACCTCGTATTATTCTTATTATTTTATTATTAATGCACAGCTGCACATGTTTGTGCCACACAGACTTCAATTCATTTGAGTCAAAGTCATGTGAGGATTGGATTTGTATGGACTGGAAGAAATCTGGTACAATCTAATAATGATGTGTCTCATTCCCTCAAACCTGCATGTGCTATAGAGGGGTCTATTAAAAGATGTCCCAGACACCTGTAGGGTTGGCCTAGTCTTCCACACAAACAGTGAAGTAGGCCATGAAATATTCCTAATTTTGAGAATGTGGTGTGCTCCACTGAGTCAAGTAACCACACTCTTTAATGGCTGCGTGTTTCTGCATAAAATCCAAATAAACATAAAAAGGCCATATTACCATTTGTTTGTTATTCAAACGAACACTTTTTCATTCAGAATTCTGGTTACAGTCTGTGACTTTGGCATGAGATAGCAGTCTCAAAGAGCCAATAATAATATTATTATTATTAATATTAATATTAATATTAATAACAACAACAACAATAATAATCTTCATCTTCATCATTAATTATTATTCTATCTTTTTAAATTATAATTATCATTATTATTATCATCATTATTGTATCAGTATTTTATTAATAATATAATTATTTTTATCATTATTTTTTTTGTTTTGTTTTTTAGAGTACTCGAATAAATAAGATTGAAAGTCACAGAATTGCAGAAGTGGATTTGCTTCCGCTTCACTGTGTGAATCAGTAATAATGACTTCCCATTAACACAGATTATTGTGGCATTTTTAGGGTTTAGAGAAGATTTTAAATCCCATAAAATTTTACACTGAACTGCCATGAAGGGATTCTAACACCCCTAATCTATTCTTTGAACACAGCACACAGGAATTCGAATGGGGACTTCCACCATCTCAAACCCCACCCAGAAGCAACCCACTACCTTACAGCTAAAAAAAAAAAAAAAAAAAAAATCTTTAATGATCTAAATCTTCTCAAGTATCTAATTTCATTGAGCTGTATTTAAATAGATTTATTATGAGTCATTAAAACACCCACAAACTTGAGGAAGCCAGCCAGCTAGTGCCTAAATTTAGCCTCTCCCCCACATTCCATTTTACATTTAATTCTTGTATTGCTGCCTCCAAAAAAAGCAAACCACAGCTGCACGTGTGCTTTTAAGCTCATTATAAACAACAAGCAAAACATACTCAACATGAACTCCAGTTGTTCTATTTTTACTGTTTTATTAATAAATAAAACAGTCTCAGCTGTATGTGATCAAACATGCTGTAATTTTCAAAACAAAATTAGGATGCAAAAATCTGCATACATAAAGCAGGCAATAATCCTGTTTCACCTCATACATGATCTCACATGCTTCGGCCCCACCCTGT
Organism: Neosilurus hyrtlii; assembly: GCA_028564935.1. Classification (NCBI taxonomy): domain Eukaryota; kingdom Metazoa; phylum Chordata; class Actinopteri; order Siluriformes; family Plotosidae; genus Neosilurus; species Neosilurus hyrtlii. The sequence goes on along the minus strand of JAOUQZ010000049.1, from coordinate 10,673,159 downwards.
TCCCTGAAGTTATGAAGCAATTCTAAAATGAAATGGCCTTTTATAAACAAAATACATTGCACTATACTGTCCATAAAAAAAGACAAAAATTCCCTAAAGCACCCTCTAAACTTGGGTGCAACACTTTGTCTGATGAAAAAGAAAGAAAGAAAGAGGGGAGCAACCTGATATGTACTGAATATCAAATCTGGCTACTTGGAAAAAGCTACTTCTGCTACTTGGAAATAATCAGGATTTATAGGGGCATTTCTGAATATTGGACCATGAACAGAATAATTTGGTGGGATAAGATTAGGAATAAAAAACTGTTAGGAATAAAAGACAGTGTATGCTTTGATAGTAAAACGATCAATACTTTTTAAATGTATTACTTTTATAATACCTCAGTGGCTAACAATTGCATTGTTCTAAAATGACAAGATGAGAAGATTTTGGCCCTGAAATACTCAGAAGGTAGGCGTTCACCACACCGCCTGATTTCCCACAAACTTTGATCCTGTTTTTATTTTTCACGCACACAGTAATGAATTGTCTAAACGCAAATGAGACAGTCAAGTAACCGAAAGTTTGACTATATTTTGAGCATTCAGAAAACCACAATAACTTCAAAAAAATCTTGTTTTTTGGTAACACTGCCCATTTACAGGGTTACTTGAAACCCATATTTAAACACATATTGTATGGTCAAAAGCATTCTTGAATAAATCACTTATCTTTGATGGTCAAATACTTGTTGTACTGCACAGTATATTTTTCCATGCTCTATATCAGTTGAATATTTAATTATCGCAACTGAAGCTTCTTTGCTCCTTAGTGATTTTTCTAGACTCACTGAATATTGTAAGAAATCTGTGGATCCATTATTTATAGGTATTTCAAAACTGCATATCATCACAGCCTTAGTTTAGTGACAAAGGACTTATGGCCAATTTAATTAAAAGGTGACAGACTGACATGGGGACATTCAGTGGCATATCTTTCAATGTATTAATATAATATTCTACATACATATACACAGACACTGATCTATTACATCATGCAGTAACAGAACTCAGGCAATCCACTGTTATCTAGTGAACCAATTCTCAAAAGGCCTGCTGTCCCCTTTTCTGTCTCTCTGTTTTCCCTCCTGCTTTCTGTTTTTGTTTTTGTGTACTTAGGCCTCCCCCTCCACCCTCCTCCACCTCCTTCCCACTTCAGTGCTTATGCCTTTTCAGAGAGCAGTGGCTTGGAGAGCACTCAAGTTTGATTAATTTAGGGATTTGGGTACAGTATGTTCCTGGACACACATCTGCGAGCAATCATAAACGCAGTGGAATGCTGGCAGAACATCCAGACCTGCAGGCAGCTGATGATGTCATCAGAGTGAGGGAAGAGCTGGAACACTGCCAGTGATCTCAAAGCAACAGTGCTCTCTCAGACAGACAGATAGACAGACAGAGAGGGAGAGAGAGAGCGAGAGAGATAGAGAGAGAGAGAGAACTCCAAGAGCTTAGTCTGGTGTTCTGACAACAAATTCTTCACATATTTCTGATTCTTCTCTCTTATGCACTTGGTATACATAAACAGGTGCAAGAGGAAGAGATTTTATATACATGTACCATATCACAGTTATTCATTTAGCATGGAACCTTACCCCTCACAGGAAAAATGGGCCGGTTCCGTATGTAACTGGCATGGACACCATTGGTTACATACAGAACCATAAATTGATGTGCAATTCTCGGCCCACAAAGTAACAAAAACATAGGAATTTCTACTTTGAATATGAATTTTATTGCAAGATCTTTATTGCAAGCCCTACTATTTGCACTTTGAGTTGGTACTTTGGTGATAGCATGGCATGCAACATAGGTAAAAAAAAATGGCACAATTTTCTCGATATATGTCAGTCAAACATTTAGACACAATTATTTGTGTATCCAAACCTTTCACTGGTATTTATGTTTATAAGAACAAGGGTAGTCACTATACCTGAACTCCCATACTGAAATCACTGAACACATAAATTCCAAATTACTTCAGTTATTTTTTCATTTTATGAACATAAATGCTTAAAAAGTGTTATTTATTAATGTATATTATTTTATTATCTATGCATGTAGTATCTCATTTATATTAACTGGGCTAAAATCAGGGGAATAACATCAGACAAGTTGAATATTTTCCAAGTTCCTGATTTCCCAAATTTCAAGTTGAAGAACCATCCCCAGAGCCTGACCTACTGACAGAATTCATATTACGCTCATCTTATAAACAGAAATGGTGCTGTTCTTATTGCAGTACTGACTTCCTCATTCCTCTTTCGCATGAGTGCCTTCTGTGTAATGAAGCTGTATTTGAAAGCGTAAATGAACCAATTAACATGAAATGCTCCATGAAATGGGTCTCTCCTACATACCAACACAGTTCCATATTTACAAATCTGTCACAATTCACACAATTCAGTTTGCATGGATGTTTGAAAAAAGAATTTCGGATGTGGTCTCGGGTTATACCTTTTTCATTATTTCATTTTAGGATTAATTTTAGGATCATTTTTTACTTATTAAAAAAAATAAAATCCAACCACTGTTGTTTGTTTGAATTTCTTCATTGAATTTCATGACTGACCAATGACAAACTAATACATGCCACCAGCTTGACCAAAGGGCAATTTTCTATCTTGTGTAAATACTTTATAGTAGTGAGTACCATGGGAAGCTGAAGGCTACTCAATAAAATTAAATGACAAAGTTTTTATGTAAAGGGGCTCAATATCAATAATCAATATCAATATCCTGATGACTTATTGCACATTATCATCTTCTAAATTATCAGTAGGTTTACTTTATTGGTACAATCCTAAATAGAGAAATGGTCTGTGATAGTGTGAAGTACCTGAGTGTGACAGCATGTGCATCCGAAGCCGTAAGCTATCCAAAAAATGTTTTCCACAGAACTCACAGCCAAAGGTTTTCGTGTCACTATGCAGTTTTCTGAGGAGAAAACAAAGCAAGCTGTACTGAATTACAGTATCTGGAATAATAATACTGGGATAGTGTAATAGTTTTTCAAAGTATTTGGTTGCAAAACTGCTCAGTATTATACATTTTGCTTGTGTGTATACTCTTAAACAAAAAATATGGGGCAAATTCCAAACTAAAAAAAGAAAAACCAAATAGACTACAGGGGTCCAGACACTCCTGCAGGCAGGACTATTTAATATTATTCGTCAAATATTAAAAGTCAAAATATTATACATGTATTTACACAAGGTGAATGTGACGCTCAATCCCATCCAAGACCTTGGCAACACATGCAACAAATTTGGTCATCTTGTGTCATAGGCATGCAGTATAACTTTGATGGCTTTCTTGTATTCGTGCCACAGGAAACACAATAAGGCTGCCACATCATTGATTGGTGCTGATTGGATGTTATGTATTGCTGATTGGCATCATGATGGACAGTAATAAAAAATTTAGTTATTCATAAGGAAACTGAAACACCAATAAAATCTCAGGTATGCAGACAAACTTTCATCAAACAAAACAACACCAAACATGAACAGTAACACAGAACATGAACTCGTTAAATGGATAATTAAACAAGACAGGTGATGCAAATGAACATAGAAATAACCTAATGAAAGGCAGTAAAAAAGATAACCTGGTGTTAAGCCTTTCTGCTTTTGCTCCACACCGTAGTCAGGAAACACAGGACAGATTTTCTTTATTTCTTTCAGGGTTAAAGTTGATTCAGCCCTAAAAGGAGCCATGCTACCCTCATAAAAGCAGCCTCGGACTCAACAGAGAACTCTATTGGCAGCTCTGCTTTTAGGCCGTGTCTAAATTTGTAAGGACTTTTTTCCCATCTCTTTTTAAAGAAAGTTTATGTTAAACATAATTAGTTTACAATGTTCTTATGCATTGCTTCCATAACATGTGCCGATTTAACTGCACAATAGCACAATTTGAAATGCAATATAATGGCGCTACACCTTCATACAGACATAGATGATACTTCCAGATGATCTTTTTAGATCCCTAATAAAGTATTTACCATCCAAACGGAGGGACTTGGTGGTTTGAGAGAAATGGCAAGATTTATCAAAAATTAAACATGTGCTTTAGAGTGAGCCTGGACAAATATGCACAGTCCATTTTAATAGAATGGCTCCAGCTCTGGAAAGGTTAGAAAAACATCCATATCCATGTCAGACCGTTTCAAATCTGGCTCATTTACTCCTAATATTTGTTTTAATTTGAATGTGTTTAATGCTGCTGAAATTCTGGGTAGCATGGTCTGTTTATCTGAGTCATGTTATACATATCAATGACTTGCCACCCCCCTACTGCAGCCCTTTCATATGAATTCCAGCCACACACCCAGACACACTGCATGCAGGCGCGTGCGCTACATATCCGAGCAGCAGGCTGTGGCCATAACCTTTATTCTTCCTAGATTATTAGTGCCATATAATCAGTAGCCCCAGACCACTGACAGACATGCACAGCATGCAATAATGTGAAAGAATTCCCATTGTCCCTGAAAAAAAATTGAAGTAAGCGATGTAATGCAACCCAGAGAGGCAATAAGATTATGTAGAAACCTATGAGATGTATCAACTAACCAATGTTACGTTTTGAAATCCACTATTATGACCTGTTCTGAAACTCATACATGTGCTGTAAATAAAAAAATAAACAGTCAATGACAATTTTGGTCTTTTTCCTGATTGCATCATTTACATACTTAAATTGTCGTTTATATTATATTGTCAGCCTATCTTCATTCCATTAAACATTTAAAAACAAACATTTCATAAAAACAAGATTTTCAAAATGTAATGTATTCAAAATTAAGTCACTTCAACAAAATGCTAAAATATAATATTTGGCTGGAGGTAACTGTGCCATAGCAAAAGACTCTAAAGTGTAATTTGTCTTACACTTCCATTTATAAACATTTTTATCCAGCCACTGATGGCACAGCAGCTTAAAAGCTTAAAACCCTCAGCAAGGGTCCGCTTAAGCAAAAGACGTCCAATGCCAGAAAATCGATGCTCAAAAACACAGAGAAATGCCTGTTAAACAACATTCTGGCCAGGAACCAAGCTTATTTCTACATATTTGTTCATCTGACACTGGCCATTTGTAAACTACAATGAAGGTTCAGTTACCTGGAATGGTGATCAACAGACTCTGCTAAAATATTATTTAGATAAAAACAATCCAAGGCTAAATGTACGAGTGAGCATACAAAGCTTATGAATACACATGGCGCTGACTGTTCGTTCAATCACTTAGCGGAAAAACAATTCCAGCTGGACTGAGAAAAACAAATGTGAAAAGATAATGGTCCATTAGTCTCTACAGGCCGTTGTTGCACATTCCCATTAAAATTCAGACATTAAAATGTCTACTTTCTCTAAGGAGACAAATCGTTGAACTATCTGTTCGAGACAGGGCCAAGAGCTTGTGCTTCAGGAGTGGACCACTAGAAGTGGCTTTGATTAATGGCAGGCTGGGTACTGCTGGAGCACCTTTCCCACTGAGAGAGCAATTCTAGAAGTGATGTGTATACTGAGGGATACTACAGCTCTGCTGAATTACCAGGTAAAGTGTTATAAGAGAAATTTCCAAAACCTGCACCAGAAAACTTGGAAACTCATGTGAAGCCAGTGACTTTGCTGATGCCATTTACATAAAGCAAATATAAAATGAACACTTAACCCCCCTCTCACCCCCCACATATATCAGATTATAGAAATATTAAGTAAATACTTTTAAATACATATTGTTTTGCAGGATTAAATTAGAACACATTATGGATTCAACAACTAATCAACAATACAAAAATATATAAAAATACACAAAGTTTTTGTCAAATCATCCCTTTAGTCATGTCTACTGTACAGGCACAATGTGTACTGCATGCACAATATGCAGACCACAACTGGATATATATACTGTGTTAAGGAGCACATTATGGCAAACATTACGGCACTCCATAAACGCACATATGACTGAAAAGATGAAAAGACTTTCTCTACTATATGGAAATTCTATACCGTACAATACCACGTGTCATAACTTGTGTTTTAATTATAGTAATACTTGTTTGTAGGAATGCAAGGAGCTGTGGAAGTGGGAAAGTGTATAATAGATTTGTAGTGAAGCAAAGCTAATTAAATCAATCAGCTTGTAAGAAGTTAAACTACCCTATTTTTCCAACTCATCAGTGTCAATAACCGGTTGTTTATTTTTAACATACACTATATACTGTCAGGTAATCAAGCCTTCATCATGGTTTCAGGTCACATACAAGTCCATTTCCGTTTTGATACGAGTCAACTGTAAAACCTTGGAGTTAATGCCACACACTGAAATGTTTTTATTTACATTTACACAGTGTCCCAAATTTGTTGTTATACACAAACATTAAAAATAATATTTTAAAAACAGATAATAGGATAAAAGAAAGCTTATGGAGACCGCACACAGAACAGCCCTTTGTGGTCTTCTGATTTAAACCCAGAACTTTTAAAGAAAAAAATTCCAACAACCACTTAGTTGATTAGGAATCAATTTTAATACCCCTGTGATTTTAGAACTTTTATGTTCTCCTGACCGACAAATAATCATTCAGTATTAAAACTACCACATTCAGTATTGGCCTGTATAAAACAAGAAATTTGCATAATATGTAAATTAAATTAAATAAGGGGGGGGGTGACTTCAAAAGACAGTATAGAAGATAAGAATATGAGCTGCTGCATTAATACACAGAATAGACTGGTTGAATAATGTAGTGGAGTGTGTGTCAACAGGCTGACAATTAGTTACACCAAAACGCAACAGACATACAGACACTACAGTGGCATTGAGTTAGAAAGATTCTGTGCTCAAACCTGCCCAGATATAAATCTTGACAAAAATATTCATCCATTATCTGTAGTATTTACGAGTCAGAACTTTAACCAATCCCAGCTGACTTCATGCAAGGATAGAGAATACCCTGAACAGGTTACTGATCCATCTCATGCTCAGCACAAAGATGAACAACCATTCACACTTAAATTCACACCTGCGTGTTTTTGGACTAAAGGAGGAAACTGAGTACTTGGAGGAAACCCATTCAGGTATGTGGAGAACATGAAAATTCAGTCAGAAATGAGGTTTAAACCTAGAACCTTCTTGCTGTAAGGCCACAGTGATAACAACTGCACCCCCACCCCATCCCTGAACAGAACCTGAACTCTTAAACACTTCCAACAAATGATCATGAAATATTTGAAATCATTGATTATCATTCAATTTTCTGCATATACATATACGCTGTATATGTTTTATTATTATTTACATTGATTTATTATAATAAACATTTATTATAATATTTCTGATTGAACAGGTCTAAACTGAATTTTAAACATCTGTATCCCTCACAATTACCCCTCAACACACACACATACACACACACACACAGTGAGAGAGAGAGGGAGAGAGAGAGAGAGAGAGAGAGAGAGAGATCATACAAAAGAGGGTTTGAACACTAGAAACAATCCTAGAAAAGGATAAAAAACACAGTAGGAGGGCCAGAGGTCAGTGGTTTGACCTGACCCCAAAGCAGTTGACCTGTAATTCTTTTCAGTGCAGATAAGGCCTGAAAGTGTCCTGTGTGTGACTGATAATATGCTCTGGGGGAACAATGTGATACAGGAGGACTTGAAGTCTTGACCAACAGGAATCCGGAGGTTCTTAAAGATGACAGAGATTTAAAGATCATTCAGTAGCCATAGTTTCTGGACAGGCAGGGGCTGGACTACTAATGAGGCGTGACGAAGCAAACCCTCCCCCTCTACAGTTTTTAGGTACATCTCCTTACGGGTTTCTAAGGCCATCTACTAATGGCTATTGTTGAGTTCAACATGTGCATCACTATGAAGGTTATCTACTTATAGCCCTACCAGATCTATAATGGTCTGAGTATGAGTCGAGAAATGTACCCTTAATATAGACATGCAAAATTTGTGCAAGAACTGACTGTCATCTATCTACCGATTTGAAATAACATTTCTGCTTTTGGTTTAGAGTTGTTATTCTGGAGCACAGATGGGTAAGTTGAGCAAACAAAAGAATGAAAAGAAACACTGCAGTTAAGAGGACAATGGAGCATCTCTCAAGCCCCAAAGGGGTCCGTGAACAATAGTATGTCTTCCAGCATTAACAAAAACCAGCAACAAGAGCAGAAAAGAGCTTCAGTCATGTGGATGCTTACTTTAAATGATTACTGATTAATCAAACTGGCCAAACTAAGCCTGAATTAGGTCTACTTTAAAAAAAATTACTGTAATCATTCTGTGTACTGATCATTAGTTGCTCTCTTTTTCTGCCCCTGACTTATCATCTGCAAGACAAAAGGATTCCTTTGCTCTTTAGTTTTATTCACAGAATCCCCTGTACATACACTTCATTTATATCTTTGGTTGGCTTGTATTGTGAATGCACATCTTAGCCCCATTAAATCCACTCGATGCAAAGGCTATTATATCTATTGCAAGGTACAAATCATGTATAAATCTATTTATCAGGGTCGCAGGGAAAACTAGAGTCAATACCAGCTGACTTCTGGCAGGTTACACAGTGAACAGGTGCAGCAGTCCATGACAGGGCTAACATGGACAGAAATAACCATTTGTGTCTTATGTTCAATAATTCATATTTATACCTGTGGGCAATTAAGTTGATTAATTAAACCAACACAAGGTACAGAGAGATTATGCAAACTTCACACAGAAAGATCCTCGACTGAGATTCGAACCTGAACCCACTCACTGTTAGGTGACATTGATAGCCATTGTGCCACTGATGATATGTACAGTAGTGTGCAGTAAAGATTATACACCACCACTTTTGTCTCCTAATAAAAAGAAGTAAAAAATTACTTCTCTATAATTTTTTGGTGAAAATGCATTGAACAATGCTATTGTAGGCAATGAGAATCAAAAAAAAAATCCATACAAGTATATTAAAGTAAAAGTATGGCTATTAAACAAAAACATTGAAAATAGCAATTTTTCAGAAAAATTGAAAGGTGCCGCAAATTTTATTTTTTTTACTTTTGCATAGCACGAATGAACTTCAAACTATATGGAAATGTTTAGCGAGTGAAGAAATTAAAAAATATGTGAACACTATGCCTGAAAGGTTAAATGCTGTAATCAAAGTAAAGGGTGGCCTCACCAAATAGTGACTTCTCAAAATAGAGACTGTTATTTTTGTTATTACTATATATTGTTATTTGTTTACTGACTCTCATCAATATGATCCAATATTAGACTTAGACTTAGTTTTATTGTCATTCAGATATACAGGTGTATACAGAACGAAATGTTGTTGCATTTGCTCACTACAGTATAAAAAATGTGAAAATTACATGAAAAATCTGAAATATAGACAGTATCTAAAAAAAGTTATTTAATAATATATAAATATATAATAAAAAGAAATATAGACAGTATTAAAAATATGCAATATAGAGAATATAAAAGTATAGTGGAAGAATCTGGACAGTAAAAAATATAGAATATAATGCAAATGGCAAAACTGTGCAAAATATATAGAATATAGTGCAAATGGAAAAAACGGTGCAAAATGCATTATTCATATTACATTAAATAAATACTTGAATAGTACGTGGTTTCTGATTTATCTTCATTTTGTTAAGTGTATAATCATCACTGCACACTACTGTATTTTTTTATTTGTTCACTCGTTAAACCATTCCATATGGTTTGAAGTTCATTAATGCTATGCAAAAGTCAAAAAAATAAATAAATAAAATTTGCAAAACCTCCCAAAAATTGGTATTTTCAGTCTTTATGTTTGTTAGCCATACTTTTACCTCAATATACTTGTCTTTTTCTTTTCATTACGAGCCCTTTTAGACAAACGCGGTGGTATATAATCTTCACTACACACTACTGTACATCAAAAATAAAAGCACAAACTGGGGCTTAGCGCTTTTCATATGGTTCTCTTATTTATTAATTTTTCAGAAAGTATTTTCTAAGTATTTTTAAACCATTCATGGATTGTTTAAAAAAATAACACCGATAATAATATCGGCAGCATTGTGTATTTGTATGTGTGTGTGTGTGTGTGTGTGTGTGTGTGTGTGTGGGGAGGATAGGGCTGATTGGTCCTACAAATATACAATACTTTGCTGAGCTTACTTGCTGTATAATGCACACAGTGTCATTTTATAAGATTAAATGTACTAAACTGGTATGAATGTGCTATTAGGGAGAAGTCTCTCAGTTTCTTTCAGTGATGAAAATACCTCAGTGAGGTGAAAAGGTGAATTGTAAATACAGTCATTATCAGAAATAAGGTGAATTATTTATTCTATTTTGTGTCACGGTGTGTGAGGCAAGGAAACAAGGGGATGTAATATGCAAATAAAAAAGGTTTCAAAAACTAAGCAAACAAATCCAATACCACATTTGACACTTGGTAACATGGGAAAAGTAGAGGTCAAGTGATGAGGCAAACAACATTGCATAGATCATTTGAAATCAAGGTCAAAGAAGCAGGCAGAAATTATGTACATGAACACAAAATCCGAGGCTGCTTTACTGCAAGAAGAAGAGAAGTAGGCAAAACAGGTCATACACAGAACAGCATACAAGGGGAATTATGCTCCGGTAAGTTAGCCATGAGAACACTAAACAATACTTTGCACTGAGTCCGACTTAATGTGGCTTCAAATACCCTACAAGATTGGGGGGGAATTTGTCTCATGTCACGATCTATTGGGCCTGCATGCTTCATGCTGGGGAAGAAGTAGCAACTTGCATTGTAGGACAAAGTGCATCACGGTAAAAGGACTGAGATATTAAAGTACAGTACAAGGGAAAGTGCAGTACGAAGACTGAGAGGCTAAAAATATACTACTATATAAAATATTGCTTATCTAAAGTATAGAAGTTTTTATTTATTACATTTATTATTATTATTATTATTAATATTAATAATAATATATAACAATAATATTAATACTACTACTACTACTAATAATAATAATAATAAAATATTTGTTTATTTTAAAGAAAAGGCTCGCATACTGTGGGTGTATCTTATATCACTAGCACTAAGTGGCATATTGATAAAAAACAAAAGTAGAAATAGAAATATTTAACATGATTTTTACAGAAATAAATTTGACAGCAAGTTGTCTAATTTTTAGTCAGGGAGTGGTTTAGAAAGAACAGATAAAAAGAATGAGGGAATGTTTCCTTCCTTTTACATATGATTATATTCCCAAAGAAGCATATGAATGTTTTTGTTTCTAACAGTCATTTCTTCACAAACAGATTGTAATTTTTTTAATTACTTTTATTTATTTATTTGTTTATTTTTAATTTTTCATTCATTTTCTGAACCGCTTGATCTTAATTAGAGTCGCGGGGAGGCTGGTTCCCATTTCAGCCGACTCTGTGTGAGGGCAGAGTACACCCTGGGCAGCTCACCAGGCCATCACAGGGCAGAAACACATTGATGGCAATCCAGTGAACTACTCTTTTCAAAGGACAGCAATGGTTCTCTTATATGCCTCTCACCACATACAGTGAGAGACATGGCTGGCCTTTGATAACCCAGTTAACTGCACTGGAGGGACAGCAGTGACAACTCGGTGATAGTGGGGTTTGAACCCCCAACCTTCGGATCAGTAAGCCAGCACCATACCACAGGGCCACCACTGCCCCCTGCATGTTATTTTAGATGTATAATGTTATTTTTCTATAAAATATAATACATTTTAACGTAATGTGGCTCTTCATCCAGATTAGTTTTGATCCTTTTTAGGAAAGAAATTGTGCACTCTGGTTTAAAGCAAAGGAATACAACTTTTCTCCTGCCATGTTTGGTATTCTGTGTGTAACACAACATAAACCCTAACAGTTGCACTGTTTGGTTATTTGTAGATATTTTAGCCCTATTGCTTTTAGTCCTATCTGCTATCATATGCAGCCATCACTGATTATCTGAGATGTAAGCATAGAGGTGACTAACTCTTAAGCAGTGATCTTTTGGCACCTCACTGGCTTTTACAGCTATATTTCTGATTGCACTTCAAGGTTTTCTTTCTCCTAGATAACTCTTTTCACAGTGGCAAATGCATAAATCAGACATTTCCAATGCATTTTCTTGTCTTAATGTTTTAATGGCAGGAGTCCCAAAAACCTGGGTAGGTGTAATTCAGTTCAGTTCGTAGACACTCAGTTTATTTGTGTCACAGAACTGTATAGGGTTATCAAGCTTAATGATGAATAGTAATATGCCCACATTGTCTTCTGTTTGACAGACAGGAGTTAAGCTTCGTGGTTGTCTGCCAAATTAAAAAATATGCACATATCACAAACTATTAATTACACAACAGAGATTCTAATAAATATTTCTTCAAAAGTTTTTATCTTTTTCTTTACAATCAAATAATATTTTTAATACAAACATCTAAAACACTATATAATTTGTTTGATTTAGTATGCAAAAATGTCAATATTTAATTTATAAATAAATAATAAATAATTAAATTATAATTGGTTAAAAAATGCATTTAATTATATTCAATATAAAAGTTACTTGTATAAATCACAGTGACCGATTCATTCATTCATTTATATTAATGTATTTAGTTGTAGTTTGTTGTCCTACAAAAAAGACCCACTGTATCTTTTTGTGCTTTTGCTAAACTAAATATTTTTCCAAGTTTCTCTAATATTTAGCTTTTCCTGGATGAAAGTCTGGTTATCAAATTAAGGCAGCACATTTTTAATCAGCACCATAGCTTTGTCTCATCCATATAACATTGGTTTATTTCAGCTAAGAACAAACACTGAAGATATCAGTCCTCATACCAAAAATAAAACATTAAACTTATTGATTTAATAAAATTCCTCCTTTTAAAAGACAATTCTCAGTGTGGACGGATGGATAGACAAATAGACAAACAGATGTATCCAGGAAATAATTTCAGTCAACTTGAAGACAGATGCTGGATGGTGTAAAAGGTAAGTGTGGCCGACAAAGTTTCCAGAGAAACAGGATCTTTCAAACTCTTACAAAGGCGTATTCATGGCCTATGCAGGAAAGGTGTTTCTGAGGCCTACAGATGGATAAACAGACAGACAGACAGACAGATGGATAGACAAACAGACAGATTTTTCCCCACCTGTGGTGCTCTGCAGTCTCACTGTCAAGCAGCTCCATGTCACATACACTGCAGCGCTCCCTCTGGCCCTCATGCTTTGCATTTGCTGTGCAATTGCTCAGTTTGCTGAAGAACTCCCGCTGAATGAAGCTCTGATGAAAGAGCCCACTGTAGGTGCCAAAGTCTGCAGACATAGCAAGGGTGGGTGGCATATGCAGAGATGAAGCCATGGATACAGATATGGGCAGTATGCTCTCGTTCTTATGGTTGTACAATGCTGCAAGATGTCTCTCAGCCAGATTGGCAACACTGGCTGGTCCAACTTGGCTGACATCTCCTTGTGATTCAGGAACACCATCAGTGCAATGGAGCTCCCGAGCACTAGTGATGACGGTACCTCTAGTGGGGGTTCCTGGAGTGCCCCTGTGCTGCTTGGACTCACTGATCCCATCTCCATTTCTGGAAGAGCTACCTTCGTGGCCATCCTCCTCGTCTACCTGCATCATTTCAGTCTTAATCTTTTCCAGTAAAGGGGAAGAGTTTTCTTGGGGGAAAGCAAGACCTTGTTGCACAGTCCCTGATAGGAGAGACTGGCCAATGCTCATCAGACTCTCTACAGCAGCCCTTGTGGGGCTGATGGTACTAAGGCCCAGTGGTGTTGACACTAAAGGCTTCTTATCAACTATGTTGCTGAGGGCCAGTCCATGGCAGCCAGGAGAGCTGTAGCTGCCCTCCTGTATGGAATGCTTTTTGGAGGAGAAAGTGCTTTTTAAATACTTCATCCGACGCTCATCATCATCTTCTATGCCATTCTCTTTCATGTTTATGTCCGTTTTGTTCTCTTCAGAAGACTGAATGGTCTCCAGGATCTTTAGACACTGCTCTTCTAAGTACTCAATCTCCAGAATCTCAGCAGCATATAGCAGGTCATCTAAGTCTTCAAGTTTAGCCTGGAGTGTGGCAGTGTAGGCATATTCCAGAATCTGCTGAAAGGTCTTTGGTGAGAGGAAATCCAGAGTGTAGTGTTGGCTATTTCGATGGAACAGGATCTCAAACATCTTGCTGACGCACGCCAGCACAGTTCTGTGGGCATGGAACTCCTGGCTGTCCACCATTATGATCACGTCGCACAATGTTCCTGACAGACGCATCTGGTTGGCCTTCTGCAGGAGACCTGAGGGGTGCCCAGGGTTTTGGAGATGGATCACACCCATTTTAGTCAAATCCATCATAGCAGCATTAACCAAACCATGTCATAGCTTTGTCCTCTTGCCTCTTCCTTCTTCTAATCTGGAAGCAAAGGAATAGCTGTGTTAACCACTGACACAAATACTCACACTCACAGGTTTTAAATGACTAACAAATATTTTTTAATTAGTTTTAGCTAGAGCGGCACTGTGGTGTAGTGGTTAGCATGTTCGCCTCAGAGCAAGAAGGTCCTGGGTTCAGGTCCTGGGGTGTGGAGACTGTTTGTTCTCCCTGTGCCTGCGTGGGTTTCCTTCAGGTACTCGGGTTTCCTCCCACTATCCAAATACATGAACATCAGCCTAATTGTCTGTTCCAAATTGCCCCTAGGTGTGATTGTGAATGGTTGTGTGTGTTCGCCCTGTGATGATCTGACAAGCTGTTCAGGGTGTACCCAACCTACACCAAGTGATGGCTGAGATAGGCTCCAGCCTCCACGTGACTCGGTAAATAAGTGAGTGAGGAATTTTAGATATAGGAATAGGGTAGATGATGGCATGGATAACATCTTGAAAACGATGAAATGAAGCTTTTGTTTTTAAAGCTGTTGTAATTATGAGGGATTTGAACGTTTATAAACAAAAACACACTAATCTAAAGGAACAGGACGAGCTTGAGAGGCACTAATGTATATGATAGGGTCATTTGAGTCATTATATGATGAAATAATGTTTTTTTTTTTAAAGCATTGAGGTTATGAAGGGGTGTTTGCATTAAAAAAAGCAGAAGAAGAAGATCAACAGATGTCTGACGCACTGAACGGCTTCACGGGTTGCAGATCTTAAGTGCTAGAATCTCCTAAAACGCGTCTCATAATTGATTTCCATAAAAGAAGCGGAGCCGAGAGTCGCACGTATCCTGGTGCTGTGCACGTGGAAGGAAGAACCGTAAACATGTTTCTAAAGCAGCTCTCTGGGTCGATCACAACGCAGTGAAAGTATCCGATCTCTTCTCAGAAACGGCATCTTATTTGCAGAGGTGTGTGAGAGGAAGCAACACGTCGCGTGCCAAAATCCCAGGAGCAGAAAGGTGCCATTCACTCTCCACAGTCCCCACTTCAGCCTCCTGCACGGGTCACCCCGTCATTTATCACGCGCAGAACACCACAAGAGATCCGAGATAATAATGAAGGTCGTGATCTGATAAACAGCACCAGGTTCCACCAGCAGGAGCAATGGGCACGCTCACCTGTCTGCGCGAGCCCAGTGATGGCACCTGAGCGACAACTTGCAGCAGCAGCAACAACAACAACAACAACAACAACAACAAAAGCGCTTTTGCTACAATATCTAGTTTATTTGTTTTCATTCAGTGCGTCGCGTGTAGAGATTTTGTAAAAGTCGTTATTCGTACTCGACCCGTATCCCAAATTACACAAGTCAAATGGTGTCTCCAAGTGTTTCGTGACTTTCATTGGAGCTCGCGTGCTTCTTCTAATCTCCTACTGCTAATAAACAAACGAAGGAACGGAGCGCTGCAAAAGTAAACAGTAAAGAAGGAGCGTGACTCCGGCTTACCTGCTGCTGCTGCTGCTGCTGTTGTCGGCGCGTGATTCAACAGCTGTTTATTAAAGGCGTTCTGAGCGCAGCGCGCGCGCGAGCTAGATTCACAGAACCCGCTTCACGCGCACAGAGTCACTGCTCCTCCAGCCAACCAGCGACGCCGAGTGACGTCAGAATATTGAGTCACTATGCGTTTAAAACGCGGGTCGGAAGCGTCGTTAATTATGGACCGCCGACCTTCTGCGTGCAGCAACACGGATTAGGATTATAAACACCATTTTATTACCTGGATATAACCCGGGGTTAGAATAAACCTCCCATTCATGGTATTTCTTTCACAACTATTTCAAATCATTTTAGGACTAGACTCACTTCACAACAAATCAAAATAATACAAAAACAAATAGAAAATGTAGGAGAGTCTTGTATTTGAAATCCCCAGTTCTAAAGTAAGAAGGTTGTATATACCCGCTCACTCACACAATCATCTGTCGAACCGCTTAATTCTATTAAGGTCATGGGGAGGCCTATCTCAGCCGACACTGGGCAAAGGCGGGGTACACCCTGAACAGCTAGCCAGACCATCATAGGTCCAACACACACACACAGACACACACACAACCATTCCGCCCAGTCCTAAAGTCAATTTGTAACAGCCAGTGTGCATGTCTTTGGACTGTGGGAGGAAACCGGAGCACCCGGAGGAAACGCATGCAAGCACAGGGAGAACATGGAAACCCCACCCAGAAACACCAGGGCTTGAACCCAGGACCGTTTTTTTTGCTGTGAGGCGGACGTGCTATCCGCGACACTTGATCTAAAGGACCTGTGTTACTTGCCCAGAAACATGAAACATGCAGTGAATGTCCCAAGTATTAGTTTAAACTTGCACATAAACAGGAGTTTAAAGTTTCTGAACCTGACATGGAGCAGATGGAAGTGGATTGCAAGGACTTTTTAAGATGGACAGTTTTCAGAGCTTGAAATTCTAATGCAAACTCCTAGCAAGTTTGTTGTATGAACCTTATTCATATCTATTATTATTTGCAAACCAAATTTCCATCGATATAAACGATTCTTTGATAACACCACTGATGTTATTTATTCTATTTTCTGCAAAGAACAATGGTACTCCCTTTTTAACTTTATGGCATTGTTTCTGCAAGGTCCTGTTTCCTTTTCCTTAACGTACTAACTGTGATTGGTAGAGCAGTATCCTGTTCTCTTCATATGGAATGGTGGTGCACTATGTAGCATCCAGAATCTCCGGTTTGATCGTGGCTCCACTTCACACATCATTTGGAGATTCACTTGTTGCTCATGTTTGGATTGGGTTCTCTATAAAACATGCTATTAAAATCCTATCCTAAATTTCACCCTAGTGTGTCCAAATGAGTGTGTGTGACCCTGGTGTATGGAGTTGGATCGGTGTGTTGCTGTGATGGACTCTGGATCCACTGCTACCTCGGCAAGATAAAGCACTTAGTAAAGATGAATGAATGAATCTCTTGGAAGCTGCATTTCAATAGTTTCTAACATGTTTTTTGAACATATACTGCTATGTTTTTGGACATGGCACAATATAGCAAATGTCCAAATCATTGTACAAAATAAAAGAGTCTGCATTTTCATACACACCATGGGATTTTAAGAGCTTTAGGCTGGTTTGAGTACAAAGTTCCTTCTACTTCGTTGGATTGTATTGTCTTTCTAGTGTTTCTTTTTCTTTTCTTTTTTTTTTAATTAGGTCAAGGTGACTGTACTTTATAATGTTGAAGATATTCCATCACTTTCTGAAGGTCATAATCAGTTCCACTCGCTAAGACAAGATTTATTATAAGACTTTTATAACTTAGGTGACCGAAAAGCTGCAGATGGTGGTACTTTTTCACAAGAAGAAATACCTGGGTTCAAAACTCTGTGTATAGTTTGTATGTTCTCCTTGTGCCTGCATGAGTGCTCTGTTTTAATCCCACATGCATGAAAATTAGGTCAACTGGCTAGTCTAAATGGTCCATAGGGGTGAATATTTGTTAATCTCTGTGTTAACCCTGCAATAGTCTGGTAAGCTGCATGGAGTGTATTCTTGCCTGAAGTCAGGGATTGGCTCCACCTTCCCCCACAACTCAGATGGATAAACTTGTAAGATAATGGATAGACGGACGGATGCACTGAAAACCGTTGCAATGTGTTGAGCAAATTCAATTAATCTTTTATTAATTATCAATAAATCTTTAATTCACATTTGTCCACATATGCCAAACTTATTAATGCTACTAGTGTTACAGGGAGGCTGGAGCCTATCTCAGCCGACAGTGGGCAAAGGCAGGGTACACCCTAAACAGCTTGTCAATCCATCACAGGATAGTCAACACACAACTATTCATGCTTACATTCATACCTGAGGCAATACAGAACAGCCAACCAGCCTAATGTGCAAAGTACCTGGAGAAAACAAGGAGAACATCCAAACTCCAAAAGAAAAGCCCCCACCGAACCCAGGATTCGAACCCAGGACCTTTTGTTGTGAGGCCTACATGCTAACTGATCCGCCCTTGTAAACAATTATATTTACCAAAGTCAAGCAGTTCTGAGTATGAGTGTTCTCTGTGTTATTATTATTATTATCATTATTATTATTATTATTATTAATTCATTCATTTACTAAATTGTTTAATCCTAATTAGGCTTGCGTGTAGGCTGGCGCCAATCTCAGCCAACTCTGGACGAGGGCAGACTACACCCTGGACAGCTCGCCAGGCCATTGCAGGGCTATTATTACTATTATTATCATTATTATTATTAGTTACTACTGCTACTACTACTACTACTAATATTTTTTTATTTTTTAGCAATGTTTAAAATATAGGTGATATTGTTTAATGAGGAAAGGGTGAAGTTGATTTTTGGGTATGAACTGTGTTTGGAAAGGACAATTTTTTAGAGCATCCATGTATGAGAATGCAAAGCAAGCAAACCACAGCAAAAGAACTGCATCAAGATCAGGTACTAGCATCACACCAGGAAGCAGAAGTACACGTATAACTTAACATATATTTTCAGACTTTCATAGGCCACAACGTTTTAAGATCTACTTACAAAAACTCAGTGCCCATGGCTGCATACTTGAGGAAACTCTGATGTAGTGCCATCTGATTTGTAGAAATATCTCATATGCTACAGTGGATTTGATGCTTCTTTAGGCCAGAGAAGCAGCGTGTGAGTGGTTCCAGTGAAGTTTTTTGGATCCTATGCATGTGTGTGTGTCCTAATCAGTAGACACCAGTAGCCTCTGCAACCCTCTCAGCAAAAATCTCTGATGCAGAAGAAAACACCCAGCAAACGTATTTTCTTTTTGTTCAATTCTGAGAAGACAATCCCACGCCTCAGTTCACTGCACTCAAACCATAATCATGCTGCACAGCTCATGAGAAATAGACCACCATCATATGAGAAGATTTATAACTTATGCAAAGACAGTGAATTTCCTAAACTCTGAAGTCTTTTCTGTCATAGCTCCAGATGCCACAGGGGAAAAAATCAGGCTCCCTGATCTGCTTGACAGGGATGGTGGGATCCTGATGCAATTCATTTGAAATTACGAGTATTTTCTGAGTAGCAGTTTGGAGAAGAATGCACAGTATATGCAGAGTAGGCCAACTGACTGCTCTTAATTGCCCACAGTTGTGAATGGGTGTTTGTGCTTGTAGATCTCACCCAAAGTTGACCCTAGTTCCCCCATGACTCTGATAAATAAGCCATGCAGATAATGAATGGATGGATCTGTCATGTAGAGTTCTGGTAGTGTTCCTGCAAACCTGCTGTTAAACATGAGTGGCTCTTAAAACAGTCTATAAAAACAGATGCAGGGCCAATAATATATATAAAGTATATATATATACTTTAGGAGGTTATGTTTTTTGTGAGGTTTGTGTGTTTTTTAACAGGATTGCACAAAAAGTTCTGCTGTGGACATTCATGATTTTTTTTAACCACACATGGGGCTTTGGATAAGGAATAATCCAATAAATTTTAGAAGTAATCTGTGAACATATTCTGTTCTGCATGTTTGTACTTTACTCTACTCTGGGATAGCAATCTCGTCTGACCTCGTGGGTAATCCGGTCAACCGCAAAGCTGAACTTACACTAGATATCATAGTGGATAGCTGGGCTTTTATTTTGTCACAATGGAGGAAATTATTATTATTATTATTTTTTGAGTTTCTATAGTTAGTAGCCTAGTCAGTTCCTTTAAATGGGTCTAATCTAAACTTGATCCACTTAAAACAAATAGACCTATAACCAATGTCAATGTGGACTAAATGTGTTCTGTAAGTAGCACAGTGAGGATAAAAAAAACCCTATGCTCTGCTAAAATAAATATTTTTACATATTTAATTTTTGCGCTCAAGGTTTGAATAGTCAAACTTTGAATTTTATGAACTGAGGTCAGTAATAAATCTATACTACACTGCTAGCTGAAATTCTTTTCTGAATTTAAACGGCGGAAACATCACAATGTTGTCGAAAGGGCCCTGAAGACGTCTTCAACTGGAGATACAAATGTTGGTTTCACAAAGCACACTAGTGACATCTACTGGTCATCAGTGAAAAAGTTGACAAACTTTCCTGTTCAGGTTGATGGAGAATTTATTAAAAATTTTTTCATGTGCATGAAGTTGAAGAATAAAGATCAAATCTACAAACAGTCCCTTCTTTCAGAACTGGATGTTTATGATCTTAGGGTCTCGGGAATCCACATCGCTCATACATCACAAATGAGAGACCTAATAAAATGAAATACAGAAAGCCAGAGGAAGTTGACTTGCGCTTTGATTAGTTTATTCAAAATGTGTTAGAATACAACTTCTGACAGATTAAATGCTTGTCATCACTTTTTGATGCTTAACAGATTAAAGCAGTTTTATTCACTGTCCAACATTACTGCCTCACAAGAATCCATCTTAGAAATACATTGTACACTGTTTGGTTAGACTGGCTTCGAGTATATTGAAAGTGGGGGAAATAATAATAAAAAAGATATATACCTTCAACACAGATAGTTATACTTTTCTTATTTGTACCCCAGAAGGTGAATCTGCTGTTGAATGGAAATATATAGCACGCTGAACACCAAAAATCAACCTACACACAGCTCTGGGCATGCACGTATAGATCAAATCTGCCATCTGTGCCCCCCACTTTTCCTGGAATATCAGTGATAGGCAAGCAGACACTCATGCAACCGGTAGTGGATAATCAAGAACACTTTGAATGATAGGAGTGTCTTTTACACAGAAAGATATTAGCTATCAATTTACATAACGTTACATCAAAGTGAATTCAGCTAACTTTCACCATTAAGCTATGCAGATATTCTCAAAAATGTACAGAATACACAAACACAGTGCACAAGCTTGCAATCAGCTGTGTAATACAAACCTTTTATCTGGAGGTACACCGTATAAAAATGGTCAGATCTCTCTGAATTCAGAATTTGCACTAGTACGTTTTTGAAAAAGAAAAAAAAAAATCCCAGTTAGAGAAGCAATAAGAATAAGAATAGTAAACATGAATACGTGAAATAATAAAATATAAATCAATCTAGTGTTTATAAGACCACTCGTTCACTGTTTTACTGCATTATGTGTAGTATAATGGGTTTTAAATTACATCTTCAGACACATTGTTTAACAAACAAACAAGAAAAACAACATATACAAGAATTGCAATTAAACTATTAAACAAGACTAGCCCTCAGAAGACTTAGATAAAAATAGCAGTAATTCTGATTTTAACAAAGTATTATGTAAATAAAATAAAATAAAATCTAGACTATCAGCAAATATGTACTGTGTTTCACCTGAATGCAAGATGCCTGGTTTTCAAACACTCTTAAAAATATCAAATTTAAATTTGCAGCAAACGCATCAAAAAAGAGCAACAGAACTACTTTAAGGTTTTACATCATTTAACAGAAACTAACGTGAAATGGAAAAAGGCATACATACATTATGTACACCAGATTTCAGTCTTAAAAATGTACAAGCTTCTTTGTTGTTCCAGAAAGAAAAGCACATTAAGGGCACTGTAGAAAGAACATTTGCATGTTCATCATGACGTTGCCGCGTTCGTCTTTGGGCTTGCTGGATCATGCCTTACTCTCAGAGGCGTTTGTTTGCAATATCGCGTTCTGTTCTGCCAGTGCTTCCGGCTGAACCTTCTTCAGCTCGTCTTGCTCAGCTCTAATATCCTCCTCCTCGAGGACTTTTCTGTTGAAGAGAATTACCCATTACAAATAAGAATGAAAACAGAGTCAATGGGATTAAAGGAAATGACACAACACAGAGTAACATACTAAGATGACATCTAGTGAACATTTCGAGAGAGGCATACTTGTTTTGTGGACTTGATGGGTCAGTAGTTGAAGCTGTGGCCAGAGAGTGTAAACCATCCTGTGGGAAATGTGTAAGTAATGCAGCTTCATCAATTTGACGGTCAAGATCATCTGAGGAGGGAGGCGCACCATTGGTCTGCGGAATAGTGACAGGCATTCTACGTTCACGTGGACTTCCTAAAACCATTGGCTCTGCCTCCAGATCGCTGGCTTCTTTCTCAGTGCTAGCAGCAAAAGAAGGTGGAGCCTCAGTGTCGAAATCTGCAGATTTAATCTGGCCAGCTGATTGGATACTGGTCTGAGAATCAGCCAGATCAACCAAGGGAGGATCAGATGAAAGGAGTGATGCGTCTAAGGGCTGGGATGTTTTAGGGGTAGATTTGGGCTCAGAGTTAGGAGCTGTAAGGCTGGAGGTCAGAGTGGTGCTCTCACTGACAGGGCTATTCTGACTCAGGTCAAATGTGTCAGTGACTGTGTCTGAGTTGGTGGCCAATGACAGGGGCAAATCCACCACGGTTGATGAGACTTCTGTCAGTTGCCTGGTAAAGAGAGAAAGAAAGAGACATTCATTTTACATATGGTTTATTCACACTAGGGTTGGGGGAGAATCCGAGCATAACCTGAACAGCTCGCCAGTCCATTGTAGGACCGGAGTATCCAGGTGAAACCCACAAAAGCAAAGTCCACACAGAAACCCCCTCACTGAGCCCGGAACTTGAACCCAGGACCTTCTTGCCATGGGGCATATGTGCTAAACATTATGCCACTGTGCTCCCCACTTCAATTATGATGAAGTTAAATATAATTGATGCTACAGCTACTAACCAAAAGGGGATCTATTGCTATCAAGAAAAGACATAAAAAAGGAAGCGTATTGGTGGGAAAAAAATAAAAACAAATATATCGAGACACAAAATAAAAGAGTAGGGTTGGCTTACTCTGGCTCAGTTAAGGGCGTGGTCTCATTTGGCTCAGTGTGTCCACCTACATCATGATTAGCTGTGAGCCCGTCCTCAGTCCTCATTTCTACAATAGGCTCTTTGGAGTCATCTTTCCTGTGATGCGAAATGTAGGGAAATTTACAGCAGTGGGTCTCTTTTCAACATATGTGGATTTCTTCTTATAATTTATAACACAGGAAATAAGGCTTAAAAAAAGTATGCCAAATTTCACACACACACACACACACACACACACACACACACACACACACACACACACACACACACACACACACACAC
>JAOUQZ010000049.1:10646407-10648119 GCA_028564935.1 Neosilurus hyrtlii | reverse complement strand
ACACACACACACACACACACACACACACACACACACACACACACACACACACACACACACACACACACAAATATTTAATCCATTTACTGATTTGTCTCTTAACATGTTTCCGTTCATATTTAGTTTGATTCCTTTTTTCTGCAATTACTTTTTTCATTCTATTTTGCAAAATATTCCTACGTCTTTGATGGCTTTTAAAATACAGTCTGCACTATGAATATGTATTAATTTGCTGGAAATTGGAATGCTACATCTTCTAACTGTCAGCCACACATGATTAATAAACAACAGTGCTGCTGAAAGTTCTTGTCTGAAAGTTTTTTTTTAAAAACTCATTAATGAAACATCTAAGAGGAACCATTACGAAGGAGTTAGTGAGAGGAAGAACAAGGGCAACCCATCTGCTATTGGTGACAGCAATGTTTTATTCCTAGTTTCCTATTCCCTGTTTTATACTGCATTTCACAACATCAACCAATTTTTAATTATTACAGATTGTTAAAATATACCGTCTTCTGTACATCTTTATATTTTATTTTAAAATATATTTCACTGAAATGCAAAACTACTCGACGCAATACTTTGCATGATATGCTTTACTCCACCATAAAACCGTTAGTGTTAGAAGTTTAACAGGTGAAAGTTTAATCCAAATCCATGCAGGCATATAGCACAAGTTTTTCCTAAGATGACTGCATATGACACTGACTTCTGACCTTAGAACCTGTTCTAGGGCATTTCATGGGCCTTTAATAGTGAGTAATTAGTGAAAGTTTGGTCAGCGCTTACAATTAGTTTCTGATGAACACATGCATACACGGACACTGGGAAAGCATATTGTCTTCGGCACCACCACAATTTCTTACTCTGTGATTTTACTGCTGTTTTCTTTTAGTATGAGTGCTTGATTAATTGATCAGTTTCATTGTATGGTGGTCTAATTTTTTTTTGGTACTGGTATGCTGTTTTAATCAGGTCTGAGGGGGGCATACGTTTGCAAGTATGAAATAATTCCCAGTAGACTGATAACATTTCCAGACATTTTCCTGTGGCAAAGTGGAAGAGAATGGTCAAAACATTGATCTTGTACTTTAACAACGTATCTTTTTGGACTATATATTAAAGATACAACGGGCATATATTAAAAAAAAAAAAAAAAAAAAAGATAACAAATTTAATGTAACTACACCAGTGCTAAGCAACGTTAATTATACCAATGTTAGGGTAACAGTTAGTTAATTACGTTTTATATAGAATATTAGTATGTGATTAGAAAGCCACCAAACTTGACTGTTGTTTAGCCAAGGTGATTAGCAGCAGACTGGGAACTAAAATCAGACTGCAGTTAATTTGATTTTGAGTGACATGACATTTATCTCTAATAATATAAATGAGGGTGCGTCTGATAATATTATACCATCAGGCTACATACCTAATATAAACAGCAAAGTGTTGTGTGAAGATGGAAAATGTTTAATTTCTGTTTGGGGTTGTAATGGGAAAGGAAAAAAAAACATGCTAAAGCTCTATAGACCGAGGGCATAAAGTAATTGAAATTGAATGCATGCTGTCGTCTCTTCACAGTCTGTCAATGTCTCATATCTCATCTCTCTGTTTTTCCTTCAGCTGTCTCTGTGTCAGGCTTTGTATCCAGATTGTCACTTATTTTTTAATTTGTCTGCTCAACAATTTAACACTGAAAAGCTTTTTGT
>JAOUQZ010000049.1:10628907-10641407 GCA_028564935.1 Neosilurus hyrtlii | reverse complement strand
TGCTATGAACAGAAAAACACGTCTTGCTCACAACACTATCAAAGCAGTGACAGCACAAACAGCGAGAACACCATCGGCAAGAAGGTGCACATCACTGAAGAGCTGCCGAGTGTGACTGAAGAACACACACAAACGTGCGCGCGCGCGCACACACACACACACACACACACACACACACACACACACACACACACACACACGCAGTGTCAGAAATACATATATATTGAGATTGCACAGGAGGGGGAGTAAAAAGAAACGGTACAAAGACATTGTAGAAAAATATATTGCATGTGTGGGAATGTGATGATCCATCCATATCCAAGATCAGGCACAATGACACACGACAAACAGAGAAAGGAAGAGGGAAATGGGAGAAAAAAGAGAGAAGAAACAAGAGAAATAACAGTCAAAACCACAGAAATAAAGATTGGAAATTAACCAAAAACTGAACTGATGTTATGGAGAAAAGCAGAATGACGAAGCAGCCAAGTTCAAAGCTGACGCAGGTGAGGGTGGTGAATAAAGAGGTTAATGCTTATAGCAGGCTGCATTCCTTTAGAGCAGTGTTCATCTCATACAGGCCTGGATTTTTAATGCCATTCCAATTAAAAACAAAATTACTGACAATGTGGCAAAATCATGTGACTAATTATATCAAAAATAAAATGGTAATCACAAAACCTTAAATCTGAAGAAAATGTGCAGCAAAAAAAGTGAAAAGAACAAAATGAAAAAAATTAATAAATAAAAGAAAGGGGGTGGGGGATGGGGGGTGGAGGAGACGAAACAAAAAAGAAACTGGCCTTTCAAAAATTCAATCAAATTCAATAAATTCATTTTTTTAATACATTTTTATTTTATCTTTTATTAAAAGATAAAAACAAAAACAAAACAAAAAAAAATACAACAAAAAAAACCATTAAACTAATGCAAGACTGGGTGAAACAAATGAAAGGCAAATAGTAGACATAAGAAAGAAGACCTCCATAAGCTAAATCTGGATTAGAAGAGGGAAAAACAGTGAACTCAGCATTGTTGAACTCATCCAGGCCTGAGAGTAAGGAATAGAGCTCTAGAGAGGAAGCAGAGAGCTGGACATGACGGATGACTGCGGCACTTGGCCCTGTTCCACCAAAGTCCTGAATGAAGTGTTGCTCATAAAACAGAACTCAGAAGCAGAATAAGTCAAAGGATTTTTACCTGAAGATCAATTTGTGATTTTATACTTGAAATTCACAGTGTATGGTATTTCCTTTTTTTTTTTTTTGGTAAAGCATGTTACTGCATGTTTTACCCAGGACACAAATCACACCTATCACCTATTTATTATTAAAAATAAATGTAAACATAATATCTGTTTAACAGAATTATCCTGTGAGGATGTTTAAAGCCAAAAGACATTTCTGAATTACATTTACTTATTGTATTAAAAATCTGTATCATTATTCATATTTTATAATCATCATTAGCAGGTGGCACTGTGGAGCAGTGGTTAGCACGTCTACCTCACAGCAAAGAAGGCAGAGGTTCGATTCCCAGGCTTGGTGCTTGCATGGGTTTCCTTCGGGTACTCCAGTTTCCTTTCACAGTCCAACATGCAACAAAGGCTAACTAGCTGTCTGAAATCACCCCTAGAAGTGAGAGTGAGTGTGTGTTTGCCCTGCATTGGCCTTGTGAGATGTTAAGGGTGTACCCCGCCCTCGCACAGAGTCAGCTGAGATCGGCGCCAGGCTCCCCGTGACCCTAATTAAGATTAAGCGGATTAGAAAATGAATGAATGAATAATCATCTAAATTTTAAAGGTGTTCAACTGATCTTCAGTTTCATTAAATTCTAATGAATATTATGTTCACAGCACATCTGTTTTAATCCTAATACATTTGGTTGTGTAAACAATCATTGAACTGTTTCATAAACTTCACACTCCATTATGAGAACATTGTAATAAATACATACATATTGTAAGAATATTGTAATTTACAATATGAGAATATTGTAAATGAAATACATGCAGTTATTGTATTAAATACAACATGGCATGTTACATTTAGTTTGAATAAATACAATACTGTCTTCCCCTGTTTCCTGTGTGAAAGAGTGCTTAGACTGTAGGCAGAAATGAAGACTCAGCTATTTATTTACCCTTTTGTACACACTCTTATTAAGAGAGTGAATTATGGGTTCAGATGAAGTATACAGTCTACAGATGGTACCTCAATTAGAATTATTTTATCACAATTATAAGTAGGTGCTTAGGCTACAGTCACTTTTTGCAGATAGGCTGTAACCAGCTGATTAGATCAGGACTGCTAGTTATTTTAGAAGGTAAAGGACATGGTAAGCCTCTCCATTAAGCATGTGGTGGTCTGGAATAATCCACTGGATATTGCTGTGGCTAAATTCATAAAAACCTACAAATAAATAATTGAATGAATAAATTCAAAAATTATAAAAAAAAAAATCAAAGTTTAAAATCAGGTTTAGAATAAAATGGAATAAAATGGGCTCTACATTACCCATCTTAGGGTAGTAAGGTTAGGGTAATAAGGCTAAGGGCCTTATATTACACATTTAAATAAATTAGTCAAATAGTGACTTTTCATATGACGCTATAAAATAGTATCAATAATGGCTGCTATTCTCATTCTGGAGTGTGTAGTTCATAAAACAATTCAATAATTGCTTACACAACCGAATGTATTTTTTCCAATAACATACTTTGTCGCTTCACTTTTAAGAAACCCTTTGTGGACACCTGACCAAAACACTTGTATATGCTTCATGAACATCCTATTCTAGATGTACTTCCCCCTTTACTATCATAGCAACCTAAACTCTTGAGCAGGCTTTGCACTAGATTTTGGAGCGTGTCTGTGGGGATTTGCTCATTCAGCCTCAAGAGTGTTTGGTGATGTCAGCCACTGATGTTGGCTGAGGGGGCCTAGTGTGCAGTGAACATTCCTATTCATCCCAGGTGTTCAGTGGGGTTGAGAACAGGGCTCTGTTCGGGCCACTCGAGTCTTCCACTCCATCCTTGACAAATCAAGTATTCATGGAGCTCAGTTTGTGCACAGGAGCATATTCCTGCTGGAAAAGGTTTCAGCCATTTCATTCCAGTAAAGAATAATTACAGTGCTACAATATACAAAGATGTTTTACACAACTGTGCGCTTTCAAATTCAAACATTGAAGAAACCATTATAACTGTTATATATTGATGCCATGATCAAGTGTCCACAAATTTTTGGCCATACAAGGTATTTTATCATCATGACCTGGATATGTTCCTAATTTTCAAAGGTTATTTTTTCTGCTAGGATTACATAGCTATATAAGAAGTTAATTTAACAAATGTAGCTGTAAAAACAGCTGTAGGATGTGAATAAATGTAACTATAAACACAGACATTGTTCTTCTGATCACTGATATTATTTCAATATTTTATTTTCTCATAACTTACTTATTTGTCTATAGTGAGCATTAGGGTCACTGAGAGGCTGGAGCATGCCTCAGCAGAGATTAGGCAAAGGCTTGGAATACACACACACACACACACACACACACACACACACACACACACACACACAACCATAAACACTCACACCAATCTGGAACAGCCAATTAGCCTAATGTGCATGTCTTTGGACTGTGTGCGAAAACCAGAGTACCCAGAAGAAACGCACACAAGCAAGGGGAGAACATGCAAACTCCTCACAGAAAGCTGCTTTATCCCTTTTATCAGAACGGGTATCCAAAAATGTAAACAATGTTGACCAAAAAAAAAAAAATAAAATCATAGAAAGACATCTGCTCTGGAAAATCTTTAGTATTTAAAATGTTAGATAATAATGTTAGAAACTGTTCGAATTTCCCAATGTGAAGGGATTTCCCAGACAGCCACACACAAGTGTAAAAGTAGTGCAGAAGAACGTGAGATAGTGTGATCTGGTGTTAAATGAAAATGTCTTAGTACATTAGACAAGCACTCTAATATTTTTAACTTTAAAGACAAACATTCTTTTTCAAGCTGTACTTAAAGAAATACACTACCAATGAGACCAGACATAGTTTCAGATAAGCTTAAGAAATCTAATTTCTATAGACACCCATGTGGAGGCACCTTCAGTTATTTGGCTGTGAGAATTTCTTATTGGCATGCTTCTCAGGAAGCAGCAGCAAAAGCATGAGGGGTATAAGAGCGAAACAAACAGGCTTTGGATCCCATTCACTTTCTTCCTACTGGGCCACTGAGCGTGTACATCCAAGTTTCCTACGTCCACAGAGTCCCAGAGTGTTAATAAGAAAAGCTCTCAGGACTGTGCTACACCAGATGCTCATTAGGTTGAAATGAGTCAAGTGAGTCCATCTGTGACCTCTGCTCAACTGACCCGGCTGAACTGCCTGAATGCTGCTCACTTTTTTGTGCTTTGAAGTTTAGATTTGACACAAAAATGAAGCTGTTGTTAATGTCGTGGTCTCAAAGCGGAGCAGAGATTCACTGATCTACTTCCCTAATGTAACTGGTGAGAAATGAAAGAGTGACCAAATGGTGCAACAGGGACAGAGACTCAGACAGATATAATAATGCCATAGCTTCTGTACCTCATGAGCAAGGTCAGAAAGGGAAGAACACCAGGGTTAGACTCTTAGAAAGGCTTGACACTCCTGTTGAGTTTGAAGAACTTTTGTAAGAGAGCAAATATTCTTTATCTGCAGTCATTCACTTCTGTATTAAAAGTAAAAGTACTGGCCAAACACCAAACTAACAGATGAACAGTTGCTTGCTGTGACTCAGCATGCATCACAGTGCAAGTGGCCAAAGGGTGAGTGAGAAAAAAAGGCGATTTCTCACTGCATTCATGTACATGGTGCTAAAACAGTTCTGAGTCAGCTGTTAATGTTGCGTGTCAGTATGCGTCAGGATGAGGGATGGACGGATGGATGGATGGATGGATGGATGGGAGAAGGGGAGGAATTAGGGTGCAAGACAAGGAGGAACTCACCTGGGGTGGTGGAGGGCTCAGAGGATGTGCGGAAGTTCAGTGAACCAGGCTGCGACTTGCCCTGCTGGTTCTCAGCCACCACCGTAACATCGTACTCAGTGTTCCAGTCCAGATCTTTAAGGAGAACGTGTCCACTTGTACTTGGGACACGGAGCTCATCTTTCCAGGTCAAATCTTCTCTCTATATTAACCACAATCAGTGAGGAAATTACAGACCCAAAGGTCTTCCACAAAATTGTCTTGCATTTGCCTGGACCACACTAAAACTTGAAATGCTTGACATTTGTTGTGCTGTTATTATATTCATCATTACAGTATATTCTATTTTCTTTGCTATCTATGCTTTTATTAACTTTTACGAAGTGCTGATTAGCTATATATAACAGCATAGCCTGGGCAGTGGTTTCAGCTTCAAAGTTTATATCAGAAACATTAAAATAACATTAATTATATTACTTATGAGTTAGCTTTTCTAGAATAACAAGATACACAGGGACTTGTATGGAGGACGCTCTACATAAACAGACATAGAAATGTGTCTAACTGCTGAAAGGTTTTGTGATGAGATGTTCATTCAGCACTTTTAGAAGGAGGCTCCACTGTTCACTCTTTTTAACAGTTATAGGAAATCTTTAATAAAGTTTTCTGACATGGGAATTAACACAGAGGGCTATTTAGGTTCTTGGTAGCATGACAACCTGCATTTTTAAGTAAAGGCAAAAAAGAAGATGGTAAAGGAAAGAGAGTATAGCTGATATAAGGTAAGTGATAACAGGAACTAACTTGTTGAGTGGACATTCAAAAACACTTTAAACAAATAAACGATGTTTCAGTCTTCTGTTATGTCTGCATGGACCATTATATCAGTGTTATAACATTTGGGACTGCCTTTAGTGGCATGATAGGTCATTTGTCTGGGTAAAGGGTTAATTTGGGACTTCTGGCAACAATGATTTTACAGTAGAACAAGCAAAAGTTTAAAAGAGTGTAATGAATGATACAACTCTGCATTGTAAATGTACCTAATATTTTTTCATTTGATACTTTGTAGTCTGTCACTAGCTTCTTAGTCTCGGATTGGGGTCATTATCTTTACTAAAACTCTTTTTTAAAAACTTGTAAATACTTACAGCTTTGTACCGGATGAGGTAGTGTGTGATGGGTGAGCCTCCGTCATCCTGCTTGATCCACTTGACTTTAAGTACATTGCCTTTCGACTGTACAGCACTCTCCAATTTAGGAGGACTGGGCTCCCCTGGAAACACATACCAACAACAATAGTCATCATACATACTGCAAGACCTTGTAAGAAACAGATTTATTAATGTCTTGTATCTTTCCACATCTGAGAGGATCTCATTTTGTAATTTCATTTCATTATTGTGCATTTCATAAAAATTCAGTGAACTGAATGACAGAGATTTATATTATTTTAAAGCACTGGTTTTGGTGATTATGTGGCGTTTGTATTTATTGCTAAATCAGTAATGTGTACTTCACAGTACTAAAATGTTACTGTGCTCAATACAAGCTAAGTTATAAAGTGCACTTGGATAAGAGCACTGCTATAATAAATCCAAATCATGAATGGATTACTATTTACAAGCATCCAGAGTCCTGTAGTTTATACATGTGGCACCATGGGAACAACCCTTCACACCAGGAAATTCTGACGTTTTCTACTATATACAATGGGCTCCAGAAGTCTGAAGCTGCATGCACAAAGGAAATGATTTGTAACAAAATCTTTATTACATTGCTGAAATATTAAACCATTTATTTTCTTTATAAAGATTTTTTAAATAAGAATAAGTAATGCCATCAGTCATTTTAATCACATGATTTAACTTGGCATGTACCCTAAAATGTGCCATAATAAGGCATTTCAGAAACCAGAAAAAGTTATGCCTTTAAGCTACAAGGCGTGTAATCTGTGATCTAAAGGAAATGACTTATGGACAAACTCTTCTTTCTATTCTGTAGTTTTCTTCATATGCATACACTAGTGATATAATTAAGATCATGTCCTGAGTTAGCTATCTACTACTTGTTAAATTTTTTTGTGGGTGGGAAATATGAAAGAGGGGTACTTAGGTAACCAAAGCCTGAAATATCTTGGTGATAAGCTTTATGCATGGACGAGCCAATTGATAAACTTCAGCAACAGGCGACAGCAATCATTTCCTGAGCATATGCACCATGAGACCATTCTTTTCTAATATAATTTTTTGAGATATTCTTAAAGAACTCAAAGTTTCTTGGGGTTTGGTACCTCCCCTATTTACTTTAATGATAACTTGCACTCAAGATGGCCTGAAATCCAAGAACATGCAAAAGAATATAATCTATTTCACATCAAAGTGGAGTGTCATCTAAAAACACACTTCAATGGAAGAGATCAGACATGAGAAAAATCTGACTCAATTGGTACAGATTTCATTAATATCACAAACTTAAAGTGAATAGGGACCTCGGGTGAATTTCTCCTGTATTTGTCCAAATAACAATAATAATAATAATAATAATAGTAATAATAATAATAATAAAATAGGCAAATATATGGGTGAATATGGTCAGAATGAAGGTCCTGGGTTCAAGTCTGTGTGGAGTTTGCATGTTCTCGCCGTCTTTATGTGGGGTTTCTCCAGGTAATTCAGTTTCCTCCCACAGTAAAAAGATATGCACATTACTGGTTGTTCCAAATTGTCACAGAGTGTGGACATGACTGTAAATTGTTGTGTGTGTGTGTTGACACAGTAAGATTAAGCAGTTTGTCAAATGAGTGAGCGCATGAGAACTGTCAGTATGGACTCAAACTTTTGCATGTATATATGACTGAAAAAAAAATTCCTTAAGTAATATGCTTCTTTTTTGCATACATCTCACGTACAGTAAATTTCTTTATTGTAAATTCTGGTTATGCCTAAAAGTAGAAAATTCAATGAGTACATTCAACAGCCAGTACCTGATCATAAACTGAATTGATTGATTGGCTGTTTTACTACAGTACTGAGTTATCTTAATGAAAACATGACATTCATCTGTGTGAAATTTCACTTAGATAACACTGCTTCAGACATCTTTAGGCATATTAACTGTTTTACCACTGTAGAAATGCCAGTATTTCAGTAAAATATGTATGATGTATGATGAGTTCAGATTTTAAAGGACATTATTACAAGATTTCAGTGATACCAACATCCAGCTGTTTTTTCCATGCCACCGTACCTAATGTATTAATCATCCTGTAAAGGACAACTGAACACAAGGAAGTACAATACACTGTACAGTATAAGTACAATTGCGTAATCTGTGAAGTGAAATATATTGTTCACAGTAAGATTAATTAACTGTAAGCATAATAGGAGAAAAAAAAAACATCCACTTAACCACTTGTTTTAGCTATACTTGTGCAGATGTCAGACATGCTGCACTGGGGTATTGGTGAAAAAAGCTGTGTAACCTCTCCTTCACGGACCATCATTCATAATCTATTAGAGATTAATGACCCATGGATGCTAATTTGATTCCCTGCATTGGTTGGACATTACAAAATGACATTCAACAACATTAGCAGAGGCTTCGTGTGTAAGGACTATACATGAAGAGACAGCAATGAAAAATGAAGGCCTTTAAGCCACATTAGCACAGTGATTAGCCACGTTTATAAAATAAATAAATAAACAAACAAATAAATAAATAAAACATCTTAGTGCAGTTAATTCATACTGTTTTTTCAAGCTTTTCTGATTTATGCCTTTTTCTCAGCATTTCTTGTTTACAGCAGAATACCTGGTATAGAGTAAATACCTGCAGTTTTGAATTAATTATTACAGCATTAACACTCCCAGTCTGAACAAACGCCTACAAGTTTTATAAATCTCCAGCTGGACTTACATAAACACTGTGTGTTAGCTGTTAATTTAACACTTGGGATTTTGCAGTGCAATAAAAGATATTTGAAAAGACTCCCCTTTAGGTATGTATATATGTATACATTTATATATATATATATATATATATATATATATATATATATGTGTGTGTGTGTGTGTGTGTGTGTGTGTGTGTGTGTGTGTGTGTGTGTGTGTGTGTGTGGAGTCTTTAAAAAAATATGGAATAAATAAATAAATAAAATTCATAAATAAAAATGTTCGAAATGAGTTTAAAATGAGTTAAATCTTATCTGTACTATATAAAACAAGAACAATACCCAATAAATAAATAATTATAAACATGAAACTAAGTGCTGCAAAAGAAATGGTGAAATGTTCTCTTCATTTTATAGCTGGGATGTAAAAGTATCGTTGTAAGAAACAAGTGTAGCCAGACGATTATGCTTAAATTGTGCCTTAATAAAATACATTTGTTTTTGAGCTATAACTGTGTACACAGACCCTGATTTGCTAAGAGTAAATATCTGGTACTAATTAATACTAATTTATGTTCAACCTGATAAATGGATCATGCATTTAGTGGAGTTAGAAGTATTGCGGGATCGTTACCATGTAGAACTTCATGAAGTAGTAAAATAGAAAGTCATGTCCAAAGTAGAGGCAAGAATCAAATGCATTTGACTGCGTCTGATGTATTTGCATGTGCTATTGTTATTATTAATTCTGGCGAGCTCATACCTCTAAGATACCCTTATAAAGCTGAAACCGAATGTGAAATTCATGCATAATTCTAACTTGAGCTGCAAGATGCATCAACACAAGCCAACCAGAAAAAGAGGTTTGATGAAAATGTCTGGGAGTGTTCTTGTAGAAAATAAAATGGACTGCAGCACGGTCATGTACTTGCAGCGGGAGCAAACAGTAACTCTTGTGAGTCACTATTCGGCATGACAGTGTGTTATGACAATACTGGGACAAAGTTTTTGTAACACGTATGTGCATTTGCAATTTGCACATTTGCAATCAGCGGGTAAAGACCCTTGAAATGCTTCAGCACACCCACACCAATAAAGTAACAAGTCAAGTGAGGTGTTTTGAGTGGCATTTGCATTTCAAGAGGGGCAAAACATTACTGGAGGATGATGTTCTCTTAAAACATAAAAATATCACTGAAAACCCCTCGCCTAGCTTTTCACTTCATTTCCACAGGCTTACTGATGCATTTTAAGGGTAACCAGTGCCAATTTCCAGCGTTTTACACAGAATTTAATGTTTGCTCTCTGGTCCATAGTAAAATTGCAAATCCACATGAGCCGGTGTCACAAAAACACAGCTAAAGGTGTCCTGATGTTGACAGCACAAGGCAAACTGATTCACGGGGGTTGCTGCTCGTTCATGACTATGTACGTCATGCTACAATAACAGTGCCAAAACTTTCTGTTTGCGCCTTGTAAAAATAAATAATATGAGTGCATATATTAATGAAGTAAACTGAAGTCAAATTGAAATGCTGATGGTATCAGAGGTGCACATAAATATCTAACTTAAACCCCCTTGATGTTAAAAAAGTCATAATTGTTAATCATGTTTTTGATTTACTTTAATTATTTCTATTATTCATCAACAATACCACTTGATTTTATAACAAATGTATCAAACATATGATATTAATCTTTCATTTTTTTTGGTCTGTCTACATATATTTTATGAAACAACCAGTTTGTTTGCTCTCACTAGGGGGGCAAAATTTACATTGACATCTATTTAGCGCTTTGTTGTAAAAATTGCATATTTGTTAAATGATATGTGCAAAACAGAAAGGGTGCGGAATTTTATTCATATGAAAGATGCATACTTGTATATTGTTTTCTCTTGTTATCAGGTTTGCACATGGTTTTACAAATAAAAACCTTAAGCATGACATTATATACTTCAATGGTAAGCTGTTGTGAAGAAAAAAATATTAAAACAAACTGGCTGTTCCTTTAAGTGACACATCACAATAGAATGTATAATTGATTTACAAGATGGCTCATTTGCATATTGAAACCTTGTGTGATACAGTATCAGTAAGGCAAAGACCAACATTAAAATAGCGAGAGGTATTCTGCAAGACTGCAAAGCAGCACAAGATGAATAGATACCAATATGTATCATCTCTCAAACTCCAGCTGCCAAAATGTTTATAGCAGCAGTAAAAAAGGAGCGAGGATGTTCCTGGGTCATCTACCCGGCACTGCCTCTAGGGAATTGTTTTCAGCTCCAGAGCTTCTGAAGTAGTTTTTCATGGTTGGAAGGACAACGTTAAATCTTTTTATCTCAGCCCCCATATTCTCCTCAAATAATATTCAAAGCAGTCAGCACACAGAGCTCGCTCAAGGGAAGTGTGTCAAAAAATGGAGGCTGGATGAATTTTCTGAAGTTGACAGAGGAGTTTTAGTTCAGCTAGGAGCGAAATCAATGATCCACCTTGACTAATCCTACTTGTGAAAGCTGCAGTGCGAGAGTAGAGCATTTACCTTCTGTTCATCAGAGCGGACGACATCCATGGCACCATGCAAGCCACATGACAAAAGGCACACCATATACACGCACATGATTGGTTGAAAGGAAATTGGAAGAAGTCACATGGAAAAAAAAAGATGATGTGATTATGGTCAAGAAACACAAAGTCAAAGTGTTAGAACCAGTTAACACAACAACACAAAGATATGAATCACATGAAAAAAGAAATCTAAAGGTATATCAATCAAAACACTGAAAGCAGGAAGAGCTTCCTCTGATTCAATCCTGATGAAATATAACTGGATATGACAAAATATTATAAGGTATTATAAGAGATTACATGAATAATCAACTGCTGAACTGGATCTAGAAAGAGACCGGAGGTGGGTGATCTGATAAAAAAAAAAATCATATGATGATCCTTTTAGGTCGAATCTTGACCCATGACTTACAATTTTTCACACTAATTTAGTTGAACTCCTCATGACGTGATTAGTTGTGCATATGGTTGCCTGGATACAAAACATGCCACTTTAGTGCAAGGCAGAAAGTAAAACAGACAAGATATTTGGGTTTATTATATAAGTCTATAGCCCTGGTTACATTTTTGACAGATTTTTCAAAAGTTCAAGAATGTTGATTTTACTGGATAATAATTTTTTTTTATACCCCTGAAATAAGTGAATAATTTGAGTCGCTGTTATATGGCAGTATTCAAAAGAACAGAGGAAACTCTATGTTGCACTTAGCACATATTCACATAATGCTAAGCACAGGGAAGACACATGCAAGAGTTTCTGCAAAAATGATTATTTTGTCACAACAGCGGATCTGACACCTGAACTATGCTTACATCAATGTGTGGCACAATATCCTGGTAGAATAATGAATTACCAAATAAACTTAAAATGTGAAGAATTTTTTTCTCTGTTACCCACACAGCAGCTGTCTGTAACCTGAGTGTGAAATTATTAAGACCATTCAGTCAGTCATTAATGCTGATTCACCT
The DNA here is from genome assembly GCA_028564935.1 of Neosilurus hyrtlii. Classification (NCBI taxonomy): domain Eukaryota; kingdom Metazoa; phylum Chordata; class Actinopteri; order Siluriformes; family Plotosidae; genus Neosilurus; species Neosilurus hyrtlii. The sequence continues at coordinate 10,628,994 of JAOUQZ010000049.1, read as the reverse complement.
CTCATTTTTAACACACACACACACCCACACACACACACACACACACACACACACACACACACACACACACACACACACACACACACA
>JAOUQZ010000049.1:10584856-10628245 GCA_028564935.1 Neosilurus hyrtlii | reverse complement strand
ACACACACACACACACACACACACACACACACACACACACACACACACACACACACACACACACACACACAGCCACCAGGGGGCAGAAGCAAGCCATAACCTTCAAGGCACATGACTCCACCATCCAACAATACCAACAACATATCACATACCTATTTGTCAAAAAATGAGACATCATGATCTTTTGTTGTGATGGGTTCATCAGCAAAATGTGAGAAACTCATGCGGAGAACAGCTGCACATTCGCACTTGCATGAACATTGATGTATTATTCATCTTTGAATTCATTTAGCCCTAATATCTAATGCAGACATTTGGATCTGCCGGAAAAAAAAAGATTATTCATGACAGCTATACTTTTTGCAAATACAGTGGAAACTGCAAAGGCTGCACAGAGCTGAAGTGACTTGAATTTATCAAGTTATACTGAGAACTATAAATATTTTTTAAATAAATGATATAGACCACAGTTTTGATACAAGTACAGATGCAGTCAGTGAAAGAATTCATCAAGAACTGTCTTTAAAGGCAATAAAATATATTTTAAAAGTAATTTGTTAATTGTTTTAATACTTGGTCGTATAGCTTGGAATGTTACTGTGAAAGTTAAAACCAGTCACAGGTTCAAAATTCCTAATTTGATCTTGAGCTTGGGTTACTGTGTGTTTGGCATTTTTTTGTGCCTGCCCAAGTTTCTTCAGTGTATTCCGGTAACCAGTAGGTGAATTAGCTACTCTAATTTGCACCACGGAGTGAATATGCTGAGATAAGTGTCCTGTGATGACCTGGCTACTTGGCAATGGTGTGGCCTAGTGAAGCAGGTAAGCCAATCATTCATTTGATGATACAGGCATGACATTTGGCAGAAATACTCATTGTTGGGTAGACTTTAAGAAAAAAGTGCTAGCTACTAGAAATTCCAATATGGCGGCCATTTTCCAAGATGGCGGCCATATGACGCTTATCACAAAAAAATGTCTTTATATTTTTGTATAAATAGCCAAAGTGCATATATTATTGAGATAAATTTTGTGTTTCTTTGCTATAACATTACTGACTTGAGAATAGTTTCGGCCTTTCAGGAATCCTGAAAGAAGATAATATGCAAAATATGTTAAGTCCCACGGTATTATTACATATTTGTCCATAAACTTAATTGTTATGATTATTTATAGTCGTTTGCTCATATAAATACTGAAAAAATGTATAATAAGTATATTGGCCATTTTTTTAGCACTTTTTTTCTAGAATAGTGGGAACAATCACAGCTGCTCCACTAGCCCTTTTATTTACAGATAACATTGATTATCTCATTACACTTGGATGTTCTGTGGCTTGCAAAAGTATTCATACACCTTAAACTTTTCGACATTTTGTCATGTTACAACCACAAATGCAAATTTGGGATTTTAAAAATGAAATTATAAACGGCATTTTATGCGATAGACCAACATAAAGCAGAACATAATTGTGAAGTGAGAGGAACATAGTTACTTTTTTACAAAAAAAATCCTGAAAGTGTCGCGTGCATTTGCATTCAAATGTTTGCATTTGTGTGCAGATGCTTGCTGTATCCCTGCATGGCTTGTGACAAACTGCAATAAGACTTCTTATGGCTATCTTTCAACAATTGCTTTCTACTTGCCACTCTTCCAAAAGGACAGGTTTGTGGAGTGCACGACAAATAGTTGACCTGTGGACAGATTCTCCCGAGCTGTAGATCTCTGCAGCTCTACTAGAGTTACCATAGATCTTTTGGCTGCTTCTCTGATCAATGCATTTCTTGCATAGCCTGTCATTTTAGGTGGACGGCCATGTCATGCTAGGTTTGCAGTACCACACTTCCCCCCCTTTTCAGATGATGGATTGAAAAGTGTTCTGTTAGATGCTCAAAGCTTGGGATTTTCTATAACCTAATCCTGCTTTAAACTTCTCCACAACTACATCCCTGACTTGTATGGTGTGTCCCTTGGTCTTCATGATGCTGTTTGTTCACTAATGTCTCTAACAAACCTTTGAGACCTTCACAGAATAGCTATAATTATATTGAGATTAGATTACACACAATTGTACTTGATAATTAGGTAACATTTGAAGACCAATGGGTGCAATGGATTTTATTTAGGGGTATCAGAGTAAAGGGGGCTGAATACAAATGCATGCCACACTTTTCAGATTTTTATTTGGAAAACATGTTGACAACATTATGTCACATTATGATGAAAGAAAGGTGTCACAACACAGAGTGCATTGCAGCCTGCTGTGTCCTACCTGTGAGGTAGTATGTTATTAAGTAGAATCATCCTTGCTGCCTAAGCAAGGGCTTGCTCTGGATTTTCTGGTTTCCTGCCACCTCCACAAATGCAGTAGGTAGACTGGTGGTACTAAATTGCCTTTAATGTAAATGAGTTAATATGTGTATATGGTTCTGCCTCCCATCTAGTGTTCCTGGGATATGCAAAAGCTCTAACTAGATTCTGACCCTATTAAAGATAAATTAATGTGTACTGTCTATCTAATTGTACTTTAGTCTCTGTAGTGATATTAAAGCTGGCTTTGGCATTTACCCCATTGTTCACTTTGTTTCTGAACCATGCTGCTAGACAAGTTTTCTGTGCGAACAATTAAGAACTGGCTCATATCATTAAGTTTGGCACTTCTACATCTAAATCACAGACTAAGGGTGTAGTATAGATCTCATGTGTAAGTATTCTGATTAGTGTGAGAAACTTGATGCTCTGAAAGCTGTCCCACTGAGCCTCGATGTTAGCTTGCTGCTTCACGCTGCCAGGGTGCTTTTTAAAGTGTTGATGGAACATCTTGAGCTTAATAGAAAGCAGAAACTAGCACAAAAAGCAGCACTACTCACGAACAGGCTCGGTCTTGAAGGAGACTTTCGAGCTGGTCTCGCCTTCTCCCTTGCCGTTAATAGCAGACATCTTCACTTCATACTTCGTGTCTGGTTTTAATCCTGTGATTGTGACTGAACTCAGACCTGCTGGATCAAAATGTATTTTAAATTAACAAGACATTACACAGAGGTAAAATAATTGAGTGTTGAGATAACAATATAACCGGTAACATTACGAGGTGTACATACTACTACACCTGTGTGAAGCAGATAATAGAATGGAAATTCAGCCTCAACAATCAATATTGGTCTTTCCAGAGTTATCAGGTGGCATTTATAATTATTTATCTATCATGCTGTAAGCTCCTTTATTGACATTCAGCAGTAGCACCAAAACACCATAAATAAGATTTTCCTCTGATTCAGTGGCCAAAAGTGTTGGTTTTTATTAAATTATAAACAAACAAACAATACATTTTTATGGATCTGGTGTGTCAAAAAATTGATGCTCATTATTAGGGTACTGTATTATCATCTAGCACACTGAGGTGGCACATCAGTGCAGTGTTTAGAATTGTTACCCCACAACAGCAGATTCTGGGTTCAAAACCTACCAATTAGTCACAGCCTTTCTGTGTGAAGTCTGCATGTCATTTTATTAAAGTAAACATTCTGTAAGTTGTTTACAGTGAGATTGTCAATATTTGTAAGAATAACTTAAAAATGTTTGTCCCTGGTCTAGGATGAGGTATAACAGCTCATGGGTGATTATCAAATCATTAGGAGTATGAGGAATCAAAACTTCCTCTGGTTAGAAACAGAAAACAAACGATCCAAACAAGATCTGTAGTGAGACGAGAGGTAGGCAGTAAAATTCTTATATTATTATTATACTACCACCGAGAAGTAAAATCATTTTTATTGCAATGATCTATTAGTTTAAAATACAGTGCCCCAGTGTAGAAATTTGTTTCCATCAGTAAACTGGACTGGGGATATGGACCATTAAAGAAATTATAATAACATGATAATAATTGCAACTCACAGACTATTTACTTAGACCAATAAACTTCAATTGTATGTATTATGACAATTAAGATGACATAGGCAGATAAAATACAGCATGCAGACTCTGACCCCAATTAACTTCCAATAAGCCTGTTACAGAAATTAGAGATTTTTATAAATTTATTTATAAATGACACGTCACTCTTTTTTTCTTTCTTTTGGATTTTCCCCCGTTTTTCTCCCTAATTTGGTCGTTTTCATTTCCGACCCATCAACTTTTTTTGCCTTCCCTATCACACGTCCACCACCGACCAGGGAGGGGAGCAAGCAAGCACACGCCCCCTCCGTGACATGCGATGCTACCGCCCACCTGTTTTCGAACTGCTGCACATGCGTATTAGGGGGCGGCCTAACACACTCGGAGGGAAACCGCTATCCGCTCCCTCGTACGAATGAGCTCACAGATGCCCATGATTGGCTGGTGATCGCTGATCTCCCTCCCGTGAGAGCTCGGCCAATTAGCTCCCATGGACTCCCAGTCCTCCCAGATGGCTGTGGCATCAATCCGGATTTGAACTTGCGGGTTGCACCTCTCCGGGTTGATAGTCGCGCACCTTGTCGATGCGCCACTCGTGAGCCCATTACTCTTTTTAACTGTATCATTACATTTGTTTCACCTGAGAAGGCTGTCAGTGTTATTACTTATTATACACTGCTTGGCCGAAAAAAGTCCCACACTGTAATATTCTGATGAACTGCCTTGAATACAGTGCATAATCGCCATGGCATTGTTGCTCCAGTTGGTCAGGTCGAGGCTTAACAACATTATGTGGCAATAAAATGAAGTCAGCTGATGACCTGAATGCACTGAATGACCAGGTTATTCCATCAATGGACTACTTGTTCCCTGAGATTAAAATGGGGGTATAAATAGTGAAAGAGTGGTTGAGGAATGATTTTCACATAATAACTGCTAGAGAAGACTAAATTTAACAGCACCTTTGCTCTACTTAACCAGGCCCTCCATACTATACCACCATTGTATCTAAACTACTTGGGTGGCAGAGAAAAGACAGAGAATTGATAGACAATTGCATTGAAAGACATTAAAGATTGAATTAAACTGTTTAACAATAAATGTTTGCATTTATTTAAAATTTACTTTGTTTTCAAATTGTATTTATTTATGTTTATCGATAAATGTAGTAAGGGATGATTTAAGTTACAGAAAACGGTGTTATGATGTGAAGTTTTCTGAGTTTGGGGTCACTTAGGAATTTCCTTGGAGTTTTTTTGCAGGTTTTCTATAAAAAATATCAAAATGATCAGAAAGACAGTCTAGGTGCTGTTAATGTAGTAATTATCGATAGGTGGATGTGGCTAGATTTTTTAAGGAATATCTACAGTAAATATGTGCAGAGAGGCCAACTTTCAGCAACTACCATAGTTGTGTTCTAATGGCACATTGTGTATGATAATCCAAGTTTATGTTAAAAGCATAATTGATGATTAAAAAACCTTTTGCAATTATGTTAACAAAGCTGAAAACTGAGTAAAGAAGCAAAAAATTTGGCCTTCTTCAGGTTCAATTATTATCTGTGGGTTTGATTATAGACTCAAGAACTTTTTTTCAGTCTATTTTTGTTATGAAAATTGAAGGCTATGCCATGAGAGAAACTGCCAAGAAACTGAAGATCTCATACAATGGTGTGTACTACTCCCTTCACAGAACAGCGCAAACAGCCTGGATAGAAAAAGAAGTGGGAGATCCAGGTGCACAGCTGAGCAAGATATACTTGTTGTACATAAAAGTCTAGTTTAAGAAACAGATGCCTGACAGGTCCTCAATTGGCAGCATCATTAAATAGCCCCCACAAAACACTAGTTTCTGCTTTAACACCAAAGAGGCAACTCCTGCTTCTTGGGCTTATAAGCAGAGCTGCAAAGAAAAGAACCATACCTAAGTACTAACTGTGCCATTCTCTGGACCTGGTTTCCTTATACAACAGGACAATGACCCAAAACACAGCTCCAAACTATACCAGATGCTATTTAGTGAAGAAGTAGTCAGCTAATATTCTGGTAATATAGGAGTCGCCAGCGAAGTCACCGGGTCTTAACCCGATTAAGTTGTGGGAGCAGCTTGACCATACCATACGGAAGTAGTGCCCATCAAGCAAGTGGGAAGTGCTTCAGGAAGCATGGGTTGAAATTTCTTAAAAATTTCACAAAGGCAAACATTAACTAAAATTAACAAGGGTAAAAATGATGATTAAAATATAATTCAAAATTATTTTTAAACTTGTTGATGTCTTGACCTCAATCAGTCACTTATCTGCCAAACCACTTGATATGGGCTGGAGCCTATACACACATCTATATCATAGAAATCAACATCAAAGGACATTTCACTGGACGTATTTAGGTCTACATACTGATTAGTTGGCCCAGGTAATGCAAGACTGACCACAATTCTCTGACAAAACTGACAACTCTCTTCATAATAAACAAACAAACAAATACAGAGTCATATGTAATATAAACATTTTCGGCATTCATTCATTCATTTATTTATTTAACATCTGTCTGTTAAGAACTTACTGTTAACAGTTTTCAACAGATTAATCAAGTACTTTTATGATGGGTAGGAAATAACATTAACACTAACGGTTTTCGTATTGTTTTGTTAAGAATACATGGACTAATGATGATGATGATGATTATAATTATTATTTAAATCCCTATCTCTAATAATCTGCAAAATTTCATGTATATTCATGAAATATGAAGGAAATGTATATTCAGGATCAGAAGCTTTGATGTCAGACCAAGTTTAATTCAGATCAGATCCAAATTGCACATGCTGCCCATGGCAACAATCTAAATATAACATGTGAAATCCCATTTTTGTGGTAGTACAGCATGCCCAGCAGGGGGTGCTGTGTACATAATTTCCATGGCTTGGTGGAGGTTTGTACTCTCCCAGTGATTTTTGTACCAGAATCTCTTTAGGATAAAATACAATTATGTATAACTATACCAATATTAATAATTATTAACTAAGGGTAACATGAATTTACATTCAGAATTAGTCAAAGTGTTCTGTTCTAAAAAAAAGTTATTCAACACCTTTTTGACAAATTTGAGAACTGAACTAACTACACACTCATAGCTGATTTGTGTGGCACAGCTTCTCTGCAAGTTACATATAATCATAAAGCATCAAAAAGCAAAATTTCTAAAACAAACTAATAATTACAAACAACAGCTGCTTCACAGGTGTTACTAAAAATGATGGCGATGTTATTCAATGTTATGCGTACTAAACGTACCCTCTCGAACTTCATAAATGTGCTGGACCCAGTTGTTTTTGAGTGCTGTTCTCCACTCTGCACGGTACATAAGCACAGGAACTCCTCCAGAAGCTTCAGGTTCATCAAACAGTACCTCAGCCGTGCTCGAGTAGGGTTTCACCTGACTGATGATTGGAGCTGAGGGAACGTCTACATGCAGAATGCAAAACAAAACAGCCTGCAATCAAGCACATCCTAATAATCTACTGTATATTACTCAATGCAACACTTGCTAGGAGACTGCAAAACAATCAATGATGTAAATCCAGATGATAGAACAGTTTGTAAACATTTAGAGCCCTCTTGGGGAAAACATAGAAGTTCTGTGTAAAGGTCATGTCACAGAGAACAGTCGGACCAGCCTGAATCAGGATGAACTCTTTGGATTCTGTCCCGATCTCATTAGAAGCCGTGCAGTTGTAGCTGCCAAAGTCGTTCTGGGAGTCCGGGTTAACCTGCAGTGGATTAAGAGTGCATACATTAACCTTAGGGATCCTAATCAGCCATTCCATTACCGATATTTATGGCGCACTATGTGCTTTCTCTGATAAATAATTAATCTGCAACACGATCTCAGAGAAAACATAATTCAGCTGCTGATTAGGGCATTTATTAAATGTTCATGTGCAGTGGAAACAGCTTTGTGAAGTAGTGAAGGGACTTTAACCTGCAGGTAGCTGGCAGTGGGGGTGGTATAAATTTTGATGTTGGTGGAGTTGGCATTGGGTAGCTGGAGACCATCTCGCAGCCACATGATAGACACATCACTGGGGTAAGCCAGGATCTCACAGCTGATGTTGGCAGGATTCCCCTCCCACGTGTAGACTACCACAGAGCCCAGGATTTTTGGTGCGTCTGGCAGAAAGGGGAAAAGAAAACAGTGAATTTACAGCAAAATGAAGGTAAAAGGACCAAGACAAATCCTTTGAAATGCAGTCCTCATGTTATTTAAAAAAAAATCATACTTAAATCATATGTTTTAAATATTTACAAAATGTGGATCAGTACTAAAACCAAATAATGGATATCAAACATAAAATATCAGCAAGTGTAAATATGAAAATAGTTTTTTGTTGTATTCTATTAATTTGTGATTTGTACCAACAATGATGCACAAACACATGCCATCAGGAAGACATGTGAAAGAATTCTCAGTAATAAACGTTACAAATTCATGCATTCATTCAACATCCGTATTACTTATTAGGGTCATGGGGAAGTTAGAGCCAATCCCAGCTGACTCTGGGTAAAAGGCGGGCTTCAGCCTGAACAGCTCGCCACTCCACACACACAACCATTCATGCTCGCATTCACACCTAGGGGCAATCCAGAATAGCCAATTAGCCTAATGTGCATGTCTTCAGACCGTGGAAGCAAACCGGAGAACAGGGGAAACATGCACACAGAAATGCCCTTGCTGACCTTGGGCTCTAACCCAGGACCTTCTTCCTGTGAAATAAGAGTGATAAAATCACCATGTCCCCTGAAAGCAACACATTACATACAAAATTCCATAATATGATTTCAAATATGCAGTACTCTTGGAAAACACTATTACATATATTATTGAAAACCACAATTTCCTGAACTGAAATATCTTTCTTTTTATATATCTCTTCTTGTACGTCAATCACAAGTAAAGCTTGAGTCTGGTTACCTCCAAAACTAAAAATTGTTTCAAAATTACATTCCAATTTAGACGTTTTGACAGCTTGTATCTGTTCACAAACTGAATTGACTAATGTGTTTTTCAATAGCACACAGCAATCCAATAACTTTATCAAAGCCTAGTATTTACTGTATGAGGAAACTCCATCTATATCTTTTGGATGTGTTTATAAACTGAATGTTTTTGCTGTTGTGACTGTTAAACTGGTTCCTTCCTTTCTTTCATGAAATATGACTTCTTGTAGTTTATATTTATAGCATTTGGCAGGAAAACTTTATCAAATTTCATTTATACACCTGAGCTGTTGAGAATTAAGGGCCCTGCTTAAAAGCCCAACAATGACACCCTGGTGGAACTGGGGCTTGAGCCTCCAACATCCAAGAGTATTATACTGGTTACTAATTAGTAACACAGAGCCTTAACCACCCAGAGCCACCCCTGCCTTTGAGGAATCAAACTATGTTATAGACAAAAAGCTTGATTCTGGCCAAAACCCAAAAACTGCCCTTTTTGGCTTTTTACCAGAATTCACTCACAGCAACATCCGGCAGGTTTTCCCAGACTGCTACAAATATAAATTGTTGATCTTGCTAAAATAAGACATAAATCGAGTATACAATAAATAAAGTATACAAGTTTACTGCTATGAAATCAAAAGAGAAGGTCAGTGTAACCTCCATGAAATAAATAGCAGATGACTACCAGGGCAGACTGAAGTAAATCGTAGGCAGGAGAGGGGGAAGATCATGCGATTGAAGACTTCTGGTCATTCTTACAAATAAAATCAGATCACACTTGAACATCTCTTTAAGACATTCTCCTCCTCCACCTCCACCTCCTCATCTTCATGAGGAGCATGCAGAGGCTAGCGATAATATCACAGACTCATGTTATTTGCAAGTATGACATGCTGCTGATCCTCCCTCTGTGCCATAACACTGTCACTATGTCTCAGCATTCAGAAGTCCTGCAATCGTATCAGTAGAATGACATTAATGCACCATGGGATGTCAACAAAAATCTGCAAATATGCTGCCAGTTATTTATACAGCATTAGCATAAAAATATGCGCAGTAGGAGAATCAATGTGTTTGCATCTGTGCTGCAACAGTCTTTAAGGGGTACCAGTGGTGCTGCTTGTATTATTCAGTCTAAGATCTTGTTACATTACACTTCAAATGCAAACAGTTTACATACCATGACAAGCAAACTGAGACCTATTGCTTATTGCATTATCATACAGAGAATATTATATCTCATTTTAAATATGAATGAAGTTTACATTAAACATTCATGCAGGGAATCTCTTTCAACAGACTTTACAAGAGCAGCAGATTTTTATCCCTCACAAAACTGCACTCTTCTGATTTGTTTTTTGATCAGCTTCTCTATTTATCCAAAGCCTTCAACCTGGACTGTGACTCAATATCACATGTTGAAGTGGATTAAATTCATTAAAAAGTAATATATCGCCAGCTTTTTTTTTTGTTACCACACCTATTTGTACATTGATTCATTTGCCGAACTGCTTACTCCTACTAAGCTTGCAGGGAGGCGGAGGCATATCTAAGCTTACTCTGGGCGAAGGTGGGGTACACCCTGGACAGCTTGCCAATCCATCGCAGGGCCAACACACACAACCATTCACACTCACATTCCCACCTAGGAGCAATTTGGAACAGTTGATTAGCCTAACGTGCATGACTTTTGACTATGGGAATCCCAGAGGAAACACATTCAAGGGAGAACATGCAAACCACACAGAATCCTCCTGGCCAAGCCCAGGATTCGATCCAGGATCTTCTTGCTGTGCTGTGTGCTAACCACTATGCCACCATACCGCCATACTTTGTACAGTGGGCCAAAATATCTTTGTAAGGAAAAATATGTGTAGACATATCTGAATAAGAGCAAAGAAATGGTTACATCAAAGTGAGCCATTAAACCACAACATCTATTTGATTAACATTCCTATACCACCTAACATGTCATGATCTGAAGTGGTGACTTGGCCAATTTTGTATCCCTCATTTATATCAATAAATTGAATTGATTAATAAATGTATGAGATTTAATTATTGTTGTGTTATTGTCTTTACTGCCCACAATATTGGATTAGTAGTGATATTTTATAAATCTTTCCATCTACTAGCACATACACAGAGTTACACATTAGGATTATGTCCTGCAATTACTTAAATAATATAAAATTTGGCTGGCTAAAATTATGCGACCACTTTAAATAGTCAAAGAGGATTCACCCGTAACCAAAGTTAGCATAAGTTTAGCTGTTGGATGTGTTATTTGGCTGGAATGTTCATTTTCATATTGCATGTGTCTAAATATAAAGCACATTACTCCAATCGTATAAAAAGAGGCAACATCTATATTAGCAAATATATTTATGTATTATTATTAGTGGCGTCACTGGTATGAAAAGTCCAGTGGGGCTCAACAGACCCTACAGTTATACATAGCCTCTCATTTTAATGTGACGCTGCCTACAAGCCATATTTGATCAGTATTAAATGAGGCACATAAAGGGGCACAAAAGGCACACACTAGAAATGCAATTTTATATAAAAGGGTTCATATAAAATGGGGTTTGTGTAAAAGGTTTCAACCATTTTTACTGCATAACAAAACAAATAATTGGTTACTAAAAATGGTCTCTCACTATATTGCTTATTTCTTAAAAAGAAAATATGTATGTCAATCTTACATCTGGGCAAACTTTCTTAATGACCCTTCTGTCAAAGTCCAGTAATCCATGGATGAATTCATTTTCAATGGACAGCATAGCCAGTGCATTTAACCTCTGCTGCTCCATTGTGTTTCTTGTAAATGTTTTGATCCTTTTCACTGTTGAAAAGTTTCTCCCTGACTCAGCAGTGGTCATTGGTGTTGTGATGATGACTTTTTAGCAGTGACACAGTGTCAGATAAGGCATCCTGGAGGCTGTTGTCATAAATCAACTGCAGCAGTGACAGATTATTCCCTGCATGCAACTCTGAGTGACTGAACAGTGATTTCAGTTCAGTTTCGAGCTTAAATTTATTTCCAGTTGGCCACATTTTGATAGCACATTCAAATTCAGCACTTGTGCAGTCCATAAGCTGTGCTGCTATAAGGTGATCACTCTTGTGAAATCTCTCCTCCACCTGAGCTTCCACAGTACCACAAGCCTCTCTTCTAACAGCAGCAGTGTTTTTTCCCTCCAATTCATTGGAGCCTAAACTGGTCCTAAACGTTTAATTTCCAATTTTTGCTCAAGTTGTAAAGTGCTAATTTTCATTATTTCATCCTGGTAACTAACCAAAATAACCAATCCAGCTAGCTGCGCATCCTACCATCCGCCAAAACTGACGTACATTATGTACTGACATAAGTCATCCCAATATTTCAATTGGATGGTCTCAGCATGGGGCCTTCGTAATTGTGCCCCACAGCGATCTACTGAGACTGTGTTGGACATGCGCACTCAGATTTCAGCGGTTCATTACTTAAACAAGCGCCAGTGGGTCAGTGAGGTGCTTTGAGATATAAGCTTACTAAGCCTGTCAGCATTCTGACAAATACCTTTGACTATGTATATATATATATATATATATATATATATATATATATATATATATATATATATATATATATATATACACACACACACACATACACACACACACAAATATATAAAACAGAATTGTCTTTGTAAGAGAATCGGTCGTTATATAATTACATTTATGATAAAGACAGATTCTGTTACACTTACTTCAAGGCAGCATATTGCTCCACAGCAAAATCTGGTGGGGCCTGGCCTCACTGGCCCCAAATGCAGGGACGGCGATGATTATTATCTATACTTCAAACTTGCGTAGGTTATCGTAACAGAGGTTTTGAGATATCACAAGTTCGACAACTTACAGTTGATTTCAAGAAAAGAAATACAATGAAAATGGTCAGAACTGATCAGACATTGTCATTGTCAAGTCATTGTCATGTTGGACCACTGACAACATTTTTGAAAGTAATAAATTTGACAGTAGTTTCCCCCTATTCCCCTAAAAGTCACAAGTGGCATTTGTGATGTTGCTGTGATTTGCACACAATATCCACACTATGCCAAAAAAATCCTGTTACTGTATAAAAGTAGCTGTAGGCCTCTTGGTAACCTCTGATTAGTTTCCCCCTCATGCTTCTATCCAGTTTTGAGGAATGCCTAAATCAGGGAAGGGTTCTAGTATTATCGAACACATTCTATTTCTTTATTATGGACTGTGCTCCTAGACATTTATAAAGCCTTTGAAAAAAATTATCCATCTCCTGACCCCTGCCTGTCCACATTGTTGACTGTTTACTTTCAGTTACACAGGTGTACATACATGGTCAAAATACATGGCGAATTTAGATACATCGACTTAGATTATTAATTTTCTGGTGCCAAAATCTCCCAAATGTCCTTTTACGTGAATCTCATCATCTTGTTAGTGATCATGGTTGACTACATCTGGTAGCTTCTCTGTGCCATTTCTAAACAACTGTAGATTCCAAGATCAATTTAAACTACTGTAACCATAACCATGAACAAGTTATTATGAGATGAAGCCAATTTGCTCAGCCACCTCGGTGAAAGAAAACTCAGATTGTCACACACAGCTGAGTGGAAATTGGTGCAGATGGTCAGGAACAACCTAGGAACTACAAAGGCACATTACTGCTTTTAACCAGACGCTGCCAGAAAACCATCTAAAAAAAAAAAGAATGTTTGTGACATAAATCTATAATGAGGCAATATTTACAGTTAAAGAAGTACAAACCCTATAAAAATTTAAGGACATTGTAACTACCTCTGTACCACAGCATATCCGTTGGTAAGATTCACTGATTTTAAAAGTCACAATATGGGTCTCCTGATTTAAAAAGTCTCCTTATGCCTTTATTATTTATAAATGTGATGGATACGTTTTGACAAATAACTTTATTCATTGAGAAGAGGATTGATTCCGCCTCTCTAAACTAAAACACATGCTCCCATCTCCCCTGCTGTCAGTGGCCAATTCTCATCAAGTCTCTCAGCCAAGTCCTGCACAAGCTGGTGACATGGCGAAGGTCTGAGAGAGTCAAAATAAAAGTCCCCATGGCTTTTTCACCACGGCGCTAAACAATGCCTCTCACAGCAGATCCTCCTGAAATCACATGGAGGAGGAAGAGCTACCATTGTGAATTGCTTAGCATCATGTTTGTAGTTGCTTCATATGCATGTTTTGGATATTTGCCAGTGCACTGAGATGTGTATTTTATTGGTATCAGTAATGGAGATGTACATCCCTATTATCCATGTCTGACATATTTAGAGCAAAAGTGCTAAGTATTAAAATGCTATAGGGAAATAAAATGCTGGAGCAAACACTAGTATACTGGTAGTGGTGGTGGTGCATTCGGAGCCTTCTAGGGTTATCATAGGGGACAGAGAACAAACTGTTGTTACAGAGGAACAACACCAGAGCATATCATTTAAGTAACACACCTGTGGGGAAATAATAATAATAAAAAAATAAAGGTAATGAGATCTTACAGCGCACTTCTAGGAATGTGGACTGGGAGCTCTGGCCTACAGCATTGCTGGCTGTGCAGATATACTGTCCAGCATCGGTGTACTGGACGTACTTTAGCGTCAGAGAGGAGACACGAGCGTCACTTCTCGCCACCACTCTCCCATCTTCACCCTACAGTGTCACACAGAGAGACACAAGTTCAAATTCACTCTACATAACAATTCAATCAACAAACCAACACAATTACAGTTCCTATATATTTACTGGCCCCTTTTGAAAAATCTGAACATCTACTTATTCATGTAATTGTCCAATCAGCCAATCAGCAAACTGCAGTTTTCAAAATTTTAACTGTCCAGTTTTGATTAGCCTGTGCCCTATTTTACCTCAGTTTCCTATACTTGGCTAGCAGGATTACATATATGCATATCACATATAGGTTTGATGTGTGATGATTTTTGAGGCTCTTCTGCTCATCACTGTGCTTATTTAGGTTAGACTTCGTGTAACTGCACAGTGATTATTTAGGTTAGACTTCATGTAACTGCACGGTGATTATTTAGGTTAGACTTCGTGTCAGCTCAAACTAGTCAAATCTCATTTGACTTTGCCTTACAAACAGGCACTTCCAGAATTGACGATTTTTATTTTTCTTACTATTCTACTAAAACTCTACATTACATTGTATATGAAATCCAAAGACATCAGGGATTTTGTCTAGAAATTTCAAACCAGCTCAACAAACACCAACAACATGCCACAGTCAAAAGGGGACATGCTGATGTGTGAGAGGTTCATTAACTCTTAAACTCTTGACCTAGTGTATATCTGTGTGATTTTAAGCATTGTACCAATAATACATGATTGGTTAATGGAATAACTGGCTGAATGCACAGGGGTTCCTAATGATGTGGACAGTAAGTATCTTTGGCAGCAGTTAAAAACACCAAGCTTCCGTGTTTTACAGTACTCTTTTTGTATACTTTGCTTTTTAAAGTAGGTGCTATGACAGAAACCTGAGTTGCTTTGTTATTGCTTCAAAAGCCCTAAGTGTCAGGGTGTAGGCATACTGAAAAGACATAAGCACTGACAGGGTGAAAAAGGCAGATATAAATAAAAGCGAGTAGGTAGGTGGTGGGGCGCAAGCAGGACCCATCAATAATGCAGAGTGTAACTTAGGGAACAGTTTTAGATTCGTGCAAATTCAGCAGACCCAATCTACTTAGGGTTTGCTGTGGTGCGTCACGACATGTGTACACACAAAACCCAACTTCCCGCACTTGTGATTTCTTTTAGCAAGGATATTTGTTTATGAATGTCAGTAAGATGTAGTCAGCATTTAAAATTTCTAAATCTAACACAGCGGACCCCCAGTGCAGCTAACTGGGTAATCAAATGCCGGCCATGTCTCTCACTGTCTATGGAGAGATGCATGTAAAAGAACTATTGCTGTTTTTCATCAAGAGTAGGCTGCATAGCCATCAGCGTGTTTCTGCCCTGCAATGGCCTGGCGAGCTGCCCAGGGTGTACTCTGCCCTCGCCCAGAGTCGGCGCAGATGGGTGCCGGCCTCCCCGCGACCTTAATTAGGATTAAGCGGTTCAGAAAATCAGTGAATGAATGAATAACACAGCAGAAAAGAAAAACAGTCTTTAAAAAGTGTACATGCATTATGATTAGGGGTGTTATAGAATGAAACGTAATAATGTAGCATATACATATCAAAGTTTCATCATTACTTAATCATTTGAAAACACAAAAGCCAATACTCAAAATAAAAAAAAATATATATATATTATTATGAATACGCTGAATAATTGTTTTTTGCACATCCGTGTGAAAATAAATAAACGAGCAATATAAATTAATAATTTGCAAGGAAATTCAATTAATCCCTAGTAAATAATCTTTTCCAAATAACCTCTTAAATGATAAACTGGAAGAGAGTGGTAATGACAAATGGTGAAAAAAAATAGTAAGCTTAGACAAAATAAATGGATATTTTGTTTAGTTGTGGTCAGGACTTCCATGCTCTTCTGTTCATCTGGTAGCTGTTGTGTATAATTAAACTATAACCCTGCTAGGAGTGTCAGTAATGTAACATGTTTTCAACAACAGCAGATTACACAGAGAGAACAGTCAGTACAAACAGTAGCCCAGAGAGAGAAAAGGGAGGGGGGGGGGGCGTTGCAAAATAAAAATTGGGAAATCCAAGAAACAAGACAAGTCAGAAACACGACTGTATAAAAAAAAACATTTACAGGTAGATGGTAATATACACACATTCTAATGTATACTTTATTGAAGGTGAAGTAAATCACATACTATGACTAATTGTAAAAACCATAACACTGTAACAACCATATTTAGTACAACAGGATTATGAAAGGATGTTGAGTGGTCTGGACCATCTCTATTAGAATGCATAGTAGGAAGCCCATTGGCCAACATGCTGCAATTTTTCTTTTTACCCAACAGCTGCAGCAGACTGTTTTCTCATTTCATCTAATTTTCCAAACCGCTGTATCCTAGGGTCGCAGGGAGGCTGGAGCCAATCCCCACTAATTCAAGTATAGCCAGGGTACACCCTAAACAGCTCGCTAGGCCATCGCAGTGCAACACAGACATACAACCATACACATTTACACCTAGGAGCAATCGAGAATATCCAATTAGCCTAAAGCGCATGTCTTTGGACAGTGGGAGAAAACCAGAGCACCAGGAGGTAACCCATGCAAACAAAGGTATTACATGCAAACTCCACATAGAAACCCCCTTCGACCTCACAGGGTACAAAGCCAGAACCTTTTTGCTGTAAAGTGAACATAACTACACCACTGCGCCACCCTGCAGTTATTTCACTAAAATTAAATGTACTATATACAAGCCCTAAAATGACCATCCCTGGGCTATTTTTCATGTGCTCTAATCTGACCACCTTTGAAAAAGGTTTGGACCCTCCTATAATATGTCAATTACAAAAAAGGATTCTAAACAGCAGATGATAAAATGGGACACATTTTTTCAGCTATTTACAGGACTGAAATGGAAGTTCACTAGCTGAATACAATTTTGACAAGATTCAAATACACAGTCTCTCATATAGGCATTCAGCCAAACACAAACACGTAAACACAAATCTCAGGCTGTAAAGTGTTGAAAGTACTAAAATTATTGCACTGCCTCAAGTAACACATTAGTATTTTACACGGTGTACGCATCTAAGCCAGATATCTCTCTATTACTGGGCTGTATGCTGCAAAAGTCCACACTGACAGCTCTATTTGTGAACAATTCTAGTCGAGAGGTGTGTCTGAGACTTTCATTATGCCACTGCTCTCTCTAGAGTCAGTCACACTTACATAATGCACAGTCTCTTTTTAGCTGGAGATCAGCATCTTCCCCATCTGCTAGGTGAAACATAATTCAATCTACCTGCTAATGGAAAAGCTGAGCTCTGCCCAGTCTGCTTCCTGTTGTTTGTTGAAGCGGCCCGTGTATGACCCCTGACCTTCAAGTCGATGGTCTAGCACGTTGCTGGACCACATAAGGCAGCAAGGCAGTCGAGCCACTTTATTTAGTGCACCGTTTCTCCCATTCTTCTCAGAGACAAAGCACTAGTTATCCATTTGCAATGTGAGAACAGTGGCATATTAATGTTTCATGGCCATAGTTTTCAGACGAGAAGTCTTGTTAATAATGCAGGCTAGCCATTAGCCCACTGCACATGCAATTGGTTGTTGCACAATTGCATTGCTTTGCTGGAAGGAATGTTCTAGCATATAAAAAAATATTTTGCACAGGGAACTACAAAAAACAGAATATTCGGATAAAGTGGTACTTAAAAAAATCCTGAAGAAGTAAAGTTAAGAGACATATCTGTATGTGTATATATATATATATATATATATATATATAAAAAAAACACTCTTACAGTCAGTTTGTTCCTTACAAACAAGAGAGTGTAAAACCAAGTCAAACTTTTTTTCAAATATGGAGGAAAGAATTCTATGGAGGAAAGAAAGGAAACATCTCATAACTAATCTGTTTGTAGTTTATGTTTGTCGAGTTTGAGGATATAGAGGCAATACCTTATGTTGTTCAGGTCGAGTCCAAGATGCCTGTAGAGAACAGAAACAGACAAAATGACAACAAAAACAAACTTTTTTTAAACGAATCGTCATTTATCATTAAAGCATGAAAAAAAAGACCACTAGCATTAAAATATTTCATCAAATAAAACCAGCAAGATATGCTCATGATTTTTAAATGTGTAATGAAATGGAACATATTTAACAAACCAAACAGTATAATTTTGTGTTTTTCTGATGTACTTCACCTTGACAAGATTCAAATACTCATATTTGGAACAAAGAGAATAATCAATTAACACTCTGTAAAAAAGGTCACACATTTATGTTTTCCTGTTTTTATTTTTCCTTCTCTTATTTCTGTCAATTTGTTTTTTTTCTCCCCAATTTCAGATACAAATACAAACAACCAAAGGGATATTTATGAAATAAAAAATGGAATGTGATGAACAGCCAGGTCACAGAATTGGATGATTAAAAAAAAATCAATATTCAAGCAAAGCTCCATTTCAATTAGTGCCATTGCAAATGGTGTCTGTTTCATGTATAAAGATGCTGAGCCACATAATCTAAATTACATTTGGAAAAATGATGCCAAAGTCACCAAAAAAGCAAGCTTGTTATGATAATGGGAGTTCAGAGGCTGGTACTTTTGTGACATTTATGTAGCAAACTACATCCCAAGAGAGCAGAGAGCCATATACATTATCTAGCACTGTGTAGACCTTCACAGCTGCTGACCCTCTGCTAATCTGGTTAGCAACACTTTTCTAAGAAACAGACTAAGGAAATAAAATCTCGATTGTAAGTACAACTACATACAACAATAAAAATTAACCTTATAACCTCTTTTGGATGATATTGAAAAGTAAAAATTTTTGTAAAAATGTGCACATTCACACTACATACATTTTACATAAAGAATAAATTACTTTTTGGCAGGTTATATGTGTCATGACTCCAAAGTTGATTCTTTTTTATCCTCCAGTGTTGTATTTGTCTTACAGCACACTAATTAGTTAACATTTTCATTAAAATAAAAAAGAAGTCATATGTGTCTTCACTTACATTATAACAGGACATTTTACATTTTACTTTTCATTCATTCGCCGAACCGCTTAATCCTTCTTAGGTCACAGGGAGGCTGGAACCTATCTCAGCTGATTCTGGGCAAAGGCGTGGTACACCCTGAACGGCTTGCCAGTTCCTCACAGGGCCAATACACATACTACCATTCACACTCACACCTAGTGGCAATTTTGAACACCTAATCTGGAGTACCCAGAGGAAGCCCACGCAAGCAACGTGCAAACTCCACGTAGAAATACCCTTGCTGAGCCTTCAACTCAAACACAGGACTTGCTATCCTCCACTAGTTCAAACTTAAATTCGTCCATTGGCTGCCACCTATGAACAGGACAAATGTAATGAATGTGATGTAGATAGTTTAGTTAGTAATGCAGTTAATAGCATGATGCAGGTTTAGGAAGTAGGTTATGTTTTTCCACTTTTCAGATGAACAGCAAAAAAGTTTTTAATACTGAAGTACAGTAGTGCTCATAAGTTAACATACCTGGCAGAATTTCTGAAATATTGGGCATTGTTTGGAAAATATAAGCAATCATACAGGAAGCTTTCCTTTTAAATTAGTGAGTGTGTTCACGTAAAGAAATTAATTATCACATAATTGGGTGTGTGCCCTTCTTTAATCATAACTGAAATCACCCAAATGGGCCTGATCAAAGGTTACCACACCCTTACATTTTAGGGCTAATATTATTTTGCATACAGGATCAAATTAAAGGCAATTAAGGGAGAGTGTCCACACCTGATGTATATTAATAGTCAATCTAAAATTTTCAGTCATTGACTCTGCTGGATAAATAGCCATGTGTAAAGCAAAAGGACCTGCAAGAAACAGGCTGTTAAAGTGAATAAATCTGAAAAAGTATATAAAAAGAAATCCAGAGATCTAAAAAGGCCTGTCAGTTCTGTTCAAACTCTTATTTAAAAATAAATAAATACATAAAAATGTGGAACGTTAGGGGTTCTGTTGTTACCAAGTCATGGTCGGGTAGACGAACCAAGATTTCAGCCAAAACTGCCAAGATCACTTGTCGAGATGCCAAGAAAACCCACAAGCCACTTCAGCTGAAATATAGACTTCTCTGCAAACAAATGGTGTTGCTGTTTTTAAGATCACAATAAGGAGGTATTTGAAGAAATATGGGCTGCAGGGTCATGTTGCAAGAAAAAAGCCTTTATTCTGCCAATGTCACAAAACAGCCTACTTACAATACGGCAAACAGCATCTAGACAAGTCTCATACCTTCTGTTACAAAGTCCTTTGGGGCAAGGAGACCACAATCGAATATTATGGTCACAACCATAAATGCTATATTTGGAAAGGATGTAACCAGGCCCATAACAAAAAGTACATAATCCCTACTGTGTAGCATTGAGGTGGATCTCTGATGAATGCAGCATGTTACCAAAAATAGTGGAGGACAACTTGCATTCATCATTTTGGAAGCTGCACAATTAGATCTTCAACATAAAAGTGATCCAAATCACAAGGCCACTTCAACCGCTTAGTGAAGTCAGCAGAAAAAAATATAAGGTGCGGGAGTGGCCATCACAGCCTCCTGACTTCAGTATTATTAAACGACTTAGGGGCGATCTCAAACATGCAGTTCACAAAAGATAACCAAGGAATGGGCAGGAAAAATGTTTTCCAAAAAAAAGGCAGCATATATTTCTGTAAAAGCTATCAACATGAAATTTTAAACAAATATTTAACCCTTCTTAAATACAAATATTTAATCCATGTAAAGTTTCATTATTATATCTCTTGGATTACAGTCAACTTGGTCTGTTTCATACAGCTGAAAGTGAAATTTAAATGCAGTTCCATTATCCAGTTTTCAAATTTGAAATGTTCTTGATTGTATCAGATTCATCATCCAAAACGGACTCTCCCCAACCAGACTATACACTTTCTTCATCATTGTGATACATATTCACTAAGTAAATCAGAAGACCATTTTAACTGTTTTGTAAGGTTCTTTTAGTGAGGCAGGATAGTTTGTTTTCCTGCTTTACATGTTTACTACTTCCTGTAGTCATCATCATAAGCGTCATGTGATGTTCTTGTGACGTGTCTTGGAGGCTGCTTAATTTTTTTTAACTTTTTCTTTAGACAGTAGGAAATGCTTATGCCACCTACTGTCTCATGCCTTATCCAGGGTGTAAGCTCCTTCTTCCCGGGTTCATTGCCTTGTTGCCCGTTTTCTAATTTCAGTGGCCTCCCTGATCCAGCAGTGGTATTTGATACTTTTGGCACGGATGACCATTGCATTTTCCAGTCTATCATATGGTTTTCTCTTTTGCAATGATTGGATATGGCAGATTTGAGGTTTTCCTGTTCGGTTTGTTCTTTTATTGCTCTTGTTTGTCTCTTGGATATTTGCTTTTCACATTCTTTTTGAGGTTCCCCTTTTCGTGTTCAAAATAATCTGCCTGTTTCTCCAATGTGTTTTATTGCATGATTAGCATGGTTTTTTCATAAATGACATCACATTTTTGTTCTTGGTGTATTTTGTCCTTTGGATTTACTAGTAACTGTCTGAATTTTGTGTATGGTTTTATGGGTGTGTTTATGTGGTGTTTCTTCATTGCCCTCTGTATGTATTCTGTGACCCCCCTGATGTATGGTAAAGTGACTGTGATAGATGTGTAAGCGTTCCATAAGTAGCCTACAAGACATGGCACAAGAACATCACGTGACCCTTAATAAAAGAACCTTACAAAACAGTTAAAACCAAGAAGACAGTATGAACCTACACCAAAGAAATCAGAAGACATTTATAAATCTGCTTGGTTCACAGACACAGAAAATACTTAAAAATAGCATTTTCTCACACGTATTGTAATTTTAGATTATAGTGTTTATTAATATTTTCATGATTCTAAATTCGAGAAATATTAGAAGCAAAATAAAATCTTGCTCAAAACGGCCATGAAAAAAAATGGCTGAAAATATGTAACTACCCAGAAGACATTTGTGCTCAGCTAGTATGTCTATTCACAACATGCAAAATTGAATTATGCTCTAGTTGTACCTGGAATTAATTATGGATAACTCATCAACCAGTACTAGTACAGTTGACAGAGAGAATTCCACAATTTTTGAGTCAGATTCAGACAGGTTACAGATGGATGTGAAGAGAAGAACTCATAATATCAATGTTGATATCCGCCGACATCTGGTGACTATTTAAATGTGCCCAAAACTAGACTTGCCGCAAAGTATTGTTTAGCATACCTAACATAATAAGCCTTTGTTTTCTTGTTTGCTTTTCCATGCATCACCTCTTTTTTGCTTCATTGTTTCTGCTCTTTGGATTTGACTCTGACATTAGCCTTATTTGTTTTTTCAATGATCTGACCATGAAATTTGGTTTGTCTGATCCCACGTCCACTGCCTGTTTCTGGATAATGTGTTTAGACTGGGCTTTGGATCTGTCTACCTGGTTTCTGAATAAAGTACCTTTTAACTGCACTTGCATCCATCATCACCCCTTAGCTGCCAGCTGCATGACAGTAATAGCTATGTGTACTATTTTTTCTGACATGTAGAACACATTATCATACAGTTGGTTAAAAAAATTCTTATTGAGATCATTTCACAGAGTGTGACAAGTTGGAACAGCACACTATAAAACTGGCTTTAATTTGAAGCACGACAGGGCCAGCACATAGACATATCAAGTAGCACATCGAAGCATCATAGCTTATGGCCTTTGTGGATTCTCGTACTATATGTTCTCCCATGTCTGATTTGGCTTCCTCCTGGTTCTCTGGTTTCCTTCTACTTCAAAGAAATATGCCAGTGAGTGGACTGGCTATGCTAATTTGCCTCTAGGTGAGGCTGAGTATGTTAAAGTGTGCATAACCCCATCTTGGGTGTACTTCTGCCTTCATATTGACCACAATCCTGACCAGGATAAAGCAGTTAAATGACAAAGCAACACATACTCTCCCTGCATGAGACCTCTGTCATGTAAAATGACAACAGCTCATTAGTTTATAGCAAGTTAGACGAGTCATGTGTGCACAAGTTACTCTAATGCACTGCTTATGGGAGTATTTGGGAAATTTGGCTGTCATCTAAGTGAGAGCTGTTCAATAATGTACAGAAAAACTGAATTAGTTAGAGGAACAGACAGTGCCGGCTGAGAATCACAAAGAAGTCAGTAAACAAGCATGACATATAAAATCAGTAAAAGTGCACAGTGAAGAAGAAAATGTATGTGAGATTTAACAAGGTGAGAAAGAAAATCAAGAATGTTTAAGAAGCCTGCATGCAGATGTGGATACCATCATCAATCATCATGTATGAGGGGTGAGATGCAGTCATGCATTCCCAGTGATGTGGGGGTGGTTTCTGAGGGGCAAAAAATATTGCACCCAGCAAAGTGGATTTTCAGAAGCAGAGGAAGAACTGGATCAATAACTTTATTTCATCAGACAGGCCAGTGTAAGAGGATCCCTCCTCCTTCTTAGCCTGTTCTGAGTGTTAGACTTCTGGTGTATGTGGACAGCCCAACCGATCCATAACAGGAGACAAGAATAATCTGAACATTCGTGCATCTCCTGAAAACATGGACTCCTCTATGATCCACTTACCCACAAAAATATTCACTGAAATAAGCTCATAGGAACTACAGCACCTTGGAGCTACCGGAATATCATTTCTGTGTGTCTTGCTCTTTTCAACAGCATAATTTAAACAGGTCTCTCTCTTTTCAGCGCTATCTCCATTTCTGGCTAGATTTAATATTTAATGCCATGTGTCTGACTGTGTTTTACAGGTGAGTCATGGAAAAGTTGACTCAGAGGAGCAAAGCAAAGATAGGATGGGGAAAAAAGCAGGAGAAAATGGCTCATGTATTAGTTCTTGTTCACACACAGAAACCCAGTTTTCTCTGGCTTTTGATGCAAATGGCTTATTGCCCCCGAATTCTTCAAGCCTACTGCCTTTACAGCCCTCAGATTTGTCAGGCACCCTTGTTAACTCAGCTAGGGCTGGAGAAATACGACAGTGTTATAAACCATTTCATTTATTGCAACAAATAGTACAAATACAGCTGAGAGACGAGCTAGAGGTCTCCTGGAGGGAGAGAAGAATATCCATTTTAAAAAGGTAGAGGGGGAAGAAATGGAAGACAGGTTATTTTTATGCAAAAATGTACCCAGTCATGTGATTTTTTTTTTGTTAAAAAAGCTGAGAGTACAGGCAATCATACGCATCATGCAGAGCTTTCAAACAGATTTAAAAGACCATCAAAAATTCCAATTTTCAAATGCGTGTCATATTACTGGTGAGAAACTCGAGAAAGAAGCAATATTATTGTGCACATGGTTTGACATGAGCTTAGCCTCTGAAATCATGCTGAGAGAATAATGCATCATCTTCCACCAAACTGGCTTCAGCAAGCAGCACCACTTTAACTGTGTAGGTGTTATGCGTAGTTTGGATGGTGAGCTTAAGAGACCACAGAGGAGTGACACATTCAGCAAAATAATTAGCCGAGAGATGGCCACTTGCCTTTTGCAGTTAACTTTTTAATTCTATCCCACTGCAAAACCAGACACTTTTTGTGGCAGGAAAAAAAAAGCAAAGCGGAAATAAATAAATAAACCAGAGCTAAATTATTTAAAATTTCACTGTGAGCAGTGTTCACTGTAGGTCCACACAGGCTAGTAAAATTGGTGCGCAATCAGCCACTCGTCTAAATGACATCCTACAAACACAAGACTGCATGATGGGAATGACTACAGGGTGCACAATAAAGACAGATATAAAAAAAGCTAAAGGTAAGTCATGGTGACCACTTGATGGTAGCACAAAAAGAACACAAGTGCCATGCAACCGAATCACTTCAGATTTAAAACTGAGTCTGGGTTCAGCAACAATTTCAATCACCACTGTTCTATTGTGGTGGCTGCTGCTTTGATAAGACCTTTACATACAAATCTTTTTAATTTTCATTCCATAATTCCTGATAAGATCGTGGCTTTAGGACAATGGAAGAAAATGAATCTCAGCAGCAGGCGGTGACTTTAAGCATACGCTTTGACTGATATTTATCAGTGTTCTGGGCCAAATGTGGGATTAATGAAATAGCTCAGATGATTTCTCTAGGCTTTTTAGAGATTCCAGTTACTGTACCTGCTGCTCTGATCTCATACCTGATAAATCCTCTGTAGATGCTCCTGCAGACAGAAACAAATCTTATGTGTAAAATAGCCAAAGGCAGCTCCAACCTCAGTACATGACATGCATTAGGGATGAAAGACAACTATGATAGTTCTGGGTCTTTCTGAGAATTTCATTGAGATCAGAAGAAGAAAGTGTAAATACCTGTTCTGCCTCGGCAAAGACGTGTGTGCCGAAGCTCCATGCTATGCTGGGTGTCGGGTCTCCTATGGCTTCACACGTCAACCTGATCTGTTCTTCCATCTCTGTAGTGGTCTGGTTTTCCAAGTAAGTGATTTTGGGTTTCACTAACAACACATATTTTAGGATTTGAGAAATCTCATTTGAAGATAAAGTCTGTGACATTGGCTTTGAAAAGTGAAAAATGTTACCAAATACACGGAGGGCAACTTCTTCTTCACTCCTCCCAGCTTTGTTACTGGCAGTGCAGGTGTAATCCCCTTCATCCAGCTTTCTCACATCCATTATTGTGATCTCTGAGCCATCTTCATTGGAGCTGTACTTATCCCCATTCTTCAGAAGAACCTCACTCCTGAGAGAGCTATTGAATATAATATCTTAATGCGCAGCCAGAAGCAAAACCCAGAAAAACCCCACAAAATCCTCCGAGAATTTTCAGCATGTGCTTTTATAAACAAAAATACATTTGTTTCCTATTCATAAGCCACTTGGAATAACAGAGGTTGTCTCCCACCCCCAACCCTTTTTGTGGCAGAAAGGTTGAAACGAGGGCTCTGGGATTAGGTAGCACTTTCTTGGCAATAGAAGCACAGCCATCACCCATCACCAAATAAGCAATAAACACAACACAACCCCCATCAGCAAACTGTGGACCAGATTTTTACACTTCTCTTGCAAACTCCCCAGGGAGCTCCACTGAAGAGACGAAAGCTGCCAAGAGAATAAGCGTGCTTCAAAACTACTAATGATGTGTTCCTGCTTGCCCTCTACCATGTTGTGCACAAATGTTCTTTACTTTTATTCAGAGGATTTCTCTGCTTGCCTTTGATCTCTTAATCAGAACACACGCCCGCGGTGGCGAGAAGTGGCTGGAAGCTGGATGGGGGGGGGTTATGAATAGCCTTCTTTCATCAAGAGGATTCTGGGAGTCTAGGAGATGGTGAAGACGAGCTTACCGTGTCCATGTGACTGTGGGTTCGGGAAAGCCGTCTGCATCACAGGCCAGCATGGCAGAGTGGTTTATGTCGGCAGTGGCGTTTACTTCCGCTTGCCGCACTCTGATAGTGGGAACAACTAAGAAAAAAAGGAAAAGGATCTGATAAATGCAGAATACACGGATAATCCACTTATTATTGTGTTCTCTCTGAGCCATATTAAGAATAAAGCTGTGCTTGTGCAGTAAGGATTTAATACAGAAATTGCACACGTCAGCACAGACATGTGTTCAGACACAGCTACAGAGTTGTTTATTATGAGTACAACTCTCAATACGGTTCTCAGTGTAAATATTTAAAATTCATTATGGACATTTCGCACTTTCTTTGTGTCTGCAATATGGTAGCATCTTACTCACTCATTTGCCTAGCCGCTTAATCCTAGTATGGTCGCAGGGATGCTGGAGCCTATTTCGGAGGACACTGGGCAAAGGCAGGGTAAACCCTGAACAGCTCACCAGGCCATCGCAGGGCCAACACACACAACCATTCACACAGCCACATCTAGGGACAATTTGGAACAACCAATCAGCCTAGAGTGCATGTATTTGGACTGTGGGAGAAAACCGGAATTCCTGGAGGAAACCTACGTGTGCTTGGGGAGACGATGCAAATTCCACACTGATTTGCTCAAGCCTCGGGTTCAAACCCTAAGCCACCGTGCAGCCCATAGCAGCATCTAACACTTCTAACTGCTTAACAACAATTAAGCACAAGCTTACTGCAGGAATACTAAAAAAACCCTAAGTTTTATTTAGAATATTAGTTCAGAGCTTATTCAAGGATTTCTAGAGTAATTTCTAGCAATAGTGACTCTTCTCACAGTGCGACAGTGGAAATATTTTAAGCATAGGGTGTGTAGATATAGGCCTCCACTATAACTGTAGTTTTATGTGATGTGTGTTTAGTGACACCTCTTAAAATGCTGCATTTGTAAAATGCTTTCATTCTAATGCGACCCATTAATATTACTGTGTGTATTTAATACTGAAGAGTTCTGCTGAAAATAGGAGTTGGAGTATTATTCTTCCACAGTATAAAAAAAAAAAGACGGAGAGCCTGACTTCCTTCTGCACTCTTATGAAATAAAATATCAAACTGAAACAACACAGCCTCTGTAAACATTTAATTTAAGGAGCACACTGCATTTATTGCTAAAGAGAAAACTTTCCTCTTTTTGTATTTGCTTTGCTTTGTCTGGCATTCTGACATTTCTGGTCAACGTTTATTGTAGATTTTTTTTTATTATTATTGTAGAAGACGCAGCAGTTAATTACTCCATTCAGAACAAATAATTATAATGGGTATCTGGGTTGAACAGTGTGGAACCCAAATTTGACAAACAGCAATTTATCACAAAAGCACAAATAAAAACGCTGTGGGCTCACCATTTACTACGACTTTGATATCACGGAAGTCAATCTCGCCTCGAGCCATAATCCGCGCCTCACAGGTGTACACTCCCTCATCTGCTTTTCTGATTCCTCTAATCTCCAGGTGGTTGTTGTCCAAAATCTTGAACCGAACTGTAAAAGCAGATTTCACCAAAAAAAACCACCGACCAACCTGAGTCAAATTATTCCTATATGCTTGTCAGGTAATTAAAATGAATCGTAGTGACTGCTTATCTCAAGAGAATAGCAGTCATGTCATGAATTATGGTCTCTGTCAATAATTAATTATTGGCTTTGCTATCTTTTCTGGTCCAGTGGTTTAGAATAAAACAGCACCTATTCAGTAGATGGAAATAATATAAGAAACTACAGTAATAGAGAGCTGAGTGATGAATGGAGGAAAAAAGCAACTAAAGCATTAAAAACGCTTTAAACAATGCAATAAATAAAAATGATTGCAGTGATTGCAGGAAAAAAGTAGATTACGTCATACCATCTTTGTGAAACTGGATTGTTGCCCTTTTATATTTCCACATGACATTGGGCGGTGGCGAGCCAATTACATCACATATTATGACGGCGTCGTCCCCCTCAGTAAACTCTTGTGGAGATGTGGCATTTTTGAAGTTAATCTTTTCTGCAGGAGAACAAACACACAAATATAAGACTCGTACATTTTAAATAAATGTTCTGAATTCTATAATGCCAAATACAGTAATTTTTAATCATTTGCAACAAATACATAATGTTTGCATCTCACTATTTAAAATGTTGGTCTGTATCATTATATATAATCATAGACTGCACAGACAATTTAGATTTATTGTTATGTGACATTAAAACAAAACAACAAACACTACTTTTTTGGCTACTTGTCTGTTGTTCTAAATGATAAAGATGATAAAAATGATATAATTGATACATTTTACAATACAGCTATGTCAATATAGACTTTTTAGAGGATAGACTAAGTAAAGAAAAGGGAAGAGCTTGGATCTAAGAGAGCTGAAAAGTTGATGGGGTCATACGGTATATCTTGATGTTCACTGTTGCTTCAGCTTGCTGGTCTCCACTGGTGGCTACACACTTGTATGTGCCGGCAATGTCAACCTTAGCATTGTAGATAGTGAGTGCAGAGGATGCCTCATCATTGCGGATCACTGTGATATCCTGCCTGTTGGATTCAATCTTCTCGCCGCTCTGTGAGAACCACTCGATTCCCTTCACTGCACCAGTAACTACACGCAGCAAAAGGCACAATGTTAAAGCCAAAAACAATTAACACAACAAATGCATACATTCATCATCCTGTACAAAACTCAACAAACTATGATAAACATAATTCCCCTATTTACTGTTGCAATATTTTAGAAAAGCATGAAATGACTGAACCAGAAGACAAACACTTTGATAATGCTTCAGTAAACGAGAGCAGTGCTATAGATTTTAAAACACAATATAAAATCTGAATTCTAATTAAATCCCTAGTGTTAAACCTTTTTAACACATTTTATATACTATAAACTCATCATTCACTCAAGACATTTTTGTTAATCCTAGTAGGGACATGGGGAGGATGGAGCCTATCTTATCCCACACTGGGTAAAAGCCAGGTACCGAACAGCTCACCAGACCATCGTAGGGCCGACACACACAACCATTAACACTTACACCTAGGGAGAATTCAGAACAGCCAATTATCCTAATGTGCATGTTTTTGGAATATGCAAGTAAATCGGAATACCCACTGTCGTTCACAAAGAGTAGGCCACTGGATTGCTGTCAGCGAGTTTCTGCCCTGTGATTACCTGGCGAGCTGTCCAGGCTGTACCCTGCCCCTTGCCCAGAGTCAGCTGAGATGGGCGCCAGCCTCCCAATGACCCTAATTAGTATTAAACAATTCAGAAAATGAATGAATGAATGAATGTCTTCATATCAATGGTACTTTCAGACACTTGCAGTTAACCATGCAGTGGGCACGGTTGCTTTTGCAGGTTTCACTGAAAATAATTCATTAATATTTTGACTCTGTCCAAAATCTTTTTAAATTTCTCACAAGAATCAATTTCTAAATTTGGGAAATTTGGATGGGATTTGTAAGTGTACTTCGTGAACACACTTTTACAGCAAACCGACCACAACTACTAAAGAAGTCCTCCAGCAGCATTACCTACATAATATACTGTACAAACATGCAATATATTAAGAAATCATATCCCATCAAAATCAAGAAAAACCTGTCAGGGTAAAAAGTGCAAAAATGTACCGTCACACAAGAAGAACTTGGACTCTCCGACACTGACTTCTCCTTGTGCGGGCGTAATTGTCACTTGTAGGGAGGCTGTGGAAAAATGAACAATTTTACATTTTACAAATTTTTTCTTACAAGTTCACTTTTTTACATAATTGTGTGGTGGTCTGAGAAAACCTGAACTGGTTTTAACTTTGAAATCTTACTACGATTGACACTGACAGTTTTTAAAGAAATTTTATTGTTTTGGACATGAACACTTTCAAAGGCCATAACTTTCAAGAAAATAATGTTACAGCCACATTTTCTAAAGTTTTTATAACCTTGAACATTTAAGAAAATTTCTACTATATTTCTATAAATGTAGTGGGTTACTGCATTAATGTAGTAGGTTACTTTATATGCATGACTCAACTTTAAATTGGTTTAAATGACAAAGAGAAGAAAACTTTTGTGAAACCCAGTAGTATCATACTGTAGGTATTAATGTAAAAAAAGCATGCAAAGTATCTGAAAATATCACCAGCAACACGACTGTGAAATATTGCATGCCACCGATAACCAGAAGTGTGTAAAAAACAAAATTTAAAACTGTGCATGACACAGGGGGTGAACTTCAGGCAAAAACATCAACAACGGTGGAGTTAAATTCAGCAAAGGTAAATTACACTGTGAAGTAGGGTGCTGAAAATAATTCAGTGATGCAACATAATCGATAATAGCTAGGTGGACAAAGTTCAAAATCATTTCCTGTTAGCACTAAACGCCAAGCTCTGTGACTAAATGGGGCGTGATTCACCATGTTGTAGCTCTGTTCAAATCGACTATGAGGCACAACGAAGAGGCTTCGTAGAAAAGCACGAGTGAGCACTCTCTTCTCTCTTTAATGGAAGCAGCACGGTAGAGCAGCAACATTTCATCCATTCATTCATTCATTTTATGAACCTCTTAATCCTAATTAAGGTCACAGGGAGGCTGGCGCCCATCTCAGGTGGCCCTGAGCAAGGGTGGGGTGCACCCTGTTTAAATTAGAGTATTTTTATTTAGTGCTTTCAAAAACAAGGAAATGTCTAAGTGACTTCAAACTTTTCAAAGATATATATTTATATTTATTACCAATCCAAAAAACTTTTTATTTAATGCTAAATATAGAGAAAGTGATTTGTGACCCTGAGACAAGCTTAGTCACCCATATATGAATAAAAATGAAAGAAAATGACACCAATATTACACAAATATACTTTTACAAAGAACAAATTTATAAAAATGTGAGCCATGAGTATACCTAGGATCATCTACAGGTGCTAAAAAGGCACTCTTGTCATCATCGAAATGTAATGAAACTTGGTCAGTGTTTAGAATTAGGGTTAAAATATCATAAATGTCTATCTACTATAAAACAATGTCAATACAAGAAAGCATGTCACATTATGTCATTTGAAGAGATGAACGAGCCTCACATTATATTCCCAGACATTTATTTTAACACTTTTTTAAAAAACTGACAAAGTGTTGGGTTCAAGGCCCGGACTCGGAGGTTTCTGTGTTTCATGTTCTCACCGGATTTGTGTGGGATTCCTTTGGGTACCCCAGTTTCCTACCACAGTCCAAAGACATGCACGTTAGGCTAACTGTCCAAGACGCTTTATATATATTTATATCATACATCTGCTTATTCATGGACCACAATATTTCACTATCATGTTGCTGGAGATGAAAAACTTTTATTTTGATATAAAATACATGCTGTTTGAAGAAATAATTAAAAGGGAGGTTGAGGTCAAGCACTTCTCAAGCAGCACTAAGTGAATGACAGATCTACCATAGCTCAAGCTGCAATGTGCCACATCCTCCCTAGTGTGGTTTCATCAGGTTTCCTGTGTTTCCACACTTATATTCCTTCGCTGGATGATGTGTTTGGTGTACACAATCACCTGAGTCCAGCAGATTTCATGGTTTCCCGTTAAACCAATTTCTTTTCATTTTATATAATTCATACCTAATTCACCTTTTCTCTAATTCAGCTCCAGATTTGGGCCTTTTCAAAGTGCTGTGTGTGAGCTTGATTTATATAGAGTTTAAGCATAACCACATGCAAATTAGCTGTGCTGTGCAAGCATTCAATTATACATAGTTGACTAAAATTCATTAACATTCCGAACCGTTTGTAAATCAAGCGCAAATTTTCATTTCGCAATGCCATACACAAACATTTACCCACAACATAAGTCAGAAAATACATTTTAAAAAGACTGATAAATGAAGTCCAGTGTCAGAAACCTTTCCATATTATTTAAAAAAATGTATGGCAATATACTATTGATTGATTAAAATGTTTGGTCAAAAACTGGCTGGTTTGGATAGTTAATTGTCAGTGACTTCAGACATGTTTTTTCCTCACAAACCAGCACATAATTGTCTAATTTTACTTATTAAACATGCCTCCAGTCATCGGTCAAATTCCACGTGACTGTCAGGACACTAAAGTCGATCATGCACAACTCTTCAGCAAACATGTCAGGTGTTTGTTGATATAATTAAGTCACTGTCATCAAATTTTAGTCATTATTCCCATTTAGAAGTTTTAAAGAAGGAAAGATATACAACTAAATTAAGGTAGTGTACAATCTGTGATGTAATACTTACTGTTGCTTGAGCAAATAATGTGGTGTGATTGTTCAAATAATGTGGTGCAGGTGTGGATTTTAGCGGTTTAAATACTGTTTGGGGGTTTGAATACTGTTGGTCAAGGCAGAATTATGAAAATGTTACAACTTATTTGAAATATAATTACAATCATTCTTCGTCAGTAAGCACTTTATCCAGGTCAATGCTGATCTGGAGTCTATTCTGAGAACATTTTTCTTGAGGCATGAATATACCCTAGACACATTTAAACACTGAATCACACCTAGAGGCAAGTATAGTATTTTTAGAAGGAAGTAGTATCATTTAGTATAAATACTACTACTGGCACCTACTGGCTTGGCTTTCAGGAGGTGAGAAGAAACTTGAAAACGAAGATGAAGCCTGAATATGAGGAAAACCTGCAACACTACCCTATATGCCAACTACATTTTTGATGTATTCAAAAATTCTAATAAAAATTCAAAATATATCCCAGAAGATCCAAAAACAAGAAGGGAAATAAACAGGAAATGATGAATGACATGCACTGACTTTTAATAAATGCCTGCAGACTATCCAGTGAAAAACACTGCAGAGAAATATAAAGCAAGGCAGAAAAAAATGGAGATCAATATTTCAATCAAAGCAAAATAAAATCCGGTTGGGCCTGGCTCAATGCCACGCAGGACAGCATAACATTTTTCATTTCTTTGTTTGACCCAAAGAGACATTTGTGAAATAAGTAAAGGAGAACAGTGGGGGAACATGATCTGTGCTCAGGTGGGTTCTCAGTGGCTTTTAGACTTTGAGAGTAATTTAATAAAGCGTATAAAGGGGAACTCAGGCCAACTACAATTAAATCAGCACATTCAGTCAATACTGCTGCTAATGTGTTGCTATTGTAGAAAAGCTATTTATTGTGCCTTGACACAACTGTTATTAGTCAGACACACGTACTGCCTGTGCTTAATATATGAAGGGTTTTTGGAAAAACATCATTAATTATTTCAGTGAGGCTTCTCCATTTAAGGCTGGACATTTTATTGGATAGTGGAAATGGAAATAACAAAACTACAGCCCTGACTCTGAGTGACTGCCAAGTCAGGCCCTCATGAACTAAACAAATCTCTGTTCAGTTTTGCTATAAATGCCTCAACATGACATGTAGATATTTGTCAGCAATGCTGACAGTGATACCGGAATGATAGTGATGTCAGCTGTTGAGAAATATTAAAAAGGGCACTTAATACTGATAAAGGTATGAATGAGTATAAAAAATGGTAATGATTATGATATGTATCAATACGTGCAATCACGTTTTCCAATTTCAATCCAGCTACAAATGTAGTGTGTTTTAATCTCATTGCATTGGGGTGGGCCCAAAGTGCCACTTGACTTACTCACCCACTCAGTAATTCACTCACTCACTGGCTCACTCAGTCACTAGCTTAGTGACTCATGCAATTATTGGCCCACTCAGTTACTAGAATTGATATTGACCCCAAACAGACCCCAAAGTGTTACAGATGATGAATGATGGTGTAAATGGTGCTATTTTTCCTCTTACATCACAGCAATATTCCGACAATTACAATTTTCAATTTCCATTTAATTCAATAAATGGCTTAAATGGCCATACTCATTGCTCACCTGTTTGATTATCCTCTTCTTTTATATGGAACTTATATTTCTAAGCAAAAATACCAGACTAGTCAGTGCAACTTCAAAAATCATCATCGCCATAATTTGTAGATAAAAAGAAAAAAGTCTTGAGTTTTCCTGCAGATTTGCATTTATTTTTAAAAAGTTTCTCAAATAAACTAGTGTGCAAATATCTGGTAGTCCAGCTTCAAGTTTTACAAACAAATAAACAAATAATCAATAAATAAATACATAAATAGTTACAAAAAATCAAACTCAACTTTATTGTTTTATTGTCATTCATCCACATACAGGGCATGCAGTAGAATGAAATGTTGTTGAAATCAGCAAAGTTTTCGAAGCAAGGCATTACATACCTGAAATATTGGGTGCTGACTCTCTGAACCTTTGCTAGTCAATGGTATGAATCAGGACCATGTCCCTACATATGTGTGTCTTTATGGCATGTGTAACTTCCTTTCATATTCATGATTTTTTTCATATGAAATGCATCTGGAAAAGGACTGTTTATAGCATTTAAATGGTATCATAACGCGGTCAAGGTCTTTGTTACTCCATGTGTGCCATCCCACACTTGAGTGGGAATTTTTAAGATTTTGTTTTTCTGTCTAATCAGACTTGAGAATTCAATAGCACTGTCAAATGAACAAAAAGATGTACCAGTTTCAAATGTTTGCCTCTCAGTTCAAGGTTTCTGTTGCAAATTTGAGCAAAGCCTGAACTCACTTATCTCATCCAGACATACTCAGCCACCCCAATCTACTGCTCAGACCTGTGGAGAGGAGTGGTGCTTTGCATCAACAGTACTGTGTCCTTGTTCTATAGCAACTGCTGTAAGCATATAAAATAAGTATTGAGAGGGGAAATTGAATTGCTACTACCAACTGTGGACATAAATGCAGTTTGCTAGACCTCAGAAAAATCATGCAAAATTTTCATAATATCAAAAACTTTAAGTGTGCATTTTAATTCAGATTTTGTGCTCATCCAAATATGCTAGGAAGAATGCAAAAATATAGCAGCCACCCGTCAGAGTGCCTAGTCTCAGGTGACTGTAAGACATAATTTAGGACTTAATCTAGGGGATCTTATTTATTTATTTGTATGTTTGTTTGTTTGTTTGTTTATTTATTTATGTATCTATCTATCTATCTATCTATCTATCTATCTATCTATCTATCTATCTATCCATTCATTCATTCATTCATTTATTTATTAATTGATTTCATTTGTTGTTGTTGTTTTTTTTTTTTTTAGAATTTTTAAGCACTGACCAACTCTTCTTGACAACTTCTTCATTACATAAGCATGCTAAAGCATTTTAAGGGATTTTTCTGCCACACCATAATAAAAATGTGTGCACATCTGTGTTACAAAAACACGTCCCAGTGTTAATAGTTTTGTCTAATTGGGCGTAAAAAGATTTAAGAGGCTCACAACCTTTCAAGTAGCATAAAATAAAGACACTTTCCTAGGAACTTTGCACATTCGACTGTGAAATATTTGCCAATTCTTTTTTACAGAATTATTGAGATCATTCAAATTGAGTGGTGACTACAATCTTCATGTCACTGGCAGACACCAGAGGTTTTTCTCAAGAATTTTATGGTATTTTGCCCCATTCTTCTTTACTTCTATCTTGAAAAGTGCCCCAGTCCCAGAAAAAACGCCCCACAAAATGATGCTACCGCCATCATGCTTTACTGTAGGTTTAGTGTTCTTTGGATGGATAGCTGTATTGGCTTTCTCCCTGATATACCATATAGCATGGATGCCAAATAGTTCAATATTCCTTGGTAAAACAGCATCATTAAATTATCCGTACGACGACTGAAAAAGTCAAAAAGTCAAAAAGTCAGCATGTAACATGGACAGAATGAATGACCTTTTATTCACTAAAATATCTTTAGGTAATAATTGTCTAACTAGTTACACTATACCAATTAATAGTGCTTGACATGTTCAACTTTTCTCTATTATCTATAGTCAATAAATGCTAATACATGAGTAATCGTGGGAGCACAAGATACACTATATAACATGGACAGAAAAGGTTATGTATATCATCAATCTGGTTTTAAGTGTGGTGCTTATTTACGAATTTCGCCTTGCATGTGCAAATTCCGTTGTTCATTGTGCATGCACCTGTGCTCCGTTTCATGTTGTTATTGGACCTGTGGAGACCTTAGTGGAGGCTCAGCACGACGTGAAAATAATGAGGTCTTTCCCTTGTCACAAAGATGAGTGTGAAAAGGGTGTAAACTAGGAATGGACATACTTTATTTTAAAAATTGTATTCACCATATGTACATATTTGGTATTATCTCCCAGGCATGCACAAAATACACTGATTAACAAATAAACTTGGACTAGTAGAAATATTTTTGGTTTTGATTACTGGCAGCAGAGGTGACAGTAAATCACTGTAAATTTTACGGTAAGAAATTCTTTACCATAAATATACGCAGTAAATTTTCACGGTATTAAACAGCTTACCGTAAATAACGTAACAATGAATTATTGTGTTTTTAACAGTAACAGATATCTTACTACAAACTTGGCAACAGTAAATTACAGCAATTTGAATGGTGCTTTACATTTAAAGATAAAAATGAGGTAAAGATAAAGAGATCTTTATTGTCAACTGTTGCATGAACAATGAAACTCAAGAATGAAAATCCATAAACTGGAAACCGTACACTGAAAAAGATTTGCTTTAAATATTTCAGTAATTTACTGGCAGCAGAGGTGCCAGAAAATTACAGTAATTTTTAGAGTAGAAGTAATTTTTCTAGCTAGTTACTATAAGAAATTACAGTAAACTACTGCTAAATTTACAGCAAAATCTTACAGTGTAGGTTCTGCCTTTGCAGTACATTTAAAGGGACTTATTTAGTTACCAGGCATATTAAATAAAACATATTATGCAGTGCTATGTCTTGCAAATAAAATGGAATGAATAGAAACAGGACATGCAACAAGCGCAACAATTTGTAAACATTGCCATATTTTTATTTCTCTTAAAATCATGTCTTCTTCGGTTTCTTGATCCTAAACCTTTCCTTTCTCTATGATTAGGTGTTGCACTGACAAGCTTTCTAGCATGCGCAAGATGATTCCTCTGGTCACACAGTCTTTTTATTGTAAATAGGCCCAGAACCAAAACAAGATGTAAAACAGGTGAATAAGAGACATTAGGCCTGTGAGCTGGGGTGTTTTGTATTT
Organism: Neosilurus hyrtlii; assembly: GCA_028564935.1. Taxonomy (NCBI): domain Eukaryota; kingdom Metazoa; phylum Chordata; class Actinopteri; order Siluriformes; family Plotosidae; genus Neosilurus; species Neosilurus hyrtlii. The sequence continues at coordinate 10,590,106 of JAOUQZ010000049.1, read as the reverse complement.
TTTGTATTCAACCAAAATGAACTGATAATGCAAAATAAATTACAGGCTATTCACTAGTGAATGGGTACCTTTAACTTGTGGAAAACGAGTTATGGTAATATTCTCTGCCACTGTACAGTAAAACTGTGTTTCCTTAAAGTGGTGATGCATCCATGTCATCGACTGTTTTAGTTTACATCCTGTGTCTTTTCAAATTATTGAAATAATGACTAAGACTCAGGTAAAAGGAAAAAAAGATAAATGACTAATAATGAACTTTAGCTGTCTAGCTCATGGCCATTAAAAAAGAATTTATTCATTTATTTGTTTGTTTGTTTGTTTGTTTGTTTATTTAAGAGCCCTTTACACTGACAAATGACTCATGCATTTTTTTTTTTGACAAACAACATAGGTTCAGCGCAGTGACCGCATCATGATCCCTGCTGTTGTGTTATCAACCTTTTTGTAGAGTAAAAAATAGAGGGCTGCTTGGGCTGAATTTTTTATCCACATACTTATTCACTCATAAATACATTGTAGAGTTTGCATACATATATTTTTAGTCACAAAGGGGAGAGAAACCCTCACACTGTCATGCCCTGTGTATTTATTTGATGATAAGAGCTTTATTGTACACTTAACCTTCTTAGACCCAAAAATGAATGTTGTGTGTCTTCTCATTTCTTCACACCGCTTCTGTCCGTCACCACCCAATAACTATTGAACTTAATCAATGTCTTCAAACAAGAAGAAGTTTGGGAAAAGAGTTATACCCAATGGCTCTCATATGAGGATCTTAGAAGGACATACATACAGTACTGTTGGGGAAAAATATGATCATATGAGGACACTGGGGTCTCAAGAGGATATAGAGGGAATTTCATATGTACTGAATTACAAGCTCTTGCCCCTTTTTTACTGCTGCTACTGCCTTCAACATGGGTCTTAAGTCTTTAACATGGGTCAGAGAATCCATTAAAAAACAATATACTGAATGCATATATTACACCATCTATTCATATTCAGGAAAATATTGGAAACATAAAACCACATTTGGAAATGGCATAATAAATTTGGAGTCAAATGGCATAATAGATCAATTTTAAAACTTAACAGCACATATGTAGTGTGGATTTAAAAAGATGATATTAATATTCTACGAGCAGTGGTGACCTGGTGGTAGGGTGCTGGATTACTGATCCGAGGGTCAGGGGTTCAAGCCCCACAATCACAGAGTTGTCACTGTTGTCCCCCAGTGCAGCTAACTGGGTTATCAAAGGTCAACCATGTCTCTCATTGTCTGTGGTGAGAGGCATGTAAAACAACCTGCTGTCATTCATAACAAGTAGGCTGCATTGCCGTCAGCCTGTTTCTGCCCTGTTATGGTCCGGCAAGCTGTCCAGGGTGTACTCTGCCCTCGCCCAGAGTCAGGGGAGATGGGCGCCAGCCTCCCCGCGACCATAAATAGGATTAAGCGGTTCAAAAAATGAATGGATGATATTAAAATTCTGTAAAGAGTTGCCCACTCTGAAGAAAATTAAGTTTGTACCCTAATTCATATAGTGTGTTTTATGTATTAGATATTAGGTATTATTAAGAAATTAGGAGAAGATTGGCTAGCTACTTAACCTTTGTGGCAGAGATGTGTTATGCTTTGGGAGTAATAGTACAAAAATAGGAAATTATATGCCTTAATATCTTACTCAAAGATTTTAAAATATGAGAAAAGTGTATCCTGTTTGTTTGGAGAAACTGCAGTCTCCCATTTATAATACAGAACACCTGTGTGCAGTCTTCATTTTTCAGACAACTGCTTTAAAAATATGACTCAAAAGTAGACGATTTCCACATTGACCTTTATTCCTACTTCAACCATCTTTCTGGGGGGCACAGAGACAAACGAGTGGGCATGTTAGTACACATGTTGCTTTATTTTTGGGTGTTTTATCCTTTGTCTATGTCCTACAAACCTACAGTCTGCTAGATGAAGTTAGCAATCTATATCCAGCAAATTTCCATGATGATTCATGCGAGCTGTTCACACGACATTTTTTAAAAGGTGACAAGATTTACTGACTGGTGCATGGTCAACAACTTATCTCTTAACATGGATAAAACAAAAGAGATAACAGTGGACTTCAGGAAATCTATACTGAGCACCATCTCCATCAGTAGTTCCATCGTCATCGCAGCACCAAATTCCTGGGTGTTCACATCACAGATGACCTGGGTTACCCTGGGTTTACACTGGGGCACAATGTCCGCAATCTACATGATTTGAGAGAATCATGATGAGCATGGGGGGGTCATGGGATCAAATCGTAATGATCTTGAGGGAACTTGGTGGATTCTTAATGATTGGGCTGATTGTGGAAAAATGTTTGACTGAACAAAAATTTGCCACAATTATTATGATTTGACGCAAATTGGGATAAAACATGGGAAATGCGGTAGAGTGCAGCAAAGCTTAACAGACCTTAACCTGCCTTTACAATGGGGCACAATGTCCATAATCGCCACTATTTGAGGGAATTGTAAGGAGCATGGGGGGAACTTGGTGGATTTGTGACGATCGCCCTGATTGTGGCAAATATTTTTGACTGTCAAAAATTTGCCGTAATTATTATGATGTATTAGGATTTGATGCCAGTTGTGATAGAATGCGGGAATTGTAGTAGAATGCAGTAGAGCCTAACAGACATAAACAGACCTTAACAGAGCATAACAGACCTTGTTGCGCATTCGTAGGGGACATTGATGAACTTGGCAACACGATTTCTTGAAGTTTTATTTCCTGGATATACCCTCCCTCCTTTTTATACCCCAATCATGCTCTAAGTGTACTCATAAATCGTGAAGTTCTGCATTTATTTTTTTTTAACAGTGAGAGTCTTTTAACCAGTAACATCACAGTATGGTTTGGGCGTTGCACTGTTGCTGACCACAACACCCGGCAGCGGACTGTGAAAGCAGCTGGAAAAGTCATTGGTGTGCCCATGCCCTCCCTACAAAACATCTACCAGAAATGCTTCACTGGAAGAGTTTTCAGCATTGTGAAGGACAGTCACCCTTTACACAGTCTGATTTCAGGTAACCGATACGTTTCATACCTCAACCAGACTTCTCAATGCACAGATCCTAACACATTTAACACACTCATCCACATCATTTCATTCTGTGAATTCACCACACTTCACTCTACCTTAGAATATACTGAACTTGTCCTGACCATTACCTTTTTATTCATTCACATGGTATCAGTGTCAGATGCATTTTCATTTACGGCATCTGGCAGATGCCCTTATCCAGAGTGACTTAAATTTTTTTTTTATCTGCTTTATACATCTGAGCAGTTCAGGATTAAGGACCTTGCTCATGGGCCTAACAGTGCAAGCTTGGTGGTACAGGGGTTTGACCCTCCAACCATCTGATTACTAACTCAGAGCCTTAATCAATGAGCCACCACCTCCCCCAGATGCTATAACTCCAAGTACTTAAATAAGTTAAATTGAACGACCACATGTACATAGCTGTTGATGACAAAAAGTGAAAAAGTGAACCTTGAACTTTTGACACAAAAGTTACAGACCAATGGGGTTTCCATTGGTCCCTTAAAAAATAAAATGCTATTCAAGCAATAAGGGACACAATTTGTCCCATATTTTTGTACACACTACACTGATCAGCCAAAACATCAACAACATCATAACTGCTGACAATCAAATGAACACTGAACTCATTACAGTGCCATATGCAGAGGATTAAGATGTATTTGATCATGTTTTTTAAGGTAAACAGTCTTCGAAGTTGATGTGTTGGAATCAGGAAAAAATAAGCAAGCATAAAGATCTCAGTGATGTTGACAAGGGCCACACTGTGTTCGTTAAATGGCTGAATCTATTTATTTCCTGTTTCTTGTATCAACTGGTAAGTACCTACCAAAGGTGGTCCAATGAAGGACAACCAGTAAACTGGCAAAAGTGAAGGCTGAACCCACAGAAGAGTTACACTGCTGAAACTGTTAATGCTGGCTATGATAGGAAGGCGAACGCACAATGCAATGTCGCTTGCTGTGTATGGGGCTGCCTAGCCACAGGCATGTCAGGTGGTGTTATTGTAATCACAATACTGTAATATGAAGTAAAATTAAACCTACCATCAATGTTTTAAAAGTTTACCTATAGTAGTGAGCTAAGTTCTCTGTTATGTGAAATGCACTTGATTTATGCTCGTCATCTGGGTTCAATTCCAGGTAAACAATCAGGCACTGCTCTGTTTTACACTTCTGGTCTTCTTCTACTGTTCTTAAATTGATCTTCAGATAATAACAATTGAAGTTTGCTAGTTTCATACACCTGGTATTTACCTTCACAAGATAAGCCAGCTAAGGCTTCACAATGGAGAAGAGGGTTTATCTAATATTAGCATCACATTCTGAGCTGTTTGATAATGCTGTAAAGACAAAGACTCATGTTATCCTTTACTGTAGTGTTTCTATCATTTTTTCTTGCAATAATAAAAAAAAACACATTTACATTGTGGTACTTCAACTCACAGGTGACCTTGTACAATTGGCTTTTCCTCTTCTTCTCCTTGAGAAACACTTTCTGTTTCAAGCATGTACAGTGGAACTATTATGGTTGATGCAAAATTTTCCATTTTCTGTAGGCACTTTGAGCAAGTGAGGCAGGGGCCGGGCCAGATTAGCGAAATTATAAATTTCATATAAGGACTAGGTGCAGAATTATTTTAAGGCTGTAAAAAATTCTTCTTAATATATAATTTTGTGAAACACAGATGAGGGTTTAGGAGGGTATCTTTAACAACAAGATGGAAAAAACGAAAGTAAAAAAGAACAAAAGGTACTATTTTTATGCAGATAACTTCCATTGTTTACTTGATAAAGTGAATGCGTCTAATGTGGTAAAAGTCGTATTACATGATAGTCTACAATGATTGGTCCACATAAAAGTGGCTACATTAGGCCTGTTTTAAAAATGTCTTTGTTGCAGATTCACAGGCTGGGTGAAAAAATAACCAGTAAAATATACCGCATACCAACCGGTCTTCCTGCACAACACAAATAACAGTTTGTACAGCCAGAAAACTGAAGTCTTCTTCTTCTTTATACTTGTTCTTTTGGGTTTTATGGCAATTGGCACACACACACACACACACACACACAGGATCTCAGTATCTCACTAGAAGCTTCAGCATCTTCAATCTCTCTCTCTTTCTCTCTTTCTATCTCTCTCTCTCTCTCTCTCACAC
>JAOUQZ010000049.1:10558703-10569181 GCA_028564935.1 Neosilurus hyrtlii | reverse complement strand
GTAGGGGGTTGTAGAGAAAATTTTTAGATTCCTCCTTAATTTAATTTTACTATGTAAAGCTGCTTTGTGACAATGTCCATTGTAAAAAGCGCAATACAAATAAAACTGACTTGACTTGACGTTCATGCAAGAGGTGATGCTTGGGTTACTCTCTGTGTAGTGTTCACCCCATGTTCATGCTCACCAGGTTCTCCCCACCTCGCAACACATGCTGGTAGCAGATGGCACTACTATATTTTCCCTAGGTGTAAATGAATGTGTGCAAATATGTGTGCTTGAGCATCTCTCGCCCAGTGTTCCTGGGATATCATGGTTTGGGTGACACATATCACAGTTTGGGTCAGCCTGTGACCGAGGCAGACTCAGATTGGTGTTCTTGGCTGACAGGAATGGAACCCAATGGCCATGATCCCACTAGCGCATGCCAAGGCCAATACTGTTTCTACTGTTACTTTCGGGGCTTGAGGTGGGACTTCAGGGCTAGAGGTCCATAAATTTTGCCCAACGATTAACAATGGCCAAGACGAAACCTGCTGGGTCAGGTTTTAAATTTTTTTTTCATCAATTCAAACTGTTGCTGTTCTAATTAAACAGTGAATGTTCAGTAGCTTTCAACTGAACCTTTGAAAAACTAGGGCCTAGCTCTATGTGCCATGGTAAAGCTTGTTCACATAATATAAAAAAAATATATGAAAATAAATATCTGTATAAAGCTATGTCCACACAGGATGTGACAAGCGACCATGGAATATCAATGAAGGCCAGCAAAATTAGTGATGAGAGGCAAAGTGGGTGTGTTCACAATTCAGCTGAGCTGAAACTTCATGCAAACACAATTCAAGTGATAACCAATTAGCTTAAGGATACCATTGATTCACAGATGCCCCCTAAACACAGAATTTCCAAAATACTTTTATGAGAAAATAGCTAGTCGGTAACTGTAATGTGAAAGGGGAATAAGAATTTGAGTAAGTAATTTGTTTATAAAAGCCCCTGAGGGTAGGATAAGATTCAAATCAGACATTTGAAACCATTTAAGAGAAAGAGGAAAGACAGGGATTGTGATATCAAAATACCTAAATATAGCACAACATAATGCAAAATATACATGGATAATTAATACACGATCACAGGATTAAAAACGGAAACATTTATTTTTTTAATTAATGGGCCCTTTAAGCCCCAGGCTATAAGCCTCGGGTAGGCTTGAGATGGCCCTGACTCGCCCTGGTACAAAAGTAGTATAGTAGCAAAAGTGGTCTTCTAAAGTCAGCTTTTCATCTACTGCAAGGTTTAATGTTTTGTGCAGGTGGGTTTCAACTCATCATGATAAAGAATTATTATTTTGCTTATAATGTCCTTCCTGGAAGCTTGAACCAATATGGTTATTTTCCTCTGTTTTTACCAACATGATGTTCCCACCCATACACTCAGTGTTTTTTTGTTTCTCCCACCATTCTGTGCAAACTCTGGAGACTGTTAAAGATCCCAGGGGATCGGCATTTTCATTAAAATCCTCAAATGGGCTCTTACAGTATCAACAACTATGTCTTGTCACAGGGTTAAAGTCTTGTCAGATTAAGCTAATTTTCTCCATTCTGATGTTTGAAGTGAACACTGTCTGAAGCACTTGACCTTTATTTGCATGATTTGTTGCATTATGCTACTGACACATGAGTGTCGCTTTAGATAAGTGCATGAATGGGCAAGTGTACAAGTATTCCTTATAAAGTGGACGGTTATTGTATATGCTCTCAAGAGACAAAAAAAAAAATTAAGCAACAAAATAATTTGAAAAAGAAATGGTTCTTTGGTTTGTAGGACCGCTAGAACAACCTACAGGTCATTGGGATTGATGTTAGACATCTGAAAGAAAAATGTAACCTGGCAGATTCTTCAGTGATTACTATTTACATAACGCTGCATCATATCTTCTTATCCGAAGGTGGACAGCATGTCAATGTTTCCCTAACATGATGAGTAAGAACTGCATCTCCACCCACATGATGAAATATTGGACAGTCCACAGACACCTGCAATCAAACCTGTAATGCTCTGAGAGAAACAGTCCCCAAAAGTGGGGTGATAAAAAGATCTGCAGAAAAATATCATAGCAATAAATAAACAAACAAACAAACAAATAGACAAAATAAATAATAAATGATGGGACAGCATTAGATTCATGTGGGAAAAAAAAGACTTTGAGTCATCCTATAAAAATGCAGTGTATACTGAGAGGAACTCACTGAGAGGAACTACCTACTAGGGAGCTCCCACCTACACACACCTTCCTACCAAACTCCAAATATACTGTATGTTGTTTGTATTCACATCGCCAGTAAGAACACTAAGGTTAAAGGATCATTCCTTATATATATATATATATATATATATATATATATATAAAATGAAATTTTATAGATTAAATTATAAAGAGTAAATTTGTGGTGGAAGACAGTTGGTAATTGCTTGAAAAGAGTTTACTTAAAGCTGCATTAACGCACAAAGCAATGAGAAAAAAGCAACCAAGTAAAGTCAATAAAGGGCAGTGAAACTTTTTTTTCGAGCAACAAAAAGTGAGTTTAACTGAGCTGAACTTTCTTGCAAGTGATTAGAGCGATTACCAATTAGAGTTTAAAGATAGTGTTGACAGATGCCACCAAACACTAACTTTCCCTGAATCATTTTTTATGGCTACGTAAAAATTATTTTTTAATCGGTCGTCATTTACTGTATGAATGCGGCTTAAGGGCAGCATTGTGGCATAGTGGTTGCCACTTCCACCTGACAGGAAGAAGACCCTGGGTTTGAGCCCTGGGCTTAATGAGGGCTTTTTTATGTGGAGTTATGTGGAGAACATTAGGCTAACTGGCTGTTCCAAATTGCCCATAGGTGTGACTGTGAATGGTTGTGTGTGTGTTGGACATGCGAAGAATTGGCGATCTATTCAGGGTGTACACCACTTTCACATGGAAGTTTGGCAAATGAATGAATGAACGAGTGAATAAATCATCATGAATTAATGAAAAAGGGAACTTGTTTAGCAGGGTCCGAAACGTTCATAATTTTTTGTATAGCAATTGCTGAGGTTTGCAATTTTCTAATAACTTATTTTCAGGATTTTCAGAATAAAAAGCATAAAATCACCGTCTCCAGATTTATATTTGAAATGATTCTAACAGGTTTAACTATGTTACTGCATGTAAGTAACAAGTAAACACGACTGTCTGTGTTATGTGGTGACAGTTACCCGTTCTGTGCTAACAGTGATTATGTAAAGCTGTTGGAAATTGAAGTTTATTTTTCCCTCTAATATATTTTATATTCCGCTATATGTTTGTGCTGTGTTTGATTGTTGAGGGTTTGATTGTTGAATTGAACACAGTGATAAATGTGGACTTCTGGACCAATGCAGCCACTGTGTTTTTTCACATGCTTTTGATAACAGCTCCTCAAGTTTAGCCCCATCAAGGTGATGAGCAAAGAGCAAAGGACCAACCTGAAGTGTCTGGTCCAGCTGGAGCATCCTGGACATCCAGGACATCCCTGATCGTCTTAAAACTGAAGCAGACTTGCTGGGGTGAGTCATCACCTGTGATGAGTCATAGATCTTTAAATATGACAGCGGGGACCAAGCTCCAGATCCTTCGATGGAAGAGTCTGGGGTCCCCGAAGCCAAAGAAAGCAAGACAGCCAAAATCCAAAGTTAGACTCATGTTGATCGCATTCTTCAATGCGAGGGAATTCGTCCACATTCAGTTTGCCAGACGATCAAGCAGCATGTCTACAAAGAGAGCCTGTGGCGTTTGCTTAGTTTAGTGTGTGAGAAGAGGCAAGAGTTGTGGCAGGACAACTGCTTCACCACCAGAATGGCTGCTTCACCACAAAGAAATCTGGCTGTTCCTGGTCGAGATGAACACTGCTGTGCTGGAGCAACCTCTCTATTCACCTGACCTGGCACCATGTGATTTCCCCTAAACTCAAAGGAGTCATCAATGGGACCCGTTTTCCGCAAGCCATCAAGAGGGCAGTGACCATAGAGCTGTGGGGAATCCTGGGAGAATGCTTCAAAGAACTGCACAAAGCGGAGTGTCAAATAAACTTAAATTTCCAACAGCTTCGTGTTTCATCACTGCTACTATAGACTGGGTTACTGTCTCCAGATAACACAGACGACAACCATGTAAACTTGTTACTGACACACAGTAACATGGGGCTATCTGTGCTTTTGGGAAAGAGGATATATATCATTTACTGTTCCTTCGGTGGGCTGGTAACTCAGGTTGTTAGGAGAAATGCTTGTGCAAGAAAGACTATTTTAAGATTCAGGATCTGGTTCAAAACCCAACAAGCTTATTTTAACTGACTTACATTTTCTAAATTAGAATTAGATTTATAGTTTTGAGGAATCTGCAGAAGTAAGGTAAATGTCGGCGGAAATAGTGATACAATGGTGAGAAAAGCTTGCAAAAGGAATTATTTTGCATCACATTTTGTGATGCAATACCGGACATTTGGGACCATATTTTAGTTATTATTTTATAAGAAGCTTCCCACGATAAAAACCCATGATGAAAACCATCCATTATTTATACCCCTCATCCGTAAACAATACTATGTACTATGATGCTCCTCTGTTCCAAAAACCTCTTGTGACTGCATGCTGGACTTGGCATAGTTTCTACAGAAAATCTACGCTGGTGGGAAGCTTGGTGACTTTTAATAGATTATCTAGTCCTTCTTTATTTAACAATTCAAATTATAGTTGATTATTGATTAAAGACATACAATAACAAGATCACTATTTCCATTAGCAAGACTGTCCGACTTTACACAGCACAACAACCAGAATAACACCTGTTTTTCATTCATCCTGACTAATTAGTCAGTGGGAAATGCATGGAGTGTGAAATGCAGTCTACCCTGACATGTTCAGTGTACTTAGCACAAGTTTTGAATTGAGCATTGCTACTTTAGCACTCAATGACAGCCCATGTTTTGTTACATCTCCTGCAGAATCTATTGCCCTCTCATAACCATGTCTGCAACTTTTTTGCATAGTATCACTACTAAAATCCTCAGAATGTTCATTCATTCATTCATTCTCTCAACCGCTTAATCCTAATTAGGATCGCAGGGAGGCTGGTGCCTATCTCAGCCGACTCTGGCCGAGGGCGGGGTACACCCTGGACAGCTCGCCAGGCCATTGCAGGGCCATCAGTCACACTCACACCTAGGAGTGATTTGGAACAGCCAATTAGCCTACCGTGCATGTTTTTTGGACTGTGGGAGGAAACCGGAGTACCCGGAGGGAACCCACGCAAGCACAGGGAGAACATGCAAACTCCACACAGAAACACCCGAGCTGGGAATCAAACCCAAGACCTTCTTGCTGTGAGGCGGACGTGCTATCCCACTGCGCCACCGTGCTGCCCCAGCCCAGAATATCATCACATAAATTCCATTTAAGCACTTAGCACTGCTCAAATGAATTCATACCACTCATATTGGAACATATAGTTACATATACCATACAGGTATTTGGACATGTGCTAAACATATCAAAACTCACCTTAGTCAACCGCATCATGCACTTTCAAGAATGAAGTGCCTACACGGACTTCCTTAGGTCCTGCAGAAATTGCATATTGCACATGGTGCCCCATGTAACAAGACTATTCACCCAATTCACCCAATTGTCTGGATAACAAATCCCCACAGGCAGACAAGGCTGGAGGTTCAGTGGTAGTAGTTCATGTTTTGGGTCAAGACAGCAAAAATGGCATTGTTCACTGAGTGGGAGTCTTTCTGCTTTTAAATTCAGGGACTCTTGCCATTTGCAAGCATCAGTGAGCTCACATATGCGGAAGAGGACATTCAGTACATGCCCTTTCCTCTGACTGTTTTATGCTGCCGTTTGACACAACAAGAGCAGCAGTTTAAAAAGATGCATCTGGCTGGCTCTACATGTGTCAGAGGAAGCATGTGTTAGCCTTCACCCTCCTTCACAGGTAGCCATTGTATAATATGGGAGAGCTGGCTGGGGGTCAGAATTGGCCAAGATCAATTAGGGAGAAAATCTGAAAAGGTAAACAAAAGACTGACCTAGCAGCATTCAGCAAATTCTGCCAAAACCTTGTGACTTAACAGCTACAGCAAAGAACAAAATTCCAGAACTGTCATGTCATCGTCCATATCAAATAACAGACTTCACCAACTTCAACCATGACAAACATGGTAAAGGTCCTTCAAAGAGCCCTGGATTCCTACTACAGTGCTTACTATTTCTTGAGATTAAAGAACATCAGACACTTTAAACTTGCAAGAGTAATGTTCACTTCAAACCACACCTTACTGAACTGCAGCACACACTTACCAGAGTGAAATACCTATACGGACTTCCCTAGGTCGTGCAGAAATTGTGCAGTGCACATGCATGATGCCCCATGTAACACCACCCACCCACCTGAGGTCAGTCCACCTTTCATGTATGGTAAAATACTGTGGTGCATGGCTTTGGAATGTTCCTTATAGGACAATACTTCTTAAGTTAATTTCAAATATTGTCAATATATTGTCAATATTTTGCATTAGAAGAATGCAAAACGTCTTAGAAAAATACTTGAGATGTACTTTTCATTCAAAATATCAATTGAATCGACAGCATTTTTATGACACCTTGCCTTTAAGACCAAGTACAACTTGAGCTTGCTTAACCTCAGCGCTCCGCATGAAAGCAGTAGAATGGGCCACTGCAGCTCAAAGGTCCATCCTTTTTGAAGCCCCCAATAACCCACTGTGCTTAAAATCCCTGAATGCTATGTTGAGTTCAAGATAGTCTTTCATAAATCACTGTACCCTACCTCGACACAGAGTCTATGACTGTGCTACTAACCTCCTTACAGCCACCTTCCGAACCTAATCCACCTGATAACACCACAGAAAACGAGGTCATGGGAGAACTGAAAGAAGGCCATACCTATCTATTTCACTGTTCAAAAAAAGCTGCATCAAATGCTTTACCTCTCCTATATCTGCAGTGTTCAGAAGTAGGATAGGGGTCTTTGTGTCTCTCTAGATTATCATGGCCTGGCCAAATCATAAAATACAGTTACCAAGTGCCTCTGCTACCCTCATGATTTGTCACTGTTGTTAACTTACATTTACACTGACCAAAAAAATGCAGTTTTTCCACAATATTTATTCCAATCAAAATTTGGTCTTGAACATCAGCATATAGCAGAATGCAGCGAAGCTGGCAAAATATTGACTGTTCAGGGAAAAGATTCCAAGAGAGGTTTGTGTCATATCTGACAGGACAACAGATGGTGGAGAGACACTTCTCCTCAGCACGCCAGCTACAGGCAGCTAATTATTAATAGTCCTGCCAAAATTTGGCTGCTCATTCAAAAGGTACAAAAAAGGAAAGGCAACCCTCTCTCATATATATAATCATAGACATTTTTAACTGAAAGAACACCATACCTATTACATGACTGGAATAACCATTGAGCTGCCTGTGTCCCAATCCTAATCTATATGATTAACAAGCTAAATGCAATAGCCAATGTACACAAATTAGAAGTCAATTTACTAAAAAAAAACAAGACAGCTCGATTTCTGTTCCTTACTCTCCTTCAGGGTGTTGGCAATAAAACATAAGTTTCATTAATGTGTCTACAAATAATGCTAACATTTTACTACTACTATTATTATTATTATTATTATTATTATTATTATTTCAATTATTATTATTATAATTATCATCATTATTATTATTATAATTATCATCATCATTATTATTATTATTATTATTTGCCCTGCGATAGCCTGGTGAGCTGTTCAGGGTGTACTCTGCCCTCACCCAGAGTTGGGTGAGATGGGCAACAGCCTCCCTGCGACCCTAATTAGGATTAGGTGGTTCAGAAAATGAATGAATTAATTATTATTTTTATTATTATTATTATTATTATTATTATTATTATTATTATTATTATTATTAAGTGGCAAAAATGACCGAATGCAGCACTATGTTGCTTGGAAACAAGTATTTTTTATTGGCACAAACTTTCATGCTGGCAGTGTGGGTGTCCTTCCACTTTTCCTGACATCATAAACCACTGGCAAGTGGATCCATGGAAAAAACCAAGAAGGGTTTGGATCTTTTGGATCAGAGAAGGCATGATTATTTTCTTGTTGTGATTACCAAGCTTAGCTAATTTCATGAAACAACGTAAAACAATTTGAATAAAACCTCAGACATTTTCCATTACAATACTTACTAGAATTTAAATAAATCATATGGTGTTTTGAAAATACTTATGTAGATATATTAGTATCATGCTAGCTGTCAGTACATAAATTCTGCTGCTTTAGAGCATTATATTCTATCTATTTAAGATATCACATTATATAGACAAAAGGGTGTCCTTTACACTCCTTTACAGCTCACGCTGTAACCATGGCTTTTCATTTTCCAGCCAATTTAACCTGAACTGGTAGCCAGGCAAGCAAGTAAACATGCACTGCTTGGAACAGGTACCTGCCATCTGCAAAGATGCTTTATATCAAGTGTTAACCAAAAATGAATAAATAAATAAACTGATAACAACACATTAAACTGACTTTCATTATTCACTAAAATATTTTCTTATTTCAGATTGGTGGAAAGAGACCAGGTAATTCGGAGACATCTTAACCATGGTTGACATAGGATAACTTAAATGATTATTGGCACCAATTGGCACCCGCCACTGTTTCTCCTCAAAGATATCATAAGATAGGCTGTGCCCCACGGCAGATGGCTCCGCCTGTCCTTTACCTTGGTTAGATAATCAGTACAATTTACAGGAAAGCACTGCAGTCCTGAGCTGTTAAAACTTACTTTTATTGTCTAACTATTTATGCTGTTGTAAGCCATATTTGAGAGTTAGTAGCTATGACCAAAACGGTACAAAGTTGCACCACCAAACAAAGCTTCAGTAGAGTGTAGCCTACATTTGCTGTCTGAGACTAGAGCCATGCATCTTGCAACAAGTCGCATTTACTAGAAAAAATTAATTTCTCAAAAATGAAAAATATGTCAAATTGATCAAATTCTTCAATTTTATTTTGTCACGTATTTTCATGGAATTTGTCAAGGAATTAACTGGAAATGGTGCTAGTAAAAAATTGCATGCTGTACTTCTGGTTGACTCATACCGGATACTATGTGCTTTCCTCCATACTTGAAAATATTTTAAATATATAATAAAACAATTACATAATTTTGCTTTTATATAATATGGAGATTTATTCAGACCTCAGAGGGTTTTATCTGCTTTGGCCTTCAGCCTCAGAGGATAAAACCCTGTCACTACGAAAAATTCTCCATCATACTTCACCTGATTTAGAAATTCTCAAATTTTGTCAAATATTACAAAGCCTTCATCCATTCATTCTAAGCTGCTTAATCCTAAATAGGGTCACGAGGAGACTGGTACCCATCTCAGCTAACTCTGGCCGAAGGTGGGGTACACCCTGAAGTGCTCGCCAGGCCATTGCAGGGCAACACGCATACAACCAATCACACTCACTCTACTAAGCCGATTTAATAGAAAAATAAAGTATTTTACAGTCAGTTGTTTAAAAACCAAACACATTGTAAACCTCGAAAACACTTATGTAAAATGTACTTATCCAGTATGTTTATTAATAGCATTGACATCTAGAAAAAACCTGCCAGATTGCCATGGTTCAATTCTGGCAAACAACAAAAACTCCGAACTCTACTATTACTTTCATTATCAGATTGTTTTTACTTACATTTTCAATCTGCTAAAATCTGTTTGACAGTTTGCAATAGCCAGCATGAAAAGACTGCTGTTACACTCTCGTGAGTGCAAAATCACAAGAATAGGACGTGAATCCCCCAGGTCATATAAGACAAGTTAATGACTATAATAAAAGTATTTAGATATTATTCGATCAAATCAGACATCAATTGGTTAACTTCTGAATAAAATAAAATTAGGCACTACTAAAATTCATACGTGATTCTGTTTACATGCATTAAAACAAGTGTGCGCTCGTACATATAAAGGAAGATATACCGTGTCATGTATCCATATGCAAATTAGATCAATTTTGCCTGGTGACACACAATATGATCACATGACTTTTCGCTACTTTTAGCATTGCAATATTGACCCACCCCTGTGTGAGTTATTAATCGATTTTATTCTCTACACGAAAATTGATTTATTGGAAACAGACATAAACTATGCAAGAAAGCTTTTATTAAGTTTGGGTTTAATTTTCTTTTAAAGAGCCAACAATATATTTCACCAAAAAAGTAAATGAGTGTATTTAGGTTTTCTGCAAATATTGGATGTTGGATAAACATGTTGGATAAGCTATTTATCAAATTCATTCATTCATTCATCTTCTGAACCGCTTATTCCTACTTAGGGTCGCGGGGAGGCTGGCGCCCATCTCAG
>JAOUQZ010000049.1:10541555-10552313 GCA_028564935.1 Neosilurus hyrtlii | reverse complement strand
GTGTGTGTGTGTGTGTGTGTGTGTGTGTGTGTGTGTGTGTGTGTGTGTGTGTGTGTGTGTGTGTGTGTTTATGTTTGGTGTTCTTCAGTTGGATTAAATACAGAGCCTAATTTCCCTTGTGGGATTATAGTGATTCCCAGTAATAAGGTTCGGAGTTCAAACCTGGCAGCTGACTGAGGCCTTTCTGCTTATACACAGCATGTTCACTGTGTGCTTGCATGGGTTTCCTCCCACAGTCCAAAGACATGCACATTAAGTCAGTTGGCTCTCTAAACTACCCATAGGTGTGAATGTGAGTGTGAATGGTTGTTTGTGTCAGTTTAAGCCATGATTGGCGACCTGTACCGAGTGTACTTCACCTCTCACGCAAAGTTAGCTGGGATATGTTCCAGCTCCCCCTAGAATTTAAAAAATATGTAATGTGCAGCTAATAACCAGATCCCTGCTAATGTACCAGTAGCCATTATCTTGCCTGTTCATAGAATTGCCAGTTTATGATCTGTGGAGGTTTTTTCTTTAGCCCATACAATATAATTCACATCTACCTAGTCTAATTATTTACCCTCCATATGTTTAATTAGATGATAGTTTTATTCTGAGCATTATTTTGCATATGTGGCAATTAATCTGCCAAGTTAAAGCCAATGTAAGTAACAAATAACATGAAATATACCCACAACACTGACGTGCATTGTACCACACTCAAGTGTTTTGTATAAAATGCACACTAAAAAAAAATGGTTTGGTTTGTGGAAGTTCAAATGCCAGTAGGGTTTCTTTCTCTGGCTGTTAGACAAATGAAGCACAAAAACTGCTAGTTTCTGCAAGCCTACTGGCTGTTCTGTGAATATTTTTTCCTTCACAATCACATATAATGTCACTGCACCAGAAAGACCCAATGGCACCATATAAATGCATGTCCCTCATTGAGTCTTTGTTCAGATATAAATGTTACTATTTTACCTAGAATTAACTTTGCTACTTCCGTTTCCTGTACCATCACAGCATACCCAGTCTGAACAAGGTTTTACTATCCTACGTGGTTCAGTGAATCACAGCACTTAAACATTTATGTCATACTGTCATCTCAAATTGCCAATTTAGCTAAAAGGATGACGTGTCTTTATTAAATGGATGATGTTATGAAAAATTCCCATCAGTACTTTCTTTTACCTTTTGCCCTAAATTTAACAACCACTTGTCTACTGATCACATCATTTAAAAAGTCTGAAATGGCCTGGATGTCATTAGCCATTTGCCTCATTCTCAATATGTAACATCCGAGCAAGTACAAAGATAACACAGTGGGGTTTGTGACACATCCGGCTTCTGTTGGCCAAGCAAGCGTGGCGCCTTTCAGACAGTGGAGAACACTGAGTCATACTGGACATTACACTCTATGAAAGACAAAATAAGAAAGCACAGAGAATCAAAAGGGAAAAAGGACAGAGCTGGACATTGTCAAATCAATACAAAAACAAACAAAATAACTGAATGCACATCCTAATGAAAGTTTCTTTCTGTATAGTTAACTCCAGAATCTTTGGTTTAACAAATGGTGCATTGTCTGCAGTTAATAAGCTTAATTTCACACTTAGGAAGGAAATCTAATGCTATATGGTATATGTATGTATGTATATAGAATATAAATAAATTTATACCAAAGAAATTCTTATTAAAAAAATTTTCAAAAAAACGTGAGTCAACATGGGAATGTTTAATGTTTAATGTATCTTCATCTTCTTCTGCTTGATCCAGGGTCGGGTAGCGGGGGCAGCAGTGAGGTCCAGACGTCCCTCTCGACAACCACTTCCTCCAGCTCTTCCGGGGGGGCGCCAAGGCGTTCCCAGACCATCCGAGAGACAAAGTCCCTCCATCGTGTTCTGGGTCGACCCCGGCATCTCTTCCTGGTTGGACATGCCCGAAACACCACACCAGGGAGGCGTTCGGGAGGCATTCTAATCAGATACCTGAGCCGCCTCAACTGGCTCCTCTCAACGCAGAGGATCAGCGGTTCTACTCTGAGTTCCTCCTGGATGACAGAACTTCTCACCCAATCTCTAAGGGAGAGACCTGCCACCCTGATAAAGAAGCTCATTTCAGCTGCTTGTATTTGTGATCTTTTCTTTCGGTCACTACCCAAAGCTCGTGACCATAGGTGAGGGTAGGAATGTAAATCGACTGGTAAATTTTTGTGTCCTAATGATCCGGGGAGCTATGTTGCTATGCCACTGCTAGGGTCACCTAGGCAAAAAAGTATTATGTGAAACTGCAGACTAAGCATGGTTCAGAAGACCTCTATGAGCAATATTATGTCAAGAACACAGTTTCCCTTGCATGGATGGGTTACCGTGTGAGGGGCTCGAAGGCAAATGCATGGTGGTCGGGCTTCTGGCCATGGAGCTCGGCCTGGCCAGCCCGAATTGGAGACATGAGTCCGGCCTCCCATGGACCCACCACCTGTTGGAGGGGCTATAGAAGTCGGGTGTATGAGCTACTGACTCTGGCTTTTGGGACAAAGAATGTCACCTCACCAGCGGGGAAGGAGCCTGAGCTGGTGCACGAGGTTGAGAGATACCGACGATACCTTGTCATCCTGGGTTACTTTAACAATCATCTGGGCAATGACAGTGTGACCTTGAAAGGTGTGATTTTTAAGTATGGCCTCTCCGATCTGAACCCAAATGTTCTTTCATTGTTGGATTTCTGTGCTCCTCGCAGTTTGTCCATCACGAACATCATGTTTGAACATAAGGGTGCCAATAAGTGCACTTGGCACTTGTAGGGAGAAGCTGAGCTGTCAACCGATCACCACCTGATGATAGCTGGCTCCGATGGAGGGGAGGATGCCCTCCAGAACTGGGAGACCCAAGCGTGTAGTTAGAACAGTCTGTCAGAAGGGCCTTCAACTCCCTCCTTTGACATAGCTACAACCATATCCCAATGGAGGCCGGGGACATAGGGTCCGAATGGGCCATGTTCCGTGTCACCATTACTGAGGTGACAGCCCAGAGCTGTGGCCAGAAGGTCGTGGGGGCAAACTCAAACCAGGTGGTGGAAACCTGTGGTGATGGGGGCCATCAAGCTAAAGAAGGAGGCCTACCGGGTCCTTTGGGCCTGTGGGACTCCTGAGGCAGCAGACAGGTACCAACAGTCCAAACATACTGCAGCCTGGGATGTTAACGATGCAAAATCTCAGGTGTGAGAGGAAGCCATACTCCACAAACACTGTTTACAGTGGAAGTGGGGAGCTGCTCACCTTGACTGGGGAGGTAGTCGGGAGGTGGAAGGGATACTTAGAGGACCTCCTCAATCCCACCAACATGCCCTCTGTGGAATAGAAGGAGCCTGGAGGTTTGGTAGGGGGTCTGCCCATCACTGGGGCAGAGGTCACTGAGGTAGTTAAAAAGCTCCTCTGTAGCTGGGCTCCAGTGGTGGACAAGATCTGCCCTGAATACCTCAAGGCTCTGGATGTTGTAGGACTGTCTTGGTTGACACATCTCCACAAAATTGCATGGTCATCGGGGGCCATACCTCTGGATTGGCAAACTGGGGTCATAGTTCCCCTCTTTTAAAAAGGGGACTGGAGAGTGTGTTCCAACTATCATGGAATCACACTCCTCAGCCTACCCGGGAAAGTCTACTGAGAAAAAGTACAGGGAAGAGTCCTGGAAAGGAGAATCTAAGCAATGGTTCAACCTCGAATTCAGGAGGAACAATGTGGTTTTCGTCCTGACCGCAGCACTCTTGACCAGCTCTGACCAGCTCTTGAGGGGGCATGGGAGTTTGCCCAACCTGTCCACATGTGTTTTGTGGACTTGGAGAAGGCTTTCGACCATGTCCCTTGGGCTATCTTGTGGGGTGTCCTTCGAGAATATGGTATACCGGACCCGTTGCTACAGGTCGTTTGGCCTGTGTATTGCCGGAACCAGAGCTTGGTTCGCACTGGTAACAAAAAAAAAAATTTGTTTCCAGTGGGGGTTGGACTCTGCCAAGACTGTCCTTTTGCACCGGTTCTGTTCATGATATTTATGGATAGAATTTCTTGGTGGAGCCAAGACGTTGAGGGGTTCTGGTTTGGTGGCCATAGGATCTCATCGTTGCTTTTTGCGGATGACGCTGTCCTTTTAGCTTCATTGGGCTGGGACCTCAAGCTCTCGCTGGAGTGAAGCAGCCAGGATGAGAATCAGCACCTCCAAGTCTGAGGCCATGGTTCTCAGCTGGAAAAGGGTGGAATGCACCCTCCGGGTCTGGAATGAAGTCCTGCACCAAGTGGGGGAGTTCAATTATCTCGGGGTCTTGTTCATGGGTAGGGATTTAATTTAGTTGCCAATATTTACAAAAGAGTACACTCACATTTAAATCCTATTTTTCAGGTTTTCCAAAAAACTATTACCACAGATACAAAAAGATCAGGTTTGAATATCTAAAATAGCTATAAAAGAAAAGGGAGCTAATTTACCATCTTGTGTGATGCACTTACAGCTTTTCTGTCCTCATTTGCATGAACAGTTCTCATAAGTACCCTCTATATGAATTAATGGAGGACCGTGCATCAATGCAAACTTGACTGCACTCTCTGACCCAACACCACTTGAGATTATTAGCTCTGAACAATCAGAGCGGACTCAAGAGCAAGGAGTAACAAGGCAACTGCAGCAATGTTAAACCCCTTGTCAACCTTGTTCTATTAGCTGTGCCTTCTGTGGTTAATTTACCATCGATTTGCTAAAGAGGGAAAACAATGTTGCTATTTCAGTTGAGAGATTTCAGAATTTCTTTTTTTGCAGCCAATACCAATCAGAATTAACTATTTGCCTACATCAGCTCCCCCTATACCCTATACATAGAAAAAAGTGACCACTTTCCCACTCATTCAGCCATTCTTCTGACTGCAGGTGAAACTGCATAGCAGCAGTTTTAACATTTTACATATAATGTTTTATGGTGCCTACAGACAGTGAGATTTCATCAGTCAAATAAGTTTATTGCAGTCCCCAATGTGCAACATGGATCTAATAATACATCACCCTTGATGTATGTAGACTGTTCAGTAATGACACCTACTGAATATGGCCATGACTGAAGTTAGCATACAAAAAAGCAATCAGTATATTGTCGGAGCTGCAGTCACTTTATGACACTGTCAAAATGTTGTCCAAGCTATATTTGGTCGTATGACCAAATACAAATAAAATTGTTAATACAAAAAAAAACTGAATTGAATTTATTTCACACTGATTATTTTTTGTCTGAGAAAAAAGTTGTAGACTCTTTTCAAGAGTCAAGACCTTGTCAAGACCTCTGAAGCAGTAGTGTGGTATATGGCACTAAGCAGTTTACAACACATCCTTAAATTCCTGTAAATTGCAGGGTAGGATCTCCATGGTTTGTCCAACACATTCTTTAAACACTTCCTTAACAGTTTTTGCAGTACAGTGGGGTGCATTATCCTGCTGAAGGAGGATACTACCATTAGGGAATAATACTGGTCTGTAACAATATGTCAAAGTAACATCCACATAAATTCTATGACTCAAGGTATTTTTCAACAGAACGTTGCCCAAAACATCCGACTGCTTCAGTCACTCATTTTTGCTCAAAAATGTCAGTGATAGCAGGCTGTGCTCATTGATTAAATCTTCTAACTTTCCCATGTTTTCACTCTGTCATGCACTGAGTACTTAAAACAACAGAGTTGATGTCCAAAAACTGAACGCTTACAGGTGCAATGATTTTTAAGCAAGAAATTCACTTATGGTCTGACAGGTTCAATCGTCCATGCTGGACTAGGGTCCAGTGTATATGATCCTGGTTCACTGTTTGTCTGTCATTCTACCACTTTTAGGAGGTACTAATCAATGTATTCTGGGATCACCCCACAAGACCTGTTTTTCTTATTTAATCCTAAAAGGAGAAAAAGTTACGGCTCTATTTGGGCTCAATCAGTTTTACATGAGGCATTGGAGTAATATAATTATCTCTGGGATTTTTCGTCCCATCCAAATGTATTTTGTCAGTCATTTTTATAGATTCTTGTTTCCTTTGGCTGGAAACATAATGCTGTGTTTTACCTACTGTAAATAGACCTGGCATAAACAACCCTCGGTATTATAATTCCTGGCCAAATGTACAGTAAATCTGTTATAACCTTGTATAACCAAGGGTTTGGTCCGGTTTTATTTTTGTAATTAAAGACACTCCATGAAGAGCTAATTATCATTTTCTCTTATTTTCTGCCAAACAACAAAACAAAACCATTAAGTGAGGAAGAAACACAGAATAATAAAGTAGACTGTATTGATTAGGAAACACCACTTCTAGGATTTTAGGTTAATAAAAGTGTAGCACAGGTACAGCCCACAAACATTTTATGGTCATGCAAGCTACTACAATTTGTGCTAATACACTGCTTGGGGAAAAAAAATCACACACACTGATATTTTGTTGGACTGCCTTTAGCTTTGATCACAACAAATAATCAAACAAAATCAAACATTTTGCCTGCCACGGTTTCTGTCATGTAATACGTAAATACTTATGTTTAAATACTTAGATTTATATGATTTCTTTTCGGTGGGCAATATTTTTATGCATATGTTAAAGTCTGTGATATTTTTTATTTCTGATATGAATCAGAATGAAATAAAATCAATCAGTTATTACTCCACAAAGTGGCATTAGAGACATCAGGTTTCATTCATTGATTAATTTTCTTAACTGCTTAATCCTATTTAGGGTTGCGAGGAGGCTGGTGCCCACCTTAGCCGACTCTGGGCGAGGGCAGAGCACAACCTGGACTGCTCGTCATGCCATCACAATGCAGCAACACACTGAAGGCAAAGCAGCCTATTTTTTGTGAAAGTTAGCAATGGTTCTTTTACATGCCACTCACAACAGACAGTGACACCTCCTCTCGCGTGAACTGTCATTGTACAACGAGATTTGGCATTGTGCAAGGCTGGCTCCTCATGACAAACATGGCGGAACACAGCACTGGTCTGAAAACATCCTCAAAAATGAAAGCAGATATGTGGCTGCATTCTGGATTCAAAAAGTCTGAGGACAGGGACGAGTTGGACAAAAACAGGGCGGTCTGCAAGATGTGCAAGTACCTCGTGGACAAATCTCCGCTATGATTCAACGAGGCATCATCAACCCTTGCTAGGTGCTACTACAGTGCAGGTTTCTTACTAATAATTCAACTTGAAATTATAATTTCTGCCTTTTGTTCTCTAAGACCCCCTTTCATATTCAATCAAAACAGGTACTGTAGCTGAAATATCGCTCAATGAATTGATATCAAATCAGAACCTTGTAAATCGATTCAGGAAATTAGTGGCAATATCCACCCATATTGATAACCCAATTACCAGAAATGGGGGGCAGCAGTGACAACCCAGTGATAGTGGGGCCAGTACTCCAGCACCCTACCACCAGACCACTACTGCCCCCCATCTGACTCCAAATTCTGGTAAAGATAGTGACTTCCATCTAATAAGAATCTATATTTTTCTTGAAGAACATCATTGGTGTAAATTCTCCTCCCAAAAGTGCCACTGTTATGCCTTTTTCCTACTGAACGATATTTATTGGGGAACACTGGGCACAAAACTGGGCGGTGCTTCTAAAGATACCCTGCTAGGAACAAGGCTAAGACGCAGCGTAAATTGCCATGGGAGCACACCTCACGAAAACTCTACTCACCTTTGGTAGCACCGGTTAATCATGAAGTTACTCCCAAAATCACAAAGTTACTCCTGAATACCTGTATAAGACAGTAATCCTGCGTCGCAGTGGAGGCCCTGGCTCTCTTTAGCTAGCTTCTATGAGTACACACTGAAATTATTCAGCATGTGAGTGCTGCACGAGGCTTGTCTTCATGATGTGTGTATCATACACAGCACAATATAAACAGAGAGAGTCTCGCTCTTCCTCATTTTCTGTGTTTCCTATCACTTACACAGCCCTGCTGCTACCATGCAAGCTTGATGAAACAAAATGTAAGATGGCGACTTATTGTTAGTTTGTTTCTTTCTTTGAACAACAGCTGGTAATGTTCTGAAAATCTTTTAGCCATAGTAGAGATAGAAATGATGTTTAGTTACTGACAAGAAGCAGCTAAAAATTTTCACCATGAGGTGTGTAATTACGAGGGCAGGTCTGTTTACAATAACTGTAAGGTGTACAACAGGGCAGGTCTTTTAACAACCTCTTTTCACTGAACCCCAAATCAAAAATTCATCATTCTTCATACTGCTTGGAGGCGGTATGTCAGAACTCCTTTTTTGTTTTTCATGTCAAATATATGTGTAATAAATCCATCATAAAAAAGTTTTATTTTAATTCATATGCAATGTATATCTGCATTTTGAGCAGCTAAAGCATACCAGATCAATCACTCAAATTCGTCATATAATATGCACAAAATAACATTATGCATTATATACTTCTCATATTAATTAATTAATTAATTGATTAAATTGCTGAGCCAAGTAATCTTATTAGGGTCACTGGGAGGCTGGAGCCTATCTCAGCTGACTCTGGGTGAAGGCATGGTACACCCTGAACAGCTCGCCAGATCATCTCATGGTTAACACACAACTATTCACAAACACACTCACACCTAGGGGCAATTTGGAAAAGCCAATTACCCTGAGTACCCAGAGGAAACCCATGCAAGCATAGGGAGAACATGAAACCTCCACACAGAAACAACCTGGCCAAGCAAGGGACTCAAACCAAGGACCTTCTTGCTATGAGGCAGACGTACTAACCACTACGCCACCATGCCGCCCACAGATCATTTTGTGTTAAGTATAGACAATATATACGTATAAGCTAGTGGACAACAGAAAATGGGTAAATTCACTGGAATTGATATTTATTGTCTTGGTACCCAAAGGTGTCTCCAACAATTGTCTAAATATAAACATGATTATATAATGTTTGTATTTTAATTTGTTGTGATGAATCATGATTATAAAATTGAAAATGTTGTTACGACTCAAAAGAAATCTCTCGAGGAAATGAAGCTTATTACAATTTTTTATTTATATATTTTTTTTCTTAATATAATTCAAATGAACTTTATTGGAATGGATTTAAAAAATGGATGGATAATTGCAGCTAATTAAAAAAATCTCAATAAATTAAAATATAATCTAGTATCTTATATAAAATATAAAAATGAATAATTATATTAAATATTTCAATTATTTGTACCTAAAAAATGACAACTTATACACATTTTTTAATGTACAAAATAATGAGCATTTGTGTCACTAATAGCCTTCCATACAGCCTTCAAATGGTAAAAAGGTTTATAAAACACACACATTGGCAGGTGGTGTCTCCTTACTTTTATTCACTAATTAAACCAGTAAATGTTAGCAAATATGTTACGTGTAATAAATAATTTAGGCGGTAAATATTGACATATTAATTATTTTAATCATATTTTATCCTTTTAATGTAAATACCGATACCGATGTTTTCACTTTGCGAATCACTGAGAGCGGAGACAACTTGCCACTAGGCTGTTCCCCGATGGCAACGTGGTGAGCAAATGCTGCCTGGAATAGGGTTAAGGTCAGGATTCTGTGGTGCCAAGTCATAGGGTATAATGTTTTCTCACGCCCCCTGAACCACTCTTTCACTATTTGAGCTATTTTATATTCATGACATCAGGAAAGTAAAAGTCCAATGATGGGATAACCAGGTTATTTAGTACAATCAGAGCATCAGCTGACATTTTATCGCCACACAGTGTTGCTGAGTCTCATCCTCAACAACTAAAGCAACAACCCATGGTGATTACCAGCAGTAATCAAGGCTAAAGTATTAGAGTGCTAGACTTTTTTTGCCTTCATGAAATCAGGCAAAACTTCAAAAATCATGAAAACACTCTAATCTCTGTGATTTATGCAGAGCTCACTTATCCTTTGCAAATCAAGCAAAATTACTACAGACGTCCTCCGGTAAAAGCCATGTGGCAGTAAATTTATACTGTCTGAATAGTACTTCAGACAGGTAGTTTATTACATTCCTATTGTAATCCAATTTTGTTCCAGCATATTTCATAATTTATAACATTTTCCAAAGAGTTTCTCTTATTGTTCTTCCTATTTTATTATATATGGAGTGGCTATAAAAGTCTACACACCCCGGTTAAAATGCAAGGTTTTTGTGATGTAAAAACCACGATAAATCATTTCCAAAACTTGATTTTTCTTCTGCTGAAGCCAATCCTGTGTTGATTGGGAGGTATGGTTTGGGTCACTGTTGTACTGAGGGGACTACAGATCACAACAGATTCCTCTTGTGTGCACCTTTCTGTGCTACCTGGACCTTTTCTAGCATTACTATGGCCTCCATTTGTAAATACAAGCCGAAAACCCATATGGACGGGGCATTTGAAGATACCCATGAAAGAAAATTCCTAAAAACCAGTATCTTCAAAAGTAGTCACCCTACAGAGTTGGGATTGGTCTCAAAATGCACGCAAACCATGTATTTATTTTCACTTTCCACTCTATATATATATATGTATATATATATAAATAAAATCTTGAGTCGATTTTCCGTAGAACAGTGCTCAATACATCGAAGTAAAGCTAAATATACTGTATGTGGGAAAAATAATGAGTGGGATGAAATTGTAGTCTAGGAACGATCTTCGTGCTAATAGATAGATAGATAGATAGATAGATAGATAGATAGATAGATAGATAGATAGATAGATAGATAGATAGATAG
>JAOUQZ010000049.1:10523841-10541455 GCA_028564935.1 Neosilurus hyrtlii | reverse complement strand
AAAATTGGGGCTGAACATTTATAGCGGTGTCAATGAAGGATCAGGAAGGAATCAACTGTTTATCTCTGTAGAAAAATTTTAACCCATATTTTTATGCTCTTTAGGATATGACACAGGAAGTTAGAATATTGTGCAAATACATAAAAATTGCCATTCATACATAATTATGTTAAACATGATAGATTAGTGCAGGCAATTCTTCATTTAACTTTTATGTTCCATAACAGTTCAGTTTAGTTCAAATAACTTTATTTGTCCCAAAAGTGCAAGACAGTAAATCTGGGTAGACCGCTTCAGGTGGCACACTGAGAAGCACCTGAAAGTGATCATATCTCGCAATTCATAAAAATATTAAATAGTATATATTATTTGACTAATCCTACTTATTGTTAAATTTACATTCATGTTTACTGTTCCTGCTGAATGGACACATTTTAGGTATAAAATTTTGACAGGATATTGCACAAATGCATATTAAAATTACTAAATATATCTAAGCGCCCTCCAGACCCCTTAATTTGTTTTTACAGGCAACCCTACAGCCTTCACAAGCATTTCAGATTTTTCTCTGTCTTATCCCTCGTTGATTCATACAAATTCTCTAGACACACCTAATGCAATCAAGTAACCAGTGTAGTTAATTCACAAATGGATCACTTGAGAAGTTTATAAAGTTTTGGTTTTTATCATAGTCAATCCTTTACAGTAGAGGAAGTATATAACAGATAGAAGGCAGTGCAGCATGTGAACTATGCCAGCTGGTATTTACAGGAAAAAGAAAAGATAACAAGGTCAGCTAGAAATGCAGAATCTCATTTAAGGGTTGACATCTTCTGCTGAGGAAAACATAAACAGCAGTTGTCCATTTGCTTTTGCTTCACTTCCTCACACATCATAGCCTAAAACATTATATAATACCACATTTTCAATTTTTTTTTGTTAAATTACTGATTCATTTTGTAGGTATTAAAGCCTCTTTAAAAATGAGCTTTTACAAAGAAAGGAAAAACCACCTCAGCTTTATGACTGGGGTTAGAATTCCGTCGGTACTCATAATTCATGACCTTTTCCCCCATGGATATTATAGGAATTAAACTAACCCATTATGTTGGTGTCGCAAACTCCCCCATCTGAGTTTCCCAGCATGGTAAGTACTCTCTACATTTTTTTTGTGGTCATCCATCTGTTTTTGTTTGCTTTGCCATGTGCCTTTGTTTTGGGTCCTGTCTTTGCTCCTCCTATCATTGGTAGGTTTCTCTAATGTGTGCACCTGGGTGGTATGTTGTGAAGCAAGTTTTACTTATGAGGGTTAACTCTAATTTATTAAGTGAAGCTGGAGTTACCAAACCCTGATTTCCTACACTGGTGTTAACTAGTGCTACAAAGGTGACTCAGAAGTCTGTAAGTCAAATTGGTGTTAACCCAGTGAAGTTTGTGCACATTCACGTAGGATTGGTGTGATATTAATAGGATTAAAATATAAGAATGTAACATTGTCTTATATGTGAAAAAAGGAACATTTAATTGCAGCTGACACATTGGCTACATTTCTGAAATTGACCTGTTAGTCGTTGAACAAAATGAAAATTAGTGCAGAAAGTAAATTAATAATATATTAGCTATATTTATATATCAGTCTAGTGAATTAATCTGTTGTGATGGTTAAAGTAACGTATATTTTTTCCTGCTGTGGTCTCTGCCATGTAGGTAATATGGAAATAAGTTGATCTTTATGATTTTAGTGCTCTTTATTCTGATACTTGTTATTGTCTGTGACATTCTGTGACATTTGTGATATGTATCAGTATGAAATAAATCAACCAATCATTACCCTGCAACGGCTCCTGAGTGGCACATAGACAAAGTGTGCAACTGTCAGCCTGGAGATCGTAGGTTTGAATAGGGAGGGAGGGATGGCATACACTCACCTCCCTGTGACTCACAGCTATCACCAGCCAATCATGGGTGTCTGTGAGTTTATAAGTGAAACAGGTGAAAATTAAGAGAAAAATGGGGGGTGGGGGGGGGGGGTAATAATAATATTAACAATATTAATGACTCTGTACAAATCCGTGTTGAAATAAACTCTGATGCCACTGTCAATCAAGATGTTCCAGCCACTTTGACATTCACTTTGTTCCTCCAATTATCATGAAGCAGCCCAGCATCCTGGTACCCCCACTCCTCATTGACTCTCAGAGATAATCAGCTCTCCTAATAATGATGTTTTTTAAGCATTTATCCAATAAATGTCGAGGTTTGCTCTGCTCAAAGCAGAGCGCATTCTGAGCTGCACTTGAATTGTTTTTAATGGATCACTCTGCCAATCTGGAATGTACAAGAAAAGTATCACATTAGACAATCTGCGAAATTATTGATGATTCTGAATTAACTAGCCATAAAGTTGAACACATTATAGAACATTTTTTGTTCCTGCCCCTCGGGAGCTATAGGAATGGGTTCTGTCCATTCATCTGTCCATCAGTCCGTCACAATTTCTGGACATTTACTTGCTGTGCGCTGAAGCTCGGGCTTTCAAACTTGGTATGTTGGCTCACTATCATGAGTGCTACGATGAGTGTGTGTGAGTGACCTTGACCTATTTTTCAAGGTCACAGAGGCAAAATTGTAATTGTACATGTTAAAGGAAGGTTAAGTGCATGGACGGGTTGGAACAAGCAGGTTTTTTTCAGTTGGGTAAATTTATCCTGCTTTTCTACCTAAACTGAGAATATTAAATGTGAAATAGTGCCTGTTATATTTACCTACCTTACTGAGATCCACACTCCAACCCAAAATAACTGGAGATATTCCGTATAAAAATGTATCATTAGTGCAAACAGTATCATGTAAACAACTGCACAATGTGGAGTGTAAAATAAATAAGAGGAGAAAATAAGATTTAATTTCCAACAGCTTTGAGTTTAATCACTGTTAGTACAGACTGGGTTACTGTTACCAGATAACACAGTCACTAGATAACGTGACAAGTCATGACTAATAAACATAGGTCTAGTCATAATATTTGGAGAGAGGATATAACTATAGCTTATTCACAGCTTTCTCAGCTTTTTATGTTTAGGAGACGTGCTGTGCATGACAGAGTATTTTAACCCACAGGCTCCTGTTCGAAACTCGCCTAGCATATTTTAACTAACAGTTTATAAATTTGATTTTTTTGTTGTTTTGTTTTTATTTGTATAATATGTCTTGGTGCAAAACACAGACATGACACATTTTTTTTACCTTATTGAACAACCAAGTGGAGCAACAGATTTCATTCTAAATCAGATTTAGAGAACATGCAGAAGTCAAACAGAAGTCAAACAGAAGTCAAGAGGGAAATAGCATTTACTTCTGAAAATGTACCACTGGATGAAGGGGAGTATGATGATGAGCAGTGGCAAACAAGGCTCGATACTCTGGATGGGAAAGCCCTATGTATTATTATGAATGGGTTTATAATCTGGGTGTGTGCCTGCTGTCATGGCTGTGTGTTGTCATTCATTAAAACTGTGATATGTGGCTCGCCTGATGAGCATGTGAGACCTATATCAGCTGTATATGTTATAATAATAATGTACTTACTACTTATGGAAACCACTTTCAACCTGTACTTTCAATGGGGGTATATAAATTGTCAGTGAAGTGTTTTGAACACACTACAACCAAAATGCTGTCAGGTTTCGGGTCCACAAAATTTGCCCTGGAGCTGTGAGGCAGCATCACTAGGTGCTGTACCACGATGCCAAATTTTACTATTAAATACTTCACTACGCATGAAAGACAGCAAATTTAAGATGTAAATTAGAACCAGTGCCATACTACCATTACTTACTCCCACTACTGCAGGTTTGGTGGCAATATGGATTTGAAATGCATCATGACCTGATTGCTTTTTCATTTTTATAACCTTCCACCTGTCGTCCAATCTAAATGCTAAGTGTCAAAGGCACTCTATCTGAAATTCTGCAGTCAAAATAAACCCTAAAACACCTCTGTGAAACATTTTAAGTGCAATGTTTATGCTTTAAGAAAGTAGGTTTGGGGAAGATTTAAAAAAACCCAGAAACAACAACAACAAAATATTTTCCCACAGAATCGGCACTGCCAGAAGATCTCCTATGGTAGTGCAAGTTTATTAAAAATATCAAAACAGGCAATCAAATGAGAAATGAAAAGCAAGCAGGGTCAGATGATCTACAAACAGAGTACATTAGTCTAGGGCAATCTTCAACTATATAACCATAACTGTCAAAACAAGGATGTTAATCTGTCAGAAAGCAAAAAAGAGACTTTACACAGATCAGTAAAATGTTTTATTACTTTATTGGGATACCTCTGAATAATCAGTTGGAAAGTCACTACACAGAACAATAGGTGGAGGATAACGGCAAAAGGCTGTTGATTCATTTACATTGTTACACTACATAATTATTCAGTTGAATTTAGTTTGATTTGTGTACTATGTTTATTAATGTGCATTGTTACACAGTAGCTTTACTGAGATATATACCTGCTGCATATGAATTTAGTGAATGTAAAACATATAGATATATATAAACTATATATAACTTTAATCCAAAATGAGCATAGCTAAGGCAACAGTGGCAAGAAAAAACTTCCTTAATGACATGAGGAGGAAACATTGAGATGAGCCAGACTTGTAAGGGAGCCATCCTCATTTGCATACTGTGCATGGTGTGAACAGTGTAATTATAGTATATGACTTGTTGCCATAAATGAGACCTATATATTTATAAAATAAAGTGCAATTTTTACATGGTTATCGCTATTTCATAAACCAATGCCAGAATGTAATCACCTACATTGTTCTTGTTAATACAAAATGTTGTACATGTAATTGATATATCTTTTTAAAATCATTGATATGAAAAATGAAACAAAATGTTTATATAAACTTTCAATAAAACTTTATAACTGAAGGTACAATTTACAATGCATGAAGGTCAGCTGGTCTAAACCAATCGACATAGGGTACAACTTTTGTTCACTACATTTTAGTGTGCTTCACAATTTTGTAGTACACTACAAAATGAATGTAATTTACAGGTAAGTATTTAGGCAACACTTCAAAATGGCTGATTTTCTATATAGTGGACTATATAGTGGGTGAGTTGACATGTGATTAGTCATGTGATAAATATAAAGCTTTGTGGCTTGAGTTTGTAGGTTTTTTATTTGGGTGAGGATCTTGTGAAATGGAAATTGTGTTTGAAGTGGGGGAGGCACTGACATTACCACAGCAGAATAAGAATGCATGTATTCAAGTACTGAAATAAGGATTTCAGGTTAGCCAGTTTATTAACATGGTGTCGAACTGTTGCCATGTCGGCAGGTATTTTGCATTGCTAGTTTTCAGATTCATATACCCGAACCACAGAAATAGCTTTTGCACACTCATGAGCTTAATTATTACCAAAGATTAATATACTTTAATAAAGAATGACAAAAAAGGTTATCTAAAGTCAAATACAGCAGATCAATGTAAAATTCAACCATTAATCCCAGCTGACGTCAGGTTGCTGTCCTATCACAGGGTTAACAACCATTCGCACTCAAAGTCACAGCTGGGCAATTTATAATAGCCAGTTGACCTAATCCTCATGTCTTTTGAAACTGGAATGCCTGAAGGAAAGTCTCACAGCCTCAGGGTGAACATGCAAACCTCACACATCAAGGCCCGAGTCAGCCATAAGGTTAAAACCTAAAATCTTGCTGTTAGGTGAGATAACCACTGCAACACTGTGTGTACCTGAGGTATAACATTCGTGTTTTATTCATATGCTTTTTGAACAATTAACATGACTTCGTCCAAAATATCTATTATGTAACACTGCATATATCTCGATAAGTAGACATGCACCTGCTCTAGCAAGTGTCCAAAAGGATCAGATGCTGTGAAATTCTACACCTACTAGAATAGCAATACTGCAGTCTAATTATTTATGAAAAAAAAATATCATGATTTACTGCAGGTTTCTGGCTCTCAAATAATTACATCATTTCATAAACACAGAAAGACAATGCACTCATTAAGTATGGAGGCTTTGTACATCCTTTCTAAGCAATCCGATGTGTCATGAGTCCTAACAGTGTGCCAGATATGGCAAGAAGACCATATATTTCCATGAATTCTATTTCAATTTTATCTTATCTCATCTTAAATGCTAAAAGAATTCTTTGTATTGAGCAAATATATGTATCAGTCAGAATTAATGACCTCTTGATCCCCAGAGTCAGATTTTAGCAGAAGAAGCAAACATATTGCTTTGAAAATGTTAAAAAAGGCATGAAGTTACAGATGATACATTCCCATTACATTTTAAACAAAATCATATTTTATTTTCATCTTTTACATTTTCAGAGTAATAGAAGAGGAAAAAGGGCCATAGCTTCATGTTTCATGCCTTTTGGAAATCATTTTATCTTTTGCATTCCACTGTGCATATATATATATATATATATATATATATATATATACACACACACACACACACACACACACACAGCGCATAGCGTGCAGTGAAGACTATAAACCACCTCGTTTGTCTAAAAGGGCATTGGGAACCAAAAAAATAATTTTATTCACGTATATTGTAATAATATATTATAATAAAGTATATTGTAATTTTACAAAAGCACTAAAACTACCAATTTTTCAGAAAGATTGAAAGGTGTCACAAATTAAATTTTTTTTAACTTTTGCATAGCATGAATGAACTTCAAAAAAGTTTATCACCAAACCAATCACATACGCTCTCAACAATGGAAGTGTGAGACAAGAACATATCTGTACTTATATGTACAGTTTTGAAAAATGTTCCCTCAGAAGTACACTGTTGCACGTGCACCTTGTATTTAAAAAAAAAGTGCCTGGCACACTCAACACATAACAATAAAGAGCAACAGTTTACCAAAGTTTTATTGGATTTAACATAGAACTTAGGATGACTATTTTCTATCCAAAAGAAAAATAAAGAAAAAACTAAACAAAACAAAAAATAACCATGTGTTTAAACCAAGAAATCATATGTCAGACAAAACGAAGTTGCCAGGGAAGCACCAACCTTTCAGGACCGATGAAACCCAATATAATTTTCCAAGCAAGTGAAGGCAATTCTTGATTAGGCGGGAGTAGCCAGCGATGAGGAACTGAAAAACACCAAAACAAGCAACCTGAAGGCAGGTCCTAATCAGACAAACATAAGGCCCAGGGCCATGACAATGGATAAGAAAAGAAGCAACACATTTGTACTATTTCAGCACTAAGGTCCAATTTTGCAACATGCCTTCATGTGAAAGAATTCTTTTGTGAGTGCATGTCATGAAGGGGAAGCAAAAGTTTGCTTACATTAAAGGGGTTTGGAAAACAATATTTTCTTTCCCTCATTAAATGCAGATTTTAAGGCATATACAGAATTTATAAATATAATTTTTTTTTTTTTTTTTCGTAGACAAGATAAGTCTAGATAAGTCTATACATATGATCCTGCAACTTCTGACTGGTTTGGTGTTAGACAGTCTAATATATCATCTGGCTATTTCTATCAGGTTCATGGTCCAATTAAGTGAGTGCAGCAGGAACAAGGAAGATCCCTTTTTTTGTGCTGACCTTCCATTGTGTGCATGGTTATCCACCTCACCCTTTGCCAGTGTACCTACAATTAAGTGGTTTTAAAAGAGGGTGGATGACCAATATGAATGATGCAGTATGTGCATCAGTGTCTTCAGCGACATGAATTTGGAAACATGTTGGAAACATACATTTATGAAAGGGATAAGCAGGAAGGTCTGAGTTTGAGTCCCAGGCTTGGCGAGGTTCAGTTTGCATGTTCACCCTGTGCTTGCTTGAGTTTCCTGCAGGTGTACAAGTTTCCTCCCATAGTCCAAAGACATGTGTATTATGTTAATTGGCTGTTCCAAATTGCCACTGGGTTTAACTGTGAATAGTTGTATGTGTGTTTGCCCTCAATGGACTGACAAGCCATTCAGAGTGTACTCCGCCTTCACCCAAAGTCAGCTGAAATAGGCTTCACCCTCCCCATGACCTTAGCAGGATTAATCATTTTGGCAAATGAATGAATGAAGAAGACTAGATGTGAGAATTTAGGGTGCTCCGATCTATCCGATCTATCCGATCTGCGAAGGGCAACATTGAACTTCGTAGAGTTTAGCCTGCTAAATATTCACTGAAACAAGAATTTATTTTTTTTGCTTTTTCTAAGGAGACCTGCAGGATAAAGGAATAAAACAAGCAAGAAAAACAAAAAGAATGTTCACCATCAAAAATATTTGTGTTGTGTAGTGTAGTGACAGTACAATTTTCTGGAGATCCGTGGTTTTACTACGGTAACACTAACCGCATACCACCAGTGCCAGGTAAGCATCTAAGAAACGAAAATATTTAGGGGTAATATGTTAAAAACATCATAATTTGATCTTTGAATTACAATTCTAAAACAGGATTTTTTTATATTAGGGTTCTGCTGACATATGGCAACCCGTAAGGTACTTTGCGATGCAATGTCCCAATGTGGAGTGGCCTGGCTAGCTGTCCAAGGTGTACTCTGCCCTCGCCCAGAGTCAGCTGAGATTGGCGCCAGCCTTCCCGCGACCCTAATTAGGATTAAGAGGTTCAGAAAATGAATAAATGAATAGATTATGACATCTGCTCATAATGCACTTAATGTTTACATCAAACACTGGAAATGGGAAAAAATAATCTTGGTGACTTTGACAATGCAAATTTTGTTGGTCAGATGGCTGGTTTGACAGTAGACACTGAGTGAATGCATTTCTGTATAGGATAGATACAAATACCCACTCCTAATAAAATCTTATTTATATTGTATGCAATTAATTTTTAACCCTGAAAAAAAATCCACCAATGTAAGAATTAGATGTAGAGAAATGCATACGATTCTTGCATACTATGCTTGCTGTTAGTTTATTTTATTTTTTGTATACTATCTTGGTGGTATTTTGTTGTTTGGGCAGTTCTCTGAACTATCTGCAGTGCCACTGAGTTGAACCTTGAGGGATGGCGTAGGCTGCCCAGAGCCAATTAGATAAGAATATAACTCACTTCAACTTCGTCAGCACCTGAAATTATCCATGTCTTAGGTCAGATTTTCCGATTCCCATGAGAAAACCTCAATATAATGAGCAGAGGTGGGTTAATCCTTGACAATTTGAGCAGGTTTAATGGCAATATTTCCCTGCAAATAGATTAATACCGACCCTTTCTCCACTGCCCTCTGCAGTATATGACTGGCAGCTCAGTAAAGAAAAAAAAATAATAAAATGGTCTCAAGGGAAAATGAGGAAGAACTTGTTACCTCTAAATTGACAGAGGACTGCAGTTCCACATTGTGAGCCATGAAGCTAATGTTTATGTCTGCCCCTGACTCAGTGAACACAGCGACTATTACTGTGCCTGATTTATGTGTGAAACACTCTTAAATTCCCCTTAAAATAACTATATATAGTACATAAAAATAGAAAAAATACATACACTAAAATAAAGTTCTAACTTTATATACAAGTCTGTTTTCATGCAATGCTGGAGCTTGTGCAACTTTGCTTATAATTGTGTGACTTTGAGAAAGGAGAACAGCACATTTTGAAAGACAAATTAAGATTGTTACTATATGTTTTTAATCCTTTCTTGTACATTCACTTGAAAAAATTATACCCTCACCCTCAAAAAAGTCATTGTGGAGGCACTTTGGCCAACTCTTCTTTACAGCATTGCTTCAGTTTACTGATGTATGAGGACATATTTTACAACAGAGTTGAAGATTTTCTGGTGTACTTGGGGTCATTGTACTGTTGCATGACCCAACCGCAGTCAAGCTGTAATGGCCAGAGAAATGGCCTCACATTTAACGATAGTATACTTTTGTATACAGAGGAGTTCAGTGTTGACTTAATGACTGCAAGGTGCAAAACAAGCCCAAATCATCACCTGCCTACTTGAACCAGTGTATCTCGGGTACACCCTTGGTCGAGCACATGGATACTGACGTGTGCCCTGTGCCTGTAGTATCAACGTCACTTCCTAAAAGAGAATCAGAAGGTATTGTTTGTTTAATTCAGGTTTGACACAACTGTACGCTGGCTTTTATATAAAATCTTCCACCGCAAAAGAGGGTCTCTTTTGGTCTTTTGGTGATCTGCTATAGCTTACATTTGCTTTGCAATAACTGAATAATTTAGGTGTAAATTAGTGAAACAACAGAAATAAAGAATCACAAGGATGGTTTCAAATTGTTATCATTTTCTCACAGATAGCTTGCATGGATCAAAACCTATTGAGGTGGAACCTGAGACCTCATATACAGAACCTGCCAGCAGGACCTCCCCTCATGCCTCTATGCCCTGTTTCCCTCAACTAATCTTGAAGGCAGTCTTGGGCAACCACAAACGAATCACCCAAACAGTAGCAATGATGGGCACAATTTCATATACACTTAAATAATTAAAACAATTAAAATAAAGCATGCACTGAAACTAGTATTGTTTTAAGTGATTTAAAATGTTTGCTGTAGTGTTATAAATGCCATAAATGTAATTATTGCATACTTTTCCAAACAATCAATTCCTGACTTACTATAGATCAGATCATGATTGGTAGACCAGCAACAGAACAAAATTCTATCCTGACTGGAAAATGTTAGTGTTAAGTATAAAGAAATTTAATATCCTCCAGTCTAGTGAGAGGGCACATTTGATCGATGCCTGTGATATATACGTCCCCTGTGATATAGGAGTATGGGTATTTGTTGCACAGCTTCATGTATACAGCTCATGGCAGCTAAAACCATCTTATATCTTATAAGATATATATATCTTATATAAGATATCCGTCAATCTCAGTGTATTAATCCACATGGGCCTATGTAAATAGTATTATCAATTACTAAGTAAGCCCCAGTTTGTAAATAACATGATTGATATGTCATGAAGTGATATTTATTTGCACAATGCTTTGTATCATAATTAAAATGAATATTTAAAAAGTTTAACATGATAAAAAAATTAAACCTCTTGATATATTATAAATTGGAAAAATTTAAGAAAATTAAAAAAAGGAAAATAGTAGCGATTTAGCAACATTACTTTGCCACTTATACAGTGGCTTGCAAAAGTATTCATTACAACCACAAACGTAAATGTATTTTATTGGGATTTTATGTGATAGACCAACACAGAGGGGCTCATGATTGTGAAGTGAAAGGAAAATTATGCATGATTTTTAAAATTTTTTACAAATAAAAATCTGAAAAACGTGGCATGCATTTGTATTAAGGCTCCCAAATCAATACTTTGAAAAAAAAAAAAATAACTTTTGCTGCAATTACAGCTACAAACCTTCAGCCCATTCTTCTTTGCCAAATAGCTAGTGCTCTGTCAGATTGGATGGAGAGCATCTGTGAAAAGCAATTTTTAGTCTTGCCACAAATTCTCACTTGGATTGAGGTCTGGACTTTGACTGGGCCATTGTAAGACATGAATATGCTTTGATGTAAAACATTCCATTGTTGCTCTGGCTGTAGGTTTAGGGTTGTTGTCCTGCTGGAAGGTGAGCCTTTGCCCCTGTCTGAAGTCTTTTGCAGACTCTAACAGGTTTTCTACCAAGGTTGCCCTATGTATGGCCATCTTCCCATGTCTCCGTGAAAAGCATCCCCACTGCATGATGCTGCGATCACCATGTTTCACGGTGGGTATAGTGTCTTTAGGGTGATGTGCAGTGTTACTTTCCGCCATACAATGGTGTGAAAAAGCGTTTGCCCCTTCCTGATTTCTTGTTTTTCACACTCAGATGTTTCAGATCACCAAGGAAATTTAAATATTAGTCAAAGACAACACAGTAAAGTTATTGCAAAATTCAGTTTTTAAATGAAGGTTTTTATTATTAAGGGAGAAAAAAATCAAAACCCACATGGCACTGTGTGAAAAAGTGATTGCCCCCTAAACCTAATAACTAGTTGGGCCACCCTTAGCAGCAACAACTGCAATCAAGTGTTTGCAATAAATTGCAATGATTTTTTTTCAGTGCTGTGGAGAAATTATGGCCCTTTGCAGAATTGTTGTAATTCAGCCACATTTCAGGGTTTTCAAGCATGAACAGCCTTTTTAAGGTCATACCACATCATCTCAATAGGATTCAGGTCAGGACTTTGACTAGGCCACTCCAAAGTCTTCATTTTGTTTTTCTTCAGCCATTCAGAGGTGGACTTTCTGGTGTGTTTTGAATTGTTGTCCTGCTGCAGAACCCAAGTTCGTTTCAGCTTGAACTGTTCATGAACAGATTGCCAGACATTCTCCTTCAGAATTTTTTGGTAGACAGCAGAATTCATGGTTCCATTTATCACAGCAAGTCTTCTAGGTCCTAAAGCATGAAAACAGCCGCAGACCATCACACTACCACCACCATATTTTACTCTTACTGTTGGTATGATGTTCTTTTTCTGAAATGCGGTGTTACTTTTACATCAGATGTAATGGGACACACACCTTCCAAAAACTTTTGTTTCAGCAGTCCACAGAGTATTTTCCCAAAAGTCTTGGGGATCATCAAGATGTTTTCTGGCAAAATTGAGACGAGCTTTAATGTTCTTTTTGCTCAGCAGTGGTTTTCGTCTTGGAACTCTGCCATGCAGGCCATTTTTGCCCAGTCTCTTTCTTATGGTGGAGTCATGAACACTGACCTTAACTGAAGCAAGTGAGGCCTGCAGTTCTTTGGATGTTGTTGTGGGGTCTTTTGTGACCTCGGATGAGTCATCGCTGCGCTCTTGGGGTAATTTTGGTCGGCTGGCCACTCCTGGGAAGGCTCAACCCTGTTCCATGTTTTCGTCATTTGTGGATAATGGCTCTCACTGTGGGTTGCTGGAGTCCCAAAGTCCAGAAATGACTTTATAACCTTTTCCAGACTGATAGATCTCAATTACTTTCTTTCTCATTTGTTCCTGAATTTCTTTGGCTCTCAGCATGATGTCTAGCTTTTGAGAATCTTTTGTTCTACTTCACATTGTTAGGCAGGTCCTATTTAAGTGATTTTTTAAATGAGAACAGGTATGGCAATAATCAGGCCTGGGTGTGGCTACAGAAATTGAACTCAGGTGTGATAAACCACAGTTATGTTTACGTTTTATTTTTATGTTAAGGTTTAAAAACCTTCATTTAAAAACTGCATTTTATGTTTGCTTGTGTTGTCTTTGACTAATATTTAATGATCTGAAACATTTAAGTGTGACAGACATGGAAAAAAAAAAAAAAAGTAATCAGGAAGGGAGCAAACACTTTTTCACATCAGTGTATATAGCATTTTGTAGTTAAGCCAAAAGGTTCACTTTTAGTCTCATCTGACCAGAGCAGCTTCTTTCCTCCTTACCACTTTTCCATACTGGCTAGATTTGTGCAGTGCATGACTAATCGTTGTCCTGTGGACAGATCCTCCCCCCACCCTCGAGCTGTGGATCTCTGCAGCTTCTCCAGAGTTACCTTGATAAATTACAAGTTACCTTGCTTCTCTGATCACTGCTCTCCTTGCTCGGCCTGTCAGTTTAGGTGGACAGCCATATCTTGGTTGGTTTGCAGTTGTGCCATACTCATTCTAGTTTTGGATGATGGGTTAAACAGTGCTCCATGAGATGTTCATAGCTTGGGGTTTTGTAGTAACCTTTTGTAAACCTATGTTTTATACAGTACTTTAATTTCTCCACAATTTTATCCCTGACCTGTCTGGTGGGTTGCATGGGCTTCATGATGCAGTTTGTTTACCCCTATTCTCTAACAATTTACTCTAAGTATTTATACTAAGATTATGTTACACCTGTGGATTGTATTTACTAATTAGGCAACTTCTGAAGGCAATTGGTTGTAATAAATAGGATTTTTGGGGTTTTCAAGTAAATTGGGTAAAAGCAAATACACTCCACACTTTTCACATTTTATTTGTAAAAAAAAAAAAGATAAAAGATTTTCCTTAGTCTTCATTATTATGTGTAACTTTGTGTTGGTCTATCACATAAAATCTGATAAAATACAGTTACATTTGAGGTTGTAACCTGAAAAAATATGGAAAAATTTCAAGGTGTATGAATACTTTTGCAAGCCACTATATGTGTGTAAGGATTTTTGTTTGTGTTCATAAATTCTGTTTATACCTAAGAACAAATCCTAGTTAAGAAAACATTGATGAATGCCAGAATCTTTGTGAAAAGTGCGTAAGTGATATTTAAGAAGAAATTTCGATTTAAGAATGGTTGGGGAATGAGAGTAATTTTTTAAAGCATTTTTTTCTTTCTCTGATGAGGGAGAATGACCTGCTGGCATTATGCATTTCCCCAGTTTCTGTTTAAAAGCCAGGTAGCTGTACTCGGATAGCTCAAGGTGACAGCATCTGATGTACTGGGGTTTAGTTCAGGAGAAGAAAAAAAGATCCTTTCCAATTAAGGTTGTGAGATCAAATTGCAGAATTTACAAGCTGCCTATGTCCTTGAGCAAAGCCCTTAACCCTCAGCTGCTTAGTTAAAAAAATACAAACAAGAAAAATGTAAGTCGTCCTCTGG
The DNA here is from genome assembly GCA_028564935.1 of Neosilurus hyrtlii. Taxonomy (NCBI): domain Eukaryota; kingdom Metazoa; phylum Chordata; class Actinopteri; order Siluriformes; family Plotosidae; genus Neosilurus; species Neosilurus hyrtlii. Next base: position 10,526,855 of record JAOUQZ010000049.1, on the reverse strand, counting down.
ATAAGGAGGTCTGTCTCCTGGATAAGGAGGTCTGCCTGTATTATTATGGCAAGCCTGGTTGACTGTAATTTGTGTGTTAAACTATTAATAAATTTGATTTTTATCATTCATCACCATAACTTATCTCCCTGACAGGGAAGATGATGGGTGAGTACTTTATTGAAAATTCCTCGTTGCATTATGAATGTTATTGAAGACAAAATAATAACTACCAAGATGAAGCTTAAATAATTACAGCTATAAGACTTTCATATGGTGATGGTAGATTCATACTTAGCAATAAACCTTTCAGCATCTCACAAGTTTTGACAGGAATCTTGCACAAACCCTTAGGCATTGCCTTATAAAATATTTATTAAATCCTTTTTTTTTTTTTTGAATTTTGGAATACTGTGAAACCATATACAGTATTTATTAAAAATTTCGTAAACCTCTAGTTATATGTCCATGTTTTATTTGCTTTATAAACCATATGTTCCACTGGTTCTATTCAAATGTAGTAATGGAAAGTATTATTACTTGTCAAGTTGTTGTTTTACCTTTACTATATCAGGTGAGAGGCATGCAAAAGAACCATTGCTGTCGTTTGTTAAGGAGTAGGCCACTGAGTTGCCATCAGCGTGTTTCTGCCCTGCAATGGCCTGACGAGCTGTCCAGGCTGTGCTCTGCACTTGTGTCAGCCTCCCCGTGACCCTAATTGGTACTAAGCAGTTCAGAAAATGAATAAATAAATGAATATTTTTTTAAAGTTTCAGGTGAACTGTTGTTTCTGATGTCCCTCATGTTCCAGTTTTCCAGTTAAATTTCTGGCATAACCTTTAAAAATACAAACCAAGCCACTGTTTCTTGAGTTAAATTTTCTTGAGAAAACTTTAGTTAATACTTGTGGAAAATGGTTCCAGTAACAGTGCTTATAACTTATAGTTTAAGTTAAAGCTGGAATTCATTTATTTATTTATTTTTGCTAACATGACATACTGCATTTTGCTGTCATAAAATAAAGCCCAAAATACTTTGTTAGGCTTCTGTGAACCTAAATGATTTTAACTCTGTGCAATTGTGCCTAATATATTTGCAGGTTAATTAAGGTAAAATGAGTCCAAAAGCAAACAGTCACTGAAAGTTTGGCCGTCTCTATAGTCATTGACATGGAATTGACCCCCAGGCAATTACTGTACTTTTCAAATAAAAAGAGCACAGATGTTCACTTGAGCTCACCGTTTATGACAGAATGCTTTGCTAATTAATATTATGCAAATAATTTTGCACAGAAATATTGCAGAGGGGAAAATGCCAATTATGGATTATAATGGTTGAAGATACAAAGAATTCATTTTCCTCTCCAAATTATTCTAATTAAAAAAATCAACAAAACATACAAACTATTTTTATTTTATTCTTTTTACTTGAATGTCATTATCTTATTACTTGTAGAATATAAAGCCATTTTAAATAATAGAGGAGGTATCAGGAAGAAGTGAAAACGAATGCACAAATGGAAATGCTGAACCCATCACCTTCAGTAGTTATAAGGAAAACTGTGAATTTATTTAGTTGTCATGTCTTATTATAATTTTGCCTTGAGCTATATGAAGTGCTATACAGCTTACACATGCAGCTTTACTTGTTTTCCTTGGATAGAATTTGTATCAATACTGCTGTAATAGAACTGCATTCTATTACAGTTATCTTGCTTATGGCAAATGTTTCATCGAAATGTTTGAGTCTTTTATTATGCAAGACTGGGTATTATTAAACTTCTATCAGTTTTTTTTTTACTGAAAATTCCTTTCAGTCAAATATATGCACTGAAGATCTCTAAATCTCACACTATATCACAACAAATCACTGGTTTCTGTATCTGTCAGTATGTTCTTTGTGGGAAAACCATTACCTGCATCTCCAAGCATATTATTGATGTATTATTTTACTTACGAGTGAAAAAGGAATAGTTACAGTATGTGTGGGTGAGCTATAAAAATACACCCAACAATATACTGAGAAAAAAGACACAATACTTATCTATTCTTGGAACAGAGTTTGGATAGTGGGCTGGACAGTTGGATAGGAAGCAAGCAACTACAACTAAGTCTCAAATAGTGAAATCATTAAATTTTAGGTGCAAATATTTCTTATATATATATAACTTTTAACAAGCAAGTTACAGTACAGCCATAACATACAGCTACTGAGAGTTTAAATAAAAATCCACCATACCATATATTATTAATAATCCACCATACCATATACTGCAATATATTAATGTGTTTAGCAATTTGTTGGTTGGCACTTTATTTCTGTTATTAAAATAAGAAGTTAGCGGTTATCTGCCCCTCTGATGTCACATAAAGACATTGCTAGCACAGTTACAAAGGCTTTTAACAGGAGGAAAAAATTCCAACAAATGTCAAACCTAAGTTAAAAATAGGACACCACCTAAAAACAAAAGTGCTTCTTTTCTTACTTCAGCAGCACTCCGTGCCATATTAATGAATCCAATTTAGAAAAAGTGAGGACAACAAATATCGGATACACATCCTCAAAATGCAATGCAGGTGCAATCAAGTGAAAAAGTAAGCATATTGTATGGAATTTATTTTTGCTAAATTGGGCAATACTAGCTTCTGACAAGGGTATACTCAACCTTTTCCACAAAAGAACATTACATTCATGTATATTTTGGTTAAATAAATCTGGTTAAAAAAAAAATTCTTCCCTTGAGTTTTGTGCAAGTATATCACCCAAGTCTATCACCTCTAGGCACTGTATTAAAGAAGGTGGAATATTTTCTTGTTCAAATATGTGTAAAAAAAACAAATCAGCAGTTTCCACTAGATGTAAGTTGGAGTAAAAATTCAGCAGAATTTTAAAACACTGTATAGACGAGGAGGTACAGGTGGATACAGTGGTTCTTAAAAGTTTATGGACTCCTTTTCAAATTTATATATATATATATATATATATACACACACACACACACACACACACACACACACACACACACACACACACAC
>JAOUQZ010000049.1:10508101-10523741 GCA_028564935.1 Neosilurus hyrtlii | reverse complement strand
CACACACACACACACACACACACACACACACACACACACACACACACACACACACACACAGACACACACACACACAGACACATGTCCATGATCCTACTGTGCATGTCTTTGGACTGTGGGTGGAAATTGTAGTACCCAGAGGAAAGCCACACAAGCACAGGGAAAACATGAAAACACCACACAGAAATGCTGGAGCCTGGAACTCGTACACAGGACTTTCTTGCTGTGAGAACATTTCTGTTTTTAAAACTGTGCAATTATTATTATTATTATTATTATTATTATTATTATTATTATTATTATTATTATTACTGTTGTTGTTTTTCTCAAACTCAGCATTTCCATTAAACTACTAAGCCCTGATTGATTGCTGTTCTTATGAGCTCAGTTTGCCAATTAGATCCATACACACAAGTATTTGATATTTGATTAGTCAAATTGGGGAGACCAAACCACTGTATTCCATAGTTTTGTTTGGGTGCATTTTTCCATTAGTTCTGCACAAATGAAATACAAATCAATTTGGAACAAGAAGTAACTTTACTTCTGATGCGCACTAACAGCACTGCAAAATTACTTTTCTGTTCTTTAGAGAGTTTACAGTGATGTGCCTCATTTAGTTGGATGAAATTTAAAGGAATGAAGATATTTCAAGAACTAAGACTGCTAAGTCGCCACCCTTATTTTAAAATTCACAAATTTTCACACCAGTTGGAATGTAAAAGTTAATAAGAATTTAGTTTTATGAGAAACTAAAAAAGGTTTTGGGTTCAAGTCCTTGGCTCGGGTGTTTCTGTTTGGAGTTTGCATGCTCCCCCTGCACTTGCTTGAGTTTTCTGTATGTACTCCGGTTTCCTCCTATAGTCCAAAGATATTAGGTCAAGTGGCTACTGTAAATTTCCCATAGATTTGAATGTGGGTGTGGTCATTTTTGTTGGCCCACAGTAGACCAGTGACTTGTTCCTGGTGTACCCAGCCTCTTGACCAAAGTCAGTTGGCTTTGCTTCCAGTTTTTCCTGCAAGCCTGATAGGATATGTAGTACACATAATGAATGAATGTCTGCAGGAATATACCCGCTAGTGAAAGTGAGTATATATAAAATTAAAAACACAGGAGTAAACAAGTAGTCAAACACAATGGGCATGCTGTTACTGGAAAACATTCAACAGCAGGGTAGTGCGATGTAGCCAGACACAAAGCAGCTACCACTCTGATGTTGATTATTTTGCTTTAACATCATGTGTTTTTGTTCATCCCTTTCTTCCTCACTGGAGACCTTTTCACATAACAATTATAAAACTCTCTGCATTAGTTGTTGCCATAAAAATATCTTAGCACATTATTATAAAACAGTTATTCGGTTTTCCTTCAGTAAACGCTTCTGTGACAAAAAATTACCAACACCCCCTGAATGATAAAACTTAAGAATTCTGCACTGTGGTATTAAATCTATATGGAATTTAAACGTTTTTGTTTTGTTGCAGTTGTCAGATTAATATGACTGCTTTCTCATAACAAGAAAACATTTTACATAATTTAATCATAGCTAAAATTACACTAACTACGGATTTTGCTAATTGGTAAGCATATTAATCTGGACCTTACCATCACAGTTGACTTTTTAAGACCAGCAGAATGTTTTCTGGAAGTTACATTTCTAGGAAATTGTCATTCCTCGCATTGTATTCACATCCCTACTAAACTACATAAAATTATTATTGAACAGATATTATTGTGCATAGTGGTCAGAAATGGGAATGACAATACACACTATTGGAGAGCCATGGGCAGAGGAATCACACTGTCTCATGTTCTGGGAAGGAGGAGAAACAGCAGATGGACAGATCATGACAAGGTTGTCAGATTAGGTTAGTGTAAATTACCCCTAATCTGCCACAATATTGTTTAATAGCAAAGTAAATCTAATACATTTATGTAAAAAGAGGCAAAGTGTGAATGCAGTATGCCAGTGATATTGCTGTATTGCTAATATATTTCCTAAGCTCCCGTACAGATCTCAAACTTGGATCCCTCAAGCTACAGTTTCTAAAAATGCTTATAATCAGTTAATTACCTTAGTTCTGATCACACTTAGGTGATTTATATTACTTTTGCTATGTCACTAAAGGCCTGGAGCAGGATGCATATGCAATAAAAAAGATTATTTGGATAAATATAGGCAGACAAATCCAAATAGGCAGATGTTTCAGGTGATCAGCAAACAGGACACCATAGGCAATGTCAAAACGAGGAAACCAGATGATAATGAAAATTAAAAAAAACATAAATTCAGACTCACAATAGACAACGTTTGGCAATGAGTTAAACCTACTGAGCAGTTAATTCACAATTAACTAGTGAAATAAGTGTCCTTCTCTAATGTAGATAATTATGTGGATACTTAACCACAAACTCATTTAAGGAAAGGTGCATCTAAAATAGCCTTGATTACATAGAACAGTAACAATGCACTAGATATGGTCATAAGCTCCTGTTGATTATGTTGTTCATTTTTGATTAAGTGCTTACCTGCTAATGAGGTGTTAAGTTCGTTAAAAACTATAAAGCCAATCATTATTATATCAGATTTTTTTGGAGTTAGCATTATATGCCACTCCAACATAAAACATTGTGCACTGTAATATTTTGTGGGACTTAGCTTTGATTACAGCATGCATTCATTGTGACATTGATTCGAGAAACTTGTGCAATGTCACAACTTTTATTTCAGTCCAGAGTATTAGTTTTTAACTTGTGATCTTGTGTTATACTTGTATACTTGAATTGAAGGCAGCTGGGCTTTTTTTTTTTTTTTTTTTTGGAAGACATTTTAGCTGAAACATCTTCAAAATTGAAGTCCAATTACCTTCAACTTAAGCACTCAAGTTGGTACTCTGTATTGTCCTGAACCTCTCTTTCACCTTTTGAGCCCATGTTTTATATCCATTCCATCAGAGAAGTAAAACAAAATGATGGGATAACCTCATCATTCAGTACATTCAGATCAATTTTATTGCTACTGTTCAGCCTTGACCTGACCTTCTAAAGCAGCCCCACTTCATAACATGGTCACTCAAGAAGTCATTTTTCTGACTGCATTTCTTGCATGAAGTTGACAGTTGAGCACTATTCTTAACCCAATATTGGTAATTTCAGAAACCTCCATAATCATTTTATTTGCTTGTTGCAGGCCAAAAATTTGACCCTTCTGAAACACAGTGACATCTTTCAAACAACCATAGGATATGAATTTTGCCATGGTTGTTTAAGGAATAAGAATGTACTCAATGTTAAGGTGAAAGGTTAAGGTGAAATAACATGTTGTCAAGTGAAACATATTAATCACTGCAGTAATTACACATATAAAGGGCTCTTTCCTAGTTGCTTATTCAGATCCAGCTGGCAAATCTTTTTGTAGGGCATTGCTGAACCTTCTCTGAGCTTGTTAGATGTATTACTCCCCGTTTATTTCCGTATACTGTGTCATATGTGGGTGATTGCAGATAAGGCAACAATCTAAACCCTTTTTGTTCTTTGTGTTGCTGAGGCATGTTTGTGCATCTCTCAGCTGTGGCCCAGGAACTGTTTAACATCCTTTGCATTTGGCATTAACACTGTGCTGATCTATGGAAAAGAGGGAACTGGCCATGCCTCACTATTAGGAATTTATGAGTTTTGCCAGCATTCATTACTGGCATAGCCTGCAGGCAAAACAAAGAGAGTGTCTTGGCTCTGTCCTTCTTATGGATCCCTAAGGGGTCAATGGCACAGCGGTCACCTGCACAAGCTAACAGAGAGAGAGAGAGAGAGAGAAAGAGAAAGAGAGAGATGAAGGCAGTTCACTGCTTTGAAGCAGTGCTGGGATCAGGATGAGTTGTGGCCTGTCTAGATAACAGAGTGACCACAGAAGAACAGTTATCCAATGCAGTGTACTGTAAATGTGATTTATTTTGTGCTGTTTAACACATCATAAAGAGTCATGCAGTCAGAAATTGAAAAAATGTATACTACTCCCTTGCAGCTGTATAAACCTGCTCTCTCAAAATAATTTTTATAGTGAACAGCAGCAGTGGCTCAATAATGACAAATCTTTTAACATAATTTATTCAAGAGGCTATCACATGTGGGTGGCACAGTGGAGTAGTGGTTAGTACTTCCACCTCACAGCAAGAAGGCCCTGGGCTCAGCAAAGGTGTTTCTGTGTGGAGTTTGCACATTCTCCCTCTGCTTGTGTGGGTTTCCTCCAGGTACTACGGTTTCCTCCCACAGCCCATAAGACTTACTGGCTGTTCCAAATTGTTCCCCAGTTGTAAGTGCAAGTGTGAATAGCTGTAGGTGTGTTGGCACTGTAATGGACTGGCGAGTTGTCCAGGGTGTACTCTGCCTTAGCCCAGAGTTGGCTGAGATAGGCTTCAGCCTCCCTGTGACCCTAGTAGGATTAAATGGTTTGGAAATGAATTGATGAATAAAAAGCTAAATTTTTGTGAATTTTAATGAGGAATTATCTAGTTGGCCGTCTAATAGGCAGTTGACTGTCAGTTATATACAGTCATGCTGCATACACATCTTGCTGTAGCTTGTTTTTAAAAGTTTTAGGTGAACCTTTGTTCAGTTGGTTTTAATACAACAAAAATGTTTACCAGATTTCTGCAAAATCTCCAGCATAACTCAATCTACAAAAGTACACCTCAACCTATACATAAAAAGATAATAAATTCAGGCATTCAAAAAGAGACTTTATATATTTGGAAAACAAGGTGACTCTAATTTTTGATGTACATTTTTGAACATTATTCACTCCATAATACCTCTTTCCCTCTCACAACCTTTACAATAGATCTGCCATTACAAGCACAATGTCTGCACTTTGCCTTTTTTGTGAGAATGTATTAAATTTCATGACACTGATTTGCTATGAAACATGCTCTTGGCAGCTGTAGAATACCTTTAAACTAGCCCAATTTGGTGTAAAAACCGTGACTTTGACAGTGCTGTTGACACGAACTGTCAAGCCCTGACCACTTTTCCTCATCCACTAAAAATGTTCAGAGAGGATTTGATTCTTTCAGTTGTGTTTATTTTTTTTTTGCCATTTTTTCCCCTTTACATTCTGCAAGTTATGCAAACGCATGCATTATACTTTATGTGTGCCATCCATGCCCAAAATTAAGGTGGTTTCATGAATGAAGCCATAACTTAAAAAAAAAAAGACTGAATCACACCCCCAGGTATTATAGTCGTGACGGAAAGTGTAAAATAGATTTTTTTTCCACTTTGAATTGAATGTCTCTGTTTCCAATGATAGACAAATAAAATAATGTATATGTGCTCATCTTGGCAGTGACATCATTCTTAGACTCGACATCTAAGGTAAATGGAGTAATGTAAATACTCTTTCATTGACTCATTTGCTGGAACACTCAATCCAAGTCAGTCCAAGGCTGTGGGGAGGCTGGTGTACATCTCAGTCCATGTTGCACAAAGGAGGAGCACACCCTGAATATATTCCTGGCCATCCTAGGGACAATACACACACACACACACACACACACAGTTTACCCGAAGGAATCCCATGCAGACCCAAGGAGAACATGCAATCCATAGAAACCCAGGACTCAAACCCAGTGACTTCTTGCTGTGAGGCAGACATGCTAACCAGTATGTCACGGTGCTGCCCCTTAATGCAAATAGCCTATTAAATGAAACAGGTGCTCTGCCCATGTGTACATACTTCCTCACTTACTTACATATTTGCCAAACTGCTTAATCCTATTAGGGTCGTGGGGAGGCTGGAGCCTACTTCAGCCGACACTAGGCGACAGCTGTGTACACCTTGAACAGCTTGGAAGACCATTGCGGGCCTATGTATACGTACATGCTTGTTTTATTGTGTTTGTTGCATTACAACTTTTGACAAATAGGTGTGACAATAGCTTGATGCAGCTGAATAGAACAATTGGGCCCCTTGCCAAGTTATTGTGCAGCATTTAGAGAGCAACTCAATCAAACAAAAGCTTATGTCATATAGTTAGCCTACTTTTCACTGTTGGTCAATCAAAAGACATTATTACTGTTTCAAAAGAATTTTAAATGTATGGAGTTGTGAATGAGGACTGAATCCTGACATATGCTGTTGAGTCATTGGAGAACAGGTGATAAATATGAAATGGGCACCAGAACACTACACCCAATTCGTCTAGTGGACATACAGTATAACACGAACAGTGAAGGTCCTTTTTTATTTTTTATTATGCATGTCTTTGTGCTTATGCTTTCTTTTGGCTTGATTATGTCTTTTAGGCTCAGGATATTACATTAATTGTTTCCTTTCCTCCTCTTCTTCTTTTTCTTCTTCTTCTTCTGTATTGGCTCTATGTACTCAGTTACCCTTCTTTATCACAGCGCTATACACTTCTTTATAACACAGGGCTAAATAATGCATTTTTCAAATTATTCACTTCAATCGACAAAGAGAATGCAGAAAACGACTGTACTATATATATATATAGCTGATAAACAAAACAACTGGAATTATTTTGTTTTGCAGACATTAACCAATATCACCAGCAAGTACAAGTATACACTAATGTACCATTCTTTATACATTATAAAATTGTATTCCTTGGGGAATTGCTGTGGAGTAAGACTAATAAATCATTGGTTATAAGTCATTGAAAAAATATATTTAAAAAAGAATAACTTTGACACGGTAAAAGTAACTCCAATTCATGTCAATTCAATATAGAACACGACCACATTGTTGCCTATTTTCCTACAACAACAAGGCCATCATTTTATTCTCTACAACACTGCATTATTTATTGTTTTATTCTGCAGCTAAGTGAATCAACTTGCATCCATAGAAAAGAGCTATGGCTGGATTGTATTCTTTGACCTTATGTATAAATCACTTTCAATAAAAGGATTTGCTAAACGAATAAAGCAAATGCAAATATATGGAAAGCTAACAAACAGAGACTGATACTGCTGTACAATATCTCCAATGCTTACCATCTCTAACTAAGTTAGAGCAGGCGAGCTGCCATAGATAATGATATCAGAAGTGAACCTGATGTGTGAAATTAAATCCTGTGGAAAGAAAACCTGTGTGGGAGATTGAAACGAGCTTCTAAATGCTATCTGTGTACATTGCTGAATGAGGATTGACGTGAACACCCTGAATAGAGCAGCAAATAAATTGCGCAATTAGATGGGATTCTGCCTGCTTGGAACCATCAGAAATAAGTGTGGCTTGCTTACAATGTGTCTCTGTGTGTGCAGGCCTAAATCTAATGGTGATATTTTCACCACCATATAATGGGGATGGATATCACAAACTAAGATAAATCCAATACAGTTTTTTGATGTAAGCTAATTTAGCCAGTATATAAGATTAATTTTCTTGAAAGAAAGAATATCAGGATTGAATTCATTCATTTTCTAAGCCGCTTAATCCTAATTAGGGCCGCAGGGAGGCTGACATCCATCTCATTCAACTCTGGGTGAGGGCAGGGTACAACCTGGACAGCTCACCAGGCCATCACAGGGCCAACTATCACACAACTATTCACACTCACACTCACGCCTACAGGAAATTTGGAACAGTCAGTTAGCCTACTGGGCATGTTTTTGTGGGAAGAAACCAGAGTACCCGGAGGAAACCTACATAAGCACAGGAAGAACGTAAATGCCCAAGCCTGCGAATCAATACCAGACCTTCTTGCTGTGAGGCAGACATGCTAACCACTATGCAACTGTGCTGCCCGCCAGGTATAAATTATTTATTAAAATCAGGAGTTATAAATCTCATTCACTTGGATTCTAACTAACTAAAATCCTGACTTAATTATTATTTTTTAATTTATTGTCGGGTCTATTACTTAGTAATTACTTTAAATCATATGAATGATAAAATAATAAATATCATTAATGTTAAAATAATTTGTGAAATTTTTTCTTGATGTCATGGAGACCATGAGGGGAAATTTTTCATCTATAATATTTTTCATCTATTTAAAGGTTCACTATGTAGTATTCATGGGGATCTGTTTAAAGAAATGGAATATAGTATATATAAATAGTTTTCACAAGTGTGTAATCACTTGTAACTGTGAATGGTTTGTTTTGTCCATCCGGGGCTGCGGTAGCGGTGCAGTATGCCAGATCAGTGAAGGAAGACCCATTCCATGTGTAGATATAAAGTAAGCTTAAGAAAACATAACGATACATTGTTACAAGTGATTACACACTAGTGAAAACTATTTATTTTTAATTTAATTTAAGAGAATGATGGTGTTCAGTATAGGTTTGTTTTTCTTTAATTTAATAATTTTTGAAACAATATATATGTTTAGCCCTGACACTTATATTGCTGCTACACTTAAGTGCTACACCCTGTATAAGTGGTTTTCTGTATCTTTTCTGATATTGTAATGGCACATTCAATTTAATGTTCATGGATATACAGTATATATTAATACTAATATAACATTCATTATAAATAATGGCATTTAGACATTCGGGTTGAAGAAATTGTACTGCCCTAACTGTAATTAGTCTTTTTTCTTGGCTTAAAAAGTTTTTCATGTTGTGTTTGTTACAAGTCTACTTCTGTATAGGTGGCCAAGAAAAAACATATGAAGTACTGCTAGAAATAATAACAAAAAAGGGAGTAACTGCCAGTGAAGCTGCTTTGTGTAACTGCTTTGGTGGTTCTAATTTTCTGAAATTTTATTCCTACACATACACATAATGCACCTAGCCTATCAAGCACAATTTTAGTAGAAAAAAAAAACTCTTAAAAGATTTGTGTGTATGACATAAACATTTAAATGTTCTTTTAGTTTGTATCACAGATTAATCAGAAACTCACCTAAAATGAAAGAAAAGTTTTTTAGCCTAACAGTTGTTAAATGAAAAATGAAAAATGGCCACACATGCACTTCCACAGATATTCCACCTGATGGCCACAGTAGGCTCTGCAACCTCAGTGCTGTTCACAACCTCACCACTAGATGCCTGTAAATTCTACACAGTGTACCTTTAAAAGAAAATAACCTTCTGTTAAAAATAACTACAGCCCATAGAACAATTCTTTTAATAACTGTCATGTAGTTTATGTGCTACATGTAAAAAGTGTTCGTAATTTTGAAATCACACTTCTGAATTTCCATCCCAAACTAGGAATATTCTGCATAATGGATAGAGTAACAAAATTTAAGCTATAATATCTTCATATTAAATCCTGCTAATCAGTGATTTTTAAGAGTGGGGCAGTGGTGGCCCGGAAGTAGGATGCTGGATTACTGATCTCAAGCTTGGGGGTTCAAGCCCCACTAGCAGGATGTCACTGCTGTCCCCCTTTCTAACTTGGTTATGACAGGCCAGCCATGTCTCTCACTGTCTGTGGTGAGAGGCATGTAAAAGAACCATTGCTGATTTTCATCAAGGGTAGGCTGCATAGCTGTCAGCGTGTTTCTGCCCTGCAATGACCTGGCGAGTTGTCCAGGGTGTCCAGGGTAAAATTGGCGCCAGCCTCCCCGTGACCCTAATTAAGATTAAACGCTTCAGAAAATGAACGAATTAATGAATTTTTAAGAGTTTTGAATGATGGGCTGAATGTAAATCACAAACAAAACAGGTGACATCCCATTTTCTTATTACTTTTGTAAACAAGGTTTAACTCGGCAACAATAAATCCTTCTGCCAAATGTTGGCTTATAAAAGGACACAATACAAGACTTTCAGAAGTTCATCCTTATAAAAGAATAAATTATGCACCCTGTAACCACAGTGGAAATATGCAGCTATTTATTACATGTGAACTAACATTTATGTGTCAGTTAGTATATACACTAAGATACAGTTATGTGTCCTGGATGTAAGACATAATTCAAGGATTTCTTTCTTACTGGAGTCTTAACAGACTAGACTATTAACATTCAGTGTAACATTAAAATAGCTACAATAAATGCAAATAAATTCTGTCTAGTATAAATAAAATGGGCCTTGCGATGGTTTGGCAAGCTGTTTATGGTGTACCCTGCCTTCATCTGGAGTCGACTCGGAATCAGCATGTTGAACAGTCTAACATTACTGGGGTAAAAATTTTATCTTGTTGTGCATGTGCAGATTGTAAAAAAAAAAAATACAATAAAAAAAAATGCAGCCTGTCAGAGAAACTGGAGAGTGTACACTCCTCTGGCCTGAAGACTTCCTGTGCTAATACATTTCACAAAGAAATGTGACTGTTAAATGCACTCACATCTGAGACTTCATAAATCCTAAGTAAGAGTCTCCTAACAAACAACAAAACATCAACAATTGCAAGTTTTCTTTGTTGAACTACTTCTTTATAAAATGCATTCATTATCTGTTATTGTTATTATTTGTTTATTCATTTATTAGTAATGTATTTATTTTATATGATTATATATTATAAGTTTATAAGTTATGCAAAATGTATACAGCAAGAGTCTGGATGTATAAGCTTTTACCAATAAAACAACAGTGTATTAAAACAAGAGCATTAATATTAATTGATATGTCATATTACATCTGGAAATACTTCCTGAGCCATAGACCGGAGCAGACATCCGGGAACTTTTATGTCACTCTGTGGTTATTGCTAGTTCTTCACGTTTACCAGAACTTTCTATTTGGATAGTGGCTAATGGAGATTACAGGTGTTTAAGAAGAAAATACATTAAAAAAACAAACAAACAACAAAAAAAATGCCATAAATGTATAGTGTCAGTGCCATATCAAAAGAGTATAAAAATAGTACTTTGGTGGCTGATGAAAGGTGTCTTAGATTTAGATATTGGTGGTTAGTACCCTTTCAGCCTACAACCCTATTGATCCCCCTCAACAGCCAAAGGTGTTATATCTTGACAAGTACTCATTGTATCTTGAGGTAAAGTCAATTTCTGTCATGTGACATTTTCTGCCTCAAGATCTACCTTCTTAGACTGTTCATTTTTGGTTTATTCACTTTGGTTAATTAGTGGATCCCGTTTAGCTCCTGCTAGGCTAGACTGGACTGGGAATGGTGTAATTTTACCCTTTCTTTGCTAGTTAATGTACTGTAAGTAGACAGCAGGCCTATCCACCACTGCCATATGTGTATAAATCCACTGGTGAACTATATAGTGATTATCGATGCATCATACCAAATAATTTATGTGAGCACACAGCACCAACCTGACATGAATTTTCATGCCTCCATAGAGGGATTTCCACAGCTAGGAAAATAAAGAAGTAGAAATCACTAGAGGCTCACAAGTTTTTGCAAGCAGATGGGTGGATGTTGTCCAGCAGTACAAACCTTTGTTAATAATGTAAAACTTTGTTACAAAACTACGTTCTCATGTCCTTTCCTCTTCAGTAACCTCCACTAGCTTTTGACAGCTGATTCGATAGCTTGTGCTGAGAGGTGGGTGTGTTTTCATGACCTAGCATTATTAACCTTTTAATTTGCATTCCTAACCAACACTTTGGAGATGTAAGAACGCTTCAGAAAGCAGGGGGTTGAAATTGTTGTAGTCTTCTTTATATATTATGCAACTAATTACGCATGGTATTTTACTACATTTTGGGATTCTTAGTCTGTTGAAGCCCTAGGCAAAATTTCCAAGGGGGAGCCTCTCCAATCAGCCTTCCTCCCCATTATGTTATATGTAATCTCACCCTTTAGGGTCTCTCTCTTAATATCCTTGCAAACTTTGCTTTAAAGTTTAAAGTTTGTCAGCCCTTAAACGTCCCCTACTGGCAAGCATTTCCCTTCTGCAATATTCTATTTCGTATTTGCCACCTGTCAATTTTACTGCTTTGTTTTTTCCTGCAATATAGGGCATCCCCAACCAAACTATTTCGGGCTGACATCAAGTCCAGGTCCATGCTGCTGTGTGAAAATAACGCACACCGTCTGGCCAATCAGAATCAAGCATTCAGTGGCGCTGTTGAATAAAAAAATATATATATCCATTATTATTGCTATTATTATTATTGTTCTGTATCTTATTGTATCATTTTCTGAAACACTTAATCACAATAAGTGTCACGGGAAGGCTATTTCAGGCCCATCCCAGCCGTCTCTTTGTGAGGGCAGAGTACACCCTGGACAGCTCGCCAGGCCAGGCTTGCTCGTCAAGGCTATTATTTTTATTATAATTATTATTAGTGTTATTATTATTATTATTAATATTCATTTATCCATTCATCTCAGCTGACTCTGGGCAAAGGCGGGGTACACCTTAAACACCTCGCCAGGCCATAGCAATGCTTACGACCATTCACACTCACACCTGGGGGAATCTGGAACCACCAAACAGCCTCCTGTGAAAGATTTTGGGCTGTGGGAGGAAACCGGAGTATCCGGAGGAAACCCCTGCAAGCACGGGGAGAACATGCAAACTCCATACTGTACCACCTATTATTATTATTATTATTAATAGTATTAAATGCTGCGATGGCCTGGCGAGCTGTCCATGGTGTACCCCGCCCTCGCCCAGAGTCGGCTGAGATGGGCACCAGCCTCCCCGCGACCCTAAATAGGATTAAGCGGTTCAGAGAATGAATGAATGAATGAATATTATTAAATGTAATTGTAATTGTAGCAGAAGCAGTAGTATTTTTAACAGCTGAGGTTGTAATGGATTTCTGAAAGTCTGGATGATGGCCCCCTTTATTACATATATGAAGAGCCTTTCCTCTCTCAGTGTTCAGGGTCTCAGCAGTGTTTTGTGTCCACACTTCACGTTAGGGGTATGAACAGTACGGCAAACTAGCTTGAATATCATCTCACCCGGCTGTCCCTTATTTCATGGCATAGAAATCTAAACGCTGTTGACAAACAGAACTCTAGACTTTAGTGTATTAATCCATAGTCACAGCAAAAGTCACATTTCATTCATTCATTCATCCTCTGAACCGCTTATTCCTACTTAGGGTCGCGGGGAGGCTGGCGCCCATCTCAGCCGACTCTGGGCGAGGGCGGGGTACACCCTGGACAGCTCGCCAGGATATCACAGGGCAAAAGTCACATTTGCTTCATTATATTGATTCGTCATCTGATTAAGATCATTTCTGGCAACTGTACTTAAAACTCTTTGTCAGGTTAGTAGTTTATATCAGTAAAACTCACCAAACCTTTTTATAATGCGCCTGGAAATAAAAGCGGATTCCTTTATTTTAACTCGAAGATTCTAGAGCAAATTCTTTTACGTGGTGTATTTTTTTTTTATTTGACACATAAATGTGGAAAACCTCGGAAATCCACTTTATTCGGTGTATGGTGGGTGTATGGAGGGTGTATGGTTTCCCTGCTCCTCATCCTCCTCCTTCCCCGCATCTCATTATCCTCCAGTGCGTCTCTAGGTGATTTAGCGCCGCCAGTCTGGAGCAGGTGTTCAACATGGCGAGCTTGGCGAGCGGATCTCTCTCTCTCATACTCCTCACTTGTTTCGTTTTAACAGCTTTTCTGCGAGAAGGTAAGACTTGAAAGTTGATGCCACTTGGTGTAATGCGTTTGTGCGTTGTTGGATTCGGGGAAAGCGCTTAATAAAGCAATGTTTTGGTTCAGAGGTAAAGAAGCCGCGCACACGCGGATGTTTGATTGCGGTCCCTGCGCGTGTTAAGTGGCTTTATGTGCGTGTTAAGTGTTGAGCAAAACGCAGTCCGGTTTGTTTTGGTTGAGTCTCTTCCGCCTTAGTGCTTGGAGTCTTACTGATTTGTGTTTGTAGGATAAAACTCCGGAATGGATTCACCGGCAAGAGAATGAGAGTATGACACACAAAGTCTCTACGAAGGTGCACTAGGTGTTGAGTTATTATTATTATTATTATTATTATTATTATTATTATTATTATTATTATTATTTAAAGAAAGTCCTGCGATAGTATAATAACCATCGATTGTATCCACACCGTTCCACTACGCACCGTGTGCGCATACAGTGTTGTTTCACATGAACAGTCACGAGAGCGTTTGCGCGCATCTTTTCCCCCCTTCATCATTGTTCACGCATCTGTGCGTTGTTTTTCTTTTCACTACTCCAGCGCGTGTAGCTCAAATCCACACACACACACACACACACACACACACACGCATGCACGCACGCACGCACGCACGCGCGCGGCTTTAAAATAAGACGTGGGTTACACTGATGTGTTTTCCGACCCCTGTGGATCTGACAGACACCAGACCCCCCCTTCCCTTCCTATTGTAGTGCACGATTCGCAGCATCAGTATAAGTGGACTTGTGGGATTGCTCTGGTTTGGCATGTAATCCATCAACAGGTTTAGTGAGAGACTCCAGCTCAGAGTGCAGTGTGAGGAGGAAACCTGATTCACCAAGCATTGTGAGCCGTACCACTCTCTGTGAATCCTGGACTGTATATAACCACACTTTTATTAACAGTAAAAAAAAAATTAAAATTAAAAAAAATATATATTTATATACTGCGTAAACCAAATTATAATCAGATCAAATGAAGACTACTATATAGTTCTGGTCCAATAATGTGGTTCCAGGAGGGCTTATATTTTTGGTTAATTTCACTGTGTTTATCATTCTGCTTGTTTGTGCTCACCACATAAAATTCCATTTCCTAATTTGAAACCGGGCAGCATGATGCTAAAATGGTTAGCACATCTGCCACATGGCAAGAAAATTGCCACTAGGTGTGAGTGCGACTGGTTTTGTGTGATGGCCCTACGATGGTCTGGTGAGCTGTTCACGGTGTTCCCCGCCTTCACCCAGTTAGGCGCCAGCCTCCCTGCAAACCAAATAGGAGTAAGTGACTTGGAAAATGAGTGAGTGAGAGAGCTTGAAATTGTTGCCCGGCATAGCGTTTGATTAACTTTGGCCATGTAAACATACAGCAGGCTGGCTTATTATCTTTCTGTACATTATCCCACTTATTACATAGTTACCTAGTACAGAAATCCACAATTTGACACAAGATATTGATCCAAAGATGATTTTATTGATTTAAAACATCTATTTATTGCTCCAGATAGTGATAGTTAAGATACAGTGCACCACTCCATAGCCATGGTGTGTTATAACAAAATAACAGCCCACCCAATGCCATGATTGACCAATCAAAATCAAGTATTCAAATGAGCTGTTTACTAAATTGAATTACCACCCACAAAAATCTGGCCCATAAAGGACCACTGCATGAATTAATTACTGTAAATGATTGTGTTATTCACTCTTGTGAAGGCTTTGTATGAGTTATCACTGAACATACAATAAATAGAGATTCATCCTTGAGTGTTAGTGACGTCAATGGTGAACATCAGAGATGATGCTTTTCAGGAGTATAACTTTTGATCTAAAACATGAATGCTTAACAAATGAACATGAAAAGAAATAACAAACAGCAGAAACCCATTAATGGGATTGTACCGTTCATGGTAAGCTAGCTAAAAGAGTTAGCCAACATGTTTTGTAGTGAGTGTGGCTTTTCTCTAATCTATTATCACTAACAGAGCCAAAATAAACAGAACATTCTGTCATACTGTGTCCAAAATGCCAGTATCTCAAATATATATATCTCTCTCTCTCTCTCTCTCTATATATATATGTGTGTGTGTGTGTGTGTGTGTGTGTGTGTGTGTGTGTGTGTGTGT
>JAOUQZ010000049.1:10484616-10495710 GCA_028564935.1 Neosilurus hyrtlii | reverse complement strand
AATTTTTTTTTCCTTCCTTTTTTTTTCCTTTTACTTCAAGTGGAATAAGTGACATGGGCAACACAAGACTTCTCTGGAAGACTCACATGTAGGTTTTGGCTTAAAAGAAAGCCTTTTAATATTTGTCTTTTATGTTATGTGAAAACCTGGCTGTGGTAATTTTAAAAATTCAAATAGGCAACCCAAAAATGCATACCTATATAAGACAGATCTGAATAGGAAGAATTTTCCCATACATATTGCTGTTACCATAAAATCATTGTGCTTTTAAAACAACTTTAAATACAAGCCCTTGACTCTACATCCATTTTGATGAGTTTATGAACATAATTTTGATGTTAGCATGCCTGTGAGCTGAAGAAAAGTTGTTATTTTCCAACACAATTTAATAACTGTAGCAAGAACTAGCAGGAGACCTACATCTGCTACACTAGAAAAACAGTACTTGAACATCAAATCAAACAGCACCCAGTGTGCACCTAACTGCCTAGAATTGAATAAAATTGTACAATATTTCATTTGTTATTTGGACCTAGGCATGCACAGCCAAAAGCTTTGTACATTCTGAATTGTTTCAATTTCCACACATTTCTCTTGCTCTTCCCTCCTGTAAAGTATTCAATACTGTTGTCGCTTCACTGCTCTTTTAAATCAGCTGTCTCAAAAGAGTGAGCACATATAGTATTTGCAAAGAAATCTATTGGCTTCTGGTCACACATGAACCCTCCAGGAATAGTACTAGGTGTTGTCCCACCATTGCATCAGTCTTCATGGAATCCTTTATGTGGTTCGCATTAACCCTTACTTACTTACTTACCGAGCAATAACTCTGAAATTATTGTGTTCAGGCTTATATGAGAAATGAGCTTCCCATAACAAGCTAGGTTATACAGCATTTTGCGGTGTTAATGCTTGAGTAAGTCAAGACAAATTATAAGGGTTTCTCTACAAGTGCTTTCAGGTAAGCATTGTTTAGTCAGGCTGCACTGAACCCCTGTGTTCTTCTGCTTGTAATGGTATGTTTGTGCAGGTGATAACACAAAGCGATTTCACTTACGACCAAAACAAGTGGTCTGGGACCATCAAAGTGAGGTAGACTATGTTTCAAGCAAGCATAAATATGGTTTAATTTGCAGTGAGAAAGCAATTCGACCCTGAATCGACTACACGACTACAAGAAATTATTAAAATATGCTATGCATTTTAATATAGATTTCTTTGGAACATTGGCATGAGGTACTAACAGACTAGTTGTAATGCAGTGGAAATGCTATGTGTTCTAAATATTGGCTGATATTGGCTGGATATTTCACACGAAATGTTTTAACCAACTGTTTATATATCTATATCTTTCCATGTTTTTGGTCCTTGATTGTTTTTTCTTTTTGGATTTCTATGCATACTTAGCAAAGAGTTTTTGCTTTTATCTATGATTATGTTGTGGTACCGGCTGTCTGTCCATCCCAGAATCTCCTGAAATGAACTCCTCCTACAGCGTTTCTTAGAATTTCTTCAAGCTTGGCAGACATGTGGACATGTTAAAAGGATACGCATATTATCATATAAGGGTGATTTTTACCAGACTTATTTCCCTTAGCACCATGATATTGTTTCGTAAGGGGAGCTTATTCAGTAGGGTATATTATGCTCATTTGAGCTCTTCTTTTCAAAGTTACCTTCATGGCCAATGAAAAAGTATTTTTCGAGTATGTTTCCAGCACTACACCTTCCTCAGCCAGTGTTTTTGTTTGTTTTTGGTCCATTTCATTATGTACAGTCGGTTTTCAAAAGTGACAGGGGAAAAACAAACAAACCAAAAATCTGTGTATATAATTACTTTTTAATTCTAATAACCATTAACATTTTTTGTAAAGTGTTGGATTTGACTCTTCTTGGGTGAAAATCATTTTTTGTGATACATTGTATTTGGCAAATTTACAATGACAAAGTGGGTACAAGGGAGACAGTAGCATGTAAGATGGTTTAGGAAATGCCATTTATTATTAGAGAACATTGTCCCATCACTAAAATGTATTTAATGTCCTGTTTTATTGGTGATAAAACAGATTGATCTTATTTCTAAGTGATAACTTTCACTTAGTACTTTGATCTTAAATTGCAGTGGTCTGGTAATAAAATATAAAATGGATATAAACTGCTGTGACAGTGTCATGTATTGTGAAAGGATGACAATACTGTTATACCACATAAGCATAATTGGCAGTAAAACATTCAGTGTAAAGTCTAAATATCTGGGTCGTAGCATGCAGGTTGGGTTGTAAAATTGGAAGCCATCTTGAATGCACTTTGAAGGGAGTGCGGACCTGGGGTCGGATAAGTATTGATCAGTGGAGACAGAAAGTGGGACTCCAGCTGTCTAAGCAAGAGTGAATGACCAATCAATAGGATGTACAGATGGTGGCTCAGGGGGAAGGAGCTTTTCAGTAGAGCTGCTAAATACTTAAGATTGTCAGGACATTGAATACTCTCAGCAGTTAATCTCATTACCTAACACAAGAGGAGGCAATGTGACAGCAGCATCTGTTTGCACAGTCACAACTGGCTGTGCTGCGATAACTTCATTATTTCCTATGTGGTAGGAGGAAGATGTCTTTTCTAATATTTAACTAATGAGTGAATGCACTGTCATTTGAGTAATGCTAGCTGCCTAGCATTAATAATGGATTGGACTACAATAGGAACATCATATCCTCGCCATTGTATGTATTTTATACATTGCTATATTTAAAACTTTCATCTAACCCATAGAAAAGACTATAATTGCTGATGAACTTTGTCCATTTAAAAATGTCAATGTTAAATGTTTTAAATATCTTAAATGTGGTACATAAACAAAGAAAAGCACTTACTAGGTTTCACCTTTGAACCTGACCTACGCACGTTTTCTTTAACCAAAACTGTTTTTTCCTTGTGTTCCTCTGTTTATTGTTGTTATAGAAATAAGGTATTTGTCACATCCAGAATGATTTCTGTTCGCA
The DNA here is from genome assembly GCA_028564935.1 of Neosilurus hyrtlii. Lineage (NCBI taxonomy): Eukaryota > Metazoa > Chordata > Actinopteri > Siluriformes > Plotosidae > Neosilurus > Neosilurus hyrtlii. Next base: position 10,492,711 of record JAOUQZ010000049.1, on the reverse strand, counting down.
TGTTTGCTAATATTTTTTTTCTTCTCTCTTTATGGAGCATATGTAACTTATGTGAAAGGTTTTGGTTGTGGCTTGGGGAGACACCAGTATCAGTATAACATTCCTAAGTTGTTTGAACACGTTTGTATTTCACATACATTTTTTTGTGGATAATCTCTGTCTGTATATAATCCTGCTGCCGAAGAAATAGGACACAATTAAGTGTTGTTGTCATAGTCGCCATACTGGCAATAACAAAACAAAAATCAAGAATCTTAATGTGGTGACAGAGGCTTCAAGTCTCCAGAGTGCGAATTTCCAATTTAAATACTTATGAGGTTTCTTAAATTTTATGAATGAATACAAGCTTATCAGCAAAATTATATGTAGCTCTGTAATAGTTGCTATAGCCTCTGCATTGAAAAACCAGTTCAAATGCATTTATATCAAACCATCCTCTTTTTCAGGGCCGTAAAAATAAATTAATAAATAAATAAATAAATTATAGAAAAACGAGTTTCAGGTCAGTTACAAAAAAAAAAAAGAGAGAGAGAAAGCACACATGGCTGTATTTTAAAGAACATTATAAATAAATAACGATTAGAACAAATAACAAAATAACACATTTACATCTTCTCAAATAAAAAATTAAAAACAAACACTTCATGTAAATATTCTACATATTGAACCATTCATACAGTAAACTGTAAAAAATTATAATGTTGTTTCTAAATATATTTCTAAATACTCTAATACAAAGATCTGCATGGGATTAAGTTGTCTCCAGTTTTGACCTTTATTTTGTGAGATAACGATAATGAGATAACTATGCATACGTGTCACAGACAAGCTGACAGGCGTCAGCATTAGGTATTATATTTTTCATAAATGTTTTTCATGTTAAAATTTCCAGAAATTAAAGACTGATAATTAAAAAGGTCACCATTATTTTTACTACCATGATTCTGTCTTCTGTATGGAGCTCGTTATTCTGATGGTAATATAGACAAGAATAAACTACACAAAAATAACTCCTTTCTTTTTAATGTTAATAATGGCCAACAGAGTTTTGTGAAGCTGATTATTTGGACTGTATGAGGAACCTTGGCTACCCAGATGAAACCCAGTCAAACATTGGAAAGAAATGCCAGAAATTTCACACAGAAAGATCCTCTGAACCTTCTTGCTGAGGCAACAGTGTTATCCACTGAGTCACTGCTGTGCTACATGTAATCACTGTAATTTTTTTTTCTGTTACATTTAATACTGTGAGGTATTCTTTGAAACAAGGTAGATCTTGTCAAAGATCTTGTTTAAGTGCAAAAAAAAAAAAAAATCTTGTCATGTAAAAACAGGTTGTTATGTGCCCAAGAAATGACTGTCCTGAAGACAGAAATGGCAGAAAATGTACCGTTATAAAACAGTGACACTGGAGACTCCTTCCACGAATGCTTTATAAATATCTTATTACAGAAAGCTTTACTATATCCATGGTTATATAATTCTTTTCTTGTTAGAAAGCAGTGCATTTTTACCTCTATTTTTGGACTTGGCACAACTGCCTGCAAATGAGTTGTTACTATAGAAACAGTAACATACTGTATTACCATACTGAACCTGTGATTCAAAAATGAATGTACGGTGGTCAATAGTAACTACCTGTTAAGGGTCACAGTAATTTAATCTTCCAGAGCCAGAATTCATACACCATGCTGATATTGCTGGTATTTTAAATTCTGTTTTCTCAACAACAACAACAACAACAACAACTTTTTTGTTCATTTTAATCTAAATACATCTGAAGCACAAAACAGTGGCATTTCCACTAGTACATTCATTTATTCATTCATTCATTCATTTGCAAATAACTTTATCCTATTCGTGTTGCGGTGAGCTGAGAATTCTTGCCAAAGGTTTTACTGTATTTGTGACCAGTGTGTGGTGTGTGGTATGGAATCTACCTGTGCCAGATGAATAAACAAGGCATTTAAATCAAGGATAAAGCAAAACAATTCATTATTTGATCACAGCATATAGTATGCCCACAGAGGAAAGGTGTGACATCTGTCAATTTAGGGTTTTATACACAAATGTAAATAAGCCGCTCTGTAAAGTACGAGTTCTGCATAGAGAGCATAGCGGCAGCTCTCGAGCGACCCTAAGAACAGTGATGCCGGACCAGTAGCTAATCCTCTCTGACAGGGAAGAGGTTATCTTAGCTATGGTAATTGGGTTGCTGTCGTGGAAGTTAGACTATTTGTGAAACCTCATTTGGCCTCTCACATTTTATCAGTGAGTCAGGACAGGCAAAAATGCCATTGCTAAGAAGAGTGGGCTTGGCATACCAATTTACAGAATCTGCAGGCATGAAGAGGTTCTGAATTGAGGTTAAAAGTGTTGTTTTTTCCACCTAATTCATTTTGCTTTAATTATTATTGAAGCAGAGTGTGATTACTACCTTCAACAGCAGTCTAAATATCAGCTAAGTGATATTTTAGTGCTGATTACTGTATGTCTACTTAATGTTATTCTGTGTTTTATTTTCCTAGTTTAGCTTTTTAAAATGAACACTGACAGTTATGTGTAACTGTGCAACAGAGGATACTGATACTTGTATTATTTGAGAGGATTAGCCATTGACTTTCACAGTTGGTCTATAAAAGTTTATGTAGATATAAAGCAAATGGGAATACTCAAAATATTGAGTGCTTGTGATTTTTACACAGATTAGCCATAATGACTTATCAAATAATAGAGTGTAAATAAATAATAATAGTTTGGTTGTGAAAAGTAATAGTAAAATTGTGTACCTTTAAAATATCATTCATTCATTCAGTTATTCATTTCTTGAACTGTTTAATCCTTTCTGAGTCAAGGGAATTTAGGCGACTCGGGGCGAAGACAGGGTACACCCTGAACAGCTCGCAGTCAATCGCAGGGCCAACACACACCCACCATTCAACACCCTGGGGCAATCTGAAATAGCCAATTAGCTTAATGTGCATGTTTTTGGACTGTGTGAGGAAACTGGAGTACCCAGAGGAAGCCTGCGCAAGCACAGGGGAACATGCAAACTCTACACAGAAGCGTCCTTGCCAAGCCCCGAACACAGGACCTTCTTGCAGTAAGGCGGGCTTACTAACCACTACTCCAGCCAAAGAATATCATCTTATTTAATATTTCAAGCAAATACTTTTGTGGTCAGTTGTTTTTAGCTAAATCTCTGTAGGTTTCCCTCCTGTGTGTATGCAACTATAGATGGGTCTTAATTGCCTTGTAATGAGAAACATTTTTTGATTGTTTCCTGTCTTGCATTGTGTAAAAGATATTCCCTGGCTAGTGTTAACTGTTCCGTATAGTTCCAGTAATTCAGGACTACAGCAGCGACATATAGTTTGTTTACTTTTATTCACACCATTAGCTATTCTGTCAGTGATTTACTTTATTCATCACCTCCTTTTTCTGTGAGTAAGTGTGCAATGATCTAGCTGTCTGTGAGTGGGAATTGGCTATGATGAATGAATTAGGGAGAAAATCAGGGGAAAAGAATAAAAAAACCATGCAATGTTCTTAAGTAAAATATCTCTCCCATTTTGATGGCTCAACACATTACTGTTGCCCTGCTAACAGACATGTACAATGACTTAATTATGGTATATTAATCCATCACAGTGACACATGAGATAGTCACAATATACAAAGTGCTGTGACAGCCATGTTCATTGTTTCTTTCAATAGACATCTGAAAGGCTTGTGAGAGGGCATATGTTTTGCTGGTGTAATTAGAAGCAGAATTTATGGGAACAATCAAGCTTTTAGTCAAGTGCAGCCTATTTAGAGGTGACATCAGGACGTATTGTTCTGTGATGATGACGTCCTGCTGGAAACTTGACATTGCAGACAAGCTGTCAGAACCCTTTTAGAAGGTCGGCACATCAACACAATCATGACTTGTGAAATTTTTTGGGGGAAATTTCAGTTAAATCAGGTAGAAGTCATTTGACTGTGAGTTTTGAGTTGGGCGAAGTTCAATGAGCAAGGATTTAATAAGACATTGTTTACATGGTTCAGATGTAACTCCAGACTAAAGCACTATTTAAAATTTGTGAAGATGACTTATTACCTGAGACTGCAATCATAGCGACACTAGCCAAACATGTGCATCTGTAACCTGATCTATGAGAAGAGAGGAGATAACAGTTTATTCTGGGTGTGCTTTGCAGCTTGAGCAGGCATTTTTGAAAAAACAAAATGTGGTTAACTGGTTTCATGTCTCTTAGAGAGAAAACTGTGTTAGCTCTCGCTGAATGGTAGTAGTTATATGAATGGGACATGTATGTGGTGAGTAGAATTTGTTACAGTAAACCACCCCAACATTGCTACAGTAAATCAAAAATACTTCATCCCAGTACACTAGTGTCGGTATACTGTTATATATTGTTATTGTAAACCACATTAAATTAATGTTGTTATTGTTGTAATGTTGTTGGTATGCAGGTGATATTACAGTTCACTTCTAATGCACACTGTAGAGAATGTTCATTGATGTTTGTCTTTTTAATCAGTTATCTAGGTCAGTATTTTTCACCCTTTTTTGAGCCACAGCACATTTTTTACATTGAACAAATCTTGCGGCACACCACAAACCAAAAATATTACAAAACGGCACTTTGTAGTTTAATACAGTTTGTGTAATCACAATATAGACTAAACTCACTCAGTGTGAAACCTGGGCCTGTTTAGATGAACACACATGAAGCTGTTCCTCAGCGAGCATCTCGTTTCCAGTGGCTTTGCAGGCAGCTGGTATTAACGTCTCTGTCACAGTGTGGGACTGTTTAGATTTAGCTTTAACTTCAGCAGCTTCGTAGCTTTGAGGGCTCTCTCTCATTTACCTCTGTGGTATTTCTCATAAAAGTTGATAAAAACACAGAGTTTATATCAACTTTTATGAGTGAAAACACAGAAGAAAATAATCCCTCGGCTTGTTTTGAAGTAATGGGTGTACCGTGGCACTGTTGGACTTCTCACCACACAACAAGCACAACGGAGTGGGTGTCGTCACATCCCCGGTGAAAGTAAAGCCAAACAAAAGATAGCGTTCACTGTATCGCCTCGAGCTCACGGTCTCTGCTTTCTTTTGACCACCAACTCGTATTAGGGACCTCATTTGGGTCAGAATTTTGTCCAGGGCCCAGTTCGGAGTTTACACCTTTTTTCTTTTTAAAAACCTGCATGCATCACTACGGAGCCTCTAAAAGGACATGGGAAAAACATTACATGAAAAGTTTCTAGTGCACACGAGAAACCTCAGGTAACTGGTGCGCGCGCGATAGTTTCTCATGCGCACGTGATGGTTTAGATCCCCCCCATGTCCCTTTAGGGGCTCCGTACATCACTAATTCGCTTGTCCCTAAGAATAATTAAGGCAATTAAGCTCCCTATTGCCACTCTCTGACATGGAAGAGTATTACATTACTCTGCCAGTCACTACAGTGCAGACACTCGACAATGGCCAATGATAATTGGATAATTTCCCACGGTACACCTGACCATCTCTCACGGCACACTAGTGTGCCGTGGCACAGTGATTGAAAATCACTGATCTAGGTCATAATATATCCAAAACTGAGACAAGGTCAACTGGACTTGCTTGAGTTATTTCAATTACAGTTGTGAATAACTGCTTGAATGGAGGATGGTGGTCCATCAGTGGACACTGTCAGTAATGATGGCGATGATGATGATGATTATGATGAGTACAATTAGTAGTAGTATTAGTCGTATTAGTCATAGTAGTAGTATAATGGCACAATTCAAGTTTTGCAGTTGCATTTTAGCTGACAGTGACATATGCCAGTAAGGTGAACTATTGTGCAGTGTATTTTGGATTAAATTTAAAAGTAAAGTTTGCACTTTTAAATTCACAAAATCCATGACTCACAGGTTTACGTAAAGATTTTATAAAGTAAATCTGATTGCAACATTGCTGTGAATTATGCCAAGATATACAGCAGTAATAACTCTAAACCTGACAAAATGTTTTTCTCTTAAAGTAGAGAAGTGTTTGCAAATGTGCTTTCTATTCTTGCGACTCCTGGCTTTGTTTACCAGAGTGGACAGGATCAGTGTCAAGACAGCATAATGATCCTTAAAATGATCAAACTTCTACTTCATATTTTAAGATGACTTTTTTAAAAAGGCATTGCTCAAGTACTCTCATAAAACTGTTCTGTTTGTTTTAATTTATGTTATTCTTACTTGTTTTTTGTTTTTTTTTTGTCTTATTTCAAGAAGGTTAATGGATGAGCATCTCTATCAAACACTGTTTGACTTCTATTGACAGATTTTAATGGAAGTGGCATGACATTGTTCAAAGTATTAAGAAGCATGTAATGCATTTCCCAGATGTCTTATTTCCTGTCTGGCCCCTCCACTAACTTGTCATAGGAGGACTGTTTGCCTTCATGGTCCATAGTTTGGAAAAATAGCCTGTTCCCTGGCCTTGCTGTCATGGTGGTGAAAAGGGGGAGGGCTGAAATGATGGGTTGCATCTTACTAAGTGAAGAATATTCTTCCTGTCTACAAAGAACCTTTGGGATAAATAGCTTCCACAGGATCTAAATTCTCTTCCAAGCACTTTCAATTTGTCAGCCATCAGCGCAGATCTTCTAAATGTCAGGCCGAGGATTTTATTAGCGGTGCCCTTCATACGCTTTAATGAGACTTATGCCTGCTTGAGTGTTTCATTTACCTAACACTGACTGCTGTTTGTAACCTTGGGGTGAGCAAGATGTCTTAAAGACATGCTTCCATCCTCTTTCCAAGCAGTTTCCTTACAGTAATTGCTTGCCTCTGCTCCCTAATTAGATAGGTGAAGTTTGCATCCAAGATGTGACACTTTGTGGTTTCAATTACATTATGTCTGTTTCATTAGACTTCAGTTCCACCAGAAACATGCTCCAGTCAAACACTGAATTTTACTCAGCAGCACTAAGATTATTTTGCCCTTCAGAAATTTCACAGATGAAGAATACTGCGTGCTTAATTCTAATGGAATACTTAAGCAGCAGAAAGTGAAATCATTCGTAGATAACAGCTGTGCAGTGTTTGGATGCCCGCGGCTTCCAGTAAATATTACAGTCATCTAATGACTCTGGATTACTTATATTATTAAAACTTTTTCGAGTTCATCGCTTTTAGCCTGCATCTGCATAGGAACTTTGAAAGATATTTGAAGCCCAGTGTCCACAGAACCGAGAAAAACTCCAAAAATACATTTCAAATGGGTGGTTTTCTTGCAGTGCTCCCTTTGTAACCACAAAGGCTGCCAGTGAATAGGTTCAGAAGCCATCTGTCAGCATTTGTGGTTAACTGCAGCAATCTGTTTTGGTCCAGTAGACAGTGTGTTTTCGATGGTTCCACTGTAAAAGAGAACTGAGAGCTGTGCTGAAGCTTTAAGGCTCATATTGTTGAGGATACAGTATACTGCACTTTTAGGACACATCCTTAAAATTATACTACATGGAAGTAGTTTAGTTTTGAACAGAATCTTATTTAAATCACTTTTTCAGTGATTCAGTCTAAAAAGGCATTCTATTCGGCACATAATAGCCTGTATAGGTTTACAGTGCCTTTATATGAGGTGAGAATGTAGTGTGAATAAGAAGCCATTTGGTTATTTGAGCTTAAGGTGGTAGGTTTTCAGCAGGAGTGAAGGCAATCATTTTTGCCATGTCATATCTGTCGTCCGTCTCCCCCCCCAAAACACACACACACACACACACACACACACACACACACACACACACACACACACAAAATGTATTATATGTCAGAAAGAAAGAAAGAAAGTAAAAAATACCTCACAAAAGCATGCTTTTATTTTATGTATTCTTTTTGGCTCACATTTAAATACAAATTGTCAGAATGCTTACTGGGTTTTAGGCCGTAGCTCTTTTACTTCAATTAAAGCACATTTTGTGTGTGTGTGTGTGTATGTGTGTGTGTGTGTGTGTGTGTGTGTGTGTGTATGCCTGTGTGTGTATGTCTGTGTGTGTGTGTGTGTGTGTGTGTGTGTGTGTGTGTGTGTGTGTGTGTGTGTGTGTGTGTGTGT
>JAOUQZ010000049.1:10447595-10461088 GCA_028564935.1 Neosilurus hyrtlii | reverse complement strand
CTATGTAAAGCTGCTTTGTGACAATGTCAATTGTAAAAAGCGCTATACAAATAAAACTGACTTGACTTGACTTGATCTGTGTGTGTTCTAAATAATCAGCATGTGCTGTGCTCATACCTTGAGGCTACTATTCACATACTATTTATTTCGCTATTGTTGTTTGTGTGATGTGTTTTTTGTTTATTGTATATTGTTTGTGTATTTATTAAAAAATGTCTCTAGAAGTCTCTAAAAGTGTCTCTAGTTCTAAAATCAGTACATTTCTGATAATTCTGCTCACATGTCAGAGTCAACTCCTTTGCTTGATTTTGCCTCATAACCTCTCTGAACTAGGCAAATTCTCTTCTAAATAAGCTGAAACACCTTTTAAAGTGCACTAAGAAAGGTATCAAGTACAGTAGATTTATAGGTGTAGTGAGAAAATATATATAAATATGGTAATTTGACAGTGTAATAATGGCACTGTAAATGCTGTATTCCCTATTTGGATCAGTAGGCAGACTCCTATATATATTAAATAAGTATCCTGGAATATTTATGTTGTCTTACTGTAATAAGATGAGTATCTCTAGCAAGGCTGCTACCTTCTTTTGGCTTAATTAGCCAATCACTGCTAGAAAGCATATGATAAAAGAGATGTGGGGTGAGTTCAGTCCCTCTTGTGCTCTGGTCATGAAACTATTTGCTTCCTGGTTGTCTCGTTTAGGGTTTGCTAGCGCAGGTAATGTGGTGGTGGCTGCTAGTTGTTATGGTCATGGTAATTCTTAATATTTTATGATATTGATCCAAAACTGTAATTTAATTTTATGGCCATGGTATGACTTGGTGTTTTAAGCTCAAGTTATTCTCCTGATGGGTAGTGAATGCAGTTGAGTATGGGGCGCCAAATGTAAAAATTTAATGCAGCGTTTTCATGCACACATTTTCCACATTTAGCTTATTTTCCCCATGTAAAAATTTGACTGCAAAGTTTTTGTCCACACTGTTTCCACATTTAGCTGATTTTTTTCCCCTCACATTTAAAGTCAAATCTAAAATGTCTTACATTTAACTGTTAAGAAACTGTTACCTTGTCCAACCTAATTGCTCTGAATATAAATGTTGAATCTGAGTCTAAATGTTTTGTGGATATGCTAATTGCCCACGCCCCCAGGGTGTTACCTCAAGCATAACCACGCCCTCAAGACAGGACCGTGCAGGACAGATAAACATGACCACCTGCTCTCTTCAAGCAAGAGAGATAGAACTGGTGCTAATGTCAGGTGTGTGAGCTGCACTTCCACAGGTACCATTCAGGCCATCTACGGTAAGTAAAGTTTGAATTTGGCCTTTTTTTAATTAATTCGAAAGTGCGTATTATTAAGATAATCAACATTTGCCATACTTCTGTTAGACTTCTGCAGATTTGTCAAGACAGTAACACTTATTCAAGGTGAAATCTGGTGCTCCACTTTGCTCTTCGATAAAGCAAAACATGTGCCATGTTTCAAAACAAATGAATAAAATGAATAGAAAAGCAAACATAAATTAGTAAAATTAATAAAGTTCTCGATAATTAAAATGAGCGCAAGCGGGATTCGAACCTGGGTAGGCGGTGTTGAAAGTCATGTCTGTATAAGCACTGAGATTATGCACTGCATTACAACTCACCTGAGGATAGTACCCTTAATATTTGCTTATAAAGTGTCTTCCGAAAACACGCCAATATCCGTGTTCATTTTTTATCATTCCCAAGATAACATGGTTACCTTATAAAATTAAAGTGATCTTTAACAAATATAAATGTATTCCTTTTTACTCTCAACCTGTGTAGGCTGTATTATTTCACATTAAATATTGTCTATGGGAATATGCGTAAACATTGGATTAACGGCTGCGAAGGCTACAGAAATACGGAACTGCAAAAATACAGTATTTTTTCCAATACTGAATAAGCAGGACAAATAGGAGATCTTGATAAAGAGGACAAAATAGACTTTTAATAAGTTGACAAATCTGCAGAAGTCAAACAGAAGTATGGCAAATGTCAGTATATACGAGTCAATAATACGCACTCTCTATTTAATTTGAAAAGGTCAAATTCAAACTTCTTTACTTACCAAAGATGGCGTGAATGGTACCTGTGGAAGTGCAGCTCACACAACTGGCATTAGCACCGGTTCCATCTCTCTTGCTTGGAGAGAGCTGGCGGCCATATTCATCTGTCCTGCACGGTCCTGAGTTGTGGGCGTGGTTATGGTTGAGGTACCGCCTGGGGGCGCTGTCAATTAGCATATCTTCAAAACATTTTAAGTTTAACGTCTTGAATTTAGATTCAACATTTAGCATTTAGGATGGACAGGCAAATATATTTTTTAACAGTTAAATGTAAGATGTTTTAGATGTGTCTCAAACTTAAATATGCTAAATGTGGAAAATGTGTGCACTAAAACTTTGCATCAAATTTTTACATTTGGCGCCCCATAGTTGAGTGGTATGTACTCTTTGTCTTTTTTCTTTCTCCTACTGTTATTATATTTGTTCTAATATAGTTGATCTCCATTAGGTTCTCTCCTGTTGGAGAAACACTGCTGTTTTGCTTTTGTTGATGGTTTGTTTTGCTTTGGTTTGTTTTGCTTATTTTATTAGCTTTACTGTTACTTTTTTTATTCATGTTTAATTGGTGCTATGTGGCTTGGCTTTGCTCTGACTCGCCTGGTTGGCTGGGAGTGGATGCCTTCCTTTGCTGCTCCTGCTTTGCTTTTGCCAGTGCCACCCGCCTATCATATTGACTACTTTCGCCTTGAGTCCCATTTACCTTGCTCTGTCATCGTGGAGAGGGGCACAGTGTTCATTGGTCTGTATGGACACTTGCTCTAATTAAAGGACTTAATTTAAGGGCTATATTTTTGCTGTATGAGTGCTTGGGGTTAACTTGTTCTTTGTTAATTTTCTTTGTTGGAATTTTTAGTATTTTGGTTAATTTATTAAATATGCTTTTAATTCACCTTTTCAGTTGGTTATTTCTGATTAAGTAAGTCAACTTTGCTTGTATTTCTTTTTATGTAATTTTGTTTGTTATTTTTGACTTTCTCTCTCCTGTACCTGTGAAGTCAATTCAGTTCATATTGGCAGCACATTTTCTTTCTTTTTTTTGTGATTTCATTTATAGGTTTGGGCTAGGATTGGGTCAGGTTTGGAGTTTATTGATTTTTTTTTTAATTAATTAATTATATTTGTCTATGTGTGAAACCCCATTGAAACCTGTTTCCTGTCCCTTTTCAGTTGCTTAGAGCTGAAGGTGTTGGTTTTAGTGTCTTAGGTGGTGGGATTTCCCTTCCTGTGTGCTGTGTCTTCCCCGGGTTTTAGTTTTCCTCACTAGAGTCTTTGTCATGTGTAACTGGGGTGACTATTATTTTGTGCCTTTTTATTAGGATTTTTCCCCCACTTAGTGACCCATTGTCCCACTGGTAAGCCTCATCACCTCATATGTATTCTCCCTTCCTTTAATCCTGTGTGTGATAAGTGTTGTGAATTTTTATTAAAATGGTTCTGGAATCATGCCTCCTGCCTGTGTGTAATGAACCTGAGTGCCCAGTGGTTGGTGCAACCCTTATTTTTCTCTGGGTGAAATTCCCAGGGTGAAGTAGTCATTGTATCATTTGTATGTTATGAGTGGGTCTAATTATATTCTGGTTTACCACTACTGAATCTAGAATAGACACAGACACTGCTCTCTTGGTATATAGAATATTGAATGCAATAAATTTGTGTCCAGATTTTTATGTCCTAGATTATCAGTGTAAATAGCTGCAATGCCTCCTCCTCTGCCAGTTAGACAAGGTTGGTGTATATAACTGTATCCAGGAGGACTAGATTCATTTAAAGCTACATACTTATTGTGTTTAATTCATGTTTTTCTTAAACACCTTACACTTAAATCCTGATCAGTAATGAATTTACTAACAATAAGCGTTTTAGATATAATATTTAACAGTCCTACTTTGAGATCAAAGATACTGGCTGTAGATTCAGTATAACTGTATGTAAATAAGAATGCTAAATCAAATTCTCTGTGCATTTCTACATTTTTGTTTAGTTCAGTACTGATGGTGCCCCTAAAAGACCTAGCTAATTTCACGTGCCTTAAAATAGAGCTTCTTATAACCAGAGATCTTTCAGGTTTCTCAGCGGGTGTCTCACTGAGGAGAGCAAACCTGTTCAACATATGAGATGAGTGGTGCTCCAGTGGGCAAGCCTCAGCATTAGCTTTGGCTTTGCGAGTATGCTGCCGAATCATTACTCATTTGCTCGCTGCAAGGACTCTGATGCCGGTGGGGGGTTGCTATCTCTGACTGAGGCACCCAGAGTTTCTCCTGCAGAAACAAAGCTTATCTTACTCTCACTAGCCCTCTGTAATGTCTTTATGCACACTTCTAATGTGCATTTCTAACTAGTGAACACTCATCACAGATAAAATGATTTCTAATGATGGAGAGAGAACTACTGAACATCCTGCAGTCAGCACACTAAACAAGTGGAATCCTTGCCATGATGCTGAAAACAAAGCCTAGCCAGATTTTTGTAAATATTAGCAGGGTGCTATTAAGTCCCTTTGCTCACTGCCTCGAGGTGAAGGAAAGATAGTGTTTGTAGAAAAAAAAAACTGTATATAACGTAAGTAAAACAGCTATAAATAAAAGTGTAAAAACAAAAATCCCTGAAAAGAGGGGGGGTGATTAGAGACAAGGTAAAAACATTCACAAGCAGCTGTTAGCATGTGATTTGAAACAGTGAGTGTGAATGGTTGTGTGTGTTGGCCTTGCGATGGCCTGACGAGCTGTCCAGAGTGTTCCCCATCCTCGCCCAGAGTCAGCCGAGATGGGCATCAGCCTACCCTAATTAGAATTAGGCATCTTAGAAAATGAATGAATGGATGAATATATTCTTTTACCACACATAATTACATATATAGACACAGTTCCAGTGTAAACAGTGCTTACTCATATGTACTCAAAACCAATATGCATTCTAAGAAATAACACCTGGTTTTCCTTATGATTGTGTGTGTGTGTGTGTGTGTGTGTGTGCGTGCGTGCGTGCGTGCGTGTGTGTGTGTGAGAGAGAGAGAGAGAGAGACTCCACACCTTTGCAGTCATTTGGTGACCACTGTGACACTTGAGTTATATAAAAGTTTAACAGCACTCACTCTCAGACATTACTGTAAAAATTATGGTAAAGTACTGTTTTTTGATAACAGTGTCTCTGTATTTGAGAAATGCAGTGTAAGGTTTGGTCGAATTATGGTATTATACTTTAAATGCCTGCTCAGCTGGAAGACCTCACTCAGCGAATGGCTGACGTCATACTGGCAGCCAGCCAGGCTCACTAGAGGGAATAAAGGTGCTAGCTAGCAGTGGAATTGGGGACCAGATTCAGTTTGGCAAGCCAGCGAGTGAGGTCATTACTCCTGTTGTGTTAGTTCTCCTGCTAGTTTTTTTTTTTTATCACAAGCATCACCAGATTGTGCTAGAGTTTTCTCCTGTGTGTTGCCAGTGTTTGTATATCTCTGTTAATTTGTTTTTGACCTTGCCTGTTCCTTGACCATTCTTGTTAACATTTTGTGATTTTTGGATACCTCTGCCTCTGTTTTGACTTCTTGGATATCTCTGACCATTGCCTGTTTTTTGACCACAAGCTTGCCTGCCATTTTGGATTGTCTGCTTATCTATTAAATATTGTGCTCTACACCTCTTCTGTCTGCATGTGGATCCTTTTCCCCCTGTCAACCCTAATATGTTGTTATTGGTGTTCCAGTGTGCTCATGAGGGATGCAGCACAACAGAATGAGCAGTTAATCGATCAGGTATTTTCATCAACGTTTCCACCTCTTTCATTTATATTACCATGATACGTTATGAATTATATTACAAGTTATAAATACAGCATATCTGTCAGTCACGTGATTGATATGCCCCCTAAAATGGAGAAACAGAAGAAAAATAAGAGGATGCCATACCAAGCCAAATTCAGCAAAGATGCCAGGGACAGATACTTGGCACAAAGACACAGAACAGCTGCTTCCAACTCCTTTCCTGGACATCATGAACTATCTTGTTTGTGGTATGAGTGCTTATACTTTGGAAGAGTTTAAAAATGATAAATCCCTTAAAGCTCATGGACACTTCTCAAATGGCAGGGAGAGAATCTGTTCTCCTTTCAACCAGAGGTCTGCACAAACAGTTATCACAGCAAAGATAAGAAAACTGTAAACAAGCAAACTTGTAGTCAGTGTATCAACCTAGAAATCATTGTTATATGACTTTATTTCCTTTGTAATGAACACAAAACAGTTATGGATATCAAACAGTTATAACAGAGAAATCATCACATATTCTGAAGGAAATTACTGAACAACAGTAATAAAAGTAAGATGTGGAGCTTTTCCTTAACCTGCTTAATACAATAATCAGTCATTATTATTTTTATTAGTTGCTATCAAATGGTTTGGCACTGTTGTAAATTGTTCTTTATCTCATTTGTCTTGTATGTAGGTCTTGCATTCCTAGCGTATGAGCGATGCACCTTGTTGGCTTGTCAGCTTTTTGAAGAACAGTAGTCAGAAACACCACAGTTATGTAAAATATTATGTAGACACTTTATTTTTAAAGCAGGTACAAATGCATTTGCGTTCCCAGACCAGCCGAGAGATGTAGTCCCTCCAGCGTGTTCTGGGTTGGCCCCGGGGTCTCTTCCCGGACGGACATGCCCGAAACAGAGAAGGGTTCCTCCCGGATGACGAACTTCTCACCCTATCTCTAAGGGAGATACCTGCCACCCTGCGAAGGAAGCTCATTTCAGCCGCTTGTATTTGCGATCTCGATCTTTCAGTCTCTACCCAAAGCTTGTGACCATAGGTGAGGGGAGGAACGTAAATTGACTGGCAAATTGAGAGCTTTACCTTCAGTCTCAGCTCCTGCTTCACCACGACGGACCGGTACAAGTTCCGCTTTACAGCAGAGGCTGCACCGATCCGCCTGCCAATCTCCCACTCTAACCTTCCCTCACTTGTAAACAAGACCCCGAGATACTTGAACTCCTCCACTTGGGGCAGGACCTCATTCCCGACCTGGAGGGTGCATTCCACCCTTTTCTGACTGAGAACCATGGCCTCGGACTTGGAGGTGCTGATTCTCATCCCAGTCGCTTCACACTCAGCTGCGAATCGCTCCAGTGAGAGCTGAAGGTCCCGGCTCGATGAAGCCAAAAGGACAACGTCATCCGCAAAAAGCAGAGACGAGAGCCCATGGCCACCAAACCAGAACCTCTCGACACCACTGCAGTTGTACTTATATAAAATTAAACAATGCACAGTTTGCTACCTCTGTCATTTCTCGTGTTCATTTATTATAATGCGTTTGTTGTGAGTGAGGTTTTTTTCTCTGTGTGAAGAATAACATTTGAAACTTTGTACTTGATTCAGTTTAATGTCTGTGTGGCCCAGATGTAGGGATGGAGTCCAGTCAGGGTCAGTCTCCAACATCATGTATGCAGGTTGGCCTACAATTGCATGAAAAGTAGACCTTCGCAAGTGTTGTTCACTAATTTAACATTAGCTAAGCACCACCATCAAGGACATAATATCAACTTCAGTAACTTTACAAGACAGCCATGCAGCACATAGTATTGTTATTTTTATAACAATACCTTACCTTTGTGAAAAATGACAGGAGCGAACACCCACATACGAAGATATTTTGGTGAAAGAGATGTCCTTCTGTGTCACTGCAGCAACCCATGCAGCCCGACGTCTCTTTGTTGTGTCCTCTACCTGTTGCCCGTAGTTGGGAAACCTGAAAAATCTACCACCACACTCAACTGTTCTAGTGTTACATTTTTTTCACACAATCACCAATGTCCCATTTCTCACACAAAAAGCAATCCCCAGCTCTTTTTGCACTGTATTGTTTACCAGGCACTAACGACCCAAAATGCAATGCAGCTTTACGAGAGTGACGTCACATGTCAGAGACTGAACCCACAATGTTCCTTTAGTGGGAAATTTGACTACCCAAACAAACAGATCAGAAGCACCAACATCAATAGCTGCAACCAGCACAAGCAACGACTCTGTATATATGTACATCTTACAGCATCTTCGTGGTCAACAAGTTTGCAATGGTAAGCGTTGATTGTGTGTGTTTATTTTTAAAACTTATGTATAAGCTTTTTTTTTGCCCATGCATGTGTTTTTACTGAAGTTATGCTCTGCTGTATACTGTTTTCACTGCAGATAATGTATAGACCAGAAAGGACATTCCCCCGAATAGGAAGATACAGATTTCAAGTTTCTGTGTTTGAGAATTAATGCAAAGAGCTGTGTGTGCATGTATTTGTTTGAAATTTTTAGCTTTACATTAAGCTGACCACAGACAAGTAAAATGGAACGGCATCTTTTTAACTGCATGAAAGTATCTCTTTTTAACTGCATATTATTATGAAAATAAGACATCTGAAGTGACAGGTGACAGTAACACTGTAATTCGAAAAACAGTGAAGCTCTGTTAGGGAAGTACGCTATCAACATTACTTAAACACTAATTTACCATAAAAATATGGCGACTGTAATTTCTCAAGGATTCATTCCATATTAAATTATGGTACATCACCATAAAAAATACGGTGCCTGTAATTTCTCAGGATTACACTGGTATATAAAAATTATGGTATATTACCATAAAAAATACGGTGTGTTACACCTGGTACCAGAGAACAGGCTGATCCAAATGCAAGACAGACACGACGGGGTAGGTGCAAAACGTGATTCTTTATTATAGATCAGAGAATCAGGAACCATGAGCATAGAAAACGAAGGCGGGATTGTGGCGTGACTCTGAGAAAGCGTACTACTCTTCAGACGGCACAAGACGATCTGGCGGAGAGCCATAGAAGGGTGCAGAGCTTTAAGCCCAGGGATGTGATGGGGAACAGGTGGGGATGATCAGGGCGGAGTCGGTAATTAGAACCTGAGCCGGGGAATCAGGTGACCTGGAATAAAGAGAGAGACACAGAACATGTGACAGGCATGATTAACGTCTCTGGCAGGATCTCACACGGTGCCTGTAATTTCTCAGGAATACATTGGTATATAAGAATTATGGTATATTACTGTAAAAAATACGGTGCCTGTAATTTCTCAAGAATATGTTGGCATATAAAAATTACAGTGAATTACCATAATTTTGATTTATGGTTACCGATTAATTTATGGTATGTCATTGGCAGCCAAAATTGGCAGTATTTTACTGTAAATTTTACAGTCTGTGTCTGAAAGTAGAGTTGGTTATTCCTAAATTGGCCATGGTTTTGTAAAAGTTTATATTGCATTAAGTCATTGAGACAAAGGGGTTTATAACTAGTCAACTTAATCAGTAGAGATGCATTCCTTTAAGTCCTCCAAGTCTTTAAGTTGGAGAAGGGAGGTTTCAGATTCAGTTTTTTCAAAGTGATATTTAATATATAATATTAACATTGTGATATTATCAAAATGTCTAAGGATGAAATTATTTGATAATATCTGTGTATGCTTGGAATAATCATACAAGGGTAGGTGTATATAATCCTATTTAATGTGAACATACACTGTGTGAACAATTATTAGGCAAGTGATTATTTTGACCATATCATCATTTTATTCATAATTTTCCCCTCCAAGCTGTATAAACTTGAATGGTTATTGGATTTAATGCATATCAGGCGATGGGTATTTGTGTAACGAGGGAGGGTGTGGCCTAAGGAGATCAACACCCTATATCAAGGTGTGCATAATTATTAGGCAGATTCTTCTCCTCAGGAAAAGTGGGCCAGAAAAGAAATTTTAACTGACTCTGACAAGTAAAAAATTGTAAAAAGTCTTTGAGAGAGATGCAGCACTCTTGAAATATCTAAGGTAGGAGAAGGGAAGTCCAGGTCAGTCAGCTTTCTGATGAGGTAGGAAGTATGAAGTGACTGTCTCATGACCAGATGCACAAAGCACTTTGTCATTATGGGAGTCTTCTGGTCAGTAATAATTGTGACCTGTTAGCATTGACTTTTTTGAAACCAGGCTAATGATTATCTTTTATTGAAGCTTGCAGGGACCATAGCCTGGCTCAAGGAGATGTTTAAATAGTGAGGACACCTGCCAGATGGTCATTTCCTTGCCTGAGCATATTTTTGGGCATGATTTGACTCTGATTAGTGCCCTTATGATGTCAGCTGTGGCCAGGCATAGCGCATGCTTCTCCAGAGAGGGCATGTTCCTGGACAGGGAGGGGTCGGGTACTCCTACATTTGCGCTCAATTCCACGTTGATTCGGATGTTCAAAGGAAATGTGCCTGGATTCATGCGTTCGCACAGATTCATACATCAAATTTTTTTTGTGACATTTTCTGGATTTAGGTAAATGTTCGTTTTAAAGCATCCTGATGTAATTCCTCTGTTTCTCTGTGAAAGTCTAAAACTGACCAGCATCATTTAGGTAAATGTTCGTAGACATTTTGATATCCTACCTCATCAGAAAGCTGTGATGTTCATCAAGGAAGTCCAGATCGCTGATGCGATCTCTACTGTTCTCCACACTGCAGCAAGCCACACAGAGAAACAGAGGAATTACATCAGGATGTAAATTTTTAAGTCCACAACTAACCCTAGTTCTCCTATTCTAATAGGAATACAGCATATATTTTCACGTGTCCAGAAAGGATCATCTAAATAGTTATATGATGGTGCATTTTGTGGTGAAGTTGGACATGTTTAAATAATGAGAGAGAGAGAGGCTTGGTCTTTTCTGGGATTTCTGCCAGTCTGTGTATCCATGCCTTTAGTTCATTTAGAAATGGGTGTGGATAAATGTTAAGGGAAGTCCAGGTCAGTCAGCTTTCTGATGAGAATATTTGGTAGTATTGTGTTAAATACTGAACTCCACAGAAGTATCCACAAAAAGTCCACAAAAAGCATCCTGATGTAATTCCTCTGTTTCTCTGTGTGGCTTGCTGCAGTGTGGAGAACAGTAGAGATCGCATCAGCTGATGACCTACTTGCTTTATAAGCAAACTGATGCTGGTCGAAATCCGGAGGAAGGCAGGACTTGAGGTGGTGAAGAACAAGCCTCTCGAAGCATGTCATGACTACAGACATAATGCCACTGGTCTGTAGACATTGAGGCTGCTGATGGTGGAAATCTTGGCACTGGGATGATGGTTGCTGCTTTGAGGCTAGTGGCACAATGGCCTGTTCCAGGGATGTGTTTAAGATCCTCGTCAGGACACCCGACAGTTGATCATTGCAGGCCTTTAGTACTTTGCCCAGTACTCAAACTGGACCTGCTGCTTTGTGTGGGTTTACAGTCTTAAGAGTTGCTCTCACCTGGTTTTTAGTTCAAGCAGGTGGTAGCTTGTGGGCCAGCAGGTGGGAGGGGTAGGTTGGAGCCTTTGTGATGTAAAAGGCCATGGTCCCAGTCAAGAATCATCAAAATTTTTCAGAGTGCACTGTGCCAGGAGCTTTGCATGCAGAGCCAAATCGCAAGAATTATTGAAGTGATGTTAGTTAAGATAAAAACTTAATTACCTTTATTAATCTTAATTATCTTTTATTAAAGATACAAACAATAGTTCAATTATCTGGAGTTCTCTGCGAGTGTATATATACATGAATAAAGCAAATTTTACTAAAGTATATTATCAGAGGGAGACATCTATCTATTTTGGGGAACTGTTTAATTAATTAATTATTTGCTTTGTTTTCATGTGTTCATGTTAAAATAAAAAAAAATTGCTTATGTTTACTAATGGTAAACATTTACCAATAAACAACACATACTTTGGTTTAATGATTTCTTTAAAATTGTCTCGGTAATATGCTGCAAATCAAAAGGAGCCCCGAAAGAAATACTTTTAAAAAGTATTATGCATGCTAATGTATGTTGTATGTATTTTCTTAAAATAAATTAGATGGAAAAGTGGCATAAAATGGCCAGATTTGGTTTGTGAAATGCTTCTTCCTTTTCAATTATTTATTTATTTATTTATTTTGCTGTGCTTGCCCATGTTAAGCTCTGACCAGGTTCGGTAATGTACTGTACATGGTAATTATGTTATTGTGAAAGGCAGGCTTTACTCCATCTTACTGGTTACATGCTAAATTTGCTTATTCATTGCCACCTTATTTATGGTGCAGGACTTTTGCGGCATTGTAGTTTCGCTGACAACAGCTTTCTTCATACTTGTCCTTTAGACCCCATGTCCTTATCTGCACACCGTGACTTTCAGGATGGTGTCATGGTTTGCATTTTTGCTTGGTTGTAAGTCACAGTTTTTCTGTCATACCTAATGGACTCAGTTCTTTCCTGTTAGGCCAGATTAAAAAAAATCCCAATTTATCATCAGAACTTTTCGTAAACATAAATGCGGCAAACAATTTTTTTTTTTTTTTTAGAGAGAAATGAGGCAAATGTTGAAACCCAAAAATGTTTGAAACTAGATGTAGGTAAAGTGACTGAAGCTATACAATACACCCTAGGTGACCAGTCTTTTACATGTACATTTATTCATTCATTCATTTTCTGAAAACCTAAGTAGTATTTTGACATCACCTCCCTTTACGCTTTTCCTTTTTCCCCTTCCTTTGCTACACATTATGCTAAGTTCTTTTACCAGTGACTTTAAAAAAGTTGTATTTTACTAAAACAAACACAGCACCAGCCATAGACTTTCATTACCCATTTTGTCTAACTTCGCCCCATACTATAGTTCTTAACTCCAGGGCCCTCATGTACAAAGACTTGCATGGAATTCTTACTGAAAAATGGCGTACGCTTAAATCCAGAAAATGTCACAAAAAAAATTTGATGTATGAATCTGTGCGAACGCATGAATCCAGGCACATTTCCTTTGAACATCCGAATCAACGTGGAATTGAGCGCAGATGTAGGAGTACCCGACCCCTCCCTGTCCACGCCCACATTTGAATATGCAAATCATATTTAAATGAACCATCCACCGGAGATTTCTGTCTTCTCAGAATTTGAAAACCCTTATGATATGAGGAAGACGGGGAGGCACGCAAGAATGTAGTGTTTGGCACACTGTCGTCCGGCATTAACACCAAACACAGGAGGTCTGAGTGAGAGAGTGTGTGAGGATGTCAGAAAGGGTTAGAAAGGCGAACACACGTGGAGTTAAAAAAGAAGTGGTCAGACTTAAAGGTGGCTGTTAAGCGGAGGACGGGCTGCCCACCGCCAAAGTCTGACCCAATTAGGCGGGGGAACAGGGGAGGAGGACATTACCTCGTTTAAGCATTAATCATAGATGACACTGCTCTTTCAGGGGTGTTGGGAGCGCATGTGGGGGTCTCTGATCACCCCCAAGCTCACAGCCCTGTAAGATAGAGGTTCATGTGGAAATGTGTGCATGCTCTCTGGTTTGGCAAATTTAAACATGCCAGTACAAGGAAGAGGATATCCAAGACTTTGACT
>JAOUQZ010000049.1:10435975-10447495 GCA_028564935.1 Neosilurus hyrtlii | reverse complement strand
TGCGCTGCGTGATTTGCGTCACAGAAGCGGCGCGGGGTTTGTGTACTTTCTCCGGTATGTGATTCGCTGAAAATTAATTTGATGTCACTGTAGAAGCCAGAAATCGAAAGAGGGATGTCCGAGGTTTATTTTCATATGCGCATCATGGGGTTTCCGGACGAAGCGCCGAAAAAAAAAAGTTTAATTCGGAGTATTTTTCACGTTGTATCTGGTAATATTTCTCCAGGTAAGCGGTGGGTCACTTCTACAAAACGCTGTTTTTATGTATTTTAGCATTCCGTTACCAGGTTACGGCTTTGGCAGATGAAAGTAAAGTATGTTTCCTACTGAAATTTACCAAAAGAAATCGATAAAATTACACTGTTTCACTTAAAGGGCCGATATCTCGAAATCACTACCTGCGACTCCCGACTCATTTTGCCAGATCGGGTCACACATGTTTAAGCGACACAGATGCTTATTTTAACATTAATGACCATAAAAAATACAAATAAAAAGCACAAAACGGGTAATTTTATCCCATGGATTACTAGTGAGAGCTGACCTGTAGCAGCTTGGCAGTTGTTTTTCCCCAGAATGACGGAAACGTCACGTTCTAGTGACTCTGAGGGTGAGAACGCTGCCAGAGATGAGCGTGACGTTAAACCCAAAACGGCTTACGCAGCTAACTTTTTGCCAACTCGGCTTTCTCGTCTTCAGTTGGTTTAGGAACAAAAATAAATGTTTTCTGCGATTCCTGAGCTTGTTGTTTGTGCAACTCAGCACTGGCCGATATTGACGTAGCCCAGTCCATCCAATGAGTTCTTGTCACTACCAGGCGTCCTACCTGGAGTCATCACACTCATACGCACTTTGCGTATCGGGCATGGACTGACGTTGCCAGAAGGAACTGTTGATGTTATACCTGATTGGTTTAAATAGCTATTAATACTAATTCACCCCAGGTGCCCTTTAAAGTTTTATAATTTATTTATAAATTATATTTATTATGCATTATAATTTATAATGCTCGACTGGTCCCTCCTTCTACCAAGGATCAAGGGAAAAATGCATCTAAACTCTTCTCTGTTCTGGCTCCAAGGTGGTGGAATGAACTTCCTCTGGATGTTCGGACAGCTGAGTCACTGGGCATCCTCAAACTATTTATTTTCTCTGGCCTTTGTGCTGGTTTATCCATTTTACCAACAAATGCACTCTACAGTTCACAAGTGAAACCCAAAGCTCAAACCAAGAGTAGATAGAGAGAGCTATTGATGATTTAAGCAATATATCAAACACAGCACTGCTGGGCTACAAAAAAAACACCTGTCAGTCATATCCAATTTTATTCAATGTTGCAAAACACATCTTGATGAACATATTTATGTACTAAAAGCTGAACATATTCATCTCTGGAGCTTAAATCAAAATATCTTATGTGTACAACAAAACAAAGTTACCTTTGAGGTAATCTCAACTATGTAAAAGAAAGAAAGTAAGTAATGAGAAATCATTAATTTGTTAAAAAAATACTACTAATGTCTGGCATAATAATAGGATCTTAAAAAAAAAGATGGCATACGGAATGTGGTGTTATTTACGACTACAGGGTCCTTGGTTGAGAAATTGCCCAGAGGTGAATGTGTGCGTCTCTATGGTGTCATGCAGTGGCCTGGTGTCCCATATGGGGTGTAAGTTTTATGCTTTCTTGTTTTATAAGCTCCAGGAATTTATATGAATAAATGAACAATACCAAAATAAAAAATTACAACATCAATAAAAAATGTATTTTATGCATATACATACATACATACATACATACATACACACACATATATATATATATATATATATATATATATATATATATATATATATATATAATTATAAAAATGTTTAAAACGAAGAGCAATTGAGGTGCTTCCTTACAAACATATGCAAATGGAATTTTTTACAACTATTTCGTGGTTCACTTTTCCAATCCTTATGGCAGAAGGTCGGGGGGTCATAGATACATAAGTTAGATTAGTGGGTCCCATATCATCTTCTGACCTGCATATTTAAACCTAAATAAAAATCCAGTTAACATAACATGCATATCTTTGGACAGTAGAAGGTCACCAATGCAATCATAGGGAGAACACGCAAACTCCACACAGAAACTCCCTTAACCAGTGACCTTTTTGTGAGTCACAAGTGCTATTTTTTTCCCTTTTTTTTAAATGAATGTACTATTACGGTTCTGATCCATACTATCTATTAATTTGTCCATCCATCCATCCAATCAACCATATGCCACCATTCCACCAAAATATTTCTTATTAAACATTTATTTTAACAGTATATTTCAATTTTAATTATTTTATAAAATGATAATATTGTCAAACCCTGATAACCAGGTTATTATATTATGAGAATTTCAATTGCCTGCCTTAATCCCAACCACATTTTTTGGTATTTGATGAGCTAAAGGTGTCAAATTGATTGATTTATATATTAATTTGCTGCACTGCTTAATCCTGTTAGGGTTGCGGGGAGGCTGTAAACAATCTTAGTTGACTCTGGCGAAGGTGGGATACACCCTGAACAGCTCGCCTTTATGTCTTAGGGCAACACACACACAAACACAATCATATCTAGGGACAAGATCAGCCATGTGCATGTTTTTGGATTGTTTGAGAAAACTGAAGTACCTGGAAGAAACCCATGCTAGCATGGGGACATCATGCAAACCACACACAGATATGTGCATCCACGACTCGAACCTTGGACCTTCTTGCTGTACAGGTGGATAGATTAACCCCTACATAACCATGCTGCCCAGTGCCAAATTCATAATACAGTATTGTAAAGCTTCTTCAAAAACCTTCACAATGTTCCACTGACCAGATAAATTTCCCCAAACTCTGACGTGTCATCCAGACATGTTACATGAGTATAGGTGCACTAGTTCAGTGTCAAAAAGTGCAGATGATCAGCTTTGCTATCCATCCTTGCCCTGAGTGACCATGTGCTTGATAATGGTGCAACGTGGCTGTCAATCTGTTTATAATTGAGCTGTGCTCCATTTTGTCTCTGAGCAGCATGCGGGAAATGAGCACAGCAGTCAGAGTGCGTGGCTTGGGGCCCTCACACGCCATCCATCAGACCGCTGTGGATGATTGCAGCTCTTTCCAACATTGGAAAGGAGATGGCTGTCTAATGGCAGGCCTGCTTTACCTCTGCAAGCAGAAAATACATTTGACTTCTTTTGTGCCGCGCTCCTCTGGAGAGCTGTCTAAAGCACAGGGGTACAAAGGGAGATACATCTGCTGCCCCCACTCAAGCATGATTGGTCTCATTCGAACAGAACAGAAAAGGGCTTTGTTGTTTGCCAGCATGTGTGTGTGTGTGTGTGGGATAGTTGTTTGTTTGGGTGCACGTGCCAGCATTCGGACCTCATACACTTCATGGAGGATATAGGTTTAATTTTGTGTGTTCAAATTTGACTTTAGACAGTTCACATTTGATACTTAAATGTTTTATATGGACCCTATTTTGAAATGAATATGTCCACTTTCATCGTTGGGCTTTTGCTATTCACAGAACATTGCAGTAGAATATGCTATTTACTCAATATTGTATAAATGTGTTTTCCAAGGTGTGGATAAAATGTACCACACTATGCAGAGGATTAATGTTTTGTGGAAGGCACAGGTGCAGAGGATATTATAAGATAAGGTAGGAAATGATTATGAATTGCTATTAACTTATATTGTATTGCCTCTGGATTTAGAGAGTCACCCTTGCTGGCGGTACAAGTGCTGAGCTTAAATGTCAAATGGAGACCTACGGTGCTTTTCATATATGTTTAAATTGAACCCTGTTGCATTTACCACAAGTGGTGTACATTTTCCAGCCAGTTTAATAGGGACACCTGTTGCCCTGCTTATTCATTCAGCTGTATAGTCAGCCAGTCGTATGGTACCAGAATGATGTATAAAGGCTGCACATGCAGATCAAAAACCTCAGCATTTACACTGAAATACAAGAACAACAAACATGCACATTCAGTGAGCAGCAACTCAGCTACATTATATTTAATTAGTTAATTGCCTGTAATCGCTACATAAATAAGAGTGAATTTAACCATAAATTGTCTAGTGTGTGAATTGTTGTTTGGTTAAAAAAACCCTGCCAGACATACAGGTATGAGGTCAAACAGGTTATAGTGGATGTAATTCTAGACCTCACGGATACAACAAACCCTGCTTTTATACGCTGATCATTGCGTACAGTGCTACAGTTGGAGCACATAAACGTGCCAGTTAGTAAATTATATAATGCACACGACTAAGTTCTGTACATGAAATGCTTATATATTCTGAAGATGACTCAAGATGTCATGGATCAACTGGAGCTACTAAGAGATCATATCTTTATTTTTATGTTAACCTTTTCAACTCAATTTAGTGTATGTTTCTGTATATCTACAAACGCTGACTGAAAAATTCTTCAAGTGTCCATTGAGTTTTGTGTCTATTTAAAACAACTGCAAACAAATGGTTGAAAAACAGCACTTCTGGAACTCCCACACATGCATAAAAGTTCAAATTGTTGTTATGCAACCAGCTAAATGGGCATTTTTATAGTTCACCACGAGATGGACTTTTCACATAAAAAACCTGGTCCATGACACAAATGGTTAATGAATCACTCATATAAATCCTAAGTTATGTTGATATGTGTATATATAGCCATATTTTGTTATATCATAAAAACTTCACCTGAAGTCTTAAACTCTTTAATACCTTTCCAACACACTATACCTAATAAAATAAGATTAAAGTCTTCTTATGGCCACTTGTTGGACAGCATTTTAAATTTGTACAGCTGTTAAATTGTTAAAATCACTTGAAGTTATTTTAACAATTTAACAGCTGTACAAGCTGAAGTTATTTTGTTGTGAAAAGTTTTACTTTACTGGAGAAGACAGATGGCCCCCTATTTTATTCCCTTCCGTAAAGTCAGTGAGGAAACTGAATTGCTGCCTCCAGCTTTGGTTCCTTTGTCTTGATCCATTGTGTATGACGCACACAGTCCCGTGTTTTGATTTCTTAAATTTGACAGTCAAACACAAAAGGAACTGCACCATTTGCATTCGCTTCATTGTGCGTCCCATTCTGTTGTCCAGTGAGAGGTTTTCTGCTACATATGCCGCTGAGATTCTTGGACATGAAATGAATGACTGTAGAACTTTCATGACGAGGGTAATAGCACATGCTCTTGAAAAGCGATGGCTTTGCAGTGGGAGCTTCCATTGTTTTCTCCTCACGAAGTGGTGCATTAAAGCCTCCTGACAGTAATATTGTGGGATCTAAAACAGATTTGCCGTGAGTTTAATCTGTAAGATAAAGAGTGCATTTCTCCAGTGGAACTCATCTGTGTTGTTCTTTATCTCATGCCCCCCATGTGAGTGGCTTCATTGTGTTTTTTACAGCCTGTGCTAATTGCTTTCTTTATTTGTTTATTTTTTGAAAAACAGCCATTGTGTCATTTCTTTAGTGGCTTATGCTGTAGCTGAACAGTTGTAACATACAAGCAAATGGTGTCTTTTCTAACCAGAAAGTGCAAGTTAATTGGTACCTTGGGAAAACTTTTGTATATGTGCTTTTGTTGCAAGTCAGATGTAACAGAACAGTACCTACTATCCACACTTTTTTGGTGAAAATATTTAGTAAGTAATTATACAATAATAAGGGCCTAAAAAGCTGTGAACCTAAATGTAAAGCTTGCAAACCTATGTTAACACTGTTACTAAGGACCAGGCGGGATACTTATTTTTTCATAAAAAAAACTGTTCATTTACTTTTTTTAAACTTTTTGCTACTAAACAACATTTTTCAACTAGTGCTTCCTTGTTTACTTTTACAAAGGAAACATTAATAATTTAGTTAAAATATATTATTATTATTATTATTATTATTATTAATATTATTATTATTATTATTAATAATAATAATAATAATAATAATAACAATAATAATGTTATTACTAGCATTATTATTACTAGTATTATTATTACTGTTGTTGTTATTACTATTGTTATTTGTTTGTTTGTTTGTTTGTTTGTTTGTTTATTTGTTTGTTTGTTTGTATGTATGGTACTTTTCAATCCAGGTTGTTCCAATTATGTTTTGTATAAAATGTTTCTTGATTTTTTTAATATTAATCTTATAATATAAAATCATACCAATAAAAAAAAAATCATCAACATCATCCACTTCTTCCTCTTGATCTGGGGTTGGGTTGTGGGGGCAGCAGCCTAAGCAGTATGGCCAGACGTCCCTTTCCCCAGCCACATCCTCCAGCTTTTCTGGGGGACACTAAGGTGTTCCCAGACCAGCCAAGAGACATAATCCCTCTAGCATGTTCTGGGTCGATCTCGGGGTCTCTTCCTGGTTGGACATGGCTGAAACACCACATCAGGGAGGCGTTCAGGAGGCATACTCTTCAGATGCCCAATCAACCTCAACTGGCTTCTCTCAACACAGAAGTGCAGCAGTTGATCGAGCTTCTCACCCTGTCTCCAAGGGAGAGCCTGCCGCCCTGTGAAGGAAGCTCATTTTAGCTGCTTGTATCTGTAAATTGAGAGCTTTGCCTTCTAGCTCAACTCCCTCTTCACCACGACAGACCGGTACAAGTTCCGCTTTGCAGCAGAGGCTGCAAAGGCCAGTCTTGGTGGAGTCTAGCCGTCACTGGAAACGAATTCGACTTGTTGTAACCAATGCAGACCAAGCTCTGGCTCCAGTGATACAGAGACCAAATGGCTCGTAGCAACTGGTCCAGTACTCATTATTCCCACACCCCACTTGGTTGAAAGCCTTCTCTAAATCCACAAAGCACATGTAGACAGATTGGGCAAACTCCCATGCCACATCTAGGATCCTGAGTGTCCCCTCCTTGAATTGCCACCTAATAATGGTGGAAGGGTTTGCATGTCATAATGATCCTAGGAGCTATGTTGTCGGGGACATTATGCCCCCGTTAGGGTCACCCGAGGTAAACAGGTCTTAGGTGAAGGTCCAAACTAAGCACAGTTCAGAGAGCCCCTATGAATGGAATTATTGCAAGGACTTAGTTTGCTTGCCCAGATGCAGGTTACCTGGGTCCCCCCCTGGAGCCAAGCCTGTTGGAGTGGCTCGAAGGCTAGTGCATGGTGGTCAGGCTTCTGCCCATGGAACCCAGCCGGGCCCAGTCTGAACAGAAGACATGGGTCTGCAGCCGAAGGCATGGGTTCTGTCTGACCGATCCTCGGGAACTGACCAGAAAAAAATGTGCACATATATAGAAACCATATAATGTATTCTAAGAAAGTACAAATGAGTACATTAAAAGCAAAATAAGAAATTAAAAAACTAATTAAAACAAGCATTACAGAAAGAGCATTCAAGTTAAATAAAATAGATTTAAAAGAAACCTATAGGATAATGAAAATAATATATAAAACTATGAAAGAAAAAACAAACTTTCCGAAATCATCTACAAAAGCTAAAGAGTAACAAATAACAAATGTCTTTAAAAGGACATAAATGTTATTAATGTGTCAGCTGACCTAATCCTTAGAGGTAAATTGTTTCAAAATGAGCCAATACTACATTATACGCTAGTGTGTGGTGTGCTAATTTTGTTATCCAGATATATGAACATTAGAGTTCAGTTAGAATGTATTGTACTGTACAGTTAAAAAGAACATTTTTTACAATGTTCTTAACCCATGAAAAGATTCTATTAACATTTTTTACATGACAATCCAGAATGCTTTTTAAATGGACTTTAACTTGCACAGTTTAGAACTGACCTTTTGAAACAATGTGATGTTTATATGTTAACATACAGAGATAATCAAAAATGCTACACTGTTAAAGGCTTTTTAGTAATCCTGCAAACATTTTTGTCATTTTCTGATCAAATTAATGGTGAAACAAATGAAATATATTACAATGCATTTCTAATAACATGTTCACTCATGATTTTAACACTGCAGAAGCTCCTTTATACTCGTGCTAGTGAGCCAGTGGATTCTGTTCAGTGTTTGGTTAGCCGACTGTAGCAATGAGATGACAGATGCATGTTCAAAAGGGAAAGAGAGATAGAGAGAGAGAGAGAGAGAGAGAGAGAGAGAGAGAGAGAGAAAGAGAGAGAGAGAGAGAGAGAGAGAGCGTGTCTATAGGGACACTGCCAGATGTTTCAGGTCTCCATGACTCCCTAAACCACTCCTCTGCCTTACTCAGTTATATATTTATTTTTTGTCACCAGCTCCAAAATAAGTTAATTAAACCTGAGGATGTAAGAAGCTTACAATAATCATGCTGGAACAAAACACATAATATATATAGTAAACAACACAACATCTTAAAGGCTATCATTTTCATATACCATTCAACCCCTTCCCCCTTACTTTAGCTTTCTATCAGAGGAATTGATTTGGTTGATTGCATAGTTTTTCAAGTTGTAACACTCCACATAACGGTGCAAGGCTGATAGTTATCATATATGGCAACATGAATATTATATATTAAGCAAACTAAGTTGGATTTATTCATTTACACATTTATTAACATTTATTTATGATTTATTATTGATTTAAACATTCTTCCATGTTTGCTGCTTGTTTATGTAAACATATTTTTCAAGTATATTGTGACCTAAAGGATATATGTGCATCCGGATATGTGCAAAATGTCATGCATATTTCAATCAAAATAACCAAAAATGGACAAAAATATCTTATATGTACTGGCAAATGCTTAAAACATGTCATGTTTATCATGTTTTGCCTGCTGGGAGTAGGGAGTACCAATATGGCAGCTGTTGGCTTCAGCTTATTGGACTGCAACTTCCAATATATAGGTATATATTTTGTATAAAAGCTCAGTGCCTGTTCTTCACATAAGACTGATGAAACCATGTTAGGTAAAAAAAAAATAATCTCATATTTTTTCACTTTTTGTGAAATAGGTTTAGATGGAATGGAAGAATGGCACACTGCTTATGATTGTGTTTTCCCAGTCACTGGCACCAGGCTACATCAAGGTCTGGAGGCCTGTTCCTTGCAGCAGGCTGATATAGTTGCATTTGTTAAAAAAACAAATTAAAAAAACAAAAAAACAAAACAAAAAAAAAAAACATCTAAAAAAGTCCTGACCTGAATAAAATAAATATGTTGCAGAAGGACCTGAAGTGAGCAGTTCATTTGAGGAAACCTACCAACATTCCAAAGTTGAAGCTCTTTGTAAGGTGGAATGGACTAAAATGAAGGGCTAAACAACAGGTAGTGGGAACCTTTAGTTGCATTTATTTCTGTTCAAGAGAGTCCGAAAGCAAAGGCTCATGTACTTTTGCCCCTCACAGAAATATGTCATTTTTATATAATTTCTCTTTTTTTGGTATCATTTTCCTCAATAAATAATCCATCATGTATGATAGTTTTGCTTTTGATCATTTATTTTATATAATTTATAAACAAGCTCCATTTTGCTATTTCCATATGTTTGCAATATGTTAACATATTTTTCTTTAAAATCCCAATGACACAGTCGAGGACTCATTGATGTGTATGGGAAGTGAAGACTAGGCTATTTGGTCCAATCCTACAGAAGAGTTAATTGAGCGCTAACTGTAGAAAATGTTAATGATGACTATAGTGTCAGGTATTGCAACTTGCTGTGCAATACAATTTTATATATATATATATATATATCAAAGAAGCTGGAGCTTTAAAACTTTCAAAAAATATCATAGCTCTGTATCATAGCATTTATTTGTCGATGTTTTGCAAGTATTTCTGTGAAAATTATTTCTTGGGAAGGTGCAATTAAAAATTATACACTCTCATGAGAATAACCCCTATACCACTGTCGCTAATCTAACACAGAGATGAACAACCTTTCGCACTCACACTTTTGAGGTTCCGCATGGCTCAAACTCCAGCATCCCACTCATGAGTCTAACATTTATTTCTAAAAAATATATTTTGTTTCAGCTTAGTAAATGATATTCCATCAATTTAGCTGCTCTTTGCTTAAATAAGTCTGATGTTATGTAATAATTTCAGCTTCAGCATTGTCCTCTATAGTCACCCTGTCAGACCTTTAAACTAAAAGTTTATTTTAGTTAGTTGTATTCACTAGAAAGTTTGACAAATGCATTTAATACTCAGATTAAGGTCTGCTTTTACCTGGTGCCTAATTACTTTCTGCTATCAGCCCTAAAATGACAAAAGACAAAATGGAATCCCTGTAGTTTACTATAAACATAAAACAGCCTTGCATATATATTTGTTAATTAATTGTTTATTTACTGGTCATTTGGGACATTTACTTTAGATTGGATTGGCAATGTGACCTAAGTGTGGACAATAAATGTTTTATTGTAGTCAAACTGGCAAAAATATTACCATAAAGAAAACAGCCTGGCTGGATGGTATGAGTCACCGGCGCAGAGCTGAGGAATTCCAGGTGCAAGAAGACTCTATACAAGGTGTATTTTCCCATGGGCATGTAAATATGTCCCTGTTCCTACTCTGTTCCCCTGAGGAAGCTTTAAGGTGATGCAATGATTATGTCATACTTATGTGTCAGCGGGTGAGTCTTTCATATGCTCAAAGATGTACGAGATATATGAGGAGGGGCTATTTTAAATGAAACCTTGTTAACACACTCACATACACATTCATATTAGGCTACATTTAAAGGTTCAGCATTACTTGTATTTTGAAACGTTCTTTGTCCAGGGATCTACAGTCTCTACAGAAAGTTCTCTTTCTGCAGTTATTGCAATGAAAGATCTTCATTGCTTCTCAGTTCTTTGACTAAAAAAGATGTAGTTTTTAGTTTTTCCTGAAAAAGTACATATATTGGACTAATTATCAAGTGTGTTAGTTTCTGTTAAAAGAGTGCCACACACACACACACACACACACACACACACACACACACACACACACACACACACACACACATACACAATATAATTAGAGTTAGACCTGGTGCAGTGTAGTGATCAGGGTCAGTAAGATAAACAGAAGTACTAGTCCTTCACCATATTTACTGGCCAGGAGAACTAGTGATTTTTATATTCTACTGGCCAATAATATTATTGAAATACAATCAAAATTCAAAATAGAAAATATGGTTTGTAATAATTTTTTTATTATACAAAATGCAGTTGACTTGTCAACCGAATACATGTCTTTGACAAAAACTTTGCTCTTCACTCAGCTCCCAGTGTGACCATTTGTTCGAGTCCATATCACAATAATAATAATAATAATAATAATAATAATAATAATAATAATAATTACAGGGCGGCGCGGTGGCGCAGTGGTTAGCACATCCGCCTCACAGCAAGAAGGTTCGATTCCCAGCTCAGGCGTTTCTGTGTGGAGTTTGCATGTTCCCCCTGTGCTTGCATGGGTTTCCTTTGGGTACTCCGGTTTCCTCCCACAGTCCAAAAACATGCACAGTAGGCTAATTGGCTGTTCCAAATCACCCCTAGGTG
>JAOUQZ010000049.1:10411349-10434865 GCA_028564935.1 Neosilurus hyrtlii | reverse complement strand
GTGTGTGTGTTATATATATATATATATATATATATATATATATATATATATATATATATATATATATATATATATATTTGTTGTCAGCAATAAATCATTACTGATACTGTGGCATGACATCTGAGCCATTTCTAAGAGAAATATTTTGGGAATGACTCCGGACTTTACCTGATTCATGCTGTCTAGACATACTCATCCAAAATGTCTAATACCTTCTGCTGACCGGATGTAAAAAGCTTTCTCACCTTCAGCTTGAGCTGATTATGATTGTATTCTGTCTGACTGTGCACAGTCCAGTAGCTGCATTCATGCTGCCCAAAAAGGAGGGTTAGAAAAATTGGAAGGCAAAGGGCAGGAGATATTAAACTTGGAACTAACCTATTGCATTACATTTCCTTGATTTTCCTCAAAAGCATTAGAAATTAAACTCTGGCTGCCTACCAAAATACCAACTATTACCTAAAAATGCAGTTTTCCGAAAGAACTTTAATCTTTTTTTAATCTGCAAATGGTTTTTGTGAGTTTGTACACACTATGATTGTACACATTATATTTGTACACATTACAATTGTACATAAGGTGCTGATAAGCCTGTTTACAATGTAATTCACAGGTTTATATTAATACCCTCAACCTTATGCATGCATATGGCTCACATTCACTAGCATGATATTATGAGATACAAAGAGTTCTTATAGAGCCTTAATGATTAGTTGGGAGAATACACTGAATTTGTGGTAAGATTTTAGAAGACTTACGTACATTGTAACATAGGTATGAACGTATTATGCTAAAACCTTTATGCTTTTTTCAAAATAATCCCATATTAGGCATGTTTTGGGTCCAGACATACAAGTGAGCATGGTGGTTCTTATTGTGGTAAATTCTTTAATGAGATGACTGCCATGTGTAACCTTTAAGTTTCATCATAGTGCCTTTCAGAAAAGTATAAAAAAGTAAGTCTATTTTGAGAAGTGTCATTGATGTGTTATGACAGCTGGCATGCCAGTGCCAAAGGTATGGCAACTCACAGTCTAATAAATTTCTCATTGATTCATTGAAAGGTAGGGTTGTGCTTCATGCTAACAGAAAACAGTGTGCAAAGTTGACCTGTTGACAGACAAAAGTTTACTGTGATTTTGTCTGCCAGTGACAATTGTGCATGCTCACCACTCTCAGCCACCACATGCTCACCCAAGAGTGTTATATGAGCTAAAACAATAACAAGTGCACAGCACGATTATAGGAAGGGTGAGCTGTTAAGACAGCTACTTTGGTTGGGCTCGGTGGCCCGCCCAGAATTCCATGGCTGACTCGATACTTTGGTTGGGCTCGGTTGCTCTCCCAGAATTCCCATTCCCTTGCAGATTATCGATATATGAAGTAGCGCTTGCGCAGTACTTTTTATAGTTCTTGCAATCGTCTCCTCCACCTTCCATGCTGGAATAAATGGGCCTGAAGAGATAAATAAACACGTACAAATGGACTATATAGACTTGGATTAACTGCACCTCACAGCACTCCACTTCTCCATGAGAAGTTCTAGTTTATTTATTTATGTATTTATATATGTGGGTGGATTTGTTGCTGGTAAAAGTCTGGAAAAGGCTGGTTCTTTTTGTCCTGAGAGTACACAGTCTCTATTTCTTCCATTTTTAAACAAGGCATATTGATTCATCACTATGTTATTGGTACATCCCAGATGCCTCCAAGCACAGATAAGTCAGCAGCACTACTGGACACAGTTAGCATAAGGCTTCCTATTTTCATAGTAATCTTCAATCAGGCTTTTGTGAGGGCAACATCTTAATGAAGTGATTGACAATGGTTTGGTAAAGTTAACCTGAGACCATCGTATCATCTATAAATAAACGACAAATGTTGAAGTGTCTTTTGAGGGATTGGAGATCATAGGTTTTCATCTTAGGTTTATACTTTATGCACAAAAATCCTGTATATATGTCAATATTATAGCAATTTACTAGAACATATTCAATCTAAAGGTGGTGATGGTTTTGTGCCTTCCTGACATTTTGTACATATTTGAACCTGCACTACACATAATTTAAGATCCTTTCATATGCACACTTCCTGCCTTGATTACTTCAGGGTTTTCCATGCCCTAACATGCATTTCAAGCCAGTTTAGTCTTGTTAAATAGCCAGTTGATTGGATTGAGAAGTGTTGTAAAATAGGCACAGGGAAGGCCAGGATTGAGAAATAGACTATGGTAATGTTTTTGTTTAATAACATATATGGTCATATCAGATCATTTTATCCATCCTACTCACATCCCAACATCTGCTGTTTAGTTTTTTTCCAAACAGAATCATCTGCTCTGCTTGCATTTTTGAGAAAATGTGTTATATGAGGTTTAATATGTCACTGCAATACTTAAACTGCTAACCTACACATTATTGAATTTAAAAAAAATTTTGAGCAATACTGCATAGGGTATTCAGCAAATATCCACACACTTTTTCTACCTTTAACACATTTCCCCCCTTTGTTTTTTTCATGCAACAATGTGTCAGTGATCTTGTGTTTGGCATTAGACATGCACTTTCTTTTAGCAGTTGAACATCGCTGCCAATCAGACTATCTCTGACTTCACAGGCCATCTGCTAGTGTGCGTTTTGTGTTCATACATTAAGAGCCTCGGTCTTGAACTGACTGGACATGCAACGCAATATTTGGCAATGTTCTAGTTCACACGTCTGGACTTGAATAATTAGTGTCAAGCTCACACAGAGACCATGAAAGCCCTGGCCTCTTGACTATTCTTCTGTCACATTTTAATTTCTTTTTAGTTGCCTTGGGTCTACATTCATCATGTTATAATATGAGTCTGTAACATTTCATCCATTTACCATTGTAAAAAGCCTGCCACTGCTCTTTTTTATGCATGTGATGGATGGATTGATTGAATACCGTTCTGTGTAATAGGCCTGTCGGCAATATCCTTTACAAATACACCTCATCTCTTTTTGCTCCATCAGACGAGTCAACCTAGCCCCAGACATTAAGCACAATAAATAGCACTGATTTGGTGAATGTGTATGTGTATTTACTTATGAGTCACAACCATAGAATTAAAAGCATCAGGAATATTGTGTCACAGTAAGATTTTTTAGTTGTCGTTAATTTATTCAACGGTGATTTAAGTCAGTCCACCTTAGAGTGCCAGCAAAGTGTAAAAACTGTGGCAGTATTTAAAAAAAACAACATTCTGTGTGTATGAAGAAAAATCAGACCTTAGACATAGCTGTGGGGTATGAACCAAAAGTTATATCATAAAAATTTTGTGACATTTTCAGTCTAACAATATTTAATTTCAATATCATGATACATTTTATGGTATGAAAACAATGTTCAGAGCCAAAAGAACATGACAGTACATGCACACTCTAAGTGTGTAGAGACAGGAGAACCAAAGGTGATAACATGTTCATATGCACACCTACTACCAGTGTGGGCTTGTTGGATACTTGTCATAAATGCAAGCAACTCCCAACACAGAGCACTTATTTATGAGCTGAGCTTGTGCACTGTGGTTTTGCTCCATGTTCCAGAACTCTATCTGTATTTGCTTTGATTTTATTTCCTGTGCTTTTCCTTATAATTTTTTCCCCCTTGTTTACTACTTTGTACTACATTGTTTGCTACTTA
This sequence comes from Neosilurus hyrtlii, assembly GCA_028564935.1. Lineage (NCBI taxonomy): Eukaryota > Metazoa > Chordata > Actinopteri > Siluriformes > Plotosidae > Neosilurus > Neosilurus hyrtlii. Next base: position 10,431,196 of record JAOUQZ010000049.1, on the reverse strand, counting down.
TTTTAGTTTAAGGCTAATACAGCTTCCTTATTTTTTTATTTTTTACCCGTGATCTGGTGTCTGCTCCTTAAACCTCTGCTCAAGGAAACAATAAATGGTAGTTTAAACATGTTTAAGATAAATCTACCAATCAGGCTACTTTATACACATGCTTTTCTGATGTATTTATGGGGGTAAAAATGCTGTGGCTACCTGGTTATTTCAGGGTAACAGTCATACTGGTCATACCGTGTTGCTATAAATTATTTATATGTTGCTTAGCCCTAAACAATGCATCAAATACATATGTACCTTTGATCCCAACTTAATCCAAGATTTCTACAGCATGAACTATGGTTACGATGGTTAAAACTATGAATCAGCGACATTTTTTAAACCATCATCCTACATATTCGACGTCCTCTTCATTAATTACATGTTGTTATGCCAGTAAAATGTGTGTCTATTCTGTGTTAAAGCTGCCAACATCCAGGACAAACAATATCCTCTATGTTTATAGCAATGCTAAAATTGTAGCTGAGGTCCCTCATATTTTCTTATCCACTTGCAAGCAGAATTAAGAGTTAGTGTAGAGGTAAGTGCACCTAGATGCACAGATTCCAAGCTATGATCTGAAAAGGAAAAAAAAAAAAAAAAAAAAAAAAAAATTCAAATCCCAATAATGGCACATATATACATGGCTGGAAGCTCTCTGAATGGAAATGATGGCGTAAATGTCTCTTACAGTATGGCTTACCAGTCATGGATGTCTGTGAGCCGTGTATTGGGAAGAGGGTGAATAGCACTTTCGGAATGTATTATGCAGCATGAACAGCAGTTAAACAAAAGATCTAGTTCTTGAATGATAGAGTTGGCTGGTGGGTGGGAATTGCAGGCGAACAAATTGAGGAGAAAATAGCCAAAAAAATTATTTTTTCTCAAATATCTCCAGCAAGAGTGGACGAAACCCGCTATGTTTTTCAAACACAGACAGAGAAGTGATGAATTTGTACATGCACATAATGAAGCCACAGTTGCATGCATGCATTTAAAGAACATGACTGTGTGATATTTGCACTTTGTTACAATTGAGCTAGTCGTCCCTACAAATTGAAGCTAATGAAATTTAACAAACAACAAGAGCTCTCGGACAACTGTTTACCACATATGCTATGAAACAATTAATTCCAGCCCAAGTCTTGTACTTTTTCATTTTTCATGCCAGATAATATGTAGTAGAATATCACTAAATGATACTTGTTTTGCCTTGTCATAGTCTTCTACATTGCTCGTCTTACCAGATCCCTAACCTTGTTTCCCTCCCATATTTCCCTTCACCATGTAATCAGCAGTGATGTAGACAAGACATGCATCAGATAATTGGCCTGAAAATTAGTGGGTACGATACAGGCATATTTAAAACCATCTGTTTTTCAGGCTAGAGAGATCCCAGAGGAGCTGCAAGTGAAATGTTTTGCTACTTCGTTTTTTCTACCCTGAATTGGTCGGTGGCTGATGCAGAGTGTAGGCTAAGATTGATACGCTTACAGCGGAGGAGCTGAGTGTTGCTGCGCTACGGATCGATGGCATAAGGAGGGAGATTTCGCCTCTCTCCTGTCTGTCACAGCTCAGCTGCTTTTAATTAAATGGCTCGTGGTAGCGGCAGAGTGTCAATGTGAATGGAGGGCAGCGTGGCTGGCCTTTTTTTCCCTCCTCCTCCACACCAAAACCACCTCATATTCTTGCCTTCCTTCATTAGCCTCAGCATGGCCCTGTGGGTGTTTTGCATTGAGGAAGCAAAGAGACTTCCATATTGTAATTCACCACTTCTTATTTTAAATCTTAATGTAATCCATGATTATTGCATGACATAATTTCATAGATGGTCAACAATTCAGGTGACTCTTTGCTTTCTAAACTGTCCCTCCAGAATTTCTCAGACTTTTTTGTGAACATGGCAGTTTAAATTGCCTATTTTTGCAGGAGATTTTCAAAACAATTGTGATGCATGTTGTGATGCTTTTAGACATTTAATGCTATGAAATTACAAGATTACGTGAAAATTGCAAACAATATTGCGTACATGACTGTATCTTGACTTCTTTAAAAGCATTCGCAAGGAAGTGATATATGGCTTAATGTATTTGTGGAGGACTGCTATGATTGGTGAATTTGTGTGAATTGATTCAAAGCGACATTGCAAATTCCTGAAGGTACTGCCTAAAGGACCAAAGAAGCTGCCATTTCTGTTAGACTGATAAAAAAGACTACATTGAAATCTATGTTAGAAGCACCATTCAGAGCTGGGAACTTTCAATATTTGCAACTAATATATATTTGTCACAAATCGTGTAACCATGTACCATATTCCAATCTTCTTAATCCTTTTAGGGTCGTGGGGAGGCTGAAGCCTATTTCGGCCAACACTAAGTAAAGGTGGGGTACACCTCGCCATTTACACTCATACAACCAACCATTTTCACTCACACCATGGGGCAATTTAGCCTAATGTGCATTTCTTTGGACTGTAGAGGGAAACCAGAGTATCTAAAGGAAACTCATGCAAGCACAGGGTAGATATGCAAACTCCACACAGAAATGCCCTTGCTGAGTGCGGGACGAAGCGAGAGTAAGGCGAACATGCAAACCACTACACCACCATGCCATCCAAAATATATAGATTTCTTATAGGATAGGTTGGCTACCAAAATTTAGGTTTGGTTTTGGTTGTGCTTATAAAACTGAAACCTAAAACCGAGTCCACATTAAAAAACAGTATTCACAGTGTTCCAGATTAATGGGTACCATTAAAAGCACAAAGCTGGTAATTTAATCCGGTGGATTACTAGACGTCTCTTGTGGAGTCACTGAGACTATATTTTAGTGACGCTGAGGACGAAAATGCTGCCAGAGATGAGCATGACGGTCAATCCAAAATGGCTTATACAGCTAACATTTTGCCAACTTTCCTGCCATCAGTTGGTTTAGAAACAGAAAGAAATGTTTACACCTCACTTTGTGCAGTTGTTTACATACCTGTTTGCACTAGTTCTACATGTTGATATGGAATATTGCCGGTGGATAAGAAGATATTCTAAGAAAAGATATTCTATTCCGATGCCTTTGATCTTTCACAAGTATTTAAAGATTAAAAGTTATTTAAAGTTCTGTAGAATTTGACACTTTTCAATGGCAAAATTTCTACTGAAACCCAAAACCGGGTTGCAGGCAGTAAACCGACCTGAAACTGATCCATAATTTCAGAACCAAACACCTCTACAGTATTTCTAATGCTTCATTCATATTACCATATTTTACATTAATGTGATTTGATGTTTCTGGGCTCATTCAGATTTGAGTTATTTTCATACATGGTCCTTCATTGGATACATATTCAATTTGTGGACATCCGACCTAAATGTCGAAAGACATGTCTGTATGCATTTACTGAGCACTGTTATTATCAGTTAGCACTGTCGTAAGATCAAATCTTGATGATCTTGAGGGAACTTGTTGGATTATTGATGATCATGGCAAAATTACAATGTATTATGATTTGATGCCAGTCATATTAGAACATGTAAATCGTAGCAGAGTGCAGTAAATCTTAACAGAGTTTAACAGTGCATGACAGACCTTGATGTGCCATCGTAGGGGATCTTGATGAACTTGGCAACAAAATTCCTTAAAATTTTATTTTCCTGGATGCACGCTGCCTTCGTTTTATACCCCAATCATGCTCCAAGCATGCTCATTAATCATGGAGCTCTGCACTTTTTTTCACCGCGGAGATTGCGGACATCGTGCCCCAGTGTAAACCCAGGGTAAATCGGATTATTCAGGTGATGATAATTCAAATGATTATTCAGTATTACAGAAGAGAAAGAACAAAATAATTTTTGCTTAACTCCACATGAAGAAGCAAACTATTCATGCAAGGCATAGTTTAGGCAGGTACTCACTCTCAACTGATGTAATAAATTCCAGGCATTCCAGGATTTTATGAGCTTACTTTAAAATGGCCAAAATTAGCAACACAACTGTCAGACTGGTATTAATACTGCTATTCACTTTAGTAAATAATGAACATAAGTAATCATAATAGTTAATAAACTAATATTCAGTGACAGAATTGTGTGTAATATTTTATTGTTCGCAAATTTTACCCAATGAAAGTGGAAATTGTAATACTGCATATAAAGGCATCGTATGCAATAGTGCTTTCTAGCTTTGTGGCAACAGATTAGAGAAGAACCATGGAGCTCATGGTCAGGTGTATACACACTTACTTTTTTTTGATCATGCCAATACATTACATTACATTTACATCATTTGGCAGACGCTCTTATCCAGAATGACAATTATCATTTTTATACAACTGAGCAATTGAGGTATTGGTGGGAATTGAACCGCTGACCTTCGGATCATTAACCCATCACCTTAACCATTAAGCCACCTAAGTCCTGGTTTTGTGGACTTTGAGACAGATCCCGTGCAGGTTTTTACCCCTCAGCCAGTGATGGCTGGTGGGTATTGTCATTGGCTTGGCGGATGGGCCCTTAAACAGAGAAAAACCCCCTTATCAATATGCATAAAGAACTTGATTCGTAAAGAGCCAAGCAGTGTTATAAATCTTCCTGATTGGACATGGCTCAGCGTCCAATATTGATATATGCATCAGAGGACAAAGTTATCACGGCCTCAGATCAATAAACGCAATCACTGTAGTATTTGTATTGTAGTGTATAGTACTCTATTTTAAATGATCAATGCTTTTGAAAAATTGTCTTTTTGTCCTTTTTTTGTAACAACATGCCTAGCAGGATGTGAAATTAGACAAGGCACTTACAGATATTTTAGGATGCCATTTTTTTAAATTAACAATAATGGAATATAAATGTAAATATCTGGAGAATGAAAGTGGTCATTCAGTCAAATAAGATATGTGTTTCCCAGGGCCAAGAATTTATTGGCTGGTATAACAGGGTTTAACAGGTGCTAAGCCTTTTTTTGATGCTCTGTTAAACACCAGGTTCTAATTTTCCTTGGAAACTGTGACTACTGTCATTATGCTTTATGCCTTCTTTTCTGAAATTTGTTCCACTTATGTAAGCTGGGATTTTATATCTTAATACTGTACTTCTGAAACAAACTGAATGGTATAAGTCTGAATATCTGTTCTTTTCTTGATTTTCACTGTGATTTTATAGAAGACACAAAGGATGCATTAATAAATCCCCAATGCCTGCTTGGAACAGAGTGTTTAATTGCACTATGAACGAATTTTCAAATGCATTTTAAACAAGTGAGAACAATGCTAGCTGAGATTGTATCTGTGTTTGTGAATTCATAACAATTTCCTGTGGCTTTTCTAAAGGGGAAACAACTAAGCTCACAAAATCATTACATTAAGGGACTAAGCAAAGATTTGCTTCCGATGCCTGCAGATCTCAATTCCACTACAAAGCACAGTGACTAATCAACCCTACTTATTTCAAGTCATGAAAAGGATCCACTCGAGCAGAACAGTGGTTGAATAAACTGCAGCTGCGAGCCAAAGAATATTGCCCATCTTAACATTCCTTTCTCTCTCCTTTCTTCTAGGTAAGCACTTTTCAGTAACAGCGGGTAGTAGATTCTGATCTCGACTGGTGCCAATGAAGGTAGGCAAGTCTGATTAAGGTGACATATAGCAGTGCTGAAGGCTTAATGCATAGAGGATAGATGTGTACACCTACCAGGACTGCTGACTTGGAAGCTTTTATTTATGAACTATAGCTACTCATCAAAAGCTGACCAGTCACAGCACCTGGCACTCTGAAAAAGTGAAGGCTTTCCTTTAAGACAAATGCTTCCTTATCACAAAAATGACTATTGTTCTTCAGCACTGCAGCTTTTTGCTGGCAGAGTTTCCTGTGGTGCCACAAGAGATATGATGTTTCTTTTGTCTGAACTGCACTTTGCAGTACTCGAATGAAAAGCAAATTAAAATGAAACAAAACGAATAGAAAATTTTAGCAACAGCAGCAACTAGGATTTGAAAATATAGTGTGTAATATGTGTCAGCGGAAAACACTTAGATCTTCAAGTTGTTATCAGTGGATTAGTAGGGATATGACACTGTATAAATGAGTTCCACCTCGTTTTAATTCCCATCTGTGTTTATGTCCTAGCGGTACAATTTTCCTGCTGCATGCTGCCGTGTGATATCCACATCATTATCCATTTTGTAACTTGTCCAGAGTTGCTGCGCAAACAGATGGCACAGGATGCAGGAGGTGCAGTTGTGTGTGCCACATTTTTATTATTTATTTATTTGATAATGTACAAGAAGTTAGCTTTACGCACAACTTGCAGATTTCAAGTGAAGCAGCTTTATTGACATTTCAATCAAATACAGCCGCACAGCTTCATCCTACACAGAGAAATGAAAAAGGGAAATATCTCCCACACTTTTCACTTTTAAATATTTGTGGTTAAAATATAATACTAATATCTAATACCACAGGCACCACAAAAGATTCCCAGTATCATATCTTTCACTTGTTTAATTCTATTATAAACATTTCTTTAAATTTTGGTAATAATTAAACAGTTGGGTTCATCATATTGTATTGTAAATTAAAATGTATTTTTGCTATTTTTCCCATTTAATTTGTTTTTAATGAAAGAAACGCTCTAATAGTAGTGCTGCATCTCCCCACAAAAATTTTAAACCTCCTCCATCAGAATTCACACCAAATCATACAACAGCAACCTACAACAGCAACTGTTTCTCTGCTTACAAGACATGAACTGCTGTCTAGCCTTTGGCTGTGTCATCTGTTACTGTTATAAATATGTTACACTCTTATACTTTACACCACTGAACGCCACACACCCAGCACACTACATTTCCTCTGTTCTTCTTTCTTCTCGTTTAACGATGGCTAAAACATAAATACCGAAAGAGTAAGAAGAAAAAATATCCAACTTTAAATACTATGAAATTTCTATACTTTCTCACTAATATATTTCTCAGAAAGAACAATTAGGAGATTTGTTACTTTTGTGTCCTTTTATCATGTTTTCCAGTTGTCCATCGATCGTTATGTCTTTCTGTCTTTTGTCTGAGAGTCTCATATAACAATTGGTTAAATGTTTGTTGTGTTTATCTGGAATGATCATCATATTTAGAAGATTCAAATTATTTGATATTTGGAGTTCCAAACATGGCTAAGGCCACAGCAAGGTAGTATCTGAAATACCATTATCTATACTGCTTATCCATCAGGGACATGGGGAAGCTGGATCTCAGCTAATGTTGGGCATGGTACACCCTGAACAAGGTTGGCAGTATGGCAGGTTGGCCATATTTGTAATGTTTCCTGTTGATAGCATTTACAATGCCAACAATATTGAACACTTTGCATTTAGCATGCTAGCTTTTAGGATTTGTTGATTATCACATTTGTAATGGTAGAGAAAATACTTTACTATCATTTATGTCAGGCCACTCTTAAATTATCATGTCCAAAGTTTCATGCAAACTGGAGTTTAAAAACTTCTAGTTATGGAATAATAGTAATAATACTTTCAGGGCTTTGAACCTTATTTCACACTCATATTTACTAATATGGTCAATTTAGACTTCTCTGAACAATTTTAAGGCTATACATGCTGGTAGAAGTCTTGTAGCTGTTGAGACAAGAGGGGTTTTTTAGTTTATTTTATGTGAATTTCGAAGACACTATTATAATAGTTTATTAATGTTGATAGTTTTAAACTAAAAAAAATGTGGTTTTGATACCAATAAATAATGAGTGTGTCTGTGTGTGTGTGTTTGTGTAAGTTGTAGTACAGCTGTAATGCTGGTTTTGCATAGTAGTGTGCTCCCCTTAATATGGTACACATCTGGTTTCCACTTTTATGCTACACACGTAGACATCTAAATAAGTAGAGCTAGCAGTGCGCGCTTAGTATACTGTATGAAAACGAAGCTTGGTTGGCGCCATCTTGGGACCTTAGAAAATGTAAACAAACCTACATATGAAGCATTGGTTCCTTAAGGTTATTGGGGAGGATCACAATTTTCTACTCGATTTATTATGGAAATACTGTAAATAAAACAATGGAGCATATTTGGGTTGTTGCTTTTTTGCTTTAGAACAGTGTCTTATTTGTATATTATGTCTTTTTGTGTATAACTAATACATACTTTGTGGGGTTTTTGCCTGTAGTAGGAGTAATCAGTAGTAATATCACAGTTATGCAGAATATACATGTACATCTCATCGTTCAATGGGGTAATTAGTAAATTTACAAGTTAATAACTCATAATTCAGTAAAAGTTCTCACATATGCAAAATAATTATGAATACAGCCAGTATTTTAGGACAGATTCACAATTATAATTTATGACAAAGTTTATTAAAAGGATTATTATTTCATTCATCATTCGTTCATTTTGTGAACCGCTTAATCCTAATTAGGATCGCGGGGAGGCTGGTGCCCATCTCAGCCGACTCTGGGCAAGGGCAGAGTACACCCTGGACAGCTCGCCAGGCCAGATTATTATTTCATATCTGTGTTAAATTTTACAACAGGAATAAATTAATAATAATAAATCAAATCTTGTTGGCGATGTCACTAATGTAAGCTATTTGTAGCTAACTTTCCTGGAATTTTTTTTACAGGCCCATGTGAAGTTTGACTGAAGTGTAAATCATTTATCCTGCCCTACATGTGAAATTGATTTAAACAATAGTATAATTTGTCAGATATGGTTCTATTTTATTTATCATTTACTATATTTATTGGAGCGCACCACTGTAACTTAAGAAACAATGAAGGTTTTTTTGTTTGTTTGTTTAATGGATACACGGCATTTGCCGCTCCATCCGGTAACCATATGCTTTGTGATGCCGATTGGAAATTACAGTATGCATTGTTGAAATGCAAGATGACATTTTTCAAAGATGCTGAAAGCAGTCTATAACCTAATAAAACAGTTTTTATAAACAGCATTCTACAGTAGGGCATGAAAAAGTAAATATTGAATGAATGTCAGTGTCAGTAACAGTGAAGAGGTATCATGCTATCTCTAATTTATAAACATTTTTGCATGAAAAATTTAAACTGATACACCCTTACATACACTACATTTTTTTTACATTTACAGCATTTGGCAGACGCTCTTATCCAGAGCAACTTACAATTATTATTTTTATACAACTGAGCAATTAAGGGTTAAGGGCCTTGCTCAAAGGTCCAACAGTGGTGCTAGCAGGGATTGAACCGCTGACCTTCGGATCAGTAACCCATCGCCTTAACCACATCCACTAATTCCACAAGCTACCAATTCCACTAAGTCACATGCACAAAGGAAACATAAAAACATCTTACCTTAAAGGAGTAATAACCTAGAAACAGAAGACGGAAATTATACATGTGTTAAATTCAAGTGGATTTACGGCATTGAAAAGTCTCTTATGGTTAAAATGAATGAACAGATGATGTTCACTTTACCACTGAACATGCTCCTTTCTCATTAATGCATAGTTATTTTCCCTTTATGGATTTTCTAGAAGATGAAGTGGACTATAATTGGAGGGGAGAAAAGGTACATTAATTATGTAGTACAGTGAGAGCTGAGCTATGTAGAGCTGCTTCATCTGGGTGAATGATATCGTGTAGCAAAATGTGCTTCATGTTATACTGGGAAACACTTCAGTTTCTTACTAATACTGTCACATCTGTCGCACTTCAGGATCATTTTCATCAGTATCTACTGGGTTTTCCTTGAAGATTTTTCCTTCATACCACAACACAAAATTATCCTTTCTGGCTGGTTAGGTGTTAGGTGGCCTTTAGATACTTTTTTCATTTTTGATGGGGAATTACATTATTACAAAAATAAACACTGACAAAGTACCACAAATGCAGTATATCCTTAAAGTAAATGTAACTATTAATGGTTAAAATCATATTTGTATATACTACTAATTGTTTTATTATACACTACACAGGAACATAAGAAACGCAAAAAAAACCAAACTTCCTATAGTTTGTTTTTGCATTTTTAAAGTGTTAAAGTGGTCACATGTGTTCCATCACAATTAATTTGAAATACTTTCAGAGTTTTAATACATACACTACACTGGAGCAGTGAACATGCACCTCATTAGGACACCTTTTAAAAACGTATTCAAATTTTTTATATATACTAACGGGAACATTCATCCATTATCCTGTCAGGGTCGGAGAGCCAATCCTAGTTGACTTTGGGCAAAAGGCAGGGTCCACACACAAGTTGAACAGGTTGCTGGTTAATGCAGGGCTAAAACAGACAAGCAATCATTCACATCCAGGAGCAATTTAGAGTAGGCAGTTGACCTAATGTGCATATATTTGTGGGAAGAAAGTGGATTTCACAGAAGAAACTCACAAAAGCATGGTGACAATATGTAAACTCCACACAGAAGAGCATACAGGGCCACACTGAGCAGTTTTAGGGATGTTCTAAGAGAAGCTGTCCCCTGGAGCACTCCCCCGAGAACTAAAAATCACCACTTTTTTTTCCTGTTTTCATTCGCACCACTAGTAGGAATGCTGAAGTGACGTAAGCTGGTAGCAATGTCACTTCTGCGCAACCGACAACAACAATAGAATGCGGTGAGTGGAGCTGTGTGTTTGTTGTGTGTCTTGGATTTCATGACAGTAATACAGTTCAAATTGAGACATTAGAATATTGTTGATAAAAGAAAAATTTGCCAAAGTAAGAATATGCTGCTGGAGATGTCTACTGTACACTTCACTTTTAAAAATATCTGTATTTGTTCTATCACATTTAAGCTCTGTAAAACCTACACCTCACTGTCTGTCCATTTGACTTGTTTTTTTTTTTCTTTAATTGTAAACCTAAAGCTAATTTTTTTCTTTAATTCTAAACCTATCTATTTAAATATCTAACCTTAGAACTGTTGGTGCTGAGCTGGACCAAACACCATACACGTATATCACTCATAGCACATATTGTGCTGATACAGTGCCTACTGTGAAGTAGGAGCTATAAACGTCATGGGTAGAGCCCCACTGATAAAGAAAAAGTCTTTTTGGAACGTCAAGAAGTGTCCATCCATCCATCTTTCCAGCGTACATGTACACATGGGATCCCTTTGGTGATATTTCTCATGCTGGTATATAACCGTTGTAATGGAAATGCTTCTCTGAGTAGATCTTCTACTCTATCTTCTCCTCCAAACTGTTATTTGTTTCAAACCATAAAATAAAACACACTTTTTTTTAACAGCATGAACATAAGTCGTTGTGCTATATGCAATAGGATAAGCGGTTCAGAATATGAATGAATGAATGAATATGCAATAGGTATCTAACACGAAAAATAAACTATTACTGCCGCTCGGTGCATTACTCATTCGAATAGAAAGGCTTTAAACCCAATCATACTGAGGAATCGCTGGCGTGTATAACATGCTTACGGAAATTAATCTATTCAGCGGACTGGCATCTCGCTACTCTGTGGTGATAGCGGAGCTCACATTGGGGTTCTTTCATCCCATGGATATTCGCTCACACTCTTACTAGGATGAATTATTTCTTAGATGTGTTGTAGCTATTTGTCTTGTAAATCATATATTGTACAGAGTAAGCAATCCACAAATAAAAAATTAATTATATTTTCGTGTTACTGAAATGTTCTATAAACCTACAGTTTCAAAATTATGTACCTAACATATTGAGACTAAGATTGCATGTTTGGTTACCTCATTTTTATTCCCTTCTATAAACAAGTTATTAAAATGAATTAAGCTTGATGTACATAGGATAAGTGTATGGGGTTTAAGAGTTCACACCAAAAACTTGTAAGTAAGGGCAATAAAATAAGATCTCTGCTTTTAAGCACTGCCTGAATCTCTATTTTATTTGCAGTTTTTGTATTGTGAACACACAAAAGAGGGTTACTTCCTTTCTTCCTTTAGCAGTTATAGGCACTAAGAACTGTTCCTTTTGTTTCCAAAGTGCCTTTTGCTGTGAGGTAAGGGATCATAATAACGGGAACTTCACAGGAGCTTCGAACCAAAATCAGTTTTGAAACCAAAAATGGTTTTAAGTCCTTGATAATAAATGCAAACTAAAACAAGATTTTTATGGAGAATTTTTCAGATTGAGGAGCTTCTAAAACACCTGCTGAGATCTGAATGATTCTACATATCATACAAAAGCCAAATTCTATAATTGTTTTATTATTTATTCAGAATATTTTCAACTTATTTAACACAACTACTCTCAGTGATAAATAATTCAGCTCAGAAGAATACTGAGAATTATTTAATGACTATCCACTAATCAGAAACTAGAAAACATTTTGAATGAATAGTAATGTCCTTTATCTTGAGACAGCCCTACTAGGGTTAAGACACATGTAAAGTGGTAAATCAATGATAATGCTGCATTTGACTGACTTTCATATTGTGTATTTCACAGACATTGGTGTCCTACAATACACTGAATTGTAAATTTAGCAAACTTCTAACACATTTAAGGAGCAATAAAACGTGTAATACTGATGTGCATGATTGCACTGTACCCTCGAGTCCTCTTGGCGCCAAACAAACGCAGTAGTAAAGTGGTCATAAAAGAAGACAGTGGCCCCTCAGTGTAATGCAGCTGTAAATACTGTTAAATTAGGGGTCAAATTGCAGAAGCCCACACTATTCATTGTTCCCTTACTTTATAGTGATCTTGTTCACTGCTGTTTTCCATTAAGGACCTATCTGAAGAGAGAACTTTAAATAAAGAACTCCAGAAGGAGAAGTATACATTAGTCCTGGACGCCAGGTTGTCGGAAGGCCCTGTTTCCAGATTTAAACACTGATTTACTAGCTGTAATGTAATGGGCCTTTCAATCTTAGGCTTTGGAGCTGTAAGATAAAGCTCCTGGCACTTCATTCTGCTCTTTTTAACCTCTCTAAAATCGCAAACAAGCATAGATCATTGGATTGAAGAATCTGATAGAAATAGATGTTCATTAAGCCCTTCATGGTGTCAAGCTGAAGTTGCGTCAATTAAGTAAATGCACCTGTCAGTCAGTAGTAAATAGTTTCCATCTGTGATGTTTTTAATGAATGGTGTTTTGTAACTACAAGTAATTCATATCTGTCTTTCTAAAAAGGCACAGGCAGAGGAAGTGCAAAAATTACACCAATCATAAACAACACGCTTGAAAGGCACCATGTAATATACCCTCAAAGATGTTCTCGACTGATGGTTTAAAAAAAAAGGAAGAAGACGAAGGCTGCTAAAAAATGTTTTGAGAGTCCGCTCAGGCTGAGTGAGAGGGAGATCATGGCCCCCGTAGCATGTCAGAGAAAGGGCACGTGAATGTTCTGGACCTTCGCTGATTTCCAAATGGCAGTCATGACCTTTATGCAGTGTTAAAATAAACAAGCGAAGGGTAATAGGATGGGTTGAAATGAGGGAGTAACCCTGACATTACACACCATCTGTTTTAGAAGCAGCTAGCAGATATGGATGTCAACGTACCTTGTCATTTTACATGCAAAGAAGACAATATTTGGATCCTGTTTGAATCCAGCACACAGGCTACTTTTTTGTTGTTTTTTTAGAATAACCATTTTTTATAGTTAGGACCCTTTATACTCAGCCTTTTTTCTGCAGACCTTTCTGACAATCTCTGACATATATGAATGGATATGAAGACCTTGTCGTGGTTATGGCTCATAATGTTCTCTTATATGAATTAGAAGAATTTGGTACCTGGTTTGATAGTGCTTAGCACTTCCACCTTACAGCAAGAAGGGCGTTTCTGTGTGGAGTTTGCATCTTCTTCCTATGCTTATGTGAGTTTTCTCCAGGTACTCTGTTATTTTAACCAATATTCACAGTCTAAAGTCATGCAAACAGTAGACTAAGGACCTACTCCAAATTGCCCCTAGGTGTACGTGTGAGTCTGAATGGTTGTATATGTGTTATGGCCCTGTGATAGTCTAATAGACTGGCCTTTGCCCAGAGTTTGCTGGGGTGAGCTCAAGCCTCCCCACAACTCTAATAAGGGATAAAGTAGTTCTGCAAATGAAAAGACATGACAAGAATTTGGTACAATAGAATTATTCCATTAAAATCATTGGTTGTAATACTCTGGCAGTGCGATCTTCTCCTAAAACAGCATTCATAGCACTGTGACAGCTGTGTAACGTTACATTACTATTTGTTGCACATTACTTCTGCCAGTAATGAGATTGCATTAGTGAAGAGAGGAGCAGGTTTCCTCTGAACGGAGGGAATTTCCATTCACACATTTTCCTCTGCATACTGTGACATTCTCTAGTGCACCTGACTTTGATCAGGCTTTCCATGTAGAGATGATCATGGCCTGTATCAAGCTGTGTATTAGTTCTTTTGATATGAACATTACTGAGTATTAGTTAGAAATTATAAAGTTTTCCTGACTTTCCCAAATGGATGGTTGGTACCACTTTTCTTTTCTCTTGTGCAGGGTTCGTCTTGACTTAATTCATAAGGCAGGGAACAAAACACATTGATGTGTGATGTCATAAGACAAAAAGCACAGCAGGGTGACTAAGGACAGACATGAAATTAAGCCCATGGTTAGCATTGGCAGTTTCCTGTTTTAAAAAGAATAGTCCTTTCGTAACACAACTGCCGATGGTAGCCAATGGCTAAATTTATTAAACTGTATTTATTCATAAACCATTAGTAAAAGCATTAACTCACGCAATTCATTAGTCATAAAAATCATGTTCTTTCATAAAAAAAAAAAAAAAAGATAATTTACACATAGAAAGTTAAAACCCTGTTGACAAATAACCTGCAAATTTTAATGTCAGGAATTTAACAACGCTTCGAGAGAAAGGGCTGATGTAGATTTAAATGGGGTGAATTGGAAAGTCGAATAGCTGCTTCCACATATACGTAATATATGTCTGTCGGTGGTAAAATAGGCCAGGTCTATAAGTCAAGTTGCACGTATCTAGTATGTATGTTGATACGAGAGTGATATATTGGTTTCAAGACAAAAAATATATATATAAAAAAAAACCTCGTATGATATTACTGTGATACTCGGTTGATGTACAACTGCAGTACACCTCAAACAAACATTAACGTAAAAATACTGTATGATACACAGTCCCAGTATAAGACAGTCCCATGGGTTTGAGATAAAAGGCAGATGCGGTTAATCTACAGAACATTTTTGGAATTTTCTACAGGCATTTTCATTACCATGTAGCCATGTGATGAAAACGTGAGTTTTGTTGTACTGTACTATTATGGCAGCACAGTTGTTGCCTATTTTGTTTAAATACTATCCCACTATTGGTATTTGTGATTCATATTTTTGCATTATAGCAACAGGTGGTGCTAAGTTTATACTGTACTAAAGATGAGTTTTGTTAAAGGCTTATTGTGAGCATTTTTGCTTTTGTTAATTTATTTTTTAGACATTTCTCGGTTCAGTCAGTTTTTATTTTTTTAAAATAATATTTGAGTTCCTATCCACCCCAATATTAAGTGGAACAACTGCCTTAACTTTTTGTTGAAATGACTTAGACATGCAACCTTATTTTCAGCACTAAGGCCTGACAGCTCTGCACCCTTGCAAGCTTCTTCAGATCGCAGCACTCCTCAACATCTTGGTAATGACCTGAGTAACAATTCATGAGCTGGATGCTGTGTTTATAAAAGTAAAAAAAAAAATCTGAATCTTTGCAAAGCAGGACTGGAGATCAGCATCCCTGTTGTCCTTTCACATTGTTTTAAAATTGCTTAATAAATGTGCTTACTAAGTGCTAATATATTACAAAGGCTTAGAAATGATGTGTAATTAGTAAATTGCACCCAATAGAATTACAGTTCATTTACTTGCCTAGAACACAAATGCACTTCTCAATAAAAACTTTTATAATAGGCCACTATTTGCAGTTAGAAATACATGGAAGTGATACATTCCTGACTTTCCTGCATCAGCAGTACCTTTACCACTATATTCCAGTGTTCACCTACATTATCCTTGCCTTAATCCCAAGTAACCTAACACCCAACACTATCTTTACTGCATTTATATGCAACCTAACACCATCCATATCCTATTCCATTGTTTTTAACCATCTAAATATTAACAACCATAAACATAAAATATATTTTTTAAAACATTGGACAAATCGAATTAGCTAGCACATTTTTTTAAAAAGTACACTCACAGTCATTAAAAACATTGAGACCATAATTTTCAACATAATTTTTATTCTGGTACACTAAACTGGATTTTTGTATTAGGGACAATTTGTTTAGCATGTTGGCTACAAAAAAAATAACAAACTAAAGTGTCAAAAATTAATTGTGCACACCAAAAACAACAAAACAAAAAGGCACCTGCCAAAATGAATGTCACAACTGTCAGTATCGGATATGGCATCTGTTTGCATTGATACTGGTGGTGATTTACAGTGATACAGCACGGCTAAGCTGGTCGTGTAAGTGCTCCAACCGGATGTAGTGATCCTGTAAAGGAGACATCACTCTCTCTCGCCCTGGACGTGGCCTGCCGTCAACTGACCCTGTCATGTTGTGGCGGTCAATCAGGTTTCTGATGGTGGGTTGTGCACAGCCCATACGCCTCGCTACCTCACTGAAGATTAACCCAGCTTCCACCATATCCACTTCCCAGAGACGTTGTTCATGTGATAGACTTGGCATTATGACGTGCACTAGACTAACAATAGTGGACATTTTTGAGACTTTATATAGGCTTTCCAAACCAATTTCTCAAATTGTGCAGATACACATTGTGTTTTGCTCAAACTGCGTTTGGTCCACTTTTGCAAAGTGACCTACAAGTGTGCAATGAAGCGTGACAAAATGACAACTCATCATTTTCACAAGAGCCCAAGTACTGTCATCAATAAAGCCACAGGGTATACTCCCAACCCCCCTACAAGTACAGATATACAGAAATGTCTTTCTCAAAGTTTTTAATGACTGTCAGTATAGTTTTCATGATGTATATTAGTATTGTTATTGTGTTTAATAATATTCAGTGGTTCTGGAATATTTAGTTGTACATATATTAGTTCACTTTGGACCCACACCCAGTTTACAAAAGAAAGATTTGAAAAAGAGACAATATACCCTTACAATATATAGACTGACGTTACATCTGCACGTGGACCAGTTCATATAAATCTGGGGCAAATCATGGGATAAGTTTTTACAATACATATTGTGGATGACATATAAATTCTGACAGTCGAAGTATAAAAGATCACAGATGTAGAACAGACAATCGAGATTCATAAAGCTAATAGAAAACACAAATATATCATGTATTTGACCCTTTTTTCATTCACTGAGGTAATTATGCTAAGCATACTGCAGAAGGCAGTGTGTTCCCAGCATGATCCCTGCTCAAGGCAATGAGTCTCCACAACGTTCGTCTTGTTAATTTTACTTTCTCATGACAAGCCGGCACTCAGATGGGCTTGGGAGTTAATGAATGCTGGAAAAAGGTTAAACCAACAGGAGGAGCCAACCCTGCAGAGTAATAATCTCCCTGATTGTTGAAGTGCAACCCAAAGGCTTTCATCTTTATGATATTGCTCAATCAATCTGCTGATGAATTGGGGCTGGAGTTTGCTTCGTACTGCCAAAAAAGCAGAATAAGGCCAAGAACCAGCATCATTATACTGATTGAGTTTACACTGGTTGGAGCTGCATTAATACTACTGAACCTCGAGGATATGAAATACTTTGATGTTCTCAAATTCTCATATGTGACCCAGTATGGCAAAATGAGTCATAGTGACCAAAAATTTAAAATTCAGTTAGCCATATCATTTAAAAGCTTAGAGTCTCCTCTTTTTAATGGTATGGCTAACTCATTTTTTAATTTTTGGTCACTGTGACTCATTTTGCCAGACTGGGTCACATATGTGATGACCACTGGTCAACGTGACCTTTCCAAAATCATGATTCTGAATAATAATTTCCTAGATATTTATTAATAACCATCAAATATTTTAGCCTTGTTGAATTCGTAGTCTGACAGATGAGAAGGTGGTAATATAATAGCAGCATGTGCAGTGGTGCTATCTACTGTATCATGTCCCATTCTCCTGGACAAACATCTAATCACACTCGGATTCACACTTACAGGCAATTTAATTTCAGCAGTTAGCCCGACATACATGTTTTTGGTCTCTGAGAGCAAACCAGAGCATCCAGAGGAAACCAAACATGAGGAAACATGCAAACACAAGGAACCACCCTTGCTAACCAAACCCAGGACCTTCTTGCTGTGAGGCGAAAAAGCTAACAACTATGCCTTGTGCCGCCACATCTACTGGATACTAGATAGTATATCATACGTTTATAAATATGCTACTTTTAGTACTATATTGTTCCAGCTAATTCCCATATTCCTCCCATAATCTAAGAACAACAACAAATTTAAAATGGGTTACTGTGTGTAAAAAAATATATATATAGCCATTGATATATTTATCGATTGAGTCACCAGTGTCAGCAGTTTTAACAGTAGGGATTTTCACATCATCTTAGATTATTATCCTATATTAGCACATCCAGATGTGTTTTATTATTGCATTACATATTAAATAAATAATAAATAAATAAATAAATAATAATGTGAATTCATTCAGTATTATCACATAACTCCCAAGTTGAAGTTTTAACACCCCTGCATGAGTAGCTCTGGAATTCTCCAGAAGTTCTCTAGTATATTTAATATGTTCAGGTGTTAGAAGAGATTGCAGCATACCTTTAATTTAGAATTCTCATTGATCTCCATCTTGGCGCACCATCAGGGCTCCTTGTCTCTGGTAGATTTTAATGTTGTTCTACACTTAAGGTTATAGCTACTCTTAACTATCACTTTCCTATGTAGCATTTCCACTGTCTGGTAGTACCTTACCTGGCTGGTCTTTAATAATAAGCAGAATAAATAGGTCTGTAGTGTGATATCTAGAGTACCCGTTCCTTTTGTTTGCTAAACTACAAACTGAGAATGTTGGAGAGGGGCCTGGTATCTGAGTGCCCCAGCTAGATGTATCCACTTTTGCCATAATTTATGGAATCCACACAGTGCTTTACTGTTATATAGAACTCATAAAAAGCTTGTATGAATAGCAAATTTTTTTTTTCATCCTGGTTGAAACCTAAGTTTAAGCACTTATCTATACATCAAACAAACAGAAAAAGATGTATTATGTAAGGCAATTTTTTTACTGAATGAAACATTCTTATTGAATGGCTTTTTTCAGTAAGTGAAATCTTTCTTCTTTTAAAAACTTGAATAAAAATATTTACATCTATTGCTTGTAATGTTTAATACCATTACAAAGAGGAATACCACTAGTCATTAGAGCTAATGGGTTTTGTGCAGATTTTGAGCTGGATGGAGGGATGTCATTAATACTGAAATAAAGGTTGATATATGGCTATATTGTATATGATCTCCTGCCTATTTCTGTGTAATCAATGGCTCAGACCAAGGGCAGGATTACTTTATAGTGTGATTGCAACCCAAATATAAATATCATTACAAACCGTTACAGAAACCTGTAATGGTCTAGTTTGGTCCCACTTTACATTTAGCTATAATCTAACTACAGTTTATTACTAGTGCTGTTGTGTCATTGGTTTAATTGTGTAGATTCCTTTTGCATCTATAATATGAATGATAGGTTTATGTTAATGAACTCATTCTATTGTGTTATAATTTCTATATTGGAATACTCTCTCTCTCTCTCTCTCTGTGTGTGTGTGTGTGTGTGTGTGTGTGTGTGTGTGTGTGTGTGTGTGTGTGT
>JAOUQZ010000049.1:10371655-10395397 GCA_028564935.1 Neosilurus hyrtlii | reverse complement strand
CACACACACACACACACACACACACACACACACACACACACACACACACACACACACACACACACACAGGGTTCTAATATAGAAATTATAACACATTAGAATGAGTGCATTCACATAAGCATATTTTTTTAATTAAGCAAAAAATTTAAATAAATTAATAAACACAATCCAAACTATCACTCAGCAGTACTGTTAATAAATTACAGTTACAGTGGAACCAAACTAGATTATAACAGGTTTTTCTATTTTTTATATGGTTTTTCTATACGGGTTGCAATCACACTAACAAGTAATCTTATCCTGGGTTAGAGCCATTGATTATATAGAAATATGCAGAAGATCATATACAATACAGCTGTAAAGCAACCTTTATTTTAGTATTAATAACTTCCTTCTATCCAGCTATCAAAATCTGCAAAAAACCCTTTTTTTTCCAAAAAAAAAAGAATTCAGTGATTGAAAAACAGTTAATTTGTAAAATCTGGTAACTCAAATACTGTAGAACACATACAGAAATATTGATTTTTTTTTAATTAAAATTGAAATCATTTATTTACTTATTTATTTAAAATTTCATTATACTTCTTTTTATGCTTGTTTGATGTATAGATAAGAGCATATTTATACATGAAATGTATGCTATGTGGTTGGGTAGTCACTCGAGCACATGGCTTTGCTAATGTGCTTTTCTCCTGAATCATGCTACCAGATAATTTTTATGAAAATAAATCAGTAGAAAAAACTGTGTGCAGTTCAGTAAAAGTACTGTTGAAAGTGTTCTCGGTCTAAACGGAGCACATGAACAAGTGCCAGGCTTGTATTGTTGGGTGAACCTAGCAGGAGTGGTGACATTGCTTATGCTTTTTCTCAAATAGTGAGTATAGTATAGTACAGGGGTCACCAACCTTTTTGAAACTGGGAGCTACTTCATGGGTACTAAGTCATACGAAGAGCTACCAGTTTGATAGGTTCTCCTGCAATTACACATTTGCTCAGTTTTCCTTTAGTTATACATTATCAATAATGATACTTATCTATGTGAAGACACTGATCACGTTAATGATTTCTCACAATAATTAACAACAATAAAAATCAAAAATTAATTTTAGACGCAGCTCACTAGTGAGATTTTTAGAACAGGCCTGCGGGCGACTTATGTGGTCCTTGGGGGCGACCTGGTGCCCGCGGGCACCGTGTTGGTGACCCCTGGTATAGTACAACAACAAATCTACTGTGTGTGTGTGTGTGTGTGTACATATAGATTGATAGATAGATAGATAGATAGATAGATAGATAGAAAGATAGATAGATAGATGGATACATATAGTTAGAACTGCTCTACTTTTTTTATATTTTCATAAAAATAGCTGCCAAAATGACTGCCACACAATAATTACTTTGGATGAACGCAGTAATAATAATAATGTTTATAATAAGTAATTAAATGAATGAATGAATGAATGAAGAAATAAATTAATAAATAAAAGAAAATAAAACTTACTTTCAGGCAGTTGTTGTTGTTGCTTTAATCTAGTCTCAGTTTACTGTTATTACAACCTCCACTCTTCTGGGAACGCTTTTCACTAGATTTTGTATCGTAGCTGTGGGTATTTGTGTTCATTTAGTGAATAAATTATCATGTGTATCAAAACACTTCAGAAGAACATTCTGTGCTGTAGGATACAAAGCAGTATCATGAGTGGCATTTATCCAGCACAAAATGTTCTTATCTGGTGATTTTTGATACACATAATAAGTTAAACCAAGAAATCCCATAAGTATTGCCTTTTGTTTGTAAACGTAAATTAGTGAGTCAAAAATTGTCTGATTTTAGTTTTTATGTTATTAGCACATTTTTTCTCTAGTCTCTAGAGCATCCCACTTAAACTTTTTCCTGAATCTACAGAATTAACTTACCCTATGAGCATGTTCCAGTGCCATTGTGTGCTTTAATTGTAATCAAAGTCTTGACAGCTAGATAGAATATAAGCAATTAACATGGATCTGTTCTCACTTCTTTAGCCCACTGTGCCATGATGTCCATATTTGCTAATTACTTGGAATGCTTCAATTCATTCACGAGATAATATGTCTGCCTCAAAGATGTACCCATTGATTTTACTTCTCATGGATGGATGCTATGATAGGACATTTACCTGACCTCACCTCAGCTTCCTCTGGTGACATCAATGTGGCAGAGCCCCAAGGAGAAGAATTTAAACTGTTTTAAAGTGTCAGGCTTAGAATTAAAGCCTTGGCAGCACTATGTGTCTGGGCTCTGTCAGCACTGTACTCTCCCAGCGCTAATTTGACAAACAGTGACATCAGGGCAGTTAAAACAGAGTTGTAAGTTTTGGCTATAGTCCTGAGGATTTCTACAGACAACCCCAAAGGCCACCTGTTTTTCTCAGCTGAGCATTGGCTCCAGGGTTCTGATTGAACAGCCTGTCAGAGCATGCCACTGATGGATGGAAAAATGCACAGGCCTCAGGCTGCCGAAGGTAGGACTGTTTGGAAAACATGAACACAGAGGTGACAGGAAGGAGTAGCAAGCCCTGCTGCCTCTTTGGAATATAAGGCTATGAGAAATGGTACAACGTGGTAACTCTTTTTCTAATCTGAAATAAAGAGCATATTTATTTTGATTGATTTGGGCATCAGTGCCACCTGAATTCCTGCATAAGTGAATAGACAATTATTGGAACCAAAAATAAATAAATAAATAAAAATAAATAAATAAATAAAGGCACACAAGCCATACATTTCCATTTTCCTTTGATGATAGTGGTGGATCATGTTGTCCTTTTTTTAAACAAAGAGGGGGTGCCCTGTGCACTCTGGCCTTGCTAGCAGTGTGGTGGAATGGAGTCTTTCTGGAGGTGGAGAGTTCAGGTTGGATAATCAGTAGATAAAGGGGTTTATTTTGAGGCAGCAGAATAGTGCTGGATCCAGGTTGCCTGTGGTCATTACTCACGTATAGCCCTGACTTGAATGGAAATGAGGGCTGGATAATTCTCTCCAGAGATTGCTGCCTGGAGGGCAAACAGTGACGGCAGAGGTAAAGAAGAGCCAGGATGAATGGCAGAGATGAATGAGAGAGGGAAAAAAACCCTGAGCAGTTTGTTTGGCCATGGTGATGAAGTGAAAGGGGCTTGGGCTTTTCTGCGTGGATTTGGAATGTTCGTTCTGTGCTTGCATGGGTTTCCTCCAGGTACTTCAGTTTCTTACCATGGTCCAAAGACTTGTACATTAGACTAACTGGCTGTTCTAGATTGCCCCTAGGTGTGGATGTGAGCGTGAATGGTTGTGTGTGTGTGTGTGTTAGCCCTGTGATGGTTGGGTGAGCTGATTAGGGTGTACCTACCTTCGCCCATTCTCGACTGAGATAGAGTTAGAAGTTAAAAGCAAATGGGTGACAGAAAGTAAAAAACAGGCAAACTGAATGGTGATTTTTAGGTTCTGCACCAATATGCATTTAAAGAAAAAGAAAAAAAATGCTGACCAGTTGTCTTTCACATCCAGCATGTGTTGACATGGACAACCTTTTTTCTGGTTTACAGTTTTAAAAAGTTCCTTAATAGCATATTTAATAATTTTTTTTTTTTTTATAGACAGTAACATTACTGTAAAGTGTTCCAAATGTCTCTCGGGTAAAAAAAAATTACATTTTTGGGCTTTGGGTGGCACAGTGGTGTAGTGGAAATACCTGGATTTTTGATGGAATATCTATATAGGTGTACAGAGGCCAATTTTCAGCAGCTAAAATACTTGTATACAATGGCACATTGTGTTTAGCTAATCCAAGTTTTTCATTTTAAGAGCCTAATTGATAATTAGAAAATCTTTTTGCAATTATGTCAGTACAGCTGAAAACTGTTGTGCTCATTAAAGAAGCAATGAATTTGCCCTTCTTTAGTCTGGTTGAGTAGCTGGAGAATCATCATTTGTGGGTTTGATTATGGATTCAGCCAATAGCTAGAAAAAAAAGAACTTTCTTCTGAAATTCATCAGTCTATATTTGTTCTGAAAAAGTAAAGGCTATTCCATACAAGAAACTGCACGACTCACAAAGCAGAGCAAACTGGCTCTAACCAGGATAGTAATCTAAGGCACAGCTGAGCAAGAGGACAAGTACATCATAGTCTCTAGTTTGAGAAACAGATGTCTGACATGTCCTCAATTGGCAGCTTCATTAAATAGTATTCGCAAAACTCCAGTCTCAACTCCAACAGTGAAAATGGAACTACTGGAGTGGGAAAGAAATACCATACCTGAGACTGGTCAGTAAAAGGAAAAGATTAAGATGGGCAACACAACACAGACACTGGACAGAGAAAGATTGGAAAAAAAGGATACAGATTGATTAATCTAAGTTAATATGTTTGGGTCACAAAGAAGAATATTTGATGCTCCCCCACAGTGCACCATTGATAAG
This sequence comes from Neosilurus hyrtlii, assembly GCA_028564935.1. Lineage (NCBI taxonomy): Eukaryota > Metazoa > Chordata > Actinopteri > Siluriformes > Plotosidae > Neosilurus > Neosilurus hyrtlii. Next base: position 10,390,962 of record JAOUQZ010000049.1, on the reverse strand, counting down.
TAAAAAGTGTCCAACCATCAAGTTGCTTTTGGAATGTCAAGAAAACCTATAGCGTCCGTCTGTCCGTCTGTCCCTCAGTCATTCTGACATATGTGTAGACATGGGAACCCTGTGTTATTCTGTAATATTTCAAGAAAAAAAAATGTTTTTGGGAGAATAATAATAATAATAAAAATAATAAAAATAAAAATAATAGGCAGGTCACATGATGTGACGTCATTGTTAATTACATGGAATAAATAAACAACTAATTATATTCTTGTGTAAATATAATTAGTTTTATATTATATAGAATAATATAAGACGAATATAACTAATTATATTCTTGTGAAATGGTCTATAAACCTGTGGTTTCTAAATGATGTACTTTACATGCCGGGACTAAGATTGCATGTTTGGTTACCTCATTTTTATTTCCTTCAATAAACAAGTTATTAAAAGAAATAAATCTTAATAAATATTTGGAATACATGTATGGGGTTTGAGAGTTCCCACAAAAAACCTGTCAAGTAAGGGAAATCATATGAGAGCTCCGCTTTTAGGCAATGCCTAAATCTATACATTAAGGCAGAAAATAAAGGAATAGATGCTGGAGGAGTGTTTGCCGCCATCTGTCAAACATAGTGGGGGATTCTGATGGTCTGGGGGTCCTTTGGTGGTAAAGTAAGAGGTTTGCTCAGGGTAAAAGGGAACAAAGAAGACGATCTTAAACAAAGAAGGCTATCACTCCATTTTGCAATACTATGCCATACCCTGTGCCCATCAAGCCAGTCCAACTAGTGGGAGGTGCTTCAGGAAGCATGAAGTGAAATTTCTTTTTTTTATCTCGATGAACTGACAGCTAGAATGACAAAGGTCTGCAAGGCTATAATAACTGCAATCAGAGAATTTTAGACAAAACCAAAGATTGAAGGACAAAATTATTATTTTTTACCTTGTCAATGCCTTGAGTATATTTCCTATTTATTTTGCAATTTATTTGATGGATGTAAATTTGTGCTTGCATGGAAAAAGTGAAATTTTCTGGGTGACCCCACACTTTTGAATGGCAGTGTATATAGTATGTATGAACATAATAATAATCTGTTTCAAATTAATTAAATCAGAGCATTCATCATTTATCATCTTGATGGAAAGTAAGGGTTCCAAACAAATCACAAGGAAGTAAAATGTGGACTTCCAAGTGGTATCAGCCAAATATAGGTAAATTTAAAGACTGCACAACTCATTTCAGACTCATATGTTTTAACGGGAATAAAAGATGGCTCTTTCGCCATAATTCGAGTGTTGACTCATACTAGACTACTCTAGTGTTAAATGCTTTAAATGAGCTTAAAGCAGTTTCATTTTTGTGATTGAAGTACCGCACCTACACTTTGCCCATAGCACAGCGTACACACTTGTACATGTTACAGAGCTATATATATAAACAGTGAAAAATATGAGTACACACATGCCCAGGCATACCTGAAGAAATACCAGTGAATTTAGCATTCAGTGCATAAACTATTTGCTCTGTCATTCAACTGTGGAAGAAACTTTGAGGGGAAGCAAGCTGTCTGCAGGCTCTCTAGCTATAATGGCATGAGAGCACATTACATTAATCTGACTAATGATCTATCGCATTGAATAAATAAATCTACAAGAGCAATAATGTACTTTAATAAGAAAAGCTAAAGGCCATTTAGATGAAAAATTACTGCTCAAAAGTCTTAAATCAAATAATAAATCATATTTTCCTCAAATGTGTGAAAAGCAAGCCATTTGGGGCTTATTTAAATAATCGATCACATAAATATATACTTCCTAAGATGCCTTCTTGAGCTAATATAAGCATAATCAAGCAGTAATGGCTTGTGCACTGTAAATAATGTGCACAGTGTTAGGAGAATAATTTTTTATGGGCTGTTGTCCACCCATTTTACACATCAATGTGATTTTTATTCCCTGCATTCAAGAAAATTTATGTTTGTTGGACTGATTTTTTTGACGTGTTTTTAATCTGACCCCGTCTCTGCTAATATTATTTCATTTACTGAGGATAATGAAATGCTAACCAACAGACTGCTGTCTTTGGATTTTTGATTAGACACAGCTGTTAACATTCTTTTAAATTACCTGGATATTCAACAGATATTTGCATAATCCTTCTCCACCTTTTGATAGCACAGTTCAGTTAGCTATCATATTAATAAAACTTTTTTTTGTAAATATTTTGTGGCACAAACTAAACTAAAGTAATACAAATGTTTCAGTGATTGTTATTTTCTTCATAATTATGAAGGGCTGGGCAATATGAGAAAATAATATTGACATTGTGATAAACTCTACTTTACACTATAAACTGTACACTCTGGTCAACCACAGCAAGATGCTTGCTGAATTATTACAGTTTATTTAATTATTATTGTGAACCCTGGAAGCAGATTTGATAAAGCTTTTTACTGTTTTGAATGGTAAACCCTGTCAGGCCCAATGTTCTAAAATAACAAATCACTTTTTGCTTTCCCAGTAACATGTTTTATTTATTTATTTATTTATTGTCTTTGTATTTGGTTTAATATTTTCATTAGTGGGTTCTACGATTTAGCCTTTTGATGTTACTGGATAGTAAATTAGTATTGAATAGTATTGGATAGTAGACCTATGCATAGCTTTGGCAATCTGCTGATAACATTGCACAACCTGCAACCTTTTTTTGTAGCTCATCTTCTTTATTACTGGACTGGATAAATCAAGAAATTAAGTTAAATGGCTGAAATATATTTTTTTATTATTATATTATCTTGTGCACTCAGTTAATATGAAGTCTATAATCAAAGATACAGTTTGTTAGGTTTATGTTGCAAATAACAGAACACTGGCTTACTTCAGTCAATATAGCATGTACACCTTACACATTAACATTTAGATTTGTTTTTTGACCATTTTTGCTCCTCTGCTTAATAAAATCCTTTCTTTTTATTCAAACCTGCATGGATCTGTAAGATTAGAAATGTCAGTCTTAAAAGGGAGTGTGATTTGCTCTAAAAAGCTCATGATAGTGTTAATATAACAGCTGTAATTTTCAGTAATTAGTGAGCTAATTTCCTTCCTTTTTTTCTTTTGTTCCAAAGCAAAGTTGTGCTGTGAATAAACACTGCTGGAAGTCATTTATCATTTTCTTTAGCTGCACTGCACTTGCCACTTATGTCATCTGTCCAAACAATCTGGTGGTAATTTGGAAATGTAGAAAACAGATGTTCTAAACAGGATTTTTTGTTGTTGTTGTTGTTGTTGCATTTTAAAGTGGACAGTGGTTCCCTGAGAAAGCAAAAGGGTTGAAAATGAAGCACTTAATGTTTTTCACATTTTTAGCTGAATAACACAGGCTTCATACATGTTTTGTACTGTCATAACGTATTTAAATGTAATGCACAAAGATCAGTGTATTAATCAACGTTGTTTACAATGAAGAGACCAGAAAATTTAATTACTATTAATGGCTGAAATTATTATAATATTTCCAGTTTGTTGATCAATAAATCATTAGAAGAAGAAAAATCAACAGTACTTTGATCTATTACAAAATCTATTAATGCATGTGCAGTAGCATCCATCCAAGTTATTAGGTCGTTTTGTAGGCTTTTGCTTAAGAAGGGAGATTATTTAGCGGTTTACATTTTTGCAATTCTCTCCCTTTGGTGCTGTTATTGACACATTCTGAAACAACATTTATATTCATGATTCTTTTTTACCGCTATGTCTGTCTTGTAATCATTGAAAAATGTGAAAGCACGTCTTATGTCCTCACCCGACATTTTGTGTCTGATCACTTATTTGTGCACATGTGCTTGTTTGTTGTCCCTCTAGCTTTCTGCTTGCCACCAATGTGAGTGTGACAGTATATACCCATAGGAAAGTGGTTGCTGCTATGTCAGTGCATAAGTTGTTCTGGTGGTGACTTGTTCCCGCTGCTCATGGTAAAGCAGCCTGCATCCAACCTATCACCTGGCAGGATGGTACAGTCCTGAGTGCTGTAACCCCATCCCTGATTGTAACCGAGTTTACTTTCTATCTTAAAAGGAATTTGTGGTATAGTTGTGGATTTGCTTGACTCTTGCTAGTTTCCTTATGCCAGTTTCACATCACCCTTGATGTAGAGGGAAAAAAAACAGAACAGATAAGAAATTTTTCATTCCTTCTCAGTCTTCTGTAATGGAAAATAACAAGGGTCATATATTCCCACCTGACTGTATTTGACAGGATGGTACAGAAGGTGCCTGTGTGAAACATGTAAAGTAGGCGAGAAAAGATATGACCGATATGTTTTCTTTTCTTGTTGTTTATCACCTATTGCTTTAGCTATGGGATTAAAAAAAACAAAACAAACAAATCAACAAAAAAAACCAACCCTTTTTAGCAAGCTCCTTTCTCGCAAGTGCTAATATAAGTACTAACACACACGCGCATGCACACACACACACACACACACACACACTCACACACACACACACACACACAGACACACCACAAATATGCACATGCACACCATCTTGGTAGATGAATGTCTACTCTAAGATCTGAAGCAAAATGCACATGTTGTCTGTGTGTAACAATTAAACACGGGGACATTTGTGATGACAGATCCAGCCGAGGACAAGCCACCAAAAATGTGGACTGCTCCCAGAAAACGGTGAGATCGGATCACCCTGGTATAAAATGTCTAGCAGGCAGTGTGGTTTAATGCAATGTGTCAGGATTTCACACTGTGAAGTGCTGTAATATGTGTGATTTTTCTTCACTGCCACTAAGTTTAATCCTCTTTATGCACTTATTGAAGCAAATCAGTAAAGAATGAGATAAGGTTGAATAAACAACTACAGCTCTAGAAAAGAGAATATGAGCTAGGACTGTTTTTTTTTTATTACATGAGTTATAAAGATTGAGAAAGAAGGGTGAGAATAAAAACATTCATATCTGTATGAGAGAACATCAGCTTATTAGATCTGTCACTCAAGTACTCTCGGAAAATGTAACAATGTTATGAATGATGCCTTTTTATCTCCGATGAACAGTAAGATAAAATAAATAGTGCTAAAGCTGAAGAAGAATTAAACTGACAATTGTGCAGCCTTTCTACATAGACATGTTCTACGTTTCAAACATCTTATGTTCTATATGGACTGATGATATGGCATTATTTATGTTGAAACCAATAACTAGAATATATATCAAAATTAATATATCATCTTACTTTTTATGATCACACTAGTTTTGCTAAAAAAGCTTCAATAAAAATAGTAAAGTTGCATTAAATAAGTACAAAATTATGTTTTCATTTAAACCCACAAAATAACTCATGTAAATGTTATGCAAAATATTTATGGTCATTTTCAAATTTTAGATTCAGTACATTTTTAACTTATAATTTGTGCTTTTATTATTGATTCTTATTCTTTTTTACTTTATAGATTTATAGATTACTTAAGATAAATATTTAAGATAAAGATATACAAGTGTTTTCATTTTAAAGCTTAAAAAATATGTTTCTTTTTCTTTTTTTTTCTTTTTTGCATTTTATGTTGTAAGTTCGAAGATGTTGGCCCTGCAATGTACATTGTCTTTGTCCTATGTTGGCTGAGACAGGCTCCAGCCACCCCATGATCCTAATAGGATTAACTGGTTTGACAAATGAGTCAGTAAATGAGAGTTTGAACATGGGCAGCACTGTGGTATAGTGGTTACCCTGTGTTTACGCTGGGGGAAGATGTCCGCGATCTCCGTGCTTAAAAAAAGTGCAGAGCTCCACGATTAATGAGCATGCTTGGAGCATAATCAGGGTATACAATGAAGGCAACTTGATTTAAAGAAATAAAACTTGAAGGAATCGTGTTTCCAAGTTTTAAAAAATAATATGGCACATCAAGGTCTGTTACGCCCTGTTAAGGTCTATTAAGGCCTGTTAAGCTGTACTGCGCTCTTCTGCGCTTCCATGTTCTATTACAATTAATGCCAAATTGAAAAACATGGTAATATCCGTGGCAAAATCTTTTACAGTAAAAAATTTCTGTCAAAAAAAGCTCCCTCAAAATCATCACAAATTTCCTTCAAGTTCCTTCAAGATCATCACCATTCGATCCCACGACCCCCCACACTCATCTTGATTCTCTAAAATCGTCGAGATCAAGGACATTGTACCCCAGTGTAAATCCAGGGTTAGCTCACCCACCTCAGTAAGAAGGTCTTGAGTTTGCGTTCAGGGTTTGGCTTGTGGATTTTTATGGGGATTTTGATGTTTTCCATATGATTGTATGGGTCTCCTCCGGGTGTTTTCCTACCACAGTTCAAAGACATGCACATTAGGCTAATTGTTTTTTCAAATTGCCCCTAGGTGTGGATGTGAATGTAAATGGTTGTGTGTGCTGGCCCTGCGATGGCCTGGTGAGCTGTTCAGGGTGTACCCCGCCTTGGCCCAGTCGCAGCTGAGATAGGTTCCAGTCACCCTGCAACCCTAGAAGGATTAAATTCCATTTTAGCATATGGATAAATAAAAGTTTACTTATTTATTCTGGCCACTCAAAGATTTAATACCAGACTTCAACATGTCTCAGTCTTAAAGATTCACTACAGTATGTGAGCAGCTTCTTTCAACCAGTGTTTGGAATTGTCGTAAAACACTGACAAAAAGTATAATGTGATGTGACATAACTGATCACAGTGTCTGAACTTTAAATGTTCTCCAAACCCAACCCAAAAAAAAAATAAATAAAAAAAAGTGTGATATGTATGTCACCAGGGCAGCCATGGCCTAAAGGTAAGAGAAACAGGCTTGTGATAAAACGCTTGCTGGTTCGGTTGCCAGGACTGGCAGGAAAATATCCACTAACCCTCAATTGCACCTCCAGCACATGTTTGCTGCCTACTGCTCCTGTGCCTAGTGTGTGTCTGATCACTAGTGGTGTGTAAGGATGGGTCAGATTCACTTATTACTGTTCACTGTGTGTATGCAATCACACAGATTTAATTAACTAATTAACTAATTCACTAATCTGAATACTGTTTTGAAGAATACAGACGAATGGCTATGTTTAAAAGTGCACTCATGTTATTCCACCACCAGGGATTTAAGCTACTTCTGAAAACATTGTTTCATTTGTTGGGCTTGAACATAGACCACAAGGTTAAGTGATGCTTTGCGTGAATGTAGATAAATGTATGACAATAACCTCTCTTGTTCTTTTTTGTTTTTGGGTTTTTTTTGTTTTTTTTGGACGGATTGACATTTAATTATGTTCTGTATACAGAACCTTTGAAGACTCTCATTTATATTTATTTTAAATCATATATAAAGCATTGTCTTAATACAAGCATTCTTTGAATTTATTATATGTTCCATGAGAAGACATCAGTGTATTTTCATCTGATATTTGTTTTCTCCCATTTGTTTTTTTACTTTTATGCACTTTCAAAAACAATATGTAAATCTAGCATAAACTGTGATGTTCAATTTATGAACCAAATGCAAATTTACTTAGATAACTGGGCTTTTGTTGCCATGGCAACCTGTCAGGTTACAAGTTGGTGTGCTGTAGGTGAACCTGTTGATCTCGGGGTCCCGCTGCTTTAATGTCAAGGATTACCATCTGTCTGAAGAAAAAGGGACTTCTTGTCTGTTTAGTTCTGAAGAGTATATTAATTAGTCAGGCATTTTTCTGATATCTAGCATTGAATATTAGGGACCATTAAAAGAACAATGGCTAGACACCTTTCCATGTCAGAGCAATACAGGTTCATAAGCCATATAGTTTGCTTTGCAATAAAAATGGAAATATTGGCCCTCATTATGCTGAAGTGGAAGTGTAAAATGCTTGCTGGTTTTGGTCTGAACATTCAAGTGTGAAATGCTTTCATAAATGTGGAAAACTCTTAAAAATGGTAGAAAATGGCAACTTTGGGTGCCCATTTTGGTTGTTCCTCATCACATCTTGGTGCAATTTACTCAACCCCATTCTAGCAATTACCCAGAAAGAGCCATCGGGCAAGTGGAAGCTCCTGACAATTTTGCTAGAAGATGCTGAGATCCCATTCAATTCAGTCATCAGTTGGGAGCAGTGCCACTGCAATGTGTAGCTATGGCCAACTCTCAGTTTTTCTTTCCTTCCCCTGGCAGCGCCCTGCAGAGACGGTAATTGCACTGAGCATGCTGAGGAAAGACAGCCTCATTTTTAAAAGTGATAGACACAAGCTACTTACCAGCCTCATTGTCATTTGCCTCCCTTGACGCCACCACTTATGATATTACAAGTGGATACTTGGCATCAACTGCTGTCATGGCATGTGAACCTCTTAGGACATGTGGATGAAGCTAGAATTCTGTGAATATAATATTCGATCTGATCTGATGTAAGATTTGGAGGAATCATAACAAGCAAAAGCAATTTTCAACCAGAGTTGAACCAGTAGCTACATAGAACAGTAAAAATGCCACACAGTTTATAATGGGGAGAGGTAAAGACTGCAAACAGACCAACCCCTGGATCCACAACCTCTTCTTCTGCAGCCATGCCTTTGTAATGCGTGCAGAGCATGGTTTTCCATTGTCTTGTAAAATATACATGGGCATGCCTGATAAAGACGTTACTCCAAAATCTCAGTGTACTTTTTGCTTAGTGTACTTTTTTTGCTGTTTTCTTTTGAACCTGTTGCTGCTAAACATATAGATAATCTTTTTTTGTTTTAGGTCCAGAGCACACAGCATCTATTTCCTCCATATAAGATCTGAAATACTGATATGTCTGACCACAATATGTTTCCAATCTGTAATGGTCTATCCTAGATGCTGTCAGCAAAGAATTTCCTTTTTCACGTGCACAGTGTGAAAACTGTAGGCATATAATCGGGCCTTTAGTTGAAATGTGTTTTAAATGCTAAAATTGCTCACAATAAATCAAATAAAAATTTATTTTATGAGGTAGAGTGCTGTGAAAAGTTTCCATACCATAGAGTCACATATATTAATATAAAATGTAAATAACATTTTAAAACATTTATAAGAAAAGTCTTTGTGGGATTCATGACATTTTTAAACCTTGGATTTGTGTGAAGCTGTGAAATTTTTCATAAAAATTGAATACGTGCGCTATTTGCTCTAATTAGCATAGGTGAATGCTCTCTAAATTCCTATAAAATGACGTAGGGGCGTGTGCACATACAAACATTTATGAAGACAGAAACAGTGGTAACAAATGTGCAGAAATCTAACAGGGGAAAGAATTTCACTTTCTCTAAAAAAGAAATGCCATCACAGGAGGTAAATTTTAGATGAGACATTGTATATAATAGTGCAAATAGTGGAGAAATAAAAAGTGGTTTGACCCAAAATCAGAGATTAAGCGAAAAAAAACCAAACACACAGTATGTTTTCAGGCACAGTTAGGTTGAGCTACAGTTATAGCTCAACTTGGTCATTTAAATGGACTACTGTTTTTAGTGCAATATACATGCGTGAGATATTTAGAGAATGTGAATCAAAATCCAGACATTACAGTCTTCACTTGTTGCATCTTTATTACATAACTGTCATGAATAAACACTATAAAGTCATAATTTAGAGTTCTGTAGGATTTTTATTCACATTTCTCGAAACTAACCAATCTTAAATTGAATAGCTTTTAAATAACTTAAAATATAGCTTGTAATACAATTAAAGGTGTCACTTTAAAAAGTTTGAGAACTCAGAGTTACAGGGACAGAAATTTGACGTGTCACTTTAAAAACTCTCAGTATAAAATATGTAGTACAAAAATCTAATTCTGCCATGCTATGCAAGAAACGTGTTCACTTGTTTTGGTATTTTTCCTGGTGTTGAAATCAGGCTGTTTTAAGTGTGTCCTTTTAATTCTATTGTCATTTATCTGTTCTGCGCGGTTATGCTGTGATGTTATGTCATGTTATGCTGTTCTGCGTGGGCCTCATTGATCCATTTGTGCACGAGTGCACAAGCAATTTGTAATTGTAATTTATTCTACTAAGATTAAATATGCTATTTTGTCAACCTTGATAGAATTAGTCTACGATAGCCCTGTAAATAATGTTATCAGTTATTAAATAAGCCATGGTTTCCAATGAACATAATTAATACATCCTGCAAAGATAGTTATTTGCATGATGCCTTGTAGCATAATTAAAATAATAATTTTAAAAGTTTACTGTGGTAAAAAAAATACTTTATGATGTACTATGAAAATGATAGAAAATTGAAAAAAGAAGGTAAATAGTATAAATTTCATAACATCACTTTGGTACCAAGATGTGCGTAAGAGTGCTCTTTCATGTTCATAGATACTGTTTATAGCAAAGAACAAATCCCAGATGACAAAATGCCAGAAAAGTGAGAAATAAGACCAAATTTCTTAGAAGAACTGCTATGACCTAACCCACCATACACGATACACGACTGAATATTCGTTGCAAAATCTATACACCTATCACCCATAACATTAACACAACCTGACTGGGCTAAGGCTATTTTATTTTATCTTTTAAGAATAAAACTTAGTTTAAAAAACATTTATTTAAAAAAAAAATCAACAAATTAACTGATTTTTAAAATAGTATTTTTGAAATAAAGTCTTTATGAGTCTCTCAACACCACTCTGGTGTTGTCAAAAGAAGCCATAGCTAATCTTACGCTTGCCAATTAATTATCATAATCTGTAGTGAATGTATTCACTGGCTGGAAATTCTGTCATTACTTTGCCTTATACACTAATATTATAAGAATATAATATTATATTACTGCGATGGCCTGGCGAGCTGTCCAGGGTGTATCATGCCCTCGCCAAGAGTTGGCTGAGATGGGCGCCAGCCTCCCCGCGACCCTAATTAGAAATATGCGGTTCAGAAAATGAATAAATGAATATTAATACATTGTTATATTATATATTGCTACCTTTATATGAATATATATTTTATGAAAACAGAAAAGGGGAAGAATGTCACACTACAGTGCATGTTAAACTTTTCAGCTATGAAAATGCTGTCATCATCCATATGTCCATTAGGCAAGTACTTAACATAACTTTAACATTACTTTAGTACTCTGACAGTTGGATTAAATGACTATGTAATCTAACTTTTTAAATAATGTGATGTGTTTATTTAATTAATTTATAAATAAATTTCAATTATTATTATTATTATTATTATTATTATTATTATTATTATTATTATTATTATTATTATTATTGGTTTGTGGTTTTTTTTCATACTTTTTACATTTTTACAGGAAATTGGTAATTGTTTTAAAATGCATTTTTATTGAGTGTTTTTGCGTCTCACTTGCCCTAAAGCGTCCATATCGATGATGTTTTTAATTCACTTAATAAGTGTTTCCCGATTTCTGTGGGACCTGAAGAAGTTCATGCAGGTACTTTTCTCTGGTAACTGAATGCTGAGGTCAGCTAAGTCGTGGTTTGATATTTTAGCACTCAAGGGTAAGGTGACAGAATTTCTCTTGTATGGTGAGGCTTTGTGTGAGAAGTTGCTTATTTTGCATTCTTGGGAAGAGTTACCAAGTGTAAGTAACGACGGGGGACCCCTCCTCACTGTTAATTATTTTCTCATAACAGCATGCCCTGTGTTTTTTCATTCCTTGCCTACCACCCATCCTTTGCATGTGCAGTACATTATAGAATTGCTAAATCAGTTTGTACAGGGAAGTAGTCCAATAGCCAAGCTCTCTGTGGAGCGTTTGTTGTTGTTTGATGAACAGGTCCCTGCAGTGTGACTCACTCCACTGACAGAAATTTGATTTTTTGGCTGCTCCCCTAGACATACTGAGAGAAACAAAAAATGTGGAGCATCTCTAGTCAGAGGGATGAAGCTATTAGGTATGATGTGACTTCCTTCACTTAACAAACACCAGCACACTTCTGATTAAACAGTCTATCTGTCAGGGGTAGTCTACCAGGGTTCAGCTAAGTTAGCTATCATAGAGGGAGCTTTAGAGAGAATGTGGCACATCAAAAGAAAGAAAAAGAAAAGAGCAATTTTGTAAGAGAGGAAGAGAGACAAGAAAGGAAAGTAAGGGAGAGGAAGACTGAGAACAAGAAGCAAATATCCCCTGATGATCTCCAAGCCTCTTGCTTTATTCTCATCTCTCAGTGCTATCTAGAATGAATTGCCCCAAAAGCAATGTTTCTGACAAATCCTGAGAGTTTCCCTCCACGATCATGAGATCGTCCCTTTGAAATGAGTCCATCAGAAAAAGATGTGAACAGTAACCCACAGCTGAAGAGGAAATCCAAAGATAAAGGTTGGGATGTATGTGGGCTGAACAGGCTTCTCTGGAGGCAGAGGCCCACACAGTGAAAGTGCAGGGATCAGAACATGTAAACCAAGTTAAAAACAGGCTCAGGGATTGGAAACTCAAATTTAAACAATTGCCATAAATGTTGCATTTGTTTATTCAAGACAGGAGAATGGTTTGAATTTCTCCAGTTGTCCATTGCGTGCAATGCTAGATAAGGTGAAAAGAAAAAGTGGGGACTTGTGCTTAGGTCTTTTTTTATAATGTAATTCATACAGCAATGTGTTAATTTCTAAATAAACACTGCACTAAGAGTGCGTTGTTAGTGTTACCTTACATATTAACCCCCCTTGAGATGAGTCAGAAGTGTAAATGCGAATAAATTAAAGCTTACAGTTAATAAGCACATCCTTGGCCAAAGCCTCTGTATGATGTACACAGCACTACTTGCAGAACCACTTGCTGTATGCTGCACACTGCACTTAATTTTTAATTCATGACCCTATTTTAGTGCATACAACAAAGGATGATTAAATATGCTATTTATGTTGCGTCATCAGTCAACATGGTGTGCTGTCAGAGAATTTCCTAAGCAGGTACAAGGAACAGAAACAGGGTGATGGGCTGCTGATGGCAGGTATTGATGAAATTCTTCATTTCTTCTCATTTGTCCAGAGCCACACATCTGACTTCCAGTCTTTAAGCTAAGCTTGGAGTGCTATTCCGCCCAAAATTATTTTTATTTTAGGCATTGTATACTTTAATCAGTAATTATATGTATTCCAACATGGCTATATATGTTATACATTTAACTGCATATGTAAGAGGAATCATAGAGGTAAACACAGATGAGCAGTTATCAACTGAAGTAGTGAACAGTCTAATGCTTGATGAGAAAAATTGGAAAAATCTGATCTGGATGTCGGTGGCATGGTAGCGTAGTGGAATAAGGACCTGGGTTGAAGTCCAGGACTTTGAGAGTGTTTCTGTGTGGAGTTTGCATGTTTTCCCCATGCTTGCATGGAAATCTTGTGCGTCATGAATTGGGAAGAGTCTAATATATAAAAATATATACAAAGTAAATAAAAATAAACAAATAAATAAATAATTACATAAACAAATAGAAAGTTAACCAATAAAACCAATCTTTAAGTCCAGAGCTTTAGTCAAAACTGGTAATATAATGCATACACAAAACAACTCCAAATTGTCTTTTTTTTTATATAGCTTTACCATTAATAGTTGAGTGTTAAAAAATATAAGTTTTGGTTTTATAAACAAGCAATTTTATGTAGTTTAACCTTTATTATTTGTTGTATATTTAATAGAGTAGGGTGAACCAGTACTTATTGGTAGTACTAATAAGGGGTTATGGCCATATATACCAATAGCCCATTGGTCCAACAGACCTAACCCTAACCCTTACCCAATTAAACTGAGAAGGGTGTGTAAAAGTAAGCAAAGTGTCCATTTAATATGAGAAAGACTGTCAAATCATCGGGCTGTTGGACTAATGGGCTGTTGTATCATCGCCTTACAGGCATTCCTAATACTTATTTGCAGTCAGCATCAACATAAAGTCTACGTTTTTCAGAAACATCAGGTTAATCTTGCATCTTTTTTCAGACAGACTTTTGTTGTCATGTCATTCGTACAACTTGGCATATATTATTAGATCATGACAACTGATCTTGTGGTATGTAGGAGTCAGATAATGGTAATAATATGTTGGGTTAATACAAGGTAATACAGCACTTTCAAAAGATGCCTTGCAGTATCTCTTGATACACTTGAACACACCCATTCACACTCTTACGTACACCTAGGGGCAATTTGTAACAGCCAATTAGCATAATTAACATGTTTTTAGACAGTGGGAGGAAACCGAAGTACCTGGAGGAAACCCACGCAAACACAGGAAGAACATGCAAACCCCACACTGAAATGTCCAAAATGCCCAGGACTCAAACCCAGGACATCAAATCTACAGTTCAAATCTATAGTCTTAATAGAAGTGTAACAGTTATCATAAAGAGCTTATGCAGGCATCATAGCTCAGTGAACAATACTCCAGTCATGTTTGTTGCATTCTTCTATTAAAAGTTTGTATTTATGTTTCACTGCTGTTGTACAGCTTTAAAAATTCACACCGAAATGTTAATCAAAATTAGTTGACATTTCTGTGGTCACTGCAATTACAGTTGCCTCACTGAAACAGGATTATGCTTAATATGTCAAGATTAAGAGAAGTCATGACCTTTTTTCTGCATGCAAACACCAAATACTTAAATGTCTTTTGCAGAAAAGCACAGTTATAGATGCATTGCATTTCTGTGCCAGAAAGAGTCAGAAGTGTCTGTGAGAAGAGGAAAATTTCTAAGGAAAAATTAATGATATGCACCGCAAACATCCAAGCGAGCAGTACAGGGAAGTCTCTAAACTTGATTGTCAGTCATAGTTGCTGTCAATTTGGAGAGCTGACTGTCATACTGGCAATTAGGCATATTAGATTTGGCATGTGTGTGGTTCAGGGGAAGAAGTTTTGGAAAGAACGTAGAAGTAAGAAGGCACATTCATTCATTCATTTTCTGAACCGCTTAATCCTAATTAGGGTTGCGGGGAGACATCTCAGCCGACTCTGGGCGAGGGCAGATTACACCCTGGGCAGCTTCGAGGCCAACGTTTTTTCCATGTAATACATTTACTTTTGGGCAGTTCTGTGGGCTTTTTTCACACTAAAGGCCTTCTCACACTGAGCATGTTTTCTTCTTGAGATAAGTCACTTAACACTATTCTTTTTCCAAACAACTAATGATCACTAAAGATGAAATTAAGTGAGCAAAAGAGCAACATAATTAAATTCTTTTTTGCCACAGCTTCGATTTTTCCAGAGTTTCATCAGTGAAAGGAAAGAATTCAACCAATCTGGGCATTGCTTCTTGAAACATCCCACTTGCACTTAATGGTTGACAGCTGATGGAAAATGGCAGAGACTCTGATTTATTTTGTGTCTCAGTATCTGGCACTGTTTGACAAGAGTAATAAATATTATAACGACAGCGATTTTAAAAGCTGAACCACAGACATTCTGAAATAAGTCCCAAAGTGGCTGAGATGGAGTTTCAACTCCTGAACGAAGCAGTAAAACTCATTGTATTCTCACCTCATTCTTAGAGTAAGATGTACCCAAAAACGTTGACTTTATTGGGGGATAGTACAGTGGAATGATCATTTGATCACATTGCGTTCAATGTGATTCTTAATGTTGCATTAAATTCATCAACTTTTGTCTATACACTTTTGCATTATTTGTTTGCATCACATTGTACGTTGTAAAAGGCTTTAAGACTGCGATTCCAAGTTGTTATTGTTTGTTTTGATTTATACTGTGCAGTAAAATCTCAATAATTCCAATGATAATCATTGTGTTTCTTTTCTCTATCAGTATGGATAAAAAGTGTTTATAAGGACTGCATAAGCTCTGTGATTTCCAAAGGAACTACCTTTTCTTGACACAAGGTTCCCTTGGATAATACTTTTTAAATTAACACTATGTGAACCTCCCTACAGTCAAAAGTTTCACTGTCCCAATTTTTTGACCTTTGAACTCTACACCATGCATTGGTATTCAGATGTAGATATGGCTACATTACTCAGAGATGTACATTACTCAGATATGGGAGTTAAGCTATTTGAGGTGAAAAGAAGATTATATGGGTTACATTAATTTTTTTAAAAAGTTTATAATGGTACTTTTGCATTATAGACTTGGAGAGGTATCAGTATTTTATGCATTTGTGTGAAGGACTAAACGGATCCTTTGCCTCCTGAATTTCTCATTTTTGTTCTGAATGAAACTAAACATTTGCCATGGACAATAAGTTTCTTGCCTCAAACATATGCTCTTAGAAGTAGCATCAAGTTAGTAATCATTTTTATACAGGATATGAGCTGTTTCAGCTGGAGGATTTTCTAAAAGTTTTTTTTTTTAGCCTGAATTCCATTTCTCTTGGTATTCGATATTTGTTGTCTGTTGTATTAATTCTTTTCAATATACTTGATCTCAGAAAAATATGCTTCCGGACGAGCAAACGTTAATTTAACAGAATGCAGGACAAAAACCAACAAAATACTATTAAATAAAGTAAATGGGGATGTTTAACATTTTTTAATAAAGCAAATATAATCTCCTTGTTTTTAAATAATAATTTGTTCATTGCAACTTCAGCAATTATCTACAATAAAACATTTATTTGTAATGTATTTGTAAAAGATTAATTCTCTCATCTCAGCTTAAGCTTCAAAAGCTGCTAGTATGTGAAGTCATTCAGGTCATGCAGTTCAAAGTTTACTCTGTGGCTATGAGGTGATGAAAGAGAATAAGATATAGACATGTGTGAGACAGTGTGTAGGTGGTGTGTTACCTGAAGGTCTCAGTTTAAAATTCAGTGAGTGAAAGCTGCCGTGTGTCAATTACCGCACTGTCCCATCCTGTGGAAATGGACATTCACACTCACAGCCGCGGGGGATTGCAAATGACAGTCTATTTTTATATTCATCACTGTAGTCCCATACCGCGCAGCATCACAGGATCTGCTGATGATTGGACCTGATAGACCTTGAATCAGGAGAGAAAACGACTATGCACACTCTGTGTCTTTTAGCTAGCCTCCAATGTCATGGAGAATATATGGAATTTTTGTTTGTGTCATGTAACATTATGTGGCTTTTAATCAGTTTTAGAAGTTAATACAAATTTAGGGTAGTAACACAATACTAGTATCTGTATCTCTTCAGGGTTCCAAATATTTGTACAGTGCTTAGAAAAGTATAAGCCTTTCTAAATAAATAAAAAAATACATACATACATACATAGGATTTTTGCTGCTTTACATTTAACTGAACGTATTCCCTAAATGTAAAGTTCAAAATTCAACAGAAAACATTACATTTTCTAAGTTTCTAGAGGCACTGAGTTGAAAAAAAAAATGTTTGTAACTGTACACAAAAACTGCCTTAAAAGCAAACCTTAATGCAATCAATTCGTCAATCAATTACATCCCATATTTATTAATTTTAATTATAATTTTTGGAACTTTATCCTTTATCATTTATTAGGGTTGCCACCCTGAACAGCTTGCCAGATTGTGTAGGGCAACGCACACAACCATTCACACTCATACGTAGAAGCATCTGAAAGAATCCAATTATCCTCATGTGCATGTCTTTAGACTGCAGGAAACCAAAGCATCTGAAGGAAACCCACACAAACACAAGGAGAACATGCAAACTTGACTTGTTCTGTAAATGTCCTGTGGGCTTGAACCCAGGACCTTCTTGCTGTGAGGTGGAAGTGCTGACCATTATGCCACTTTGCCACCCCATTTTTATTCAAGTGGATTCAAATCTGGAATCTCAGCTAATCGATAGTCTCCAACACAAGCTCAGGAAGAACATGCAAACTCCACACAGAAACGCTCCGAGACTGGGACACGAACCCAGGACCTTCTCGATGCGAGGCGGACATACTAATCACTATGTTACTGTGAAGCCCTATAGCAAATTTTGCAGAACATAAACTATTTAAACTTCAGCACTTCAGTCAAGTATATAATCTGTCTTATCTAGATGTCCTGTAGAGTTTTCTGGCAACTTAATCTATCTATCTATCAATCTAATATGACTGGACCAACTAGCAATACAACCATGTTGTTTCTCAATCAAAGAACTGTTGTTTACTGTAGACAAAAAACAGTCACCTAATAATGGGGATTGGTCTGCCTCACACCAACAATGTCCTAGGCTGGAATACCGGGCTTGGCGATGGCATTTCTGTGTGGAATGTGCATGTTCTCCCCGTGCTTCGGTTGCTCCGGTTTCTTCCAACAGTAAAAGACATGCAATGGACTGGTGAGCTTTTTACCATTAGGTAAGGATACCATTATTGGTGTAACCCACCTTTGCCCAGTCAGCTGCACCCTGGTAAGATAAAGTGGTTCGGCAAATGATTAAATTAATAATTAGAATTAGGTGGTTTCCATTCATAGCATATTTCTAACCATTAAGAACAAACAAATTGTACAAACTGTATACTGCTCAGTGTCAATAATTGCTGTCCCATGTCAGTTTTACAAACGTTATACATTTTTAATACTCTGGTTTAAAGTGTGAAGTGCCTAAAATGTAACTTAGCAGACAAAGCCATCACAATCACCATCAAGAGCATATTAGGTCTAAGTTAATATGAGAGGACATTAATACAAAATTCTTTCATATATGAAGACTTATTCACTTTTCTCAGCAGAATCATGGTGATAACGGTGATTACACGGTAGGTGTTTTTTTATAACGTGTATACAAAACAGGCATTAAAAGCAGGTATTTCAGTGGTACTGTTATTGCAAAGTCATACTTCTCAGTCACTCGCAGGGATACGGGGCCAGATGGAGGTTAAATAGGAGCTGCTGTGCACCAGGCTTCTTGCCAGTCAAATGTGATTGCTATGAGGTGCAAATTAACAACAAATTAAACAGGTAATTAAACAGTCAATCAATATGACACATTCTACTGTGGAGCTAGGTAAACTGGTGCTGGGGTGAAAATGTGTGAAAAATGGGCCATATGATTACCGTACCAGTCGATATTAAATCAAAGTATATGCTTTTTTAGGTTTATTATTATAGTAATAGTAATTATTAAATGACATATATCATTGCTTTGAGCCCTCAGTCATTTATTAGAGCAACACAGGTAAAATATACATGTGTTAAAATATAACCAAAATATTTATATTTTGGAGGCACAGTGTTTTTGTGACATTGTCTATACTAGCGTAGCATAAAAAGAATAAAATATTAAAATATTCTTGTATGACTATACTATAATATTTTAATACCACTGACATGAAAAAAGGGCTAGGCTCCTAGCATCATTGTTGATTTCCACATTATTGAAAAGGTGTTTGTATATATATATATAGATATATATATATATATATATATATATATATATGTAT
>JAOUQZ010000049.1:10348846-10362870 GCA_028564935.1 Neosilurus hyrtlii | reverse complement strand
GAATGAACTTCCTCTGGATGTTCAGACAGCTGAGTCACTGGGTATCTTCAAACGACGGCTGAAAACCTACCTTTTTCAGCAGTACTTAGACTAGCACTGTTTTTTATACACACACACACACACACACACACACACCGAAAAGAAAAAAAAAAACCTGCACACAACATCTATCCACTGAGCTCTTGACTGGTGGCATACTTAGACTGTGTTCTGACGAACCAGTGTAAGAATATTTTCACTGATAATGACTTTAAAACACTCCTGTAAGTCGCTCTGGATAAGAGCAACTGCTAAATGCTGTAAATGTAAAATTCATTTCAAACCAATTAAGCCTGCTAGGGTTGCAGGGAAGCTGGAGCCTATCTCAGCTGACTCTGGGCAGGGCGGGGTACACCTGGAACAGCTCAGCAATCCTTTGCAAGGCACCACACACAACCATTCACACTCATGCCTAAGGTCAAAAACAGACAATGAGCCTAATGTACATACATATCTGTGGGAGGAAACTGGAGTACCTAAAGGAAACCCACCTGAGCACAGGGAGAACATAGAAACTCCACACAGAATTGCCTTGACAAGCTGGGGACTCGAACCTGGGACCATCTTGGACGTGCTAACCACTACACCACTATGCTGCCCCAAGCTGGCAAATGCCTTTGTGAAATCAGATTAACACCCTCATTGGCTGAAATGATGCTTCATTGGCAAATATGGCATTTTTAATTGTTTAAAATGTTAAAGAAATACCTGAATCCGATATGTGATTACTGCAACAGGGGCACTGAAAATAGTTTATCACTCTATTATGTTATGGCGAAGGCCTGAATATATGCAGAAAACTTATTGCATGTTAGTCAGAGAAACTGACTGGCTTGACTGCAATGTTTTCTTTGACTAAGACAGCCCATGTTTACCTTAAAACAGTCCCAGCATGCCAGGGGTCTTCAGCCCTGTACATGGAGAGCTACCTGCCTGAAGACTTTAGCTTTAATCCTAATCATGCACACCTGACTGTCTGAATATTGCCTTAAGAAGTTTTTCATCAGGTAAAAGAGGCTTATTAGATTTTTGCTGGAGATATAACCTGCAGGAAGGTAGCTGTCCCGGGACAGGGTTAGAGACCCCTACAGTAAGTTGTAGCTGATGTTGAACACAACAGTTCAAACAATACAGGAAAGAAAACCGTGACCTAGTCATGTGATCTGCTTCGACTGATTAGTAATATAATTTCTTTGCCACTAGGGTTGCTGATATGACATTATCAGAAGACTGGATTTTTGTTTTTATTAAGTATGCAGATTTACTTAATTTAATTAGATGAAGCCTGATTTACACAACTGGCAAAGACTTCGTGTGCTGATGTTTAAAAAAGACCTATCTACCTGTGGTTTTTTTTTTTTGTTTGTTTGTATTTACTCTGAGATGCAGTGAGGAGATGGATTCTAATTATTATAATGTCTATTAATATTGAACTGCCTGTATTATGTTTGGCATTGTAAAGTTAAAAAAAAGCCTGTTTTAACATTTCATATCTTTTGTCCCTGTGCTTCCTCAGGAGCTACCCAGATAATTACAGGTACAATTTATTTATTTTTCTATTATTCTAATAATTTCATTTACTGTACGTTTTTGAGCATTTGTATAGTGGATTGTTGGCATGTCTAGTTGCATGTCTCATAAATAAACCATAATATACCACTTGTATTGCTGCTGTTTCTGACATTTACAAAATTGCAAAGCAAAATGTATTACAGCTCTCTTCAGTAACATTCCCTTTCATATGTGTTTATAAGCATGACAGGTTAAAAGGTTTAAAAATAAGTTTAAGTTCTCTTGAAGGCTGCTAGAAAGAGTAGCTCGTTATTTTCAGGGAGCTGATCTTTCAGGTGCAAAATAGCTGAGGCCAAGGAAAATGTAAACAAAGAAATTTTGTTGTATGATTCGACCCAGTAACCCTGTGGGAGAATGAATTTCGACTGGAGATAAATAGAAATGTTCACATCACTCGGTGCATAATAATTTGGACATATAAAATCTATGTAGCGCATTTCCTTTATATTAACTGTGCAGAGTGGCCTACACCCACAGTTTTTTTTTTTTTTCTTTGCACCTTATACCCAGTTCAGTTAAAAGAAAAATCAGAATGAGTACAAGTGTGTTCACTGAGCACAGATGAATAGGTCAATTTTAGTACTATTTCATTAAATTGTAAGCAGTGCAGCAACAAATAGAAATAGAAAATAATTTTTAATCTTCATCAGTTTTGGCTGGCTTTCACTAAAAGGTTTGGTTTCATAAAATACATTCCAGAGCCTAATCGATTGATGGTAGTATTTTTTCATAGTTTTTTTTTATTTTTTTTTTTACATTGTTGGTTTAAAACATGAAGGACAAACTCATCTTCTTTGTATCCTTCATGTAGAAAATTATTCACAAGGTTCCATATGTAACTGCTGCATTCTCACCTTTACCCTGGCAAACAATCATGTTCTGGGTTCATGGGTAAAGTGTCGATATGATATTTGTGTATGAGATATGTATATACAATTTTTTACATAATATAAAATATAATATATAAATACAAAGTATTGCCAAAATTATGTGGACTGAACATCACACCCACATGTTGGACTTCCTTACACTGATGCCACACAGTTGGAAGCACACAGTTGTACAGAATGTGTTTGTACAGTGGAGTGTTACATTTTCTTTAACTGGAACTAAAGCTTCCAAACCTATTTCAGCATGACAGTGCCTTTATGCACAAAAAGAGAAAAAGGGGTAAGAAATGAAAAATGGTTACGTCTGCATTAATGAACCATGACCATGGGTACCTTTGTGAGAGCTAAAAAGATACATATAGTGTATCAAACAATACATAAAAAGGGTACAAATAAGTATCATAAAGGGTTGTGCCCCACTGAAACATTGTTGTGCCCCTAAAGCTATAATAAGTAAGGGATAATTAACAATAATTGTTTTCATATATACTATACTGAAACAAAAGCAAATAAGCACATAAGCAACATTTTTTTTTCACTTTAAATTGATTTCCACAAGCAGATACGGATTATTTATTCTGTTTAATTCTTTTTAAGAGTTTTAAAATATACTCTGCAGAATCATAAAGAAAAGCAAACTAAAATCATAGTTTATATTTACATATTTTAACCATTACGGAAGCATGTTAGGTGACCTTTGTGCTTTGAGTTCAAATTAATCAATAATAAACAATTATTGAATGAGGTGAAGTATTCATTCATTCGCAATTTGATACAGCCAATAAGAAACCTGAAAAAGTACCTGGAGGAAACCCACCCAAGCACGGGGAGAACATGTAAATTCCACGCAGAAACTCTGTAGCTAATCCTGACTCTTACCCAGGACCTTCTTGCTGCAAGGCAGACCATTATGCCACTGTGCCATCCAGGAGAAATAGTGAGAAAATGAAATAAAGTTTTGACAGCTCAGCGCCGCAGAGCGTCCCTTAAAATTGTACAGACTAACTAACCCTGATGAAGGACTTTTTGATATATACAAGGAGTATTGGTTTGTGCCAGTCGTGTAATAATCATTCAACACGTCCAACGTCAATGATGAATAAGTTGGTTCATAGGATAATACCGAGAATTCACTGGTGGTTTTTCACCAATCAAAAATAGGAAAATGTTTTAAATGAATGAAAATGTACTACATTTTTTGAGAGGGAAGACCTGGTTTGTAAAAGTTGAATTAGAAGAATTCGAGGAACCTGAACAGAGCTCTGACATTAAACCTGCTAAACACTGCTGAGATGAACTGAAGTGATAATTTCGCCCCAGGCCTCGTTGCCTAACATCCCTAACCTCGCATGACCTCTGTAATGCCTTTGTGGCTGCATGAACACAAATCCCCACAGCCACCTGCCAAAATGAAACGTTTTTGCTGTTTATAAAAGGGACCAAGTAAAATAATTTCAGAACTTTTTTATGTGACCTATAACCTTTATAATTCAACTAGAAAGCAAACATTTATTGTGAGTAATAAATAACAAATAAAAAACTTGCAATAACCTACTGGCATAAATATGCCGACCCTCAAACTAATACAGTGCTGCCACTTACTAAGTATACATTGAAGCCTCCGTAGGGACTTCTGTTACTCTGCTGGGGATTCAGACGAGATTTCAGGAGAATCCAGAGAATTAAATGACTTACACAGGATCCACAGGTGATAACTATAATTATAAGCATACAGTTTCATAGCTAGCGATCTAGGGTGGAACCTTGTTTTCACTTAACTGAATAACTTTGGAAATGATAATCTGTATTACGTATATCCTTGGCCCACTACCATTAGGGTCACCGACACGAATTAGAAGGGAGCTGTCTGAGCGAGGCTTTAGCATTGTACCTAATGTTGACGAAATTAAGAGATTCTGAAAAAATGGTAGGTTATAAGCAAAGGTTTATGGCCACTTTGTCACAAAGTTCGCATAGCCTGCGTTTATATGAGCCCACGGGGGTTTAAACTGAAAGGGGTCCACGGCGGATGCTGTATTTTCAAGTACTGCCTTCCATGAGAAACATTATACTAAATGCAGAGGCTCCATGGGTGTTTTGGAGGTTGCAGTGTCAGAAATCAGAATGATGTAAAAAAAAAATAAAATGATGTTTTGCTTGCTGGAATTCAATACTTTTTATATAGAAAGTTTGAGTGTTGAGGATCCATGGCCAACTGTGTCATCCAGTGACCAATAGATTTTCTGTTTGGTCCTGTCATTTACATTATTGACTAACTTAACCTTGTTTAAAGCAGCCCAATCATAAATAGTGTTAAATGAAGTAATGATTGGTCTAAATGCCCAAAAGTATGTCTAAACATGTGTAAAACACCTGTGGACATTAAAAAAATGTGAGATTTTGAAGAAAATATGAGAAATATAATTTTGGGTCATTTCGATGGGCTGTGAGGGAAAGAAATATTGGTGACTGGCCCATAAAAGTGTACATGTGCAGCTCTGAGTAGCTCTGGTTATGCTCTTTCAAAAGAGACTATGATAATTATTATATTACCATAATATACAGATTTACAGCCACTGGACACATATTTGTACCCTGGAGTTGTTTTCATGATCTTTACCCATATGCTTGGTTAGTGACAGTACTGCACTTTGCTGAAATTTTTTGATTTGTTAAAGCAATCAGTCTTTTCGGGTAGGAGACTTACCTTATAAAAATTATCAAAATCTGTCAGATTGTGACGGCATCTCTTGTGCACAGCCCTCCTCAGGTCTCCCAGCAGATTATTAATTAGATTTATGTCTGGGCTCTGTCTTGGCCATTCCAAAACATTAGTCCTCTTCTAATGAAGCCATTTTTTGTCAATTTGAAGGTAATTGAAGCTTTGGGTCATTTCTATGCTAATTATTAATCTAGATTAATCTATATTAATCATTTTTCAACTTTTGAGTAGAGGCCTAAAGTTTTGGGTTTTTTTTTTTTTGGCCAAAATTGACTGCCATTTGTACTTGCCACACTCACTCATTTGCTGGACCGTTTAATCCTACTAAGGTCACAGGGTGGTTGAAGCCTATCTCATCCAATTCTGGGCGAAGGCAGAGTACACCTTGAACATTTCACCAGTCTATAACTGGGCCAACACACATGACAATTCACACTCTCACATAGGAGCAATTTGGAACAGCCAATTATCCTAATGTTCTTGTCTTTGGACTGTGGGAGAAAAGTGGAGCACCTGAAGGAATCCCATGCAAGCATGGTAGGAAACTCAAACTCCACCCTTCTGAGCCTTGGATCCATACCTTCTTGTTGCAACCACTACACCACTATGGCAACTTGATATTTGATCATAAGTCCCTCCACCTTGACTAAAGCATCAGTTCCACCTGAAGAAAAACAACCTCAAAGCATGATGCTGCCACCACCATGCTTCACCAGGGTATGTTGTGTTTTTTTTTTTTTTTTTTGGTAATATGCAATGATGTTTTTGCACCAAAAATATTTTTTGAACATACCTTATGGCAAAACATTCAACATTGTTTTTTATCACACCATAACTCATTTTTATACATGCTTCTGGAAAATTTGATGCTGGTATTTACAAGCTTTAGCCAAGCTTCAATGTCTTTCTTTGTAAGAAAAGACTTTCCAGAATGCATGAGATTGTTGTCACATGCAGAACGCAACTAGTTTTGTCAGAAATTCCTTTACCTCCCAATGTTGCTGTAAGCCTTTTGACAGCTTTTTGGACAAGGCTTGTGCTGTAAGATGCAAATAAGTTAATTGGAATATCGATGAGAACAGTTAAATTTTATTTGGGATCAATTACAGTCACTTTAATTGATGGCAGATGTGAACTGACTACTATTTAAAATAATTACTTTTAGAAAAATATATTATATAGTTATGGGACCAAGAACATAATAATATGGGGGTTCAGACGACTTTTACAGTAATGGCCATAAAGCAACATATGTATTTTTATTCACAAAATTTTAACAAATTAAAATGTAGGAAGAAATACTATTTCTCTCTCTCGCTCTCTCTCTCTCTCTCACCCCCCCCTCTCTCTCACCCACCCACCCTCGTTACATGGTAATGTAAGAAAAAGCTGTGTAAATCAGCCTTTTTTTACTGAATTTATCTTTTTAATTTGATAAGCAGATAAACTCGGATAAAAAAAATCTATTTTATGCACTTAACACTGCAAAGCACACTCAGTGTGTCTTAAACACCACACCACTTGACAAGAAATGCCCTTATGAGGACACACTATTTGTACACACCCTATGGATGTGTTGGTTATAAGCTGTAGGGAGTATTGCAAGATTGTATTGCAAATTAGTAAATGGTCAGAGATGCAAGGGGAGCGGGGGGTGGGTTGGGGGATTGAAATAAATTAAAATGGTCAAAAAAAATTCCAGTTCAGACACCCATTTCAATAAAATAAAAAAGGCTTATTACTCTGGTTGCCATATCGACCCTGTGAATTGAGTCTGGACCTCTCGGCCGAGGTGGGGAAAATGCGTGAGGCTTCCCCAGGCGCAGAGCCCTCTCACTAAACCTCGGCCACTGCAGTGGATTCTTGGGCTGGTTATCTCTCGCCTTCTCTCTGCGCATGTACACTCTTGCTTTGTCTCTCTTCAGCTAACCAGAAGACACACCACGACTTGTAAAAAAAAAGACACTACACATGGCCGTTTTGTGTGGGAGAAGCAAGAGATAGAGAAGCGATCCCTCATCTGAGATATACTCCAGCCTCCCCGCAACCCCAATAGGATTAAGCAGTTCAGTGAATGAATGAAAGAATGAATGAATACTCCAACAAACAATTTACAAAAAAAAATTTTTATTGTTAATATTTTCCTCTGTATGAAAAGTTAAGTTACAAAGAATCAAAACAGGCTCAAAGTGGCCAAAGAACAACCATAGAATGTGAAAAATAACCCATGTTTATAGATAAAATTAAACTGAACTGATTATTATTAGAACACAGTTGCCCTAAGTACTGTATACATCTTTATGTGGCGTGTAACAAAAGAAAATATCTCTATCGTTAACATCACTTTTTATAATAAAAATTTAATCCATCGTAATAAGCAAGCATTTTCAAAAAACAAAACTCCTATCTTTTAGCCATTTTTTACATTCTCTTATACAATTAATGTATTCCTTGTCCTTGGAGAGTTTTAGATTAAACAGGCATATTTTAATCAAAGCTTTTAAAAACATGAAGTGATGACAGCACATTATGAAAGTGATGATTTGCATCCTGACCACACAAATTTCAATTACATTTTTACATCCACATGCAGACACACTGTATTTAATATATAATGTCTTGCCCACAGTATTAACCACACAATTAACATCTCCACTGATCCTGATTGTTTCAGATCAAGTGTGGGTTTTGTTCTTGGGTTGAATGTTAGAAGGCTTTAGAACTGTGGTTCATAGCGAGATGGAACAGAACAGCAGGGTCTCCTTTGAGGATTGATGAAGGGCTTTGTGTGCCGCTCCTCCTCCCTCTTCCCTTCCTCAAGCTCACACACCACTACACCACTTCTCTGACCCTTACCTGATTCTCCCGCTCGTTCATCCACCCATGGATAAATCCAGGCCACTGCATTCTTTTTTTCAGCAGCACCTGCTAGTCACACTGCACTGAATTCTTGCCTGACAGTTGAGCCTATCTAAAAAAGAGAAATAAATGTTGCACCAATGACCTTGCTTGGAACAGACATGACAATGCCTCTCCCCAATGAAGTGCTGCTTTTTTTGAGCTGGTTAACTATGGGCACTTTTACATTAGAGCTTTAGGTGAGGACAAGGGTCCGCATGAGCCAGTAGTTTGTTTTGTTTTGTTAATGTGAACCCTTTTTCCGGACTCAGAAGCACCGCGAGACCATATTACTCAAAACATCCGGTCTATGTACAAGGTGTTTTCCAGGCTGTTTAATGTAATTTGAATGCATGATAAGTTTTTTGTCCAGCTTTATACAATCTTTTTGTGATTTAATGAAATTTTATTGACTATTGGCTGAATTTCTCTAAACTTGCTTATTGCGTTAAAAAATGTATTTAGAGCTTTAATGGTTTCAGTGAATTTTGGACTGCCTGTGGTGGAAAAGGGCTTATCGTTCAGGTTATTTCAAAGCGTGGTTTACTGTAAGAGCAACTCTATTCGCACAAAGGTAACAGTTCCTTAAACACTTGTTGTATTTCCCACCAAGTATAGTGGGCACTATGTTTTCACAGGCTGTCCGCCGCCACATCCAACACAGACACCTCTTGTTAACACTATAGCAGTGACAGTTCTTTATGGATTTATCTAATAGTTATATTGAATGTCCCTTTGGCATGCCCTACCATCCCATCAAAACTGGGTAACCTTGACCTATTTTTCAAGGTCACCCAGGTCAAGTAATCAAAAATGCCTTTTAACGCTCTAGAGGGTGCAGTTTTTGTCAGAGAGGTTTCTAACTTATACCTGTTATACTAAGTGTCAAGGTCTTCAAGCCTATTGAAACTGGGTCACCTTGATGTAATTTTCAAGGTCACAGAGGTCAACGTAATTAAAAAAATTACATGTACTCCAGCATGTCAAAATATTAATAAAATGTTTTCATTTTTATTAAATTAATTTTATAACGTTTATTTTATATCAAGCATTACCCAACAGCATACCCTATCAGCCTAAAAAAACTGGGTCACCTTGATCTATTTTTCAATGTACCAGGGCACATTGTACCGGTTGTACTAAGTGTCACAGTTATAGGGGTCAAAGTAAAACACCACCCTTAGTATTCATCTTAGTTACCGGCAACACCAGCCAGCCTATTAAGTCTTTTTTAAAGAGAATTTTCATGGCACAAGAATCAAATTTAGCAAAAACATGATGATACTAAGTGTGCTGTTGACCATGCAGAAGATACACCTAGTGTTCTGTGTCGAATACATTTCTAGTTTAATTCCTCTTTTTTCATATCTTGTATATATATTTTTTTTTTCAAAATTGGTCATTTTGTGCAAACCATTCTAAAGTAAACAGCAAAATAGACAGCAAACATGTTTGGACATAAAGATACTAAGCACCAGTAGCAGTTTGCTGACACTGGAATCTTTTCTCAGTGTTTGAAAAATACTTCTTAACTTTAAGAATGAGAAGGCCATTTCTCCGTATTTTCTGGGATAGCATTTTGTCTAATTTCTTGGATTTCAACTTTAGTGACCGCATACCTTGAGTGTTTGTCAGCCATTTCTAGTAAAATATCCACTCGGAATATTCATTTATGATCCTGAGGCAATGAATCAGATCGTGTCATTCCTGTGTAGAATATAGTAATGACTTATATTCTTTAAGATTAATAGCTGAATTATTAACCACATTATACATATGCCAGTTAATTGCCCTCCGCAAGTCTATCTTAGAAACGGCTCAAATGCAAAAATGTTCAGTATTATCCAAAGCCTAAAACACACCTGTCTTTATTTATCTAAATATCATAATTCACTTGTCGAAAACACACTCTTTTGGTGGAGTTAATAATTCAGCACGTTTAGAGGAAAACAGAAAAAGAGGATAAAAGAATTTTATTGGATTTGTACTCGATAATATTTTTCCCACCCCATTCTTTCAGGCCAAGCCTGGAGGGTTTATTTATTTATTTATGTTATATTTTTATTTTTTTTCTCATAGCAGTGCCAATGTGGCAGTGTGCAACCTAGAGTCACGAATGTGTAACCTCAGGCAAAGTCGCATTTTGTGGCAGTGTGGTGTATTTCTTGTGTCTGTGACACTCTGCTTGCTAACGCCCATTCATAAAGAAAAACAATATTATTTTCAACATTCCCACATGACAAGGACATAACAGTGTTGCTTACTTGATTTATTTCCAGTGGTGGTGTATTCCACTGCACCTAGGGCAGGTAATTTATGAATCATGTTAGCCAAGCTGTTTATTTGTTTATTTGTACCTGTGGCATTAGTTAAGGTGCTTTTTATAGTATTTCTCAAATATTAAAAGGGCTTCAAGGTAGCTGATTTCTTGATTGTGCAAATTTAATGATTGTGCAAATTACATTTTTTAATAAAATGCTTGTTTACTTTCCTGCTGTCATTAAAGTTTGCTTTTAGTATTCTCTGTTTTTTTAATTTTTGATTTATTTATTTTTTGTTATTTTGGTTTGGTTTTTTTGTTTGTTTTTTGCTTTTTTGGGGGGTGGTTGTTTGGTTTTGTTGTTTTTTGGGGGGCTTGTTGGAAGGTAAATTTAAATCAAGGTTTCTCTGAAAGGTAAAAGAATTTCAGCTGCGAGCAGGAACATGAGCTAAAATGATTGAATGTGTTGTTGATTCTAATTAGCTGCAGTTGTGAAAGGTTAGACTTGGTGTGTGGGAGAAGGTGGGTGGTTTTGTGTGTGTGTGTGTGTGTGTGTGTGTGTGTGCGCGTTCGTGCGTGTGTAGGCTTACATGACGAACAGATATTATGCCATCAAGAGCTTAGTGTTGATTGCTAGCCTCCATCACCATGTGCTTAGATGGAGAAGTCCGATAAAGTTCTGCCTTGAGCGGCAATTACCAGTTCTCTCTTCTTCCTGCTGCGATGTGCAGGCTTGTAGAGCAGCTGCTTCACACTCACCAGTTAAACGCACAGCCGTGTAAAATCAATACATCCAGAACACCATGTTTTGAACATTCCCTGTGCAATTTCAAGCTTTTTACTTTATGTAAATCCAACAATGTTGTTTTATAGTGCGTGTTTTAATACCATCATCTTTATCCGTTCCCCGTCTTATACCATAAATTGGTGTATTGATATCAGTCCTTGTTTGTTTTTTTGTTTGTGGCTTTTGGGGACTTTTGGGGGCTTTTCTACATTGTGTGTGTTTGCTTAATGTAAGAACATTTCAGATATCGTGAGCTTTTAATTTCTTCCATCCCTGTGATGTTAGCATTCTGTTGAACCTGTTTATTGATCCTTCAAATGACTACTTCCTGCAAGTTTACAGAAAATGGGGAAACATCCTGGCTGAAAATTCCAGCTTAGTCTGAGCAGCCACCAGCTATTCAAAATACTAATATATGGTGGTAGATGGAAATAGAGTCTACTGTACATTACTGCTACTATTGCAATGTAGTAGCAACAAACAAACACTTGTTAACCAATTGATTCAATGATTCAAGAAGCTGGAACATAATTTCATTGATCAGTTCATGCTAGGTTTTGAAAGCTGGTCAGCTTAAACTGGATTCATTAGGAGGGTGGTCAACATTTTATTTTATTTATTTTTTTGCTTTTTTGTTGTGTAATTGTCTTCAAAATGAATCATTTACAATGTAGAATTAATTCAGTATCTGTTTCCATGCCAGCAGTTGTGCTGTGTTCTGGACAGCTGATTGCTAGTCAGACCAAGCTGGGTTTTTCAGCAAGGTTTCATATTAATGAAATTCTAGTGATTTGTTTTCTATTTGTCTGTTTGCAAAAGTACACAAAGTAGAAGTGTTAATAAAACAAATGTTTGGTTAAACCAGAAGTATTGATTGTTTACTTAAGTAAAAATGCAGGAAGATAAAAATGAAGGAATTCTTAAAAATGCTATATGTTTTGTGTTCTCTCCCTTTGGATGTACAGCACAGGGTCAAAATCTAGTGACAACAAACGTTTCAGTGATCGAGGGTGAAACGGCCACCATCAGCTGCCGGGTGAAAGACAACGACGACTCGGTCATACAGCTACTCAACCCTAACAGGCAGACCATTTACTTCCGAGACGTCAGACGTAAGAATCACTTTCTACTTTCAGTTATGCATATTATATATATATATATTTTTTTTTCTTTTGCTCTCAGCCTTGCACAACCCATCCTATGCTTTCCCTTTAAGCCGACCCTGGCTTGAACATTTCTTATTATTGGAGAGTGCAGCAAAGCATAGCATTGTTGACAAGGTCCTTCTAACAACTGACTGACAGTGTGTAATTGTGTTGGCCTGATTAGAGCTCTCAGAACGGTCCATTTATATTCCAGCCTTGAGATTGTTTAGCTCTTTATTGATGTACTGCATGCAAAGCATATAATCATGGCTTCTCTGCTTAATAAGGGCCTTGATGAGCTGCTAAGTAACGGTCTGACCGGTAATCAGTGTCTACTTTAGTCCATA
Source organism: Neosilurus hyrtlii (assembly GCA_028564935.1). Lineage (NCBI taxonomy): Eukaryota > Metazoa > Chordata > Actinopteri > Siluriformes > Plotosidae > Neosilurus > Neosilurus hyrtlii. The sequence continues at coordinate 10,350,210 of JAOUQZ010000049.1, read as the reverse complement.
AGAGGGAACCTCCTGCAGTTGTAATTCATGATGTTGGGAAGAAAAATGTTTTTGAGGTGCATTAAACAATGATTGTTTCAGATGGTCCAGTTTATTTTGTATTATGAATTGAGTAATGTGTGATGGGGCCCAATTAATCACAATTTATATTCCTCAGCTTACACCCAAACATTCCCCAGGTAATTTTTTTGTTAAGGGTATAATCATGATGTGCTGCATTAGAAACTTTGTTAGACCAAAGTTTATGGACACATGAGTGTTTGAGCTCATGTGTCCATAAGCTGCATAAAGTCAAGCATAAAGCCATGTGCATTCCACATCCCACATTCGCTGTTATAATAAGATCCCAGTCTTCTGCAATGGAGTTCCCTTAGAATTTCGAGCATGGCTGTGGGGATTTGTGTTCATCCAGCAATAATAACCTTCCTGAAGGCAGGCACAGATGTCAGATGAGAAGGCCTGGTGAACATTTTATGTTCCAGTTCATCCCAAAGGTGTTTACTGAGGTTGAGGTCAGGGTTTTATACAGGCCACATGAGTTCTTCCACACTAAACTACACAAGCCATGTCTTGACGGACATCATTGTGTTCATAAGGGTGTTGTCATGTTGAATCACGTTTGGACCATTTCATTCCAGTGACAGAAATTAATTAATTAAGTTAAGAATAATGCAACAACATGCGAGGGTTAGAGTTGGTGGCAATCGTTTGGGGAAGGAGGGCATTTAGTGTGATAGTAAGTCTACAGACTTTTGACCAAAGATTTAACTTTTTTTATGTGGAAAAGTAAGGGGGGTAGTAAGACTAATTTATTTAAAAAGCACTGTTATATTAGCAATGCTTTATGAGGTTTCTCTGCAATCAACTAGTATATGTATGATTTGTTCCGACAAAAGAACTAAAAATAAGGTCATGTCATGTCATTTTAGGAAAAACTAGTGTCATAATTTTAGAATGTTACATGTTATGTTATATAACTTGAATATTATAATTTATTCATAGTCAGTTCTTTTATACAGATCAAATTCAATTTTTTTATTTGTCACATACAAATTATACACAGTACAATATGTAGTGAAATGTTTAGTATGACTGTCCAAAAATATAAAGAATAAACTATTAAAGTAACAAGAAGGAAAGAACAATAACAATAACTAAAACTATTTCACAGATTTTACAGTTTTTACAGTTAAAGGTCAGTATAAATATAAAAATGCAAAAATAGAAAATAAAGAAAATATATTGAATAAAAAATAAAATATAAATATAAAATAAAATATAGGATACAATACATACATATATATATATATATATATATATATATATATATATATATATATATATATATATATATATATATATAT
>JAOUQZ010000049.1:10327089-10348746 GCA_028564935.1 Neosilurus hyrtlii | reverse complement strand
ACTTTTTTTTTTTTTTTTTTTTTTTCACATGTCACATGACTTGAAAAGCAAGTGGGCATCCTACGTTATTTTAAAAAAAAAAGTTAATCCTAGGTCTCACATGGTTGGAATGACAAACAATTTTTCGCCTTCCGGGCATCTACCATCAGTACATCATAACTGTTCCAGGTAATTTGGTCAGAACTGGCAGGACAGTATGGATTTCATTTACAGAAAGTTTGGTCATGTTGAAATTAACCCTGGTATAAAGTACCGGATTCAACCACTGAAACCATAAATGCAACACTGATGTGTACATGGCTTAACGAATGTTACCAGAGATTTCCCGGATGTGAAAATGTACACGAAACAGAAACTGCCACATATGCTTAGCAGTTAATGTAGACATGACAGCTAGGACATATGCAGCCTAACATTTCTTAGACAAGTGCCTATCTTCACCGCCTATATTTTTGCATGTGAACACTCCAATATCTGTGTGAATGGTCATGGAAATGATTCAGTAATCCAAGCCACGGTGCTCACGTTTCAACAGGCTATGTAATACCTTTGGGTAAGATATTCTGCAGCAGGAGGAAAGGCAGCACAAATTCTGTAACATCACTTAATGAAAACACATTCTCAAATGACTTTTGACATTTAAAAAAAAAATATTGCTTCTGTTTCACAAGAAGCTGCAGTGGAAACCTGACTTCTCCCCCTCTCTCTCTCTCTCTCTCTCTCTCTCTCTCTCTCTCTCTCTCTCTCTCTCTGTCTCTCTCCCTGTCTCTCTCTCTCTCTCTCTCACACACACACACACACACACACACACACACTCATTCTGGTGTTCTCTTCTTTTCTATTTGTTTTTCCTCCCTTTCTTTTTTTTTTTTTTTTGTTAGCAGGCACTTCCAGTTGAGGCTGGCTGTTGTCAGAAGTCCAAGAGCAGATGATGGTCATGTGCAAGCAGCTTCATGATTTGCCTGATTTGATGTGTTGCATCTTAGTCTTTAATCAGTTCATGTGCAGATGTTTTGAAATGTAAATGTAAAAACATTCCTTGCCTTCCTTTTTTAACTCTACAAACCAGTTTAAATATCAGTTCCAAATTAAATAAAATACGTCTTGTTTTGAGGTCTTTAATAGCCTGTCCAATTTCATCACTTTGCTTACTTGAAGTTATTCATATTTGAACAGCACAGTAGCTACCACATGGCATAATGATCAGAAAGCCGTCTGATTACAAACATAAAAGGGAAGCTCAAGGGCACAACTAAACGACCTCCGAATGAGTGTGTGTAACCAACATTTCTGTAAGCTTGGATATTTTTCTCCATTGTTGATAGTTGGTCAATGTCACATGCCCTGCTGCCACTGAGCCCCTGTTGCAGTGCCAGCCCCCCACCCCCGAAAAAAAGGCATATTGATTTCTTTGTGGGCACAATACCAAACCATCACCTACTGTAGATACTTACATTACAAACTATATTTACTGGTTTACATTTGTTCACATGTCCATTGATATTTCTATACCTCCAGTGTGTACCGTATGTTTAATGCAATGATCATGTCCTCAGTAGATATGTTAGACTTTCAGTGCTATGCCTAGTAAAGGTAGAATATGTCCTTATAAAATGCCTTATTTGGTTCTAGTCATAGTGAAAGCAGTTCTTTAATCCCTCACTGCCTTCCCAGTACATATCATCATTATTCTTACAATGAAAATCTTAAGGATGTAGAAGAAGATGTGAATATAAATCAAGTGATTACGATTGTAAATTAAGGATATAACACTGAATATTCAACCACAGTATTGCTGAGCCTAATTCTGTTTACTTATTCAACATGATGCTTAACCCTCCATGTTATGACTCTGTATTCAGTTAAGGCATTTGTTTTTCCCAGCACTTAAGGACAGCCGTTTTCAGCTGGTTAACTTCTCTGACAACGAGCTGCGCGTGTCATTGTCCAATGTGACGCTTTTGGATGAAGGAAGATACGTGTGCCAGCTCTACACAGACCCCCCACAGGAGGCCTATGCTGACATCACTGTCTTGGGTATGTCGAAGCACTATGTGAATGTTAAAATCATGATTATCGATTTTCCTCATTGATTCTTTTGGTCAATTGAACCTGTCTAATTGAATTCCTCCATAACACAATATCAACCAATTACCTTCATGCCGTTTCCAATAACAAGAGTGCAGAAAAGAGGAACAGATGTTGTGCTATTGATATTAAAAAACTGGCAGCCATATTGACTGATTTTTGTCTTGGAGTTGAAAGGCCCCATCAAATGATTCAGCCTTTTGCTTTTTATAATTTTTCAGCTTTTCACATTTAATAGTACTGAATTTTAGCGTTTTATTACAGGCCATAGTGGGACTTCCTGGGGAGATGAATGAATGTTAGCATGCTCCAAAGTCACTTGCTTCATTTGCTAAAATTATGCAAGGCTATACACAATTAAAGCATGAATGCTCAAACACAGCACCAAACCCGATATTAAATTTAATAAAAAGCTCTGTAGAAATGAAAGCCTTATCAAGAGGGATCACACACTGGGATTTTCACTGCAAACATGACTGCACATGTCATTGAGCCTGAGAGACATGAAGGCCAACTTTAGTGGCAAATGCATCAGAGGGCACATCAGAAAAAACGAAATATGGAGCTATAGTAAGGATCAGCTTGACGTACAACAATATACTGGATTTGTGTGTGTGTGTGTGTGTGAGAACATAAAGCAACCGAAAAGCTAGAAAAGAGATACGTCAGAGTATAAAGGTAATTACTCCTCTCACAGATCCTGGTGTAAAAAGCTTTAGAAGTCAGATCGGCTTTCTGGCAGTAGATGACTTTATTACAAAGCTCTTAAATTTAAGGTAAACACGACCAAGCACTTTATTTTAATATGGTATCTTCCAGGTTTTATTTTTCCATTGTGCTTGTAATAATATTTTTTTTTTTTTAACCTATAAGATCTCAGAGAAAGAGAATGTTGTGAAGCAGACTTTAGATCCAGACAGAGATTCAGCCGCAAGGGACTCAAAGCCCATATCTAATCCTGCCGCTGTTTATGCTCCTTCAGTTCCACCAGGCAACCTGATCATTGAGTCACGTGAGGATGTGGTGAGCGAAGGCAACGAGACTGAGATAACCTGCACGGCCATGGGCAGCAAGCCTGCCTCCAGCATCATGTGGATGAAAGGAGATGAGATCCTGCAAGGTCAGATTCACAACCCATCAACAGCACGTTTTTCTGATGTACTGATTCCAAGATATGTAATCCATTCTCACTGCATACGTTCCCATTCAGGTAATCCTATGACGATTTGGAATTTCTTCTTAACGAGATTTCGACGTGATGGCCATGCTTACTTTAAAGTGTAGCAAAGAATAGTCTGAGACGTGTTTATTTATTTTTTTTCCAAGTGGGAGCTTTTGGCTTAGCTTAAATAAGTGGCTTTGAACAAACTCCAGCTGTTCCTCTCCCACTCAGCTGGCTCTAACCCACCCATTAGCTGACACAGGTTGAGGTTGTGTGATAAGGACAGACTGCAGGCTGTGAAATATGCCCATGAATGTCTTTCTCCATTAAGATATTGGGTTGGGGATGCCAAGTAACTCAGAGACTACTTGGTGACAAGCAAATGCTTGTATGCTACTGCGCGCATTGGTGAGTAAATGAATGAATCAGTCGGAGTCCTAAATTTAAGCAATGAGTCATACAGAATGAGCAACTGATCACGAATCAAAACTGGGAGTGAAAGCAGGTTTAATCACTGGTGCTTATCAACTGATATATACAGCTGATAAATGAGTTAAAAATATGTTTTGGCGCATTGAAAAAAAAAACTGGAGTGCTTAAAGGCCCTATATTCGGTGTTAATTTGGCCACAGTTTATTAATTATATTAAGAATTTTATTTGTAGATGCAAATGCTGGTTAAAGCTTTTATTAGGCAAATAGTCAGGCGATCAACAAACTGGGTATCAAAGGAACAATCCAGAGACAAAACACAGAGCAAAATCAAGATAAAAAAAAAAATATCAAGAGAAAAATATTGCATAAGGCTTAGTAAGGGCTGGTAATACTGACACAGAGCATTTAATTCATAATGTGTGTAAAATAAGAGATAAGATAAGATAATCCTTTATTGTCGCACAATGGGGAAATTCTCGATGCTACAGCAGCAAAGTGGATAGATATACAAACAGAGGTAGAAAGGATCATTTAGATAAATAAACAGTAGTGAAAGAAAAAAATAGCAGATATAGATATAAACAATAAATAGGAAACTCTATGAATAAGGAGTATATAACAAAAAGCAGACAGAAAACAACAGTAACACAGCGAGTAGTGAGTAATGAATAATAAATGAATTTGGTCAGATGAATATCAGTTACTGAATATTGCACAGTGAACTGATTATTACACATTGGCAAAACTTTGAGAATATTAAGAATATTTTAGTGTTCACAGTGTTCAGTCCTGGTGTGTGGTCTATTGAAAGCACTGCTGTTTGTTGTACAGCACACTTAGGATGAAGGAGCCTGTCACTGAAGGAGCTGGCCAGTGCTGCGAAGGTGTCCTGCATGGGGTGGGAGTCGTTCTCCATCAGTGATGAGAGCTTTGTTCTCAACCTCCTCTCTCCCACCACCTGCACTGAGTCGAGGGAGCAGCCCAGCACAGAGCTGGCCTCTTGATCAGTTTATCCATGCTCTTCCTCTTTGTGTGTGTGTGTGTGTGTGTGTGTAGTCCTTAAATAATCTCTGGTTGAATTGCAAACAGGTGTGCAGAATTAAAAATACATTGATTGTGAACGGGAGTTGTAGGCCATGGTGGCCATGTTGGTTGAACATCCTTTACATCAGCATTGGCAATACAGCCATGGCATTGTTTCAGTTGGTCAGGTCGAGGCTCAGCAATTATTAAAAATACTGAATGACCAGGTTAAGCAATGGACTTTTTCTTTCCTGATGCAGCGATTTCAAAATTTGGGCTTAAATAATGAAAGAGTGGTTCAGGGAGCATGAGGAATCATTTTCACACATGAACTAGCACACAGACTACTGGCCTTAACCCTATTGAAAGTCTTTGGGATATGCTGAAGAAGACTTAATGGAGTTTCACTTCCTCATCTTCAGTTCAACATAGTGGTAAAAGGTACACTGAGAAGAAAAATAAATGTTGTGATGGTGCTTTTACGGGAGATATTACACTTTTCCCACTTTTTGGATAGACATGTTACATTACGCCAGAGTGTCAAATAACGAAGTTAGCATAAATATGTGTGTGTGCGTGTGTGTATGCATGTATAAGACATTCTGCAGTCAGTGATAAAGGTGTTCAAAGTTACTTTTCCAGTATCAGGTGTAACCACCTTTTGATCCTTTTGATGATGTGAATGCATTCTGTAGTGCAGTGTATTTTAGTTGCATAGAGTGAATGAGATTTTTACCATTCGCGTGAGCTATGCTGAAGGTACTGTGACATGCCAATTTTTGTTCTGCAGAATATTGTATATGTTTGTCTGTTCGCAGTCTGCAAGTGCACACTCGGTCCAAGTAAGTTATTACCTTTCACGTGAGCTATATATTGTTCATGTTATTATTACTAGACATTGGGAGCTTAGTGATAGTGTACTGAAGTATAGTAATATTACGATAGTCATTACATTTACATAGATAGAAACTTTCCAATAGGTGTAATGCCAGGATGTAATTAGATAATTAGTTTAACCTTGTCTTCAAGTTAGGTCGAGCACACGTTGTCCGAGCACCCATAATATGCAAAAGGTCAGTGAACGTGTTTGTTTGCTCTATCAGTATTTAATCGATGCTTGTAGAACTTTTAAGGACTGACATATTGATGGTCCAGAATGTCCCACAGATGCTCAGTAAGGATGGCCTACTAAGATGGCCTACAGTGCTGTTAAAAAATGAACATTTACAGCTGAAGCAATTTGGTGAATTGGCATGCCAGCTTGCAACATGCAAATTACCCTCATCCTGTCAAGTTGTAATATCTGGGGCATTGTGATGTGTGACAGATCTGAAAGATTTGGGGTGGCCTTTTATTGACCCCAACATAAGGTGTGTTTGTGTATTGATGATATTGCTCAGGCAGTGTTTCAGCTGACCACACCTGTCTGTTGGCTGCATCATCTTCTATGGGATTCATTGTTGAGCGAATTCCTTTATTTTAAACCCACAAACAATGCACATCTATGCAAAAATAACTACAAAACTCAACCTATTATTTAAGAATGTGCTATTTGCGGTGGTGTGTTTAAATTATTATTCTGGGGTTTTAGTAGTGCATGATACTGTGTTATAAAGAGAGTAAACATGAAAGAAACTGGTATGTCTGCATCTTTCAATACACCTCATATATTGTCATGTTAGGAGTGTAACATTTGCAGTATATAAACTGTACATAAATGTGCCAAAACCATGTCAGAATTGTGAGCCACTTTAAAAACATAATTTTCTTTTCATGTCCCTGAATGTCTTTTTAACGAACAGTAATACTACAAAATGAATAATTTAATTTTTAATTCATGTGCCACAATGGATTTATGTTTTATTTTCATTTTCACCCAGATGTTTTCAATTTGTTTATGTAGGGTGCTTTGCTATATGAACCCCTGTGTAAATTGTTACTATAGATGCATTAAACTGTACACATTAATAGAAATATGTCATTTAAATTACTAGCACAGTCCACTAATTTGATTGGGGAAGAGATTTTCCAGGAGTGCTGTTATATTGTACAGCATCCCTAATGCTAATTTCACTGCTTATATTATTCCACTTGTCTGTATTCTCTATAGAAATTTCAAAGTTTAGCAATAGATCATTACACTGAAACCGTAATTACACCTAATACAGGCTGTCAGTCAGTCTAACTGGTGACATAGCAATATGCTGCACTCTATCCATCTGGGGCTTCTTTGGAAACTATTCCAGTTGATGAAGCAACAATATATACAGTAGATATCATATATTACTAGACAGGACACAAGTGCATCTCTACATAGGACTCTATGGCACCAAGCCACTGCCATCTAGTATGAAACATGTAAGGAACCAGATTATTTCTGCTAGAGGAGAAAAACATGTTTGCAGTATCAGTCATAATAATAATAATAAATTTTACGTTTATTAAAATAAATTGTTTTGGAAATTTTAAAAAATTTACATTTTTGAAATTAACACTTTTAAAGGTTCTTTTTAATGTACACTTAACATGCAATCAGCACATAGTTTTGGTTTAAATGAAGACTTTATTTTAAAAATGACTCTCGAAACCATTAGCTGTCGGGGAAAAACCTATGCTCTGAAGCCTTTGGGATATATTTGCTCTGACCTGTAATGCTCACAGTGCACTCACACTTCCAATATGGTTTCACAAAGTTCCATCCACCAGTGTCCCATACACAATCTATCATCATAGAATGTCTATGGAGCAAAAATAAACACATTAATATAATTGTTGTATAAAATATTGGGTTGTTGTATTGAATAATTAACTGTAGTAGCCACAGCTGTGCCCATATTAAGTATAACAGCACTCACGTTTGTGTGATGCTATCGGAAGAGACACTAGCTGTTGGATAAAATGAATCAGCACCTTTCGACCAATTCAATTGTACTATTTAGATTCAATCTGTAACAGACAATGAGCATATATGTTACTTATGAGTAAAATACAGTGTACTGAATATGCATGTCCTTATGATAATTTTTCTTAAATCATCTTTTTATACATTGTGTGTCTTCAGGAAAAGATCATTGCAGGTCAACGATGAGCTATAATTATTTCCCCACTTCATTAGTTCCAAGTAAACTATGATCATCAGCACTGCAATTAGTTTGGTGCCCTTGGAGCTTCCAGATTGTCTTAAAAAAAAGGCAGGGTCAGCAGTGTGTGACTTGATGTTATCCAACTGTCCGCAAGGCTCTGTTTGGCTTAATGGCAGCATTTTTTTTCCTTTTGCAAGTAGATGAATCTAAATGTAATTTAGTCAGTGTGAACTTTCATCAAAAAGCAACTCGTTAAATGTAAAAGAAATCTTATGTGATACCACGTTGTAGTGATGGCTCAGATATCACAGTCAGTATACTGAGCATGACAGCAAGGAAATGTGTCTGCCACTTTAAATGAATGTAGGATTTGTCTGGAGGTGATGGATCATTTCTCAAAGGCCTTCATCTGGGACTGGGAGTTATTAGGAGCCATTCATAGAGACGGAAAGATGGGGAGAGAAGGAGAGAGAGAGAGAGAGAGAGAAAGAGAGAGAAAGAGAGAAAGCTCTCATTATGGCTGCCTTGTCACTCTTGTGTTTTGCTCCCAGGTGAGGAAATGGTGGAGGAGACGTATGACAGGATGTTCACTGTTACTAGCCGGCTCACGCTCACTGTCTCCAAGGAGGACGATGGAGTGGCCGTCATCTGCATCATTGACCATCCAGCTGTGAAGGACTTCCAAGCCCAGAAATACCTGGAAGTACAATGTGAGTCATTGCTCAAGCAACACAGCACATTCCTTTTTTCTTTCCCCTCATGCAGAAGCATTTTTTTATCACATGCCAAGGAAGAGATAATGAGGAGATAATTAGGTTTCATTGCTAATATGTTAGAACAACGACAGGATGATCATATTTACCGAATAAAGTTATTCACTGGCATTCTATAAGCAGCAGTAGGCATGGTTGCATAGTGGTTAGCACATCTGCATTAGCACAAACGTTCCTGGGTTCAAGTTCTGAGCTTGCTTGTTTCTGTGTGAAGTTTGCATGTTCTCTCCGGGCTTTTGTGGGTTTCTTTAAGGTACAGTAATTTAGTATGATGCCACTGTCCACATGCCATTTTGGCTAATTGCCTATTCCAAATTGACCTTTTAGGTGTGGGTGTGAGTGAGGTTAGTTGTCTTTGTTGCCCTGCAGTGGTCTGGTGAACTGTTCAGGGTGCAGCCTACCTTCGCCCAGTGTTGGCTGAGATAGGACAAGACCCAAGTAGGATTAAGCGGTTTAGCAAATGAGTGACTGAGTGTATAAACAGCAGTATAAAAAATGGCTTATGCATATTTTTGTGTTGATGTTATGTATTGTGTTCCTCAGTTCCCTGTATGTCAATTCTGTTTGTGATTTAAAGTTTTAAAGTGTGAGCAGGATTTTTTTTTTATTCATTAAATCTGTATGAGATGTTTTAGTGTTAGGGTGGCTTGGTGGTATAGTCATTAGCATGTCATCTTACAACTGAAGAAAGTCCTGGGTTCGATTCCTGGCCCCAACGAGAGCTTTTTATGAGGTGTCTGCATGTTCTCACAGCTCTTGCGAGGGTATTCCGGCTCCCTCCTGCAGTCTAAAGACATGTACTGTACATTAGGCTAATTGACTGTTCCAAATTGCCCCTAGATTTGAGTATTGATATGTGTGTGTGTGTGTGTGTGTGTGTGTGTGTGTGTGTGTGTGTGTGTGTGTGTGTGTGTGTGCGTGTGTGTAGTAGTAGTAGTAGTAGAGTACCCATTCTCCCTGTGACTCTAGTAGGATTAAGCTGTTCAGCAAATGAATGTTTAGTGTAAATGTACAACTGTCTTCTGCCTTCACATTTCTTTATCTGATAAACACACCCAATAATTTTGGACCTGTAAAATAGAGCCGTGTACACAGCAAGTAATATTATGAGCAGATTGCATCTACTGTACAATATTCTATAAGGTAAGAATGTGAGAGCACTAAATAAAGTGCTCATCTACCTAAATAAGTGCTCTTTTCACTACTTAGATGCACACATATGTATTAGTAATGTATTAAGATCCTGAATGCTAAAATTATACAGAAGATTGGGTAAAGTCATAAAAGTAAGAAATTAATTAATTAATTAATTAATATTTTAGAACAATGTTTGATACAAGTTACAAAAACCCTTTTTTTATTTTAAGTTATTAACCTGGACAGAGCCATGGGATTTGCTTTAATTAAAACAGGCTTTGTCTTGTTATGCCTCAGTTTGATAAAGCTAGTCTCTAAATAGCACAGTAATTGAAGGTGATCAGTGCACGTTATTGCAGGTTGTGGAAAGTCCCGGAAAGGCTGACCTAACCTTTTGTAATCTTGGTAGAATATTAATTTATTCAGAAGGCTGACTGCATGAGCTGACCTTTGTGAAGAAAAGACAGGATGGGATCAGTCTGCCTGTAAAAAGCTTGACATTTTGACAAACACAGATAAAACGAAAAGAAGATGAAAAATATTTTTACAGTACACTACCACTAAATAGATAGTCTGAATACAAGTTGGTGCCCTCTGTGCAGCTTTTACCCAGGGGATAAATATTTGCTGTAAAAATCATGTACTGCACTGCCCAGGTCTAAGTGTATATTAAAGCTGTATATAAAGCAATTTAAATGGTATGATGTGAGTATCTTGTTGAAGTTAATAGAATATGTGGCATGAATTTGTACTGCTGATTGTAGGGATGTCTAAAAGATTAAATAGAATGTTGTTATTGTGGAAATAATGTGGAAAATTACTGAACTGTATACATCTGTAAGCAGACAATGGCTGCCTCAATCACTGCATGGTACAAAGTCTAGACAAACAAAAATCTGCCACTTGTTGTATATGGTATAGGTCCACGTCTCACTCCTGCATCACTGGATAATCTCAACTGGATAATGTAGATTTGTAAGTAAGAACGACAGTAATTTTAAAGATTGTCCTGTGCTCATCCAAGGACACTTATCCCCAATGTGCTTAATCAGAACATCCTTTTGAACCCACTTAGTACTGCTAGTCTTTCTACACCTGCATACTGAAATAATTTCTAATCAAATTGGTTTCACTCAGATTTCTCATGGCTTCTCAGGGAGCTTTTCTTTTCAACTGGCACTGCTGGCTTGTTCAATATGAATCCAAATCTACAGTCCTGCATGAAAGTTTGTTGAATCTTCATAATTGTTTTATGTTTCTGTGTAAATATGACATAAAACATCATCATATGCTTGGATTGCATTCATTGTCAGATAGCTGACAGAATTTTAAGACTCTAGTTACCCTTTACTTTACCCTTTGTTTTTTGTATGAGTAAATGAGAAACTTTATGTTGAAAGAATAAAAATATTGTATGTCAGCAAAAGAACCTCATTTCATCTGTGAAACATGGCAGTGAATCATGGTTCAGCCTGTTTTTCTGTATCTGGGCCTGGACATTTTTTCAATATTAAAGAAAAAAATTCATTCTGAATTATACCAGTAAAATTTCAAGGAAAATGTCAGGGCATCTCTATGTGAACTGAATCTAAAGAGAAAGTAGGTCATGCAGCAAGACAACGACTCTAAAAACATTAAGTCCTTCTACCAAAGAAAAATGAATGTAATGTTTGAAATGGCCAATTGAAAATCTTGACCTTAATCCAAAAGAAATATTGTGTTAGCATTTTATGTGAGGAAACCCACCAGCATCCCAGAGTTTAAGGTGTTCTATATGTAGGAGTCGACTAAAAGTCAATGTGCAGGACATTTAGTTTCATTTATTACTGTACAAGGGGGTCTGAAAGCAAAGGTTCACATACTTTTGTTTTTCACACATATGTAATATTGGATATTTTTTTAAAATATATAAATGTTATTTTTAAATAGTACTTTTTTTTGTCTTTTTTTGTCTCTTTTGTTTATTTGGCTTCTTTCTATACCGTTTTAAGGCCTTCTAAAGGTTTCACCGACTTTAAAGCACCACTGTACATCTGCCTTTCTGCAAAGCAGCTTGTGACAATGTCTGTTATTAAAAGCTAAAGAAAAAAATAATGATTTTATTCTTTTGGGTAAATGGTTGGTCATCTCTGGGTTAGCCCTGTGGTAGATTTGTGACGTACCCAGGGTGTACCCTGACTCTTGCCCAAATCAGCTGGGATAGGCTCCAGCTTCCCAAGCAACACTGATGGGTAAGTTTTGCAGATAATGGAGGGCTGATTGTTCTGGGGGCTTTCCTGGGTTTAACTCAGGAAAATTATTAACTAAATATTAAAATGCTAAATCCCCAACCTTTTTATTTTAGATAAACCAGAGGTAAAGATTGTTGTGGAGTTTCCAGAGGGCCTGACAAGAGAAGGGGAAAACCTCGAGCTGACCTGCATGGCAAAAGGCAAACCTCAGTGAGTCCTAAAGTGATTCAACATTTCCAAAATTCCCAATATTGGATCATTTCACAAAAGCAATAGTGTTTATTTTTCTTGCCATTTTCCAACTTTTTTAATTGCTCTAAATTGGAATTTTTGGGTGTTAAGTGTAGTAATGATTATAAGACAAATCCTTTATTTGAAAATTGTGTTTATGTATAGCAGTGTTTGTCTAAGCCGGTCCTAAAGGACAGTCGCCCTCCAAACTCCCAATACACTTTCACCAGGCAATCCAGAGCACTGGTGCAGTGTGTTGAAAGGTGGGAAAGACAAAAAGTGGACCATATAAAATCTCAGAGGACCTGGTCAGGAAACATGGAGCTAATACATCAAACACAATTATAGATGTTCCTATATATTAGTGTCATAATAATTTAGATATTACTTCAGGTTACTGGGCGGCACAGTGGTTACCACATCTGTCTCACAGCAAGAAGGTCTGTGGGTTTGCATCCCAGGCTTGGTGAGGGCATTTCTGTGTGGAGTTTGCATGTTCTCCCAGTGCTTGCGTGGGTTTCCTCTGGGTAATCTGGTTGTCTCCCACAGTCCAAAAACATGCACATTAGGTTAACTGGCCTATCCAGATTGATTCTAGGTGTGAGAGTGAGTGTGAGTGGTTGTGTATGTGCTGACCCTGTGATGGTCTGGCAAGCTGTTCAGGGTGTACCCCGCCTTCACCCACCAAATGAATTAGTGAATGAAGGAATGAATGGTGACTGCTCTGATATTCTCGCATAGTTATGTTAAAGTCAAATGTGCATGTGTTCAGGCAGTAGAACCTAAAGTTGAACAAGCCCTTCATGTTATCCTCTCTCTCAGCAGGAACTTTGACACAAAGGTCTCTAAATTGCCATTGTGCTGTATTCACAGGCCTCATCAAATTAACTGGTTCAAAGTAGATGATGATGTTCCTTCCCACGCCGTGATTACAGGCACTGATCTCCTCATTGAGAACCTCAACAAGTCCTACAATGGGACTTACCGCTGTGTGGCATCCAACTTAGTGGGAGAAGCATATGATGACTACATTCTTTATGTCTATGGTATGTATTTTATATATGATTAAGTCTGTATTTAAAGCAAAGCACAATAATATTTTTTATTTTATACCACCACTCTGAGGCAGAAAATTTTTATATTACTATTAACCTTAATAACTGCATCTGTTGCTGCATTATGGCAACCATGCTTACATTTCCCTGCTAGTGAAACAGTGCCATCAAGTTTGATGAAAATCAGAACAGTGTTTTTTTCGTAATCTTGCTACCAGACAAAATCACAATCCAGATCTGATCCAAAATTGAATGTGTTTTTTCCAGGCTCGGACCCCACCACACAACCAATTTTATTAAAAATCAGATCCGTTGTTTTTGTGTAATCCTGCTAACAGAAAAAAATAATAAATAAATGCTTCTTAAAAAGCATTTATTAGATTTCTGGATCTGTATTATGATCCGGAACATTCCAGAATGTTACATCTGTTGCATAATCCTGCTAACAGGTAAACAAAGAGATGCTTGTGAATTCATAACCTTCCTTGGCAAGTGGCTAAGGTAAAAAGACTGTGGGATTGAAAGGACTCTCTACCATATTTTTGATTCTTTTCAATATAACAATGCAAATTCATACTCATTAAAGACATAATGGTTTGGCTGACTGTCCATATGGTTTAGGCTCCTAATATCTAAAAAAGAAGCAAGACAGAATTTTTATTTACCACCAGTCAAATTAGAGGGACTGTTTTCATGTTCCTGAGTTCAGGATATTCCCTGAGTTACAGCGAAGATGTGCTAGTTAGCAGTCAATATAGCATTGAAGGTAATATAATCATAACTGTTACGGCTTTGGGACTCGATCTGTTCGAGGAGAGTGCACAGATGAAGACACTGCCAAACAGACCAAAGGACTAAAACATTGCTGCATCACTCTTTTTATTAGAAATAAAGAAAGGGCTTGATACTACAATCAGCAGGTACCCAAAATGCATCATCAGGAATGCGGGAAATTATTATTCATTCATTCATTTATTTGCCGAACCGCCTAATCCTACTACGGTTGCTCTTTAACTCTGAGTGAAGGCAGGGTACACCTTCAATATCCTTTAATCCATCGCAAGGCCAACACACACAACCATTCACACTCACATTTACACCTAGGGGCAATTTGGAACAGAAAACCTATGCAGGCTTTGGGAGACTATGAAAACTCCACATAGAAATGCCTTGCCGGGCTCAAGCCTCGGACCCAGGACTTTCTTGCTGTGAGGCAGATGTGCTAAAGAAGACACCACCTCACCACCACTGAAAACCATTAAGCAAATTAAAAATAGAGAAAGTTTAATCTAAATTGGTCAAATCAATATTGTCAAACCAGTATAAATGTTAGTGGATACTACTAGATCATATAGCAAATAATTTGCCAGGCAGATGTATTCTAAAAAACAAAAAAGATCTGTTGAGGAAAGCAGATTCAAAACATCACAGACCTCTTGGAGTTCTAACAAAGATAAAATCCTCTTGTGATGTGAAAATCCCCAAACCTGTTTTTTTATATGGCATGTAAGAGTTTAGCCTATTACACAACTTGCTCAAACCTGAGGACAAACTCTGTTTTTGATCATGGATACACCGTTATTGTCACAACATTATTAGCTGTCCCTTTTTCTTATTACAACTTTGACCAAAGCAGAAGAAGAAATGTCCTCTGGTATGGTTCCTTTAAAGCTCTCTCTGATTTGTGGAACTTTAGCTGCTCCCTTTAAGAAAACAATAAGTGATGCTTTTCTTTTTGGTGAATGTGGCAGTCCATAAGAAGTGCAATAGTGAATGGTCCTTGTGATTCTCTGTGCTTTAGGTCATTTACTCCCTTTATGATGTTAGGTGGGAGAACATTGGCTCAGTGGTTAGCACTGTCGCAACACAGCAAAAGTCTGGGTTCAAATCTTGGCCAAGAGCTGCTATGTGTACCTTTTGCATATTCTCCCATAGGTTGCATGGGTTTTTTTTACAGGTAATCTGGCTTCTTACTACAATCCAAAGATATGCACATTAGGTCAACTGGATACTCCAAATTGCCAGTGGGTGTGATTATGAATTGCCTGAATAATGTCTATTATTAAAAGCTAAAAAAAAAATTAATAATTTTAATCTTTTTGGTAAGTGGTTGGTCATCTCTGTGTAAGCCGTGCGGTAGATTGGTGACATACCCGGGGTGTGACCTGCCTCTCATCAAAGGGATACACAGAATAGATAATGGATGGGTGGGTGGGTAATGTTAGGTTCATAATGTGAGTGTTGGTTTTTTCAAGTCTTGTTTTTAACCACTGACAGAAAATGGCAGGTTGGTGTATTAGTGTTAATTAACATTACAATTAAAGATTGCAAACAATAAAAAATGTCTTTATGATCTGTTTTTATAGAAATGTCACAAGTACTAAAGACACCATCCCAAGTTGATTTAAGAGTTAAATTTCACTTTGTTTAATAGTCCATCTCTCAGACACACAAGCCAACCAACATAATCAAGACCTAATTGTTCCTTAGCTTGTCTTCAACTTCTTTGGCTGCAGAGCAACAGGGCTTGATCATATTCTTTTTGAGCTATTTGGACACAAAAATGTGACCAACGGGCTTTTTTTCCTAATAATTTTAAAGCGTGTTTCTTTTTTTGTTTGTTTGTTGTTGTTTTTACAAAAAAAAAGAAACAATTGTCTTTTAGAAACAAATTATTTTTTTTTAATATTTGATCATCCTAATCTGGTGACTGAATGAAACTACGAACTGAAATAGGCAGAATACAGCCAAGTGAATCTAAGATTTGTGACTCTAAATTGACCATGTAGTGTGTAGTAATGGTTCTATTCTGATCCTCAGACTATCCTGGGACAAGCTCCATTAGTAAAGATGAACTAGAAATGCACTCATAGAGTGCAAACATTTTGAATGTAGTGCAATCTGTAAACTTTTTTATCCCGGGAATTTCAGATGCAGACAAAATTGTGCATTGTTAGAAAATCTCCAAAATGTAACCACTTCTTCATTTGCCAAAGTCCCACATTTGGTTAAAATTGGATTGAAATCCATCCATTAGTTTCGAGTTATTGTACTAACAGACACATTAAAGTCATAGCAGATAACAACAAGATAATGCAAGGTTATAGGCGAATCATTCAAATGTTTGGTGTAAAAGTATAGTTTGAAGCTATGCATCGTGTCTGAAGTGCAATAAAATCAAGATAAATATCCAGCTACGTAGTAACTGCTTACAGGAAAATTCACTTAATTAGTATGTTCCGCCTATTTATTTATTTATTTGTTTAATTTCCCTTTTTTTATTTTTTTATTTTAATTTTTATTATTATTTATTTATTTATTTTTCTCAATTCATAGTGCAACAAGGCTAACAAGTGCAATTCAGGCAAGACATTTATTGATGGTGTTATAAATCTGTTCCATCTAATTGCATGCTCAATTTTTAATCTGTTCTTAGTTGTGATGTTTGGTCTGCACCGATTTGTCAGGCAGTGGATTGTGATTAGGTACATTTAATTAAAAACAAAACCAGTTTTCTTGTCTTATTATTAATGTCAATTTTATTATTATACCATTTCACAAATCAGTATGATACTTATGTTTGATAAAAATAAGGATTAAAATTCTGACAGTTTTTTCCACACATTGCATTGCAACTGAACACTTTAGGTCCAAACTGTGGTCAAGACTACCTTTGTAAAATCAAAGATAAGTCTAATACCAGGATTAGGTGAGACTGAGTCAACATCAGTGAGTCCATGTCAAGACTGAGTCGAAATGAGAATGCTAGAATGATAAGGTTGGTTGCCAGGCAGCCAGTATCAATGCCTGTTGATTTTTAAATTAATTAATCCAATTTGTGTGCGCGTATGTGTGTGTGTGTGTGTGTGGTTAGTTAATCAATAATTATCTTTTGTACATTTACCTAAGAAAAAAAAATCTTTAAATGCAGTTGGACTGTTGGATACTAGAATAATTGGCGAGGTCAATGACAAGACTGCAGTCAAGTCTGAATGCAAATACCAACTAGAAAAGCACTCAGAGAGCGCAGACCTCCACCAGGGCTGTTATGTATCCTCATATAATATTGTAAGAAATGCAGCATTTTTATAAATGCAACATTTGTTTATCATTTGAGCTCTACAATGCAAACGTGCAGCCATTTATATGATTGCATACCTATTATATAGGTTATGTTTTCAAAGGCATTTGTTTGTTTGTTTGTTAATTGTTTTAAGATTTTGTGTTGTTTTGTTTTGTTTTTTTTCTTGCTTGCTGGGACACAGACTGCTTGTTGATTTAAAATATTAACATGCGGGCCAGCTTTGTAGATTAATGGTTGTAATCTTTCACAAAAGTTTCTTTCTTGTAGATTTCTTGTATTGATATTTTGAATAAATTTATATTTTAAAGCTGACACTTGCAAAATATTAGATACATTAAAAGTTCAGCCGTATAGTAGTCATGAAGAAAAATGACACCTACAAATATTGGGAAAGCATTCCCTACTACATTACATATTGCAAATAACTAGTAATAATAATAATAAAATAATAATAATAATATAATATATTAATGATAAATACTGATATAAACATCAAGCTATATTCTGTATTAGATATATGAGGTTATATTTTAAGACACATAATGTGACAATGTATAATTATAAAAAATAACATTATAAGCAGAGGGTCGTTAACTCATGATCAAGAAGCATAACTTTTTTGCTTATCTCCCCAAGCTAACCTTTGCTATCATGACAAATATTCTGAATAAGATACCAGACAAATAGCATAGCAACTAATAAGAATGTTCAACAAGATTAGTATTAGCTAAATTAATCTAATTCAGCTTTAATGACAGTAAACTGTGGTATAACCTACAGATGCTCAGCAGCTGTAACTGTCTTTATTCTGACATAAATATTTCCTAAAATGAAAAGAAAAAAAAAAACTTGTCAGAGCCATTGCATATTAAGAAAAAAATCAAGTTTCCACAAATGATTTTTATGCAGATTTTTGTAAGTATTGCCACTTCTATACTTATTACCCAGATGATATCAGACCATTTCTTATTTGAATATTAGCATCACTGCCCTCCATACCACAACCAAACCTCATTGGGATGTTTTTTATGTTAAAGGAGTTTTCCCCACCATACAACATTACTGAGATGTTTATTTTGTTGCGTTCAGTGAGGTATGAAGCACAGCGGAAATCAGGTGCTAAAAGGAAAAAATATAGGGTCCATCTGTTACCATTGCAGTTCTGTCTCCCATATTTCACCTAAGCACACTGCCAAAGGTTTAGCAATAAAATTCATTTCATTAATCATTTCTGCACAAAGATGTTCAATGTCAACAATTGCAGTACTGTGCAGAGTTTATGAATTTCTAATATTGAGCTGGTACAAATAAATTTTGCATTTGCAAACATTAGTCTTCCAGTACAAAATTAAATGCTACAAAAATGTTTGTGTATCAATAAAGAAACCAGCATATTATGTAAAATAATATTTTTCAGCACAAAAAAAAAAAAAAAATACATACATATAAGGGTGGCACAGTGTTTAGCAAGTCCCCCTCCACCGTTTCCTCCCACAGTCCAAAAAACATGCACAGTAACCTAACTGGCTGTTCCAAATCACCCCTAGGTGTGAGGGTGAGTGAATGTTTGTGTGTGTGTGTTGGCCCTGCATTGATATTGTGAGCTGTCCAGGGTGTACCCAGCCCTCACCCTGAGTCGGCTGAGATGGGCACCAGCCTCCCCGAGACCCTAATTAGGAATAAGTTGCTTAGAAAATGAATAAATGAATAAATGAATACATACATACACTGCTGGGTATTGAATGCAAGAATAAGAAGCACAACATTAAAAGTATCCAGAATAATTGTTGATTGACAATTAAAAATAGACAATTGTGCAAGATGCTCAGTAAAACTTAAAATTGCACAAATTGTCTTAAAGAATTGTAGAATTAAAGAATTTTTTCAGCAAAGACCCCTCACAAAGCGACTTTGTTGAATATATTACCATTTACTGTACATTATAGTGGCATTTCATTAGCTGTGTGGTTAATACTGTCGCCTCCCAGCAAGAATGTTCTGGGTTTGAAACTCAGCCAACAGCCTTTCTGTGTAGAGTTTGCATGTTCTCCCTGTGCTTGTCTGGATTTTCTCCATGTACTCTGGTGTCTTCCAACAGTACAAAGACATACACTTTAGGTCATATTAAGTTGAGTGAGAATGTGAATGGTTGTTCACCCTGCAATAGATTGGTGACCCTGCCCCTTGCCTGAATTCAGCTGAGATTGGCCGTGGTTTTCACTTTTTATATAGTTTTTGTCTTTTTTTTATGTATTTATTTATTTTTGTAATTTTTTTTTTACCTTTATTATAAACCTGCTTTGCAGTCTGTAGTATTGTCAAATCTGCTGACCCTACATGTTATAGAAAACTCTTCAACACCATTTGATCACCTAGGTATGAGAATTTAACAATAGTGTAATCATTGTAAAGGTAAGTCTGTTGGGTTTTTCACCCCGAGGCCTAGCGGCACATCAGCGCCGGAGCTTATTCCAGTTTCTGTAGCAGGAAGTGAATTTTAGCTCTTCTTGGATGGGAACTTTCAACTTTTGCAGCCCATCACATGTTACCTTCCCAGTATTTTTACTGGGACCCATATATGGAGGAAAGGTTAAGACCTTGCCCAGGTCTAATGGGACTTTAAACCCACAACCTCTTAATTAGCACCCTAACCACTGCACCCCCCCCCCCCCCCCAACACTAACCTACCTGTTACATGTATAGTGTATTTTTTTTATCTGATATGTATTACAGATACAAGAGAGCAGTCAAGTTACAACTTAATAATATGTTTATCACAAATAGTTACCCAAAGCTATTGCTTGATAATGACAATTAAAAAAAAAAAACTAACCAAAAATGAACGATATGCCAACAAATTACATCTATTTGTCACAACATAAAATTATGGTTAATCATGATTAATAATTAATCTTAGAAGTAATTGATTACATAATCATTGTGAATATGGAAACCCCTTCTTCTGTTCTGTATTAGTCAAAGTCAGTATGTAAAGGATAATGTGGTTAGCAGTGGATGGGTCTTACATCACCTTAAAAGGGTTTATTTTTGATGATTGATTTGATGTTCCTCTATACATTTTGTCACTTATTACATGGCTACATAATGTTGATTTTAAACATGTTATTTATTATTTTTAAATAATTATTTGTTTCAATAAGGGTGCACTCTATAGCAACAATATGTTATATTTAGCAGCTGCCTGTTATTAAGAAATAACAGACTACTGAGTACCATAATTGACCAATCAGAATTGAGTATTCAAATGAGCCATGTAATAACTTATTTTATTGCATGCAGAACAGAAACAGAGAAAAGACAAATCTCGGATAAGATTAGAAAGCAAGTCACAAGTTGTCAGAATCCTGCTTGCAATGCCTGTATGACTTGAATTCCCTGTTCTCCTCTTCACGGCCCGCAGAAAATATTGGACTCCAAAATTGCATTCAGTTTTCAGCACTCATAATTTTGAACCACGAGTCAGCCGGCCTGCAAATTGCCTGTGGAAAAATTCTTGTTTGCTTGACTATTATGCATGCCACATCCCATTCAGACCTTTGGCGGTGGCCATCTCTACTGCATGCACAATTTCTACAAGGAGGAGATGACATTTCCAATAATCCTGTCCGCCATTGTGTCAGCAGACATACAGAATTTTCTACAGTGTATCTGGTAAGGCCTGGCTTTAGGCTCCCATGTCTACATGCACGGCGCTGCTCTTGATGTTTTATCATTAGAGAGGAAATGTTCAGATCCCTACTGAGATCTTTTGATGGAGCACAGACAATAAAGTGCTAGAGACAGCCAGCCAATTTTGCACGCTGTGACTTTTTCCCAGCAAGGGGCCTGTATGTTTGTTGGTGGTGAAGCTGATGATGTGCACATTTCATAGAGGCTTGTACATCAACATCATAAAGACTTGGTTTGTGACAGCACATGATGTTATACGGTCTACCTTGTACATTTATTGAGTCATTATCATAATACAGTATAAAACATCTGATCAGGGCTGTTGAAGAAGTGTGCTTGTTTGAGTTGAGGCTTTTTTTCCTTCTGGGTGAAACTCAGAAAATGTCCATTAGGGGAAAAAGAATAATTTACAGGCACAGTGTGGCTAAAAGAGACATGTATGGGCTTCATAGCTGAATAAATAACTTAATAATGCAGAAGTCATGAATCCAGCCCTTGTAACATTATATAATAGCTTGAGAGAGAAAGGTCTGGAAGACTTCTCCTTATTGTCCTTTTATGTCTTTACCCTCTTTTTCATTGTCTTCCTTGTGTGTGTGTGTGTGGGTGTGTGTGTGTGTGTGTGTGTGTGTGTGTGTGTGTGTGTGTGTGTGTGTGTGTGTGTGT
>JAOUQZ010000049.1:10303739-10319266 GCA_028564935.1 Neosilurus hyrtlii | reverse complement strand
ATGGCCTGGCGAGCTGTCCAGGGTGTACTCTGCCCTCGCCCAGAGTTGGCTGAGATGGGCGCCAGCCTCCCCGCGACTCTAATTAGGATTAAGCGGTTCAGAAAATGACATGACATGACATATATTTTTGGCTTGTTTGATCACATGCAGTGAGAAAACAATCAAAAAATATCAGTTTCACTTTGATTCATCACAGAGCCTAGACTAATATCTATGTAAGCACCCTCAATTCTTTAGTTTTAATATAAATAATACTTAATTTATATTATGCTAAGTAAGTTATACTATAAAGGCTCTGCCTGAAGCATTGCCCCAAAAGTGGAGCTCCACTTCACTTTTCAATGTTTGCAGTATATTTTCAGTAAAGAAACAGCCATAATATAGCTTACTGTCTTTTTAAAGGTATTCAAAAACTTATTTCTCCTCAAGAAGAAAAAACATTAACTAAACAAGAATATTTTCTGTTAAGTGCAAAGGCAGTGGTGGCACATGCATGGAATATATTTTCCTGACTGATTTTCCTCATTTACTGGGTTGCCTGTGTGGGCATGTGAGTACGAATGTGACAAAATTTTCTTTACGGCATTTGCATAAGTAGGTAACTACACTAATTATAATGATGGCTATGCACGCACATGGATACATAGATATCAGTATAACATAAATATCAGTTTGGGCCCACAAGGAGTCTGGTATTTCAGTTCAGGATGAGATTTTCCATGTGAATTGTGGCCATGTGGTAAACAAGTCCCCTATAACAAGCTGACAAAGACATATGTGTGTACTTCTTATTGGTATCAGTGTTTGTGATATTTTAAATGGTGCAAAGTAATAACACAGCTTCAAACAGAATATGGTATATAAAACAGGACTCTGAACCCTGTTTCTGGAGAGCTACCTTCCTGTAGGCTTTATCTTCAACCAGAATATAACACACTTCTTTTAGCTAAACAAGAACTTTCCAAGGCAGTTATCAGATGATGAGGTGTGCATGATTAGGATTGGGGTCTTCTTGAAGGTAGGTCTCTGGGAACAGGCTTGATATACAGTACATACTATATGCTATAAGCTATGCAGAGAATTTTCAGAGTCACTCCATAGTATGTTATTAAATGTTGACAAAATACAATCTAGTAGCTCATTATACATAGAGTCATGTTACATTTACTTTCCTTCAGCTGTATTTAATAAAGGTGTGGTTTTTTCTCACAGTATGTGAGGTACACACAGAAGGGCTAATATCATTATCCCGGTTTGGCATGCATAATGCCCTTTCTTTTCCCTTTCTTTGCAATATATCTTTGTTTTCATTGTTTTGTATGTCAGAGAAGCATTGTTTGCTTAAAGGTTGTTTGGAGAATAATTTGTTTAATTTTTGGTTAGTTGTTATTCTACCACGAGTTAAAGTAAATGTAATAAACAGGGATTTCCTTTTTATTTGCACTTTGCATTTCAAGTTCTTTGTGTGAGTTGTATTGTTTATCCTTGTATAGTATACCATGTATATAAAGTCACAGGGATCACACATTTTCTTTATTCAAATGATTAAAGAGGCCCATTTACCTACCAGATATATTAAACAAACAAAAATGGAATTGGCAACAATCTCTTTCCAAAACCTTTGCTTACTCCTGTACACGAGTGTCAATGACCCCTGCAATGAAATGAAAACTAATGAAATTATATAAGTAAACATAGCCATCTATTTTATTTCCCTTGAAATCATATGCCTTCTTTTTTGTCTTAACACTTGATTTAAGACTTTTCCAGTTCCTGCGAGGTGGTGTTGCTCTTCCAAGTTATTGTGCTTGCCTGTAAGTCCAGGAGTTACTTTGTGATGTCAGGAATATTTTCCAGATCATTGGTGCTACGAAAACTGAGTAGGTTTCTGCGAGCTGTGTTGCCATGGCAATTTACACCATGATTTAATACTTGATTGATTTGATCAACTCTGGTTTACAGGTGAGGTAAGCTCCTCCTGCTCAGAGTAAAGCCAAGCACTGTGTAGCTAACAACATATGTTTGTAGCCTACTCAAAATTTTAGTGCAAACTACACAAAAAAAAACCATATCTATTGAAAATTTTAGTATATACAACGAGGAAATGCACATATAGCACCCCCCCCCCAAAAAAAAAAGATTTTAATGTTTTACTTTTGCCATTTTAAACCCTGATAATGATGACCACCTGTGGCCATGATAAACCGTGAGTGTTCTCCCTCCAATATTTATAATCCCCTGATAGTGGATCAGATCGCGCTCCCCTATAATATATACTAATGTATATTTGTTAGATTCTACCTCACTTGTCCCTGTGGATGGGTTTTCTCTTCTTGAAATCTTTATTTTTAGTAGGTGACATATTTTAGTACACTTAGTCTACTCTCTGTTAAAGGCCACATCAAAGTTCAGACTTAATGGACTGGCCAGGTTATTCACTCGAATCTGAGAATGCAGTTACTAAAAATAAATCATGCTGTTTAACCCCTAGTTAAATTTAGCTGTGTTGGTCAACACTCAGAAATTCCACATCGATTGCAGTCCTTAGACTAAACCTCCTCTCATAAGACCAATATTTTTAAGAGTGCAAAAACTCACAAATCCCCTGTATATGTTAACTAATTTAAAAATATTAAACTGTAGTATGTATCGTCTGGTTTCTCTGCTATGCTGTGGCTCTAAGCTTGTGGTTATTTCTTATTGAAAGATTCAAGATGCAGTTTGCTCTCTTAAATTCATTGCAGGTGCTAAAGATCTTCTACTGTTTGAGTAAGAATGGGCACATGCATCGTTGTGCGTTTTGTGAGCATGTTTTATGCTTTCACACCCCTGGTACCCTTCTGTCTACCACTCCCGCTTTCTCTCTTCCACATGATACATGTTTTGTGTTTCATCCTCTCTGTGTAGCCTAGCAACAGGTAGCAGGCAGCAGTTCATTTCCCAAATATGCTTTTCTATGGAGGCGGAGCAAATGCCACAGTGCTCAAAGGAAGCACACAAATTCACATAAATACCAGTCAACCATCTCACACGCCACAGTATTTTTGGAAGACTACCAGAATTTCTAATTTCTAATTACCAATTTCTAATTAATTAAGGCTTCTAAAGTTAGCTTTTTGCCAAGAAGCACTGAGGATCCTGAACAGCAACACAGAAAATGTACAAGCACCAATTTAATAAAGACTTGCTTGTCATTAACAGTTATTGGATATGTTTATTGTATTTTATCTGTCCTAAAACACTAATTGTAGAACAGTTATTATCTGTTCATAAATATGGCTAACATGTCATGGCATCATTAATCATTTAATTCTGTAATAATGTACCAGAATTTGAAATAATAAAACATTACACTCAAGCCCTTGTTCTGACCATAGAATACCCCAAACCGTTGTCTGTTATTTTTCTTGACAACTACAGCTAAGAGAATGCTAACAGCCTACTTTTTGTAGATGAAGATTCGTTTGCTATAAATATTGTTACTCACTCACACACTGATTTGCCAAGCCACTTAATCTTAGGGTTGCAGGGCTAGGGTTGATTTTCTGTTAAGATAATGATACCTGGGACAGACCACTGGCATTAGATTTTTAGTGTGGGCAGTGGTTGGCATGCCTCACATCAAAAAATGCCATGTCTACCTCACATCAAAAAAGTCCTGGGTTCGGGTCCCAGGCTTGTATGAGTTTGCGTGTTCTCCCCATGCTTGTGTGGGTTTCCTCCGGGTGTTCTGGTGTCCTTCTGGACTACAAAGACATGCACATTAGGCTAATTGGCTGTTCCACATTGCCCCTAGGTGTGAGTGTGAATGATTGTATGAGTGTTGACCCTGCGTTAGTTTGATGAGCTGTTTAGGCTGTAGTCCATCTTTGGTCAGAGTCAGATAAGATAGGCTCCTGCTTCCCCATAACTGTAGTAGGATTTAACAGTTTGGCAAATGAAAGAATGATGATACCTAAACATTTTTGCTAGTATCCCCAGTTTGGCTGCCCCAAAATTCAGAATTCAGCCCTTTTTTTTTGTTTGTTTGTTTTTTTTTAAGGATAACTAACTGAAGATTTAGCTGTAGATCTAGATGTAAAGCTGTAGATTTGTAGACTGAACTTCGTTTTTTGTAACATGACCCATAGTTTTACAACTGACATCAGTCTAAATTGTGTTTTCATTTTCGACATTTTTTACAAGTAAGCTATATGCTGAAGTTAATACCCCTTTCACTGTCGACTGTATTTAAAGACATGTTAGCTGGCTAGATAGACAAATCCTGCTATGTTTTGAGTAGCTTTTAAGGCTCTTTAGTCTGTTAGTTCATGCCTATTAATTAATGCATGTTTCTAGCTTCACAGTTAGATACTCTGTTTTACTCATTCTCCTGAGCAGTTCCTCTAGGTTGTAGCAGCACTTAGATTTATTTTACACAACAGGCAATAACTAAAGAAAAATCAAGTTTCACACTGAGGGCTAACGGCCTATATGTTTGCAAATAAATGTTGAGCATTGAAATACTGATAACTCCATAGGTTTTGGCTTACTTTGCTGATTATTGTTTTCTTTATTTGAAGCTTTCAAAAGCGAAGATAATTGGGTTTTGGGGTGCTCAGCTGTCTCCACTGTCGTAGGCATTGCTGCTGCTGACTCTGGCTGACACGTAGACCTCAAGGTGGCAGAAAATGTTTCATTTTGCATTGATTTTTGATTGTAAAATTATAGTTATTTAATGATTTTCACATAGTGTCTTTCAGTGGTCAGTAATATTATTATGATTATTTCTTACTCTGTAACAGTAAGTAAAAATAAATAAAATGCATTTGTTTACCCTATTTTATAAAGCTTAACTAAAGATAAAGTACTAATCAAAGTTAATTCAACTCAGATACTTAGTCAACTTTAACCTTTACCAAGTTTGTTACTTTCCATCCCTAAGTCTAGCATTATTAATAGAACCTGATTGATCCCACTTAGCTGTGTCATTGTGTTTTAACTCATTTACTAAAGCAAATAGCTTTTGGCAAGTGTAGTCACTCTAACAGCTCAGTTTAATTAAAAAGTGACATATTTTGACTTTGATTGAAAGCTCTAGCGTTTGGTATAGATAATGCATTTTTTTCCACCGATGATAGTCATCCTAATTATACTGTTGAATATCCAACCATTGATGAGAGAATTCACTAGATTGCTAATAATAATGCTGATGAGTGCTGGGCCAGTTTCACACATGATGTGACTCTCAATAGAAATAGCAATGTGATTTGGGTTTTCTCACCTTATGTGTCAAAACTTAGAGGGTTTTTTATGTTGGTGCACTAATTTTGTGTTTTGCTTTCATCCATTTATTCATTCATTTTCTGATTGAATCCTAATTAGGGTCACAGGGAGGCTGGCGCCCATCCCAGCCGACTCTGGGTGAAGGCGGGATACACCCTGGATCCAAGCCATCGCAGGGCAATGTTTTGCTTTTATGGTCTTTATTTATCAATGTGCAGGTCTCTGTTCATCTACATATTTGTAGACTAAAGTTTTATTATACAAGTTTAGACGTACATATTATAAACACATTGTTTCATATGTGATTTTGTAAATATTAAAGTGCCCATGTATTAGTAATGATTTCTCCCAATGCAACAAAAGTGAACAGAGCGGGAGCTATGGAAATGAGTTCTGTCCA
This sequence comes from Neosilurus hyrtlii, assembly GCA_028564935.1. Taxonomy (NCBI): domain Eukaryota; kingdom Metazoa; phylum Chordata; class Actinopteri; order Siluriformes; family Plotosidae; genus Neosilurus; species Neosilurus hyrtlii. The sequence continues at coordinate 10,313,601 of JAOUQZ010000049.1, read as the reverse complement.
TCTATTCATATGACTTGTTAGTGCGGGAGGGAATGACATGGGATCACCGAATTTGATGTATGGGTCTCCCTCAGGGATGAATAGAATAGGGTTGTATATGGGTCACCTTGACCTTGTTTCAAAGTTACAAGGTCACTTTTTGATGCAAATTGTGCAGTTTGTTTTATTATATAAGAAATAAGAAGCACAATTAAACATATTGTACATTAATACATAGCCATACATCACAGGTTCCCATCTCTACTTCTCAACATAGTCACCACTTTCAGTGGCAGTGTTTCACCGACGAAAGAAGGCAGGTATCCCAGCTTTGTAAAAGTGATGGCTGCTGATATAGCCAGCACCTTTCGGCAGTCTTAACTTTTTCGTCACCACCCTAATGTTCTCCTAACAGTGCCTTTCTTTTTCTGGACCAAAGAGCTGAAAGTCTAAGGATGTTAAGTCAGGTGAGTAGAGAGAATGTGTTGTTCACCCGAAAGCAGTGTTTGCCTCTCTTGGACTGAGGCTTGAGTGAGGTCTGGTGTTGTCATGTTGAAGAAAAACTTTATTCATCTCCAACATCTTCAAATTTGGTATTACTCAGTAGATTCTTTCAAGGGTGTCAGTATATGCTTTAGAGTTAACTATATCCTGACTTTTCTGGTATGAACTTTTTTGACTCACCCTTTTATATATATATATATATATATATATATATATATATATATAGTATTTCTTGACTTTGACTTTGTATTTTTGACAAATATGATCAAATGGTCCTGTCGGCGTAAGCGTCTGGACCCCTGTGGCCTATTTTAAGTAGTAGTAGTGGTGTTTGTGGTAGATTTGAAAAGTCCACATGTGAAAACGGTGTGAAACAGAACATCAAAACTGTGTAAAAGCCCCATGTGAAGGGCACATGGCACGTTTATAAAGAATAGATGCTGCTTGTGTACAATTAATGGCTGCATTTCATGTGCTGTTGTATAAAACCTGCCACCTACCTTCTACTCTGTCCACAGGACATCTGCCCAGAACCAGACACAGATGTTTGGGATCATTCTTAGCACAGCAGTGACACTGACATATTGTAGGTGTTGTGTCATTATGGGTAGATCAGGCGCAGCACTGTTACTGGCATTATACATACTTTAGGTACTTTTCTCAGCAGTAAGATTTAGAAGGCGAAATAAATTATATCCCACCAGAGACCTTTTACTGGTGACATTTGCATGATAAATGCTGCCTGGTTTGGCAGAGTTAGTTGCATATCGTCTTATTTTTACTTGCAAATCATTAATGCATTAGCATTGAAATGCTTGAAAATGCTTTAGGTTTCCTTTTTGCCTCAGAACAATTTTAAAGGACCGATTGGGATGCTCAACTCACAGGGCTCATTTTTAAACTCATTTTCTATCCAGTTCTGAACCTGTTTAGTGCCTCAGGTGAAGTAGTTGCATTAAAAATGAATGCTACAGTCTAGACAGCTTACATTCCTAATGTTTTCTTTTTTCCTTTTTTTTTTTTTTTGTTTTGAGGCTGTGCAGTCAACTATCATTGGCTTTATTGGACGCTGATTAATACGTGGCTGATGGTACTGAGTTAATGGAGAAAAAATTGTGAAAGTTTTCTGAGGCACACAGTCGAATTGGGAGGTACAGTGGTATAGTGGTTAGTACCTCTGCCTCACGGCAAAAGGGTGCTGGGTTCGAATCCTGATCTTGGTGGATTCTTGGTCATTTCAGTGTGGAGTTCGCAGGTGCTCCAGTTTCCTCCCACATTTCAAAGATGTTGTCTGTGTTGGCACTCTGATGGTTTGGGGAGAAATTTGATGTGAACCCCACCCTTGACCGATATGCCCTTCTCGTATTTTTGTTTATGTTAGGCTTGCAATAGACTGGTGACCTGTTCATGGTGTACCCCGCCTTTTGCCCTAAGTCACCTGGGATTGGCTCAAGCCTCCCTTATGACCCAAATAGATAAACTGTATACTATAACAATAATAAATGAATAGATTTTTAAGTTTAGCCTCAGCCGCATGGTGGCACAGTGGTTAGCTTGATGCGCCTCACAGCAAGAAGGTCCTGGGATGGGCTCAGGGCATTTCTGTGTGGAGTGTGCATGTTATCCCCATGCTTGTATTGGTTTCTTGGTTTTCTTCCCCCATGTTTACATAAGTTTTCTCCGGGTATTCTGGTTTCCTCCCACAGTCCGAAAACATGCACAGTAGGCTAATTGGTGGTTCCAGATTGCACCTAGGTGTGAGAGGGAGTGTGAATGGTTGTGTGTGTTGGCCCTGCAATGGCCTGGCCTGTTCAGGATGTACCCTGCCTTTGCCCAGCTTCGGCTGATATAGGTATTATATATATGATAACGCAGCTTAAAAAATGAATGAATGAAGCTGATAATACTCATGGACTGAGAATAAATTTTAATATGAACCATGTAGCAGGCATCCAGAGTGTTGACAATTATTTGACCAAACAGATCATCAAGTGTATAATTAATTATCATCATTGCTATCATGGCTATTTAGATCAAAAATGTTTATTATTCTTGTTTTATGACAAGGAATAATAATAATCATAATAATGATAATAATAATAATAATAATAATAATAATAATAATAATAATAATACAGGCCACATATGTGGTATTCTATTTATTTTTATTGTGTGCGAACAAAAGAAAAGCTCAGATGTGTGAGTCCTGCCGTTGTTTACAGGTCAGGAGACTTGTAATTAATTCCTGAGTTACATTAGCCATGGCCAAGTGATTTCTGTCAGCGTTGCTAAATCAAGCCCATTCTGGCTTCATTATTTTGCAGTTCCATAGTTTTCACAGGTGATTAATTTCCAAGGAATGTGCTTCTGCTGCCCTAAACAGCTTTGTGAGCATCCGAGCTGCATTTTTCACATTGTGTTTTGATTCAGGCCAGTCTGTGCAGGGAGAGACTGTGAGGCCCTGTTCAGCCATGAATTAACAAGTGTTGAGGCAGAATCCAAATAATACTGCATGAAGTGTGAAGACAAGTCAGTAGCCTAAAATCTAAATTATATTTTTACACATGATTTGCTTTCAGTTTAACCTCCTAGTGTACAATAATACATCCTATTTTATAAGATTGTATGCTTGTAGAATTGCTTCAGTGTCACCATCCTGTGAGCACCACGTGTCTCTAAACAGTTAGTTTTTTATTAGCTCTGAAAAGAGGTCTGCTTTCATTTTTGGGAGAATACATTTTCCAGCGATGCCAAGAAGGTTTTATAATAGTTTATTTAGCTTAAGTTTCCTTAGGCGTTAGGAAACATTTTTCGTTATAAAAAAAAATAATTAATTCAAAATTCAAGTTTGAAAATATGCAGGAAAGGTAGAGAATGAAAAAAATGTAAAGTGCCTAGTAACTACAGACATCAGACAAATGAAGCAGTGTGAGAACATATCTGCCTCTGATTTGGAGGAAAGTGTAAAGTGCCTAAAAATATATAAAAATAATTAAGTAAAGTACAAGTTCCTTTGCCTAAGTACCATAGTTGAATAAATGTACTTAATTAAATTTCACCACTGTTGTTAGGTCAATAAAGTTGGCAAAGTACAGGAGTTTGGGGTCAGAATGGATAATGTTGGCCCCTGGAGCCTTTATTTGATAAACTGTTCAGGTTTTATTTTTCACTTACAGAGTATTGTATAGTGCATTGTTTTTTTTTTTTTTTGTTTTTTTTTTGCAGTCACATTTTCATCAGAAGTCAGTGAAATGTCAAGGCATTACATTATATATCCACATAACATTACACAACAATACGGTGCAATAGGAAACAAAGGTGTATGTTGGGGCAGGGAGTTACTTTGTTTATCTATATAGTGACAAATGCCATAAACCACACTCTCAAATAGACCACAGTGTGAGATAAGATCTCACACAGTCACACACAGTTGTCGAGGAGCTGCATCTTTATAGATACAGTTATCTTCCATCATGGTAAAATAAAGATGATCAGTCTGAAATGAAGCTGCTGATAATGCTGCCACTGTATCCCTTTATAGTGTGAAACCTAAAAGGAGGAAAGATGAGCTTCAGTACATGGCATTTCTTTTTTTAGTAAAGTTAAACCTTTGAGATGACTTGAACCTTCGAGAGAGATTTCAAGATTAAATTAAAAGATGTAGACAAAGAGACATGTCTTTGGGGGTAATTATGACTGCGTATAATGAAGCTTTTCTCCACATTTTTTTAACTTCAGCTGTCTAACAAAGCTAGTATCTGGTATGGAGTGTGGCGGTGGATTTAGAATGAAGTCTTAGTGAGTTAAAGTTTCTTAGATGGAAATCATAATGCAGTCAAGCCAGATGGCTGCTGGAAAGATTTTTTTAGGGGTGAGGACAAAGGTTTGGATTAATTTAGTACTTGAATGCTCCAATCTCCAAGTGTCAGTGAACAGCTAAGTAATGGTGTTTGTTTTATTCTTAAAGCAAGCAAGGACATTAAAAGTAATGCACTCTTTAAAAAGTTAAAACATGGTTTACTGACTGTAATGTTATAAATTGTGATTTAAAAAAACAACAACTGTAATCTGAATCATTAGCAAGATGTACAGGTCCTTTGAATTGCCAAAATAACACTTTAGTGCTCATTTTAATTTTCATCATCCTTTATTCCAACTGCAAGGGTTTGTTTTGTTTTTTGTTTGTTTGTTTGTTTTTTTATATTAAATACCTAATACATTTTTACACCCTCGGTGCTAAGGGCACTTTAATAGAAGAAATTTATTATACACTATCTGGTAAAAAAAATATGAAATGACTGGTGGAGCGAACAACTGTTCACTGACCTTTCGCGTGGCACCTACTGGCATATATAATGTCAGATCCTTGTTTTATAATAGGGCCTAACATTAGGTTATGTTATGGTACCTGAAAGATGTGTTTACGCTAATGCTACTAATGACATTACTACTGTCATGACATTAGTGGAGAAATTCGAATTTAAAAACTTATCTCTTCCGAATCTTCAGACACATGCGTGCTCTAACTTGAAGACAAAGTTTAACTTCTAATTATCTAATTAGATCCCGGCATTAGACCTATTGGAATGTTCCTGTCTATGTAAATTTAATAACTGTCATAATATTACTTTACTTTAGTCCAATTTCTGTAAACTCTCAAATGTCTAGTAATAATAACATGAACAATGTATAGCTCACGTGAAAGATACTAACTTACTAGGACTGAGCGCACACTCTTGGACCGAACACACACTCATGGACTGCAAACATGTCACAGTACCTTCCGTGTTGCTCATGCAAAAGATAAAAAAATACCTGAAATTGTTTGACTGAATAATTATTGCAGAGATTAAAGGGTTTCTGTTAACAACTCTATTAACCCCAAATAATGCAGTTAGTTTCTTCTAATTTCTTGAACAACCATGTCAGAAGATGTGTCCTGTGGCGACAGGTGACCTGCATCAAGCAAAAAATATATTAATAAAAAAAGAAATGAAGGATATTGCTAAAATTACTGGAATTCATGTTCACTGCCTTATTAAAAATTGAAAAGATAGTGGTGGACTCTTTAAGAGATCACAAAAATCAATGGTAGTAGTAATCTGAATAAAATGCTTAAGTCTGAGAAACCATTTTCACAGAATGGAAACCATTTTTTAGAGTACAAAGAGTGGTTTGACTCTCCCAGCTTGTCAGTACAAGATACTTACTTTGTACCTTGGTGAGGTCATCACCCAATTGGATCTGCCTGTTCTCAAGCCTGTCGGCGTACAGCGGACCGCAGGAGATTTCGCCATTTGCGACGGTCTAGGGCAAGCCTCACTCCAGCCACCAGGTCAACATCTCCCCCAGGAAGAACTAAACATCATCATCCAGGACCTTCACAAGGTTTTGTCTAGGATACCTGACACCACGATAACCGTGGACAGGTGTCCAACCTATTAGATAATAGGAATATAAGATCACTGTGAATAATTTATACAACTCTGGACAGAAATATATGTTGCAATATTGCATAAGGTTGTTAAAAATAGTGCCATAGCATATGTGCATTATAATAAAAGCTAAAGCTGATCAAGTGAAAGTATCTTAAATATATTCAAATTTATTTCCTTTTATAAGATCACAGGGAAAATTGGTGGCACAGTGGTGTAGAGGTTACAGCAAGAAGGTCCTGGGATCAAATCCCGGGCTTGGCCATTTCTGTGTGCAGTTTGCATGTTCTCCTCGTGCTTGTGTGGGTTTCCTCCACGTATTCCAGTTTCCTTCTACAGTTCAAAGACATGCACATTAGGCTAATTGACTGTTTCAACCCTAGGTGTGGATGTGAGTGTGAATAGTTGTGTGTGTTGGCCCTTCGAAGGTCTGTCAAGCTGTTCAGGGTGTACCCTGCCTTCGCCCAGTGACCCTAGTAGAAGTAAGCAGTTTCGACTAATAAGAGAGTGAGATCACAGAAAATGGTATAATAATGGTAATATAAGTTTATTTGGCCTATTGCTAGCCATTTGTTACTTATTTCAAGTTTATGCTATTGACAAATAATTTTGATAACACCACTTGTATAACAAAATGAATTTCCAGTAGAAAAAGACTAGCTAAATGCTACGAAAGAGACATCTTAATAGTCTTGTACTTGGCTTATTGTAATGCTAAAGTAAGAAAAACATTCAACTTACGATATTTTCACAAAAATGTACGAAGGCTATATTCTTACACTGCTTAACCTCCTGAGACCCAAAAATTTATGTTGTGTGTCTTCTTACTTCTTCACACTGCTTCTGTCCCTCACCACCCAATAACTATTGAACCTGATCTATGTCCTCAAACAAGAAGTAGTTTGGGGAAAAAGTAACACCCAGTGGCTCTCATATGAGGATCTTACAAGAACATATATACAATATTGTTGTGAAAAAATATGATGTCCTCATATGACGACATCAGGGTCTCAAGAGATTAAGCTATTGTGACATCAATTAGTAGTACGCTTTAGGTTATTACTTTTTAAAGTATTATCCTGGGATATCTTTTAGGATATAATTCGGAGATTTTCTCATACCACTTAGCACATGTGATATCATGTGCAGTTATTCTTGGCAGAATATCCCCATCACACACCATTAACTTCATTTGTCATTTATTAGGTACCACATGCAAATTAGTGCTCTTTATTTGGGATCTTAGCAAATATCAGGATTGGAAATTGAATAAAAAAATGACAGCTCATTGTATATCTATTGCTGGTGCCTCTTATAGTAAACTTTATTCCTTTTTGTCAGCTGACACACAACTGAGTGTATGAGTATATGATAATGATGTATAACTCACTGTTGTGTTCAGATTAAAATAATCTTCTGGTAGTAAACCTTAATGCAGAGCACAGCTGGCATCATTCACCTCCTTTAATAGTTCTGCACTAAATTATGCAAAAAAGGGGCACCTGTCATGAGTAACTGATGCCACACAGCTTGATCTTGATATTTGTTTTTACAAAGTGCACATTGTTGAATTACATCTAAGCATCTGGGCACAAAAACCCGACAGCTCATCAAGTCTTAGAATGATTATTGAATTAAGGTGGCGAATGTCAGACCTGCTCCGGAGCATGCTAATGTGCATTAATATCAACTAACACTACAGAGCAGTTCAATTTTATTTTTATTATATTAACTGCTCTATGCTTTATTAAGGTCATGGGGTTGGTGAAGGTGAAGTACACAACAGCTAGCTTGATTGTTGCATGGCTGACACATATACACAAGCATCCACACTCATATTCATACCTGTGGGTCACTGAGAATATCCAACCAGCCCAATGTGCATGTCACAGTGGGAGGAAACTGGAGTGCCCGAAGGAAAACCACACAAGGTGTTGATTGATTGTATACAACAGTTCTGATGGATTCTAAGATGCAAGGTTTATATTAAAGCACCCATAATTATACCTGCATAATAATAAATTAGACAGGGAACCTGCATATGTCATGTAAAGTGTAATCGCTGATATGGTGAAGTTTTCAGAAGGTAAGGTGAATGAATGAATCTCTAGTGTCAGGACTTTGTAAGAGTCAGATATAAAGCTGAAACTTTACGTGTTCTGACATGGGAAATTTTTTGCAGATCATTGGTGACATGAAAGGCTGCATTTTTTATTTTTTTTTTATTTGAGAAGGAAACTAACTTATTGTATAGATGTTTCAAACCAGCAAAGTTAACTATAAATAGATGAAACACATGACTTTCGTTGTATTTCTCATGCACTCACCCCATCACTAATTATTGCCCTGCAACTGTATATTGTTTTTATTTGCTAACCACAATGTAATTTTCTCCCTCACTCACTCAATCACTCCCTCAATCACTCCCCCACTCAATCACTCACTCACTTATTCCAGTAGGGTCACGGGAAGAATGGTTCTACACCATCACTGGACAGGAACATCCTGAACTGCTCACTAGACCATTGCTGAGCTATCACAACAGCAAATTAGCCTAATATGCATGTCTTTGGACTGTTGGAGGAAACAGGAGTACCCAAAGAAAACCCACACAAGCACAGGGAGATCATGCAAACTCCTTACAGAATCGTCCGAGTCCAGGACTTGAACCCAGGACCTTCTTGCCATGAGGTTGATGTGCTAAAACTCTGCCACTTGCCGCTACAACGTAATTTATTACTGAAGTACAGGCAATAAAAAAAAATATTCTGTATTGAGCTGCCACACTGAATGACAGAAATGAAGAGGATGTAATGGAGGTTTAATGGCTTCTGATGTGTCATTGCATGAAAATAGAGGCAAGTTTCAAGTTGTTATTTTGGCCTGTTGTGTAAAGGTTGTTTTTTCAATTTTTAGCTGAGAAGGATAAATAAAAACTCATTATAGGCCACATACTGCATGTTCAAAGAAAGCCATATAGGGAGAAAGAGTAGGATACATGGTGATAAATGGTGAGATTATAGAATATAGACTGTGTGGCAATACAGATTAACACTAGTCTCGGTAGCAGCTGTTGGAAATGCGGCTTTGTTATTTTCACCCACACATTCTGAAAATGTCACCAGTCATGCAGTGAACGGTGCCAAAACCATGCGTTACAAGAAGTTTTACAATCAGGCCACTGAAAGCTGGCATTGTGATTGAGCTCTCAGGAACCATTAGCAAATAAATGTTCAATTCTGAGACAGCACGCATGAGCTCTTTGTGGAAAGTTGGTTCGATCACATGCATCATATGCCCTGAAGTCCCCTGTGAGCTAGCAAAAGGTCTTACACCTCCAGTGAAATCTGAAATGCAATGTTACATTTGGCATTTTACCCTCGTCAGAGTTAAAGTGCAGCTTTTCAGGTTTTTCCTTTCAGTTCAGAACATTACTGTAGTGTTATACTAATACAGGTTGGACCCCCCCCCCCCCCGCAAAAATAAAACCTCCCATATCTCAGAGGTATAAAAAAAAAGGTTCAAGATAAACAAATTATTCTTTGCACACATGAAACTTCATTAAATACAGTTTTATGTATCATTACTTGCAAAAATGAAATGAAAGTGAGGCAACAGAGGTGGTGGTAAGGTCTGTTAGTAGCTCAACCCCAATTTGAACACCTTGAGCTCAATGTGTGGTTTCAGCAAAAGGAATCTATGGCACACGCAGCTTGAAGATCATTGAAAGTGCTGAGGGAAATGTTTCTGGATAGGGTGATCTCCTTGCCTAGCGATGTTGGGTGGCCGGTTATTATAAAATGCTGAATGTGGTCATATAAAAAAAATATAGGCATCCAGTTGACATTGTTGATTTCAAATTCAAATTCAAATCAAATCAAATTCAAATTTATTTGTCACATACAAATTATACACAGTACAATATGTAGTGAAATGCTTAGTAC
>JAOUQZ010000049.1:10292482-10303639 GCA_028564935.1 Neosilurus hyrtlii | reverse complement strand
ATGTAGTGAAATGCTTAGTACGACTGTCCAGAATGTAAAGAATAAACAAGGAGATCAGGTAACACGGAGAAAAACAAGAGAGCAAAGGTCAGATAAATATGAAATCTATATAAAAGCAAAGGGATAGTAATAGGAAAAATATAGAATAGAATAAAATAAATAAAATATAATAAAATACACATCTGAGAAAAAAATATCCCCTTATTTAATGTAGGATTTCTTACAACATATTTAAACAAGCACACATTTTACCCTTTTTTAAATGCAGTTCCTACAGATAAAGGTGATTCACTTGAACAAAACCACAGGGGAAATGATTCATTTTCCTTAAAGTGATATAATTACAACGACTAAAGAGATCTTTTCGAATCCCTTATCTTTTTTTAGGCCTTAAAGAGCTCTTTAGATTACAAAACTTAAAGGTGTGATAAATGTAAGGGTTTACTTGTGTTTTACATGAGGCTGATCTGTTTTGGGGTGGCATGGTGACGAAGTGGTTAGCACGTCTGCATCACAACGAAAAGGTCCTTGGTTTGAGTCCTGGGCTCAGCAAGGGTGTTTCTGTGTAGAGTTTGGATGTTCCAAATTGCCCCTAGGTATTAGTGTGAATGGTTGTGGGTATGCTGGCCTTTCTATGCACTGGGGAGCTGTTCAGGGTATACCCCATTGTTGCCCAGAGTCCGCTGAGAAAGGTTCCCACCTCCTCATGACCCTAGTAGGATAAAGCCTTTCAGCAAATGAATGTCACATATTGGAGAATATTGCCCTTGTTTGTTGCACTGTATCGAAGAGGGTATAACGTTTGCTTAAAATATGATGCAAAGATCACCAATTTCCAGGCAATTTACAGTAGTGTGCAGTGATGATTAAACACTTAACAAAATTAAGATAAATCAGAAACCAAGTACTATTCAAGTATTTATTTCATGTAATATTGGATCATGTTGACGAGAATAAGTAAACAAACAACAATATATTGTAATAGCAAAAATAACAGTCTCTTTTTTGAGGAAAAAAGTCAATATTTAGTGTGGCCACCCTTTACTTAGATTACAGAAATTAAGATCATAGGCATAGTGTTCACATATATTTTAATTTCTTCACTTGCTAAACCATTCCATATAGTTTGAAGTTTATTAAAAAAAAATAACATTTTCGACACCTTTCCATTTTTCAGAAAAATTGGTATTTTAAGTGTTTTTGTTTATTAGCCATACTTTTATCTCAATATACATGTCAGAATTATTATTATTATTATTATCATTTTTATTTATTCATCTATCTATCTATCTATCTATCTATCTATCTATCTATCTATCTATCTATCTATCTATCTATCTATCTATTTATCTAGCTATTTATCTATCTGTCTATTTATTTATTTATTGTGTGCTATAGCATTGTTCAATACATTTTCACCAAAATATTATAGAGAAATAGTTTTTTTACTTCTTTATATTAGGAGTCCTTTAAGACAAACGTGGTGGTGTATAATCTTTAATGCACACTACTGTACTTTTTTTTTTTTATCTAACTGCATGCGAGTGTGCCCTGCAATAGATCATTAAATACTTTATGTTGCATCACTTAAGCCAAGTTATTGGACAAACTCTGAAATAACAGCATATCTCACTAGATAGTGATGATTATTACCGACCAGCAGAATTTGTGAAATATGTTCAGTTTGACAGAATTACAGATATGTGATTTTTATGCAGAGTGCACTTTAAGCATCCGCAGTGACAAAAACTTGTGTTACTAATATAGACTTGTAGTATTTCATCAGTCTTGTCTGGATATCACAAAGATTCACATTTAAGGACAGATTTATTTTTTGTGAACTATACTTATTTTCCAAGTATACTTTTATTTTGGTATATGGAAGAGACCCATATACTGCATTTAAAAATTAATAAGCAAATAATAAAACTCAGTTTTAGTAGTTTTTACTACTACTATTAGTGCTGCTACTGCTACTGAGTAGTAGTCAGATATTCCAAGTGTGGTGCAGAAGCATTACCCACATTTTGTTAAATGCTATATTTTGTTTTTAATGGTTTATAATGGTATCCGTTTAGAAACTGAATTAATTGGGATTATTTCCATTTTCTGACATTTACTTTATGAGGAAATCACACATGGCTAGCAAGGCATGAGACATCTAAAGCCATACTAAGTGTTTTCATCACTGTGTTTGTTAAACAGGCTTCATACCCAAAGTGATCTTTGCCGGCAAACAGCCAAGGCAAGATTATAATGTTGTCAGGCAGCAGCGACAGCTGCAGTTACAGGAATTTATTTATTTATTTGTTTATTTATTTTTTAATGACAGGCAAACAAATTCAAAACTTGAGATGATAACAAAACGGCAAAAGATGAGGAGATCAGGAGACAGAATTATTTTGTGTGTGTGTGGGGGGGGGGTGGGTCAACGGGCAGAAAAACTAGTACAAGAAATAAGGCTTAGTACATCAGGTCATAAAAAACACTGAACAGCTCCTTCACCAACATCATGCCATGTCCCTGTGAGTCCATATTTTTTAGGGTGTGTAACTGTTTAAAAACAAGTTTCTGTTAGCTATGTTTTTTTAGTTAAAATAATGGTTATTGAATGCTTTGTTACTCACACGCTTCCTGCATATGGACTGTGCAACCTCCTCAAAAACTGGATCTTAGCAAAATTTTTGATTATCACTAAAACGGCCTTTTCTTCTGCTTGTCACAAATATAAATTATATTAATTTTAGTGTTCAGGAAGTGTAAGAGTTAAAGGTTAAAAACCTCCTAGAATTCATTCCCTTGCCAGTTTCTAAAAAATGTTGACATTATCCTGCCTTCATGAGCTAACAGAATTATAGTAATTATGAGTTACTGTCTTAGAGATTGCACACGAGTGCTTGCCTCAACATGATTATTTGTCCACCATCTTATCCGTTACAGACTAACTACCTCTCAAGAGCATTAGATTCTGTATGTTAATGATGTGCGTTATCACAGCCTGACGTTTTGTTAACTTTTGCTAGAAAAACATTATGATAACAGTAGTGTCTCTGAGCATGTCCCGTAAAATCAGTATGGACTTTTAATTCATTCATTCATTCATTCATCTTCTGAACCGCTTATTCCTACTTAGGGTCACGGGGAGGCTGGCGCCCATCTCAGCCAACTCTGGGCGAGGGCAGGGTACACCCTGGACAGCTTGCCAGGCCATCACAGGGCCATCAGTCACGCAACCATTCACACTTACACCTAGGGGTGATTTGGAACAGCCAATTAGCCACTGCGCCACCGTGCCGCCCTGGACTTTTAATGTATTATTGAATTGAAAAGCGTAGCTCTTGGCAGCCATTTTTGTCTGCCATGATGCTGGTGTTTGAATACACGTTTAACTTTGATTTCTGTGTGGATATGAACATGTAAATAGCAATATTTCTACGTTGCTTTAGTGAGATGTATTGATGGTTTAATTGCTGTATGCCAGAATTCAGCCACAGTAACATCTGTTTATTTTTATTTGTTTGTTTTTCAAATTGCCTCACAGTTAATGTGGTGCTTTACTCAATTAATGGAAAAAAATTATAATAATAACATTACAAATGAAGAAAAGTAAAAAAAAAAAAAACAGAGTCAGGCATTTTCTGGTTCTTTATTGGCCCCTTTTGTTGAATGGACAGAACATGCAACATGCGTGTAATATATTTGCCACTAACTATTGCTCTCATCTCTTTCGTATTTGAAACATCGGCAGTCTGCAGTCATACAGCATCTAATTTATCTAGAGCTACTTATTTGCTTATGTTGTGGTAATTTCTAAAGCAAACAAGGCCAAACGACTCTAATTTTCGGAGATTCACTCCAGGCCTGCCCTTGCCCCGAGGGCACTGCACTGGCTGCAAGGAGAGCAGATGGGCACTGTGCTCTGACGCTGGCCATTTCCAGTCTGTTCTCAGCTACTGTAATGACAGTGGCCACACTTTAATTAGTCACTCCAGCAGCGATGCAGAATGGGAGCAGTAAAGCATAATTTGCTGGCTGTCAAAGCACTGCCTACTTCAGGTTTTAATCAGCTGCAAATCTGCACAAATTTTATTTCCCTCTAAACTCACTTTCTGATATAAAAAGCTGACGTGTATGCTGTTTTATTGCTTAGTAAATATTCAATCGAGTCATTGATGGGTTGCCATAATGGCCAAGGTACATGAAATCCAGTATCTCATTAAGAAGTATCAAAGTAAGCGGTTCCTGTGGAGGTTTATGATCATCTTTCCCTTGCATGAAAGCAGAAAAATATCAGAGAGAGAGAGAGGGCAGACCAAAGGAAGGAAACTAATCTAAACGCTAACACATATAACATCACTCGATCTATAATGTATATACTTGATTATTTATTTATTTATTTTTCTCAGTGACATTTCATTAAAGCGTACTTACACCAGAGGGCTTGATCTAAGCACACCTTTTTAAAATCATGTGGCCTAATTCCCCTTTTTGCAAGGCTGAAATGTCTGTGCCCTAAGACAGATAATTTATCTGGGTCCGTCAGAAGCAAAAGCTGTAGAAGTAAGAGATGAGTTCAGTCAGGGAGGAGTTAGCTCTGTTGAACAGAATGCATCGTGACAGTGCTCTCATCTCTATTCCTGATCTCATGCTAATTAACACCACGATCTGGCTGCGCATGACGCAACACAGGGGCATGCATGTTTGAGGCTGATGCCAAACACAAATCTGGACATCTTTCTCTATCTTTCTACTCCACATATAAACTTGTGACTACAACAAATGAAAGATAAAAGATAAGTGCAATCCATATAAGGTTTTTCTGTTTTTCCACTTTTTGTTGTTGTTGTTGCCGCCGCTGTTGTCTTTTTCCTTTTACACCAAAAGCAGATTTTCTGACATTTCTGTTGTCTGGCCAACTCCTTATCCGGAGGCATTTTGAGATTAAAAAATAGTGGATCTTTTCCCCTCGACTTTAATGCTGGTGGTAGGGGGGACATGAGTGAACATGCCCTTTAGAACAACATTGCATAATATTCACGTTGGAAAGCAACTGGTCTTAATTAAGCTGTATATATTTCCAAAGCATAATGGAATTGCCTTTTGTGAATTAAAGAACATCCACATATTGTTTATTGTGATGTGTTTATAAAGGAAACATCAGTGTCTATAAAGGAAATATAATATATGAAATATTAAATTATTATAGAGCATGATGTGACGTTTTGCACTTGGTAGTAAAATGCAGGTAAATAGCAGCATATGCAATGAAATTTGTAAGTGCATGGAGTATTTGGAATTTATCATGCTATACCTTTCAAGTCATTCATGCCTTCATTAATTTACCGAACTGCTTAATTCTACTAGGGTCATAGCGAGACTGGGCACATCTCATGGCAGGATACACCCCTAACAGCTCACCAGTTCATCGCAGGGCCAACAAACAGACAGCCATTCACACCTACAACCAGGGGCAATTAGGAACATCCCATCAGCCTAACCTGCATATTTTAATACCGTGGAAGGGGACTGGAGTACTCGGAGGAAAACCACGCAAGCACGGAGAAAACAGGCAAACTCTCAAAAATCCCCTTACTGAGCCTGGGACTAAAATCCAAAGCCTTCTTGCTATGAGGCAGATGTGCTAACCACTACACCATCAACCCCCTCACCATTACAAATCAATTTTTGTATTTAATGTCGATTATATTCATTCACTGAACCACTTAATCCTAATTAGGGTTGCGGGTAGGCTGGCACCCATCTCAGCTGACTCTGGGCGAGGGCAGAGTACACCCTGGACAGCTCGCCAGGCCATCGCAGGGGAGAAACACACTGACGGCAGTGCAGCCTACTCTTGACGAAAATCAGCAATGGTTTTTTCACTTGCCTCTCACCACAGACGGTGAGAGACATGGCTGGCCTTTGATAACCCAGTTAGATGCACCGGGGGAACAGCAGTGACAACCCGCTGATAGTGGGGCTTGAACCTTGGGATCAGTAATCCAGCACCCTACCACCACTGCCCATGTCCCTTATATGTTCAATAATTTCGAAAGTAAATATGCATGTGATGTTTTTTATGAACCCACATAAAGCTACCTCTCAGAAATAAATAAAAAGAGATATCAAGTATAATCTTTTTAATAAATGTTATCAATCCTGTCATGTCACCATTCCTGGGGCAGCTAGGAAATAAATAAAATCTTGCAGATTAAGGTCAAGAGTCTCAATTAATGTTGACTTCATCAGAGTGGGAAAAATGTGATCATACTGACTTGCAATGCATAATATTTGAGAAAGTGCTAATTTCTTAGGATTAATTGATATTTTTTTTTCAAAAACATGAATAGGTATTACCACCACTAAAAATTATCTTAAAAAATTCAAAAAAATTGTCAAATTACAAAAACTATCCCTAGGTTTTTTTTCCCAGTGAAAAGGAAAAGCGATAATCATAGACTTGCTCATGAATTAAATCAAAATCTAAACATTTTCTGAATGATAAAACTGTTCTGTGAGAATCTAAAAATGCTATTTGTTACTGAAATTCAGAAGTAAATTCCCCCTCTTTAAACGCATAAAATCAGCAGAAGTATTGCAGAAATTCGATTTATTTTTAAAGTAGGGTCAGCCACAGAATAAAAGAGCTGCCTTTTTGGTTTGATGATTGTCCCTGTACACATGCTTGATGCACTTACAGACTGATTGTCAAATCCTCTCCCCTCTAGTAAGTTTAGTTGCTTGGATACCAGCTGCTATTTCTTTCAAAGTTGAGGACACATTTCTGCTCATTCCATATGTAGAAAAAAAGAAGCTAATGAAATTTTTTAAACATTTGTTTAATTTAAAGAGTTATTATATGAGAAGTACTGGTTGTAAGAACTGCTACAGGTTCGGTTTTGGTATTTCAGAAACAAATGAGCTAAAATTAGAAAGCATACAAAATGATTGAAAATGGTAAAACATCTCCGAGGTACATGGGTTTACTGACCTCATATTATGGTTTAATTAGAAGAAAATGACATCCACTAAAATTCAGTGACCAGGTGAACAGAGGGGATAAAATAAGAAGCCATGTGTCAACATGATAATGTACATCATTGTAGTGCTTGCTGATTTGTCAGAGCATAATGTGCTGTATGGTTCAGATTTCACTGACAGGAATGTAGATGATTTCTGTATGAACTTAAGTAAGAATGTATATAAAATTATTTAAAGCTAGGATATCCAAAGAACCAGTGCACAGCACAGATATCAACATTCATCCACATTCATGATACTTATTTCATAGATTCGAGAGCAGACGCAGCGTCACAGAAAATCGACCATGCTGTCATTGGCGGAGTTGTTGCTGTGGTTGTATTTGCCATGCTCTGTCTGCTCATCGTTTTGGGACGCTACTTTGCCAGGCATAAAGGTACGTCGGGCGCACAGTGTGTTGTGCAAGCATTTGTATGTTTGTTTCCTTAAATGTTTCTTAAACTACTTTTACAAATTTGTGTCACAGGTACCTACTTTACCCATGAAGCCAAAGGAGCAGATGACGCAGCAGATGCCGACACAGCCATCATCAATGCTGAGGGAGGGCAAACCAACACGGATGACAAGAAGGAATATTATATCTAACTCTGACTCTGTTAGTGTCTCTCCTTGCTGGACGAGAAGTGAGAGTTCTGTCGGGTTTGGAAGGAAGGGGAGGGAGGGGTTGGGGGTTGGTGGGTTTATGGTTTATGATTATCAGACTGGATTTAGACAAGCGATTAAACTGAGAGGAGATGAAAGAGGAGCAACGCTGCCATCGAGACTGAAGAGGTGTAGGATGGAGGAGATCAAAGAAAGCTCACGTTTTCTAAATAAGCTTCACTATCCGACACCTCCCAACTCCTCCCGCTGGTGCCAGTTTTGTTCAATTTCTTTCTTTTTTTTTTTTTCAACATTTGTGAAAAATGGAAAAAATATATTTGTGCCTTGTTCTATTTATTTCAAAAGCACCTACTTCTTGTTCCTGCACCCACGACTTGCTGGCATACTACTGGCTCTCTTAGCAGGCCTAATCAGACCACGCTTCTCCGACGCCCGCACACCAAACACACACTCCGGTGCTCACACTGTTCCGCCAGCCAAGCAGAACAAACTCCAATCGCGTTAATACAAATGACAACATTCAGCCTCACAAGAACTGTTTACATCCTTTTAATGGGTCAGTTCCAAGTGATTTATCAGTTGTTCTTTTTCTTCAGTCACCTCCCCCTCAGCCCCCAATCACCACCCCCACAAATTACGTTTTAAGGTAGATGACAGTGTTGTGACAAACCTGAGCTGAAATCTGGTGCGGCTCTTTTGTGCTCTTGCATTATTTAATAGTACTTCTGTATGAGCAAATAACCTTCTTGTGCTAGTATTCATTCATTGCCACTGACTCGTAAATGCCCACCGAGTAGTTTAATGATAATGGCAATCATGCATTAAAAATGAATGCCAAAGCAAATAGTGAATGAGCCATGGATCAAATGGACACAGAAGCTCTCTAATTTCAGGAAATTTACTCATATTAAATGAAAGACATGCAAAGGTGCCAACACTGCTAAAAAAAACAAAAAAAAACAACAACAAAAAAAAAACAAATAGCAAATAAAAACAGGCAAAAACTACAAAAACTAATACTAATTTACCATAAAATCCTTAAATGTATGATTGTACATCCAAGTCATTATTTTTTTGTTTGTTTTATGTGTGTGCCAAGCAATAGTTAGACAACAGTAAGGAAAATCCTCTCTTTGGAGCCACAGAACAGTGGTCACCCTGTTGTATGGAAGTTTTGAGTTCCAGTCCTTATGATGAGAGCAAAATTGGCTATGTATGGGAGGGAAGAGATGTCATGCCCTCTTCTGCCTGTCATTAGCCAGTCGTTGCCATCTCTGAACTCATGTATGTATAAACTTGTGTCCTATGCAGCATGAGTAGCAAAACAAAAAACATGACTGGCTGACCACATTTCTTGGCTGAAACATTTAGCCTTTAGCCTTCCTGATTGGTTGTATGATCAGGAGAACTGGTTAGTGCATATGAATTTACAAGGACCTATGGGATGGGGAAGAGGGATAGTGACCTAAATAACATCTTTTGGTAATCTTAGAGTCCACCATCTTGTATTCCATTGGCTGACAAATCCAAGACTTATGTATTCACAGGACAAAGTTCACATAGATAACGTCAATTTGAGGACAAAGTAAGGTCATGCATGCCTTGAAGTAAGGTCTTTCATGTCTCACATCCTTTTCCCCTCAGTGAATTGACCTTTCCATCAGGCGAATTTTACTCTCACTTGATCTGACCGTTGCTTTATTTTAGGAAGTAGAAAAGCACAGTTTTCAGGTAGCTCCCATATGACCATCACAAGAAATCAAAAATCATACATTCTACAGCTACACTGTACATGTTGGCATATAGGCCTTTGCATATGCTGCAGCCTATAAAGCAGTTCTGTATGATTTCCCCACATGCTGGCACCAGGTCTCAGCTCTGGAACCTTGCTAATGCTAATATTAAAAATAATAATATTTGCTCCCAATAAACAAACGCACAGTAACGGTACCTTATAAATTCAGATTCAATCTGTACTTTCTGAGCCATTTGACATGTGTGTGTGTGTGTGTGTGTGTGTGAGTGGGTGGGTGTTTGGCTTCTTACCAGCTTAATATTTTTTTAAATCTACTCATAACTTTTTAATCCTCATTTTTAGCGTTCATGTATTACTGTGGGGGACTTATATGTTTCCGTCCTTTTATTATTATTTTTTTCCTTCATGGTGTTGTCTATGGTCTGAGATAGAATGAGTAGTATATAATATTTGAAGTAACATAGAGCAGTATTGGAGAAGCTGGCATATATTATACCCATTGGCATTCTCATGTCTGCACATTATTTTATTGGTTGTAGAGTTATAAAGGGATGTAGAAAATGCAGATACATTTTGTTGTATAAAAAGGCTGAGTTTATTTAAGGATTTTAAATCTGGAAATTATTGTGGCAATTTAGAAATGGTAATATATTATGATATATTTATGTCTGTCTTTCATTGCTTGCCAGTGTCAATCTTTAGCTTTGATCATTGCTTTGTTTGGTTGTCCAGTGTTTTCTGGGTTTCTTTGAACGTACAATGCTTTTAATCTCAATTGACTTGCCGGCAGTGTGAGGAAATGGAAGTATGTGTTAAAGAATGTTGCAAAAATTTTACAGGGGTGGACAATCACAGAAGAAGCGGATATAGTGTCCAGTAAGTTCAAACAGAAAAATAGTCGAGGGAAAAAAAATCCTTCTAAATGAGAGCTAGCTGCACACTACACACATCGACTGAGGTCTACAGATCGTTTTTGAGGATCAGGAACCCACTGCTATGTGAAAACAAAACAATTTTGGAGCATCACTGTTATACTGTTATGTTTCTTGCAGTAAGCAACAGTCCCATAATTAAAGATTTCAATTAAATTTAGGATCACACATCATATTTCACCCCAGAAACTTGCAAATAATTGTTGAAGGAGTAAACACAGTACATACTCATCAGTATCAGATATATCAACCAGTACATACTCAGTATCATATCAGTACAACATGACCATATGTTTTTTTTATTTTCTTTAATCTGTATTAATGCAGTTCACTTGCTCTCTAGATCACTATATGCCATTATATTTATGTTTATGTTAACTACCAGTTTTATTTGTTAGATACTGTTTTGTTTGTTTCATATTCAACACCACTTTTGCTTGTTATAAGTTTGCTTGTATTTTTAATTGTGCTTTATGTTGGATATCCCTATTGTTTTTTTATGTTAGCAATCATGATTCTGTTTTATGTTAACTACCATTTTTCTTCCTAATCAGTCAGCTTTCGAGGCAACCAAAACATGCAGCTCATCAACAAAAATTTCCCCCCAATGACCTTGCTAATAAAGGTATAAATTGTCCATCCCTGTTTTATCATCCAGCATAAAAGAATATCTTGTCAGTGTCTGCATTTGAAGATTATAGGTACTGAGAAAAAGGACAGTGGTATAAAGGAGCATCATTCAATCTGTCGTTTTATATATATATATATATATATATATATATATATATATATATATATATATATATATATATATATATATATATA
>JAOUQZ010000049.1:10230419-10278904 GCA_028564935.1 Neosilurus hyrtlii | reverse complement strand
TGTGTGTGTGTGTGTGTGTGTGTGTGTGTGTGTGTGTGTGTGTGTGTGTGTGTGTGTGTGTTTGTGTGTGTGTGTATTTATGTAAAATAGATTTAGATTTTTCTTATAGCAACCTTTCCTTTTTTGGTGGTGGAGTTGTCCTACCCCAAATCAGAAAAAGTTAGGATCATATGAAAAATGTAAATATTTCAGACCTACAGCACATTCCAAAAAGGCAATTTGGGGCTAGTAATGAGACTAAACCATTAAGTGATGATGTGATTTAAAGTCTTGTCAAAGATCAAGTGTTTAAAAAAAAAAATTCCAGTTGGTCAAGAAATGCATAAGAAAATTATTGAAATGCTCAAAGTAAGATAAGAAGAGATTCTTTAAAGTACTATAAAGATTTTTCAGTACATTTAGGGTCAGTATGCATCCAAAGCTGAACATCAGTGATCTCCCTTCCCTCAGACGGCACAGCAAGAACTGTCATTTATTGAGAGTGTTGTGGTAAAATGTGTCTAGTTCACGACCCAAGCGATCCAAATTAATTTTTTAGGTGTTTATTTAGCCTTTAGGAAAAGAAAAGCCATCACCAGGACATAATGTTACATCACCAGGACATAATGTTACATTTATTATGAATGTTTGATCGAGATAAAAGTAATTGTTTGACTATCAAACATATACAACATTTTTTTATTTATTTAATTTTATTTATTTATTTATTTATTTATTTATTTATTTATTTTGCTAAATAGCATTATTCCCAAAATTTTTAGTAGATTTATGCAGTACAGTAGTGACACTCATTGAAGCAATAGAGAGGTTTGTCCTTTGTGTATTTCAGCTAACTTTAGCAGTTTATCGTTTAATTTTAGATGTTTCCTTAAAATAGATGTGAAGCCTTTGGATTATTATGATATTTCCAGAGCTTGAAGGAATAATTTGCACTGTTCTGTGATGTTCCCTTTCATGAGTTAAACACAAAATTTTGCCTAAATATTTATACAGCGAAATCACCTAAAGGAGCAGCTATTGTGATGAATACGTGATTAACTAATACTGTCAACACTTTTTAAGAGGATTTAAGAGAAGAAAAAGTTTTATAGAGACGTGTCTTTGCTATTAGCGGTGATAAAACTTTATGTGCATTTACTCTTCATGGTAGTTTTTCCACCAGATACAAGCAGCTGGAGAGGTTTGTAAACTACACAGTGCTGCTTTATGATGTTGTGCATGCTCCCGTGAACGACAATCACTTTTTGGCATAACACCGGCTGGCTGATGCTGTCTGGATAGATGAATTGGGTTTATATTTGTCTATTCTGTATCCTGTTTTGAATCATTTCAAAATGTAATCTGTTAACTGTAATCTCTGGTTTTACAATATATTCCAGTAATCTGATTACATTTTTTTCTACACTATGAAGAAATTCAGTCATCTTTTTGTACCCAGATCACACAGCACTGATACATGTAGACCTGGGAGCCAGCCAATTGAAATGAAATCAGCTGGCTGCGTAGTGGAGTGGCTGGCTAGCTGATTTAAGGGGCATTTTAAGAATTACTATGTGTAATGTACATATTTAACCAATTCTTGATAGTTTAATATACATTTGGAACATGAAGAAGATACATGTTTCAGAGTTATTGAAATGATCACCCACCAATCACGGAAGTCAATACTGTTGTTGAAACTGCTTGCTTTTATGCACAAAGATATTTAAAAGATCTGTGACATCGGCAACTACGTCACCCAGTTTATAAAACCCAGGTGATAACATGCTAAAGAATTTTCATTAGCAGCGACTGGCTTTTCTAACAAATAAGAGATATTG
Organism: Neosilurus hyrtlii; assembly: GCA_028564935.1. Lineage (NCBI taxonomy): Eukaryota > Metazoa > Chordata > Actinopteri > Siluriformes > Plotosidae > Neosilurus > Neosilurus hyrtlii. Next base: position 10,277,084 of record JAOUQZ010000049.1, on the reverse strand, counting down.
GTGGCTATAAGAGACAGTGCACATGACTGATACATGTCATCGAATACTCCTCAAGCCTGGCATTAATTGTTTATATGAAGAGCTGAGAGCCACAGTGGTCTAACCCACCCAAACCAAAAAATGAGAATGGTCACTTCTACTTCCTTATGACCTTGAATTATGATATATTTTTTTAATATATTACAAAAACTTTCACATAATTTTTCTCGAAAACAGCTTTCTGTTAGTAACACCACTCTGGTTCTCAGCCTTTTATATCAGCCATGGTAAATCAGTGAGCCACACAGGATTATATCTGCAAGATTTGCTACTAATGTTATCACAATTATTATTATTGATTTATTTATCTGATTTGTAAAGCTCAAAGGTTTTCAAATAAATCCTGACTCTATACAGAACATTTTCTTTTTTCTGTTATTACTTCTCAAGGTCTCCTTGCCTCAATTTTCAATTACAAGAAAGAATGTTTTATTTTGTTGTCAGTGTTGCCACTGAATCAAATCTATTTTCCAACTTCCTGCATTTACAGTAACTTCACAGGCAGGTAGGTGTGCCATTAGAGCCCGTGGGCAACGGAACTCCCACTTCAAGCTCCCAGTGCATCCAGTCATGCTCAATAAGTGGGAGTCTGTTTGTACAGGACTCAGATGTTAGTTAATTTCACAAAAAAACAAACAAAAAAAATATTTGAAAAAAAAAAACGACATCTATTTATTGAGGATGTGAAAATCCTGCTTTGTGTTCAAACCTGGCCGTCCCTCACTAATTATGTGTTCTGTTTATTCACAGGAATTGCTTATACCTCTATTACTGTAAGCTGTAGGTAAAATATACATCTAAATATTATTGGCACTGGATCCTCAAACCATCTGGGGATAATCAAGGTTGTTATAAAGAGCTCAAACACCCAGACGGCACAACAGAGGGAAGTCGATTAAGTCAAACAAGGGCATGCAGAGAAACAGGGTGAGGCATAGCAGACCTTATTTTGGTCACATAAGGTGTTTTTATGGGGCTTGCGGGTGGTAAAGGACTTTTTGGAGTACCAATTCTTTGCTATTGTGAAACAGCCCAAGTGCTGCCCTGCAGCATTTCACCCTTTATACTGTATACTGAATCCTGTAGCTTGCAAAGTCTGTTTGAATAATTATAGACATAGTCCATAATAGGGGCCAGGACACAGATAGATTCAGGATTCAATGCAACTGAGGAAAAATATAAAGAAAATGTTTTAAAAACATCCATTTTATTATTTACATTATAAGAAAACTCATTTTTTAGGAAAAACATTTACATAAAACAGTTTTGAAAAGTGTATCCATCTTACCTCTGGGCTATCAATTTTTGGGCAATGGTGATGGACCTGCAGCAGAATCTTCAGATGTACTTATTTCAAGTGTTCAACTTCACACTATAATCTTATTTCAAGATTTAACAATCTTAATTCAAGAAATCATGTGAAGTGAAATTATCTTGCTGCACGGACAGATAAGTTCACTTGTTCTGAGTACAATTCTGTCCATGCAGAAATATAATTTCACTTGACATGATTTCTTGGAATATAGTGTAAAGCTGAACACTTAAAATAAAAAAGTATCTCTTAAAAAAAGAAACACTTCTAAATGTAAGTTTCTTTTAATCTAAGTAAGAACCAAATAATTTGCAGTGTATGTTTCAGGAGCACAAGTGGTCTATAAATAAGAATGTTTAAAAATTCTATTATTCTAGAGGTAATTTACTAACATTTTTAAGTAAGAAACCTATAGTATAACGTTGATTTTACTTCTAAATATAATTATAGGTTATGAAAAATTACTTCCATGTGGATGTAAGCAGTTACTGCACAATTTACCAACATTTTCAAATAACTCATGTATAACTCATATATACATTTCTAATTATTTCTGCAGAGTACACTATAATATATAAAGTATATAAAGGGCAAAAGCTATGTGAGCACCTGACCATCAATTTAACATGCAACACTCAGTTGTACGTTTGTGGCCATTTCAATAACATTGGTATTTACACACACCCTGCTTCTCCAATGACCTCCACTCTTCTGCAAAGGCTTTACATTAGATTTCGCAAACATGACTGTGGGGATTTCAGCTCATTCAACTACAAGAGCATTAATTTGACTCACAGCACCTCTGAGATTTTATGAGTATCTGTATCCTTTTTATTTTAACCAAATACTCTGTAGCTCTAGGAATGTGAACTGCAGCATATATATCAGTTCAGCCGCTTCCTTTCAAAACAGTTTGTTATTATTCTTTTCTATTGTTTTATTATCTTTGTATCAAAGTGCAGAATGATATGCAGTGTAGGAATATTACCTTGGATCTGTTCTCTCTATTAAAGCTTAGGATGTTACAGGTTTGATATTGAAGGCTTCAACTTTAGTCTCATATACTGTATTAGAAGGACTTTTAGACCTTACATTTGTGTCATGTTTCAGTTCATAAAGTTATAACCTCTTGTTGAATTATTTATTTTCTGAAAGATAGGTCAGGAAGGTAAACTGCCATTGTGTCATGATTTAATGATAAAGGACAAATCTGAGGCCTGAAGCAAAAGCAGAGGAGAATTTTAGCTATTGGTTACCTGGTAATTCCACAGAGGGACCCAGAATAAACTTGGTTTATATCAAAAGAAGGATAAAACTAAGAGAGACACACAGTTAAAGCTGTTCTGTGGTTATATGTCATGAATCAGTATCACATGAAACTACCAATTCAGAGGACAATTTAGGCTTGCATTTCTTCTATGTGGATTTGTTTCTGACTGATGTGCATCTTTTGTCCTCTTTCTTTTCTTCTCCTGCAAAAACAACAACAGAATAAAAAGGAGATTATACTGCGTATTGTGCAGTCATAGTGATCATTTGCTCAGTTTGATGCATGTCCAAGGCAAGTGTGTGTGACACAAAAAGCCCTCTTCTTTTTCTGTCTGTTCTCTTTCTCCAGTCAATATCCCAACCACAGTGAGAGCACAGAAAGTGTAGGAGCAGCAGAACAGCATAATTATGTGTGTCCACTCTAGTTGTAACACATTATTTGGTGCCAGAAACCCTGGACATAAACATTGATATGAGAACAAAGAGGACAGAGTGATATATTAGGCATGACTATGCACACACACACACACACACACACATACACACACACACACACACACACACACAATGTTACACTTATTAGTATGGATGGGTTTGTAAGTGCACATTTCTTAAAAATCAATCCACTTGAGATTTTGCTTTGTAGAAGATTAAAGCAGTCTCTTCACATATACCCACATTAAATGCGCTTTCAGGTTCAATCAAGTTGGTCAAGCATTGAAGAGTAATGTTTTATTTAATTGCTTTATCAAATTTCACAGATAGCTATTCCATCAAAACCACTGAAAAATTAATGCAGCAAGGCAGAAACAAGTTGAGCCTTGTGCAATTTTGTATATTTTTCAAGAAGGAAGAATTTTGTTGGGAATTAATAAATTGAGGGCGGCACGGTGGCGTAGTGGTTCGCACTTCCACCCAACAACAAGACGGTCCTAGGTTCGAGTCCCGTGCCTGGCACAGGCGTTTCTGTGTGGAGTTTGTATGCTCTCCCAATATTTGTGTGAGTTTCCTTCGACTGTCCAGTTTCCTCCCACAATCCAAAGACATGCACATTAGGATAGTTGGATACTCTAGATCACCCCTTGGTGAGCATGATTGTGTATATGTCTGTGCTGACCCTGGGATGGTCTGCAAACTGTTCAGGGTGTACCACGTCTTTGCTTGGAGTTGGCCGAGAGCCTAATAATTGATAAAGCTTTTTGTAAAATAAAATGGAAATGAAAATGATTGACTCCTCTTAATACGCTGCACACAAAACTTGATTCTGATTGGCATTTAGCAGTCTCGGATTTCTTTATAACATGCTGTATGTATAACAGACCATTGCTATGGTGCTCATCATTAGTGGAACCAATTCAATTCAACTTTACAGTCATTTTTTAAAGCAATATCTGGTGTCAAATTATTGATTTATTAGTAAGTAACAATGTAATAAGTGGGTGGGTCAACAAGCTGGTCATTTTCATAAAATGAGCCCCAACAGAGTGATAGAGAACCTGACATACATTTAAGGGGTCTTTATGTCTGTCGGAGTTCGTTTCACAATAATGGCGGGTTTATTGTACATTATCCATTCTATGAGGTGTAATAAATTGTGGTATATGTAATTTATCATATACATCGTATATCTGTAGAATACTGTACAAAGGTCTAGAATAGAATTTTTTTAACATTTTTAAATAAATAAAAAATCACAGTAAATAGTGGCTTTTATATTTCATGCATGTACCTTAGCATTAGTTGTTATTAATATAATGAAAATGTCTAAGAACAAATGCATTAATTTCAAACTTGCAGCTGGTACTCTACTGTTATTACCCATGCTGTAAGAGACAAGAGCTCACAATGAGATTTTGTTCTTAAGCCCTCTCCTTATCAGCTTATTGAATCCAAATGTCAAAAAATATATATATAATAATAAAAAATATACATGTTTTCCGCTAACTATTACTTCAGCCAAGAGTGGGAGATCTACATGCTCTTGTAGTAAAATGACCTTGTATACACTGAAGGCCTGAGAACTCTGGGTTGACCTTGCAGTACATCATGAACATGAGTCTGCGGTGATCTTTGTATCCAGTATAGTACTATTTTAGGCCAGCTGGCAGCAATCGGAGAAACTAACTGATCAATTTTTTTCATAGTGCAAAGATTCAAGGGTCTTCTTTATCTGAGCAGAGCCTAGCTCAGTGGATGTTGCATGCCAAGCTTCTCCCGAAGAGCATCTCCCTTGCATGAGCAATATTTGAAGATCGCTCCAGGAAGTCTACAGAAATAGTTCTGTGAACCCTGGATAAATACCAGAACTCGTTCTCATTCAGAACCAACACCCACCTGGTGAGAACTTGCTAAGAAAGTTCCAGGTACAGATGGCAGCATGACAGAACCATTTACTGCATATACTGCATCTTACGTCACTGAAAGGACTCGGCATGACTGTGTACACACTCAAGATGGGATCCAGGTGATTCTTACCACTCCTAGCAGTTATCCAGGATTTATAAAAAACACAGTTATATAATTGGCTCTTAATTTTGCTAACTGTCAGGGGAAGAGTGAATTGCTGCATAATGTTTGCTATAATGTCAGAAGGATCCAACAGTTCCCACAGTTACAAAACTTGGGTTATTTTCATAGGAACTGTCTTCACACCATGTATAAATCCATATATATATATTTTTTGGTTATCTCATACTATATGTTTATAAAAGCCAGTGGGCTATCTCATATCCATTACTTAAGTTCACTATTTAAATTTTCTTGGCTGCTGCAACAATCAAAATGTAAATACTCATTATTACAATGAAATAAAGGCAAAATAATTAAAATTCTCTTCTTCATATAAGGTGACAAAAGGAACATACAGTTTGCCTAATGGTTCCATTTAGAAGCCCCCAGGTCCACCAGTGCTAAAGCGCCCTCTGCTGTCTTTACCCTTCAAATGAATGCAGGCAGCTGTGATACCTAAAATATTACAAATGATTTTAGATACATTATTTTATCATTAAGGATCTTTACACCTCTATTACCACAGACCTGTAATATCCACCTAATAAAGCGTAATGTTGCATCTCTAAATGCATACATTTACACCGGTGGAAAAAGACATATTTCACAAGATTGAGCTGTGTATTGCAGACTGTGTTCGATTTTGGATTACATTTTATTGCACTTTTAACAATAGCACCCTAAATTGAATCATTAATTAGCAAGTGAGATTATAACGAGATTATAAATCATTACAGTATACAGGTATAAAAGAATAAAGGATTATCAAGATGAGCATACTGTAAGAGTCTTGGAATAAGCACAAGACAGTCTTTATGATCGTTCAAACTTACGATTGTGAACTAATGTACGGTTGAGAGTACATTTTTAAAAAATATGGACATGTACTTTAGACATGTACTAACATTCTTAGTCATGTTAGTAATGTTATTGTGTAGTCTCCTGTTTAGTACTCTGACTGATTCGCCTTCAAACATTGAAGCAAATGTTTTAATTTTTTTTTCTTAATTACACACAAGTTCCTAAACAAATCCACAAGCTCTCAATGATTATTTTATCCCAACAGCCAAATCTGGGTCAGATTTATCATGCTTATTTCACATATGCACAAATAGCTTTCCATTTCTAGGCATATCAACTTTGAGCTTTCTTTGGTTGTTATGACACTCAGTAAATGAACAGACCTGCCACCTCAGGACATGTTTGGATAGATGCCAGAACTCCTTATGTAACATACATGTTTGTAGGTAATAAAAACATACAAATCTAAATGCATTTATCATAAAAAGGGTTCTAACAAGACTCCAATAAAACACAACTGACACCCATCCAGCAGAGATCTAATAGTTTATTTGATTTATTTAATAAAATGAAACCTTGTAAACCATGAGCTAATTTGGTATGTTTATCCTCTCATTTAATGGTTCAGTTTTAGATAATAATTTCAAATGTTTTATGCAAAAATTCAGTAAACATCTCACAGATTGTCCATAGCTGGGTTTTTGTACACAGCCCTGACTCTGTCAAAAAAATAAACAAAAAAAGTGGATCTCTGCAATACTATTCCAACCAATCAGCAACAGAAGACATTTGTTCTTATTCACAGGAGGAACACATTCTGTTGCTCATTGGCTGGAGGGGAGATTGGGGCGTGTTTACAATTTGCAGAGTAGAGATTCTAAAGGTGCATTGAAGAGAGGTAAAAAGGTCTGTTGGGCTTTTATACACAAGGCTGCTGGCTTATCAGGTCAGAAGTTATCCCAGTTTCTGCAGTGTGAAGCGACCTGGAGTTTAACCCCTCCTGGATGGGATGCTAGTCCAATGCAGTTTACCCTCCCAGTATTTACTGCTACTCATTTATACTTCTTGGTGGACAGAGGCACACTTATGGTTAAGAACTAGCCCAGGGGTCTTTGTACAGTGGTGGACTGATGGGATTCAAACTCATTGCTCCTCGATCATAAGCCCAGTATCCTAACCACTTCACCACCACCCCAACATACATGAAAAGACCTGTGTATTTATTTCCCTGTTAGGTTAAAATATCAACAATATTTCTCCAGTATCTTTTTCCAGAGCGTATCTTAAATGAGTAGTCAGTTATTGGTGTGCACTGTGCACTGTGTTAATTTTGTGCCATTAGGACTTAAATTTAATTAGTTAAAAACAACAAGCAAACAGGGATTACCGATGTCTGAATAGGGAGCTAAAGCGTAATATTTAATAAGGTGTAAAAATAACTACTTGTATGGATTCAGTTAATCTATTATCTTTGCCTTTTATCCATCAGGGTCATTGGAGAATATGGAAACGATCCTAAGTGACTTCGGAAAATTGGTGGTATCCACCTTTAAAAGTCAATAAATAACACATAAATCAACAACCTGCAGTTATACCCCGGACATTTCACAATGCAACATTTTCAAACATAAAAATAAAAGTTGTTTTGCAGCTCTTTCTGGCATACTCAGCATGGAAATATTCTTTATTTCACTGATATGGCTGACCACTGAAGACTTTACCAAATTCTTCAATTAATTCACATTCCACAGAGACTGCACTTTTGGCTGTCACAGAGACGCTACATGCTGCAAGATCAGCCAAGGTGCCATCTTTTGTGGTTAAGCATGGCAATGGCTTGCTTCCTACCTGGATATATCATCTGCTCATATCAGGTTAAATGGAGGGGATCGATATCTGCTCCATGTAGACTCTCCACTGGCGTTCCGCAGGCCTCAGTACTTTATACCAGGTGGTGTCACATCCTCACATGTGTTTTCATACCACTGCTATGCAGATGACACTCAACTTGTCCTTTGCTTTCCTCTCTCAGACACTGATGTTTCTGCCCGGATCTCTGCATGTCTGGCAAGTATCTGATCATGGATGGCAGCTGACCAGCTGAAGCTTAATCCCAGCAAGACTGAACTGCTGTTCATCACAGCTGACTCATCCCCACATCAAGATTTTGCTGGAAAAATCTGTGATCTCTCCTTTAGTTACTGCAAGAACTTGGGGTATCCATGGACATGGTATCCTTACCCTCACATATTGCTAATCTTTCTTGATCGTGCCGATTTCTCCTCTTTAACATCCAAAGGATGTGTCCATTTCCTTTCACAAAGACCGCTCAGATACTTGATCTGTCCCTTGTCATCTCAAGGCTAGACTACTGCAACTCACTATTGGCAGGTCTGACTTTGAGCACCATTCGATCTCTGCAACTGATCCAGAATGCAGCTGCACAGCTTGTTTTCAACCTTACTAAGTTCTCCCACGCCACTCCTCTGCTACGATCTCTCCATTGGCTTCCTGTAGCTGCTTGCATTGGATTCAAAACACTAATACTTGTCTACAAAGTCAAAAATGGACCTGCACCCTCCTACCTCAAAGCACTTATCAACTTATCACAACCCACACGCACCATGATCTCTCTGATATTCTAGCATTGTTTGTTTGGTCCCTCTTCCTACTAAGGAACAAGGAAAATATGCATCTGAACTCTTCTCTGTTCTCTGAAGGTGGTGGAATGCTGAGTCACTTCGTGCCTTCAAACGACAGTTTAAAAACCCAGCTTTTTCAGCAGTACTTGGATTAGCACTATGTTACACACACACACACACACACACACACAAAAATACCCACAACGCCTACCCACTGAGTTTTGACTATGGCATAGTTATTCTTTTCCTAGTGAACCAATATAAGAATGTTTTCACTGATAGTGACCTTAAAGCACTTCTATAAGTCGCTTTGGATAAGGGCATCTGCAAAATGCTGTAAATGTGAATGTAAGAATGTGAAGTCGATAACTGTGACGTAGATGACAGACAAACCAATAAAGATTCCTGTAGGAATAAATGTGGACCTATTTTTAGGTCAATGCTGTTGCTCAGGGTACCATATTTTACGGCTGTTTTCAAACAAAAAGTGAAACCCTAAGGATTATGAGCATTCGAAGATGACCTGCAATTAAACTACTTGCATGAAATGCATAAATTTTATCCAAATTCATTAAAAATACTGGATGTTCAAAGAGCAATCTTCAGCACACAGTCAGCGCCAAGGGCAAATAAAAGGACTGTGACATAGATGGTACAATACCCTGGGACAGATTTTATTTTATTTTATTTTAATTAAATTTTTTTACTTTTTTTAAAACTGGAAAATTAGTGAGTTTTTAAATTAAACAGCAAACAGAAGCAAAAGGGAAAGTAAAAAGAAGAAAAAGGAGACAAAAATACTATAGATATAAAGCAACGACCCTTGAACCCAAACTATCACAAGACAATAAACTGCTACGTTTGTACATAAATACACCAACAAATTTCCTGCAGCTTTTACAGAAAAACAGAGCTGACAGTAATTGAGAGTTTGTTAAATAATAATCAATACAAAGAGACATATCACAAACGTATCATAACAACCACCAAAGTACCGAATACACAGCCACAGAGAGAGAAGGAATAAATAAATGAATAAATAAATAAATACATAAATAATACTTAAAAAAATTATAAATTAAAATATATATATATGTATATATAAAATATATATATGTATGTATGTATGTGTAAAGAACTAAATAAAAAAAAAAGACAACCCAGTGACCATGCCAGCATGCAAACCATGTGGAACAAGTGAGTGATCGGTGACAAGTGGCAAGCGAGACCGTGCAAATGTGACCACGCCTCCTCCAAGGCCAGAAGAAGACCATGGCAGCCCAGAGGCCCGGGCCATCAGCAGCAACCTTGGAGCACGAAATCAAGCCACCCCACACCGAAGACGACCCTGGACCCACCCAGAGGGCAGCAAAGGTGAGCCCCAGCCAGATATCCCCGCATCCGCGGGGCACAGACCCAGGCGAGCCAAAACCTGGCAGCCGCCGACACCGCCAGGTCACGACCACCCAGGGCGGCTAAAGCAAAGGGACCAAAGGGCCCAGAGGCAATCCCCCCTCAAGCAACCGACCCTCCAGATAACGAGCTGCAAGCAGCAATAGGCACCCCTGTTCCCCGGGAGGCTCCCCAGGGAAAGACAGACCAGTAGCAGCCGCCTCTACGACCGGACCACCCAGCGACTGCAGCCAACGAGCTACCACCGACCCCAGAAGGCACCCGCCCACCACACGCCCATGGAAGAGGAAGAGGAGAGCCGACACTCATCGCACACCAGCCCCAGGCCCACCCTGCCCCCCCACACAAGTGCACGCTGTCCCTCTCACCACCCACACACCCACATCCCTGCACCTTTCCGATAATCCCAGCACACACACACACACACCCACACACAGCACAGACTCACACCCCGCAATTCACCCCCCCCAAACCCTACACTCCTCCTGCCCCCAGGCCACAACCCCAGTCCCAAGGCGGCAACCAGCCACCTAGGGGATATGCCCTTTTTTAATTATCACAAATTGGTCCAAAGATATAGTTGGCAGAATGTGTTTCCTACCATGACTTTATTGCTATTAAAATTTCCCCATTATTGTATAATTTCTCACCTACACACAATTTGAAGGAGCCAGAATGCAGGGGTCACCTGGAGAAAATAACACACAATAACACCTGGAGGAAATAACACAAAAACTGGCAGAATACACAAACTCTACAATGACAGGTTTGAATACTGAACCTTTTTGCTTCTTTCCTGCAGCCCAACTTTTAAGGATTATCCGCATTGTTTTAATTTTTTATATATATTTTTAAATATATAATAATGCTTGCAGTATGCTTGTTATATTCTGAGATCAACTGTTTGCTGGTCTGATAAATGGGACGCGATTGTAAGTGTAATTTGTCATAGTTATGCTGCTGGGATTGGTTCTGTTTCAGTCTGTATAATAGTTTGCAACTTTGCTGGCAGATTGAATTTAGATGGGTCCACACTCACACTTTGTGCTGTATTTATTCAGCAGAGTTATGGTGTGTGATTTTCTGTACTCCCAAATGCAGATGGTACAGTTTCAGAATGGAGTCAGGGGATCCACAATTAGAATCCCGAAGCATAAAAAGATAACTGCAATTACCACACAGTAACTTTTAAGAAACTTTCTCCAGCACATCCCAAAGCTTCTCACTAGGGTGAGGGTCAAGACTCTGTGGTGACAATTCATGTGTAAAATTATTCCTCATGCTCCCTGGACCATTCTTTGACTATTTTAACCCAAATTTTATATCTGTGCTATCAGGAAAGGAAAAACTCCATTGATGGGAAAACCTGGCTAAGTAAATGTTTTTCAAGTTGACTTCATTTTATTGCCATATAAAATTGCTGAGAGTCGACCTGACCAACTGAAGCAACCCCAGATCATAACACTGCCTTAAGAGGCTTGTACAGTGGCCACTATGCATGATGGATATATTGCTTCATATGCTTCCCTTCTTATGCTGGCACACCCATTCCTCTGGAATAGTTTGGACTCATCAGATCACAACCTTTTCAAGTGCTCCTTAAGCTTCGCAGCAAACTGTTGTATTTTATTCTGATTATTTCCACTAACTAGTAGTTCAGTACAATACAGCTGTTTGGGCCCAATCCTGTGATTTCTTGTTGCATTGTGTGTGGAAATGTTCTTACTTTTATCATTAAGTATAGTCGTAATTTCCACTGTACATTTTATACAAATCATCTTCCCCAAATTATCAGTCAGTCAAGGCATATTTTTTGCATGGATTTGGCAGTACAGAACTCTCTTTCCAGGTTTTAATAATGCGTTGGCCAGTTAGTCCAACCAATGTTAATCAGTTCAGAATTTTTTTTTTTTGCTGTTTTATTTGCTTGATACAGACCAATAATTTGATCCAAATTACATATTTTCCATTACCATGGAATGTGTCTTTAAACATGGAGGTTTAAGAAATTACAGTAAAAGGTACCCACTGCATTTAGGTTGAATAACTTGCCAGCTGAAACATTTTAATGAATGCAGTAATGATCCAATCAAAGGCTCTTGCCTTTTTGCTCAGTTAAATCTAGGTGGTGAGTATTTTGGGGATGGGCAATGCAAATCCTGCTATGAAAAATTAAATATCAGCACAAAGACTACAACACTGTATTAATAAATTTACATTAAAAAAGAGACATGATGCTGATATTTTGAATATTTAATGAATTAACAGTACAACATAAAAAACGAGTAGACAACATAAAAAATTAGAATAACAAACATTGGACAACTACACAACACTGATGATTTCATTTAAATAAATATATGAATTAGCAACATATTCCTATTTGTAACCATTTAATGGTCAATTCACCTTCAAGACCCTGATTTTTGATTCCAGGATCACATTTATCCTCAAGTCTACATTGCATACCAAAGCTGTAAAATTACTATCCTCAGTAAATTCATTATCTTAAAGTGTCTGGTTGTCTCACAGACTTGGTCTAATCATAAAGTGCTTGCCTATCCACCAACTACATACAAGCAATAAACAGCAGGAAAATATATATTCAACACAATTTATATACATTACAGCTAAAACAGCAACGTCTGCTTTATTTGTGACACTTCTTTGTCTGTTAAAGCTGAATTAGAATACATTGACTTCATTTGACAAAACATTTTAACAAAGAATAACTTAAGAAATGGAGCCAGTACAATGTTGATCAGGATTGGACATGCGTTTTGGATGCTTTGACGCTGTCTTTGACCTTTTATTTCTGCTAGGGAGGGTGGGGAGCCCATTTCTGATTAGAGCCCTTTTCTGAGTAGAATGTTACTATTAATTTGTATTTTATTGTAAAAATTACACAATTTGGAAAAGTAGCAAACCATCAATTCTACGTCAGCATTTGGCTTGCAAGGTTCAGAATGATTTTTACCAATTAATGTTTTGTTTTAAGCCATAAAATACAAATTTGGATAAAAATGGTACTTTTGTTGATATGATTATCTGCATTGACACAGTACACTCATAAATTTTACATATCTACAGTGGTTCACATTTAAAAAAAACACATTTAAGTGTGTAGAACCTCTTTAAAACACCTGTAACTAGAATGTCTATGTAAAGTTATCGAAGTGTAATGAATATGGTATGCAATGCATACAAGTCCCTGAAATACTAAAGGTTTGTATGTAAAGGGAAAAAACAAACAAACAAAAAAATACATATAGAAACAAATTAAAAAGTAACTAAAATTCCAAAGTCTGTGTTGGACTGTGTCAAACTGGAAGCTCGTATCTTAAGGTGGAAAGTGCATGGCATTGCCAGTGCATTTTAATTACTTTGTATGTGCAAAGTTATTTAATTTACTTAAACGTCACTTTAAGTACAGAAACTGTGTGCACAAATGAACATAGCCAAAAGGTAGGAATTACATTTCAGAAGCTAAAATTGTACTATTTTATTATGCCTTAATGAAGAGAAAATTGACTATAATTATGCTACAACTGCAATCTGAATGTTTTTTTTATTCTGATAGTACTTGGGTAAATTTGGATTCATCAAAGATATGCACTGTCTGTTTCAATACCAAAGACATTTAAATAGTCTTTGAAAAGTTGTTTGCATGTTTACACTCTGATTCACTTACCTATACTGCACTTGGAGATTATTTCAATCTGTCTCATTAGTCTTTTATCATTTTCAAATTCAGATAATTCCTCCAGAAATCCAGAGAATTCTACAATTCCCGCAATTTGAACTCACCATGACCTTACATATGATGTCATTTACATTCATACCTTCATGCAATTTATCCCATTGAACACAAAAACCCTTTTTAAAAATGACCGTAGTAAATAAGGTCACTACACTGTGTACAGCAATAAATTGTTATTGCACTTTACATTATGAGATAAAGTGGTGACAAAATTTCCCCACAGGTTTTGGAGTCACTATAGTCACTATATAAAAAAGACATGGGGGAAAGCATTAAAATACACATTAGGGACATGTAAAACTGATCCTTGGATGCCATTTTGTATTATGAAGAAATATGAAGGCTATCTGAACACCAGTTTAATGTGTTAAGTAATACCTTGTAAGACCATGTGTACATTTTAGTGTTATGCTGAAATTTATTTCAAAAGCTTTATTTTGTAGTTTTGAAATTAGTAACAGCTAAAGACTGACATAATGACTTATTTAAGCTTTTACAAATAATTATATGTATTTTTTTATTCATTATTAGTAAAAATGCTAGGTGACTCAAAGTTAATATGATGTCTTCAGTCTCTCTGAAAGATGGTGTTATTTGATCTGTATTAATATTGGATAATGTACAAGTAAAATTTCATACCATAATAAAATACATGTAATGCTTCTCTTTCTTTTATATAATAGACTCTAATCAATAAAATAACATTATTTTTCCCAATACAGATCTATAGGTAGCTATTATTCAGCATATATTTCTGTCTCAGGTCTAATCTCAGAGTGAAGAAAGCGTCCTGTCCCCATAGATGTAGAATACATTCTGTTTCTATGAGGGGGCATGCAGCCATAGTTTGGAAAAATGCCATGTACCTTGGGTTGCAAAGACACATAGCCATCCACGTAATCATTACGAGATGGTGCAAACATGCTACGAGTCCTTGGCCTGCTCTGAATAGGATGTGAGAACCTTTGTTCATGCTCCATAACCATTTTGGCATGCCTGGGTTGCCGATGACTTTTCATGCTCTGTGACCTTGCTGATCTTTGCAAGTCACGTCCCTTAACCCAAGCATATTGAAGGTCCTCCTTAGGATGACTGCTGTGGATCCTAATTACTTTATCCTGGCTGCAAAGTCGGGCACTACTGTGCTCAGAAGTATCAGTGTGTTTAAAATCAGGGCAGCTGTATTCTTTATGCAGAGTTAGCTTACGAGGCTGTGGCAAGGCCTCTGGCGTGTGCTGTGTGTAGCTCTGCATAGACCGACTTTGCTTTATCCTCACAGCAGGATTGGTACTGTGCCCACTCCTCTGTTTCTCTGTCTGGTTGGGAAGAAGTACATTAGGCTCAGATAGTGGGTGTTCAGGGGAGTAATGAGACACCATGGTAACTCTGTATTTCCCATCAGCCCCTTCAGTGGAAATAAGCAAATCTTTGGTTGAATCGGATGTAGTCCTATTGTGCATTGTTTCTTGGCCCCTCTGGCTCTCTTTTTGAAGATGGGTCTGGGGGACCACGTTTTGTAGTCTCTTCTCTATTTTTCCTTGTCTAACAGATGGACTGAAATGTCGATCTAAAAATCCAGCATCAAAACCCTCATACAGACCAGCATTTCTTGTTCTTGGAAAACGGCCAGTGCCTTGTTTTATAAAACTAGCTTCTCTGCTTATAGGCATGATGATGGGGCTGTGGTAGTTCTCAGTTTTGCTCACCACTCTACCAGGATAGGTAGGCCGCCTAAGGAGGGTGTACGACTTGCCATATCCATGATTGCTTACTCGATACTGATTTAAGTTGTTATACTGCGCTCCTGAATAGGGCCTGTACCTATATTGTACTTTACCATCCTCAAAATAAGGCCTTACTTGGTGGATATCCGAAAGAACCGGTCTATGGTAAGTACTGTTCTGGTAAAATGGATGCGAGAAGAAAAACGTGTCCTCGGGTGGTGTATGCATGGAGCGCACCCTACGAATGGTGGGATACACAGATGCACCATCCATTGGTGGGTATCTAGGTCCACCATGTCTGTACATAAAGCTAGGAGAGTGTTCATTTCTTTTTTGTGTCTGGTATTTAATCGACTGATGGAGGGACCTTGGTGCCAGGGTGTTATATTGGTCCTCGGAGAAGATCTTAGCATGGTACTGCATATAATCAGGTTGAAAAGAACCATCCTGTCCAAAAGAACCTGACCAGTAAGCTGGACCTGATGGCCTCGGCATTTCATCTTTGGGGCTGCACTGGTAAGTTGAAGTCAAAGGCGAATCTGGAGATTGTGGAAGAACATCTTGCACTGAGGCAGGCATAGAAGCTTCAGCTAGTATCACTCGGAAATTGGAAGCATTGGCAGCTTGCTTGTTAAGGAGCGATGCCCTGGCTGACTGACTATTAGTGGTATTAGGTGTTGTGTCCGTCTCTGAGAAAGAAGGCTTCTGGTTCTTGTTTGAATCCATCTCAGAGATTTTGTCTGGGCTACCACCATCTGTACCAACTCCAACATGGCGAACATTTTCTCTAATGGGTACATCGCTTTCAACATCCTGCTCAGGATCTACACTTTTAACAGCAGGTAAATCCTGGGAGGGCAAATTTGCCTCATGACTTTCAGCAGAAACATCACCTCCATCGGAGTAGCTACGTCCACTTTCACTGCCATGACATGCGCAGGTGCTTTGCAGGCTACCAGCATCAGTGTAACTTCCAGCGGAGATGACACTTGAAGGTTTTCCAAAGGTTTTGCAGGTGCCACAGCAATGTCCTCTACTGGTGGATGATGTTTGCACTTGTGTAGAAGGTTTTGGAGGCCACTGCAGTAGAGAAAGTGGGTCCAGGAGGTGATTTGGAGAAACAGGAGTTGGTGGTTCTGAACTCCCTCGCTTCCTTAGTGATGTGGCTTGCTGCGCTGATTCAGCCAAGGCCAGAGCCAGCATACGGGCAGCACTCTTTGTAGCAAATTGGGAGGTTATAAGAGACACTGATCTTACCAGCCCTGGAGTGCAGTCAAATGTCACGGCACCTAAAAATGGAGAGAAACATCGAATGAGGAAATAATACACTTCATAGAAACAAAAAAAAATGCAGAAAATAAATAATCACCTGATAAGTAAAATGCTTGTACGCCACCAATCACAACGAATTGTAGAAAAATATGAGAATGATGACTTTTTTGTAAATGTTAAGTGGCAAAAGCCTTTAGACTTACCGGATTCTGTTTGTTTTACTGGTTTTGTTTCCTCACTGTGAGTTTCATCAAGGCTTTCAGCCTCTGTCAAGATTAAGAAGGAAGGCTTTTTTGGGCAATCCCGTCTCCATGTTGACTCACAAGGCTTAACCAGGGGTGGTATCACATCATTGGGAGGCGCAGACAGAGTTTTCATCTCTAATGTAAACTCTGTTTTTTGGTTGAGACCCACTGTAGCAGTCTGAGAGGACTTTAATTCCTCTTGAGATGTAACAGTTGCTGCAAATTTTGCTGAAATTGAGTGCTTATGATTTGTGTCCTCTAAAACGGTAGGGATTGCATCAGGTGGTCCTGTAGGAATGACTTTTTTAAAGGTTTCCGATTCACAGGAACTGCCTCCAGTCTTCCGTCTGCTGCCTCTTTTTCTTTCTTCAGACACGAAAGCTTCAACTGGTGTTGTACTGCTTTGAAAGAAAATTGGGTCAAAGTCTAAAGGAGCCTTGCCAATATCTGTATCAGCAGAGTGAGGTGTTGATATGAGAGCAGGCACACAAGTGGTAGACAAAGCTGTGTCTTTCCTGTCTTTACAGCTTAACTGAGAATCCCTGTGGACACGGTTGTTTAGCAGCTCTTCATTGAAGGAAGTGGACAGGGCAACACTAGTAGAGCGAGGCCTGCGTGCCTGATACATTGCTGATCCACCTATAGTAGGCAACACGTTAATTTACACTGATATAGAACAGATATTAGATGTCAGACATGTTATGGGTGGAAAAGAAATGAACTGAACAAAATAGCACTTTACCCTCAAGATTAATTGATGACAAAGATTCCTCACTTTTAGATGATCGTAATGTTCTAGTATCTCCTCTACCACCTGGAAAAACAAATCAAGTCTATGTCATTATGCATTACAATTATTATGATGTTAAAGAATTATCGAATAATAGTCATGTAAAATTCCAAAATAGTTTATTGATAAACTGGGCATAGATATCCTTGGCCCTATCTAGGTTCCTTTCTCATTATTACTTACCTACTTCATCTCAAGTGCAACAGTCATACCATAATACTGCAATTGTCGTTTTACTTAATTACATGTATATTTATTTAATTACTGGCTTCAACCTAGTGGAATAACTATTTAATATCCTTTATTTTACCACATTGCAACATTTTTTAATGTGACATTGCCAACTTCTTTTTTCAATACCACAATCCTTACTTACTTATTTTCTCTTAGCATTCTGACTTTCATAAAAAGTATTTTACACAACGCTTTTTGTTCTGCCATCAATACTCACAGTTAAATTTATACCAGGCTCTATCACACTGTCTCAGTTATTTGTATAATTTGCACGTTTTCTTTGTCATCTGTAACTGACAGGAAACAAAACACTACAGTGACATTTCAAAAGTAAACAGACACCAGGATTTTGAAAGGGTTTATACATAGACACATACATAGTAGCCGAGTTGATGGAGATACCTCGCAGCAGTACTCTGACTCACTTAGAGCATTTCTACAACATCAGGTGCCTTGCAACAGGGATTATTTTCAACAGTCTTCTCAACAGTCCAAAGACACCTGTCAGAGAGCCCATGTCAACCTGAGCAGGATGCTGTTGACTCCTTGCCTTTACTGGTGAACAACACTCAGTTGACTGAGGCAAGAGGAATCCCAAGATTCTGTTCAATCTGATGCTGGCTAACTCCACCCTCAGACTGACCCACCATACACCGTGAGACAACTAATTTGGTCTTGGTGAACAGCTATAAAACAGTTGCTATAAATTATTTATTTACTGTAATCTAAGATTTAAAAAAAATAGTAATATATCAACAATTTTGTGGAAAGGAGTTTACAACTGTAAAAAGGGGTGTCTATTTTCCTTTGATATGTTTCTGTAAATAATGTATGGCACATAAGATTATTTGAACCAAAAAGCAAAAGAAAATGTTTGGTACTAAACTGAGCAAGGGGTATTAAATGGTATGTAAGAAAAGCCCTACCTGAGAGTGCATGTGATGTCTTCATATTATTGGGCTCACTGGGATGACGACGGAGCTTGCGCTTGGCTGTCGAAGAGGATTTTGCCATACTGAAGAATGAACGCCAGCTTGCAACAGGAGACTTCTTTACCTTTGTCTGGGGCTTCTTTCTATGAGGACATAGAATATTATAAACCAGTTAATCCTACTAGGGTCACGGGAAGGCTGGAGCCTATCTCAGACGACTCTGGGTTCATGCTGGGTACACCGGACGTGCTTACCACTATGCTAAAATATAAATAAATAAATTAAAAACATGATTTTTTTTCCCTCTTTGATATACTGTATTAATCCTGTAAAGGAAATTATTGCCTTTGCATTTAACCCATTCAAAGTGAGCACACGCACACACACACTTGGAGCAGTGGGCTGCCACACGCTGATGCGCCAGAAGAGCAGTTGGATAGGTGCCTTGCTCAAGGGCACTTCAGCCATGAATGTGAAGGAAGGGAAGGTGCAGCTCACTCCCCGACCTCCACACATTTTTCCTGTTGGTTTGCCTGGTTGGAAATCGAACCAGCAACCTTTAGGTCCCACACCTGTGTCCATAACCATTAGTTCACAGCTGTACCGAACATCAATCCAACAAACAAAAGCAGCGAAACAAAAGCAGGCAATATCCGAGACCTTGACCTTGATCCCCCCAACCCGAAAAAAAAACCTAAGCAGTTCTTTCTCGAGTCAAAGTGGATATAAATGCAAAGTTTGAAGCAAATCCCTCAGAGCATTCTTGAGATACTGCATGCACAAGAAGGGGAGACATGAGTCTGCAGAGACCTTGAACTTTCACCTATGGTTTCCAAAATCTAATCAGTTCATCCTCTCACATTCCACAAGATACAATAAAAACACACAAAAGGCCATTTCAAAGGTCAATATTAAAGAATGTGACAGAGCTCCACATTTGATATAACCAAACCTTTATTTCTGTCGAAAATGAAAACATTACTATTAAGTCTTTGTTATTTGTTAAATATTTTGCCTGAACACAATTTAATATTTCAGTATAAATTTCTACAGTAACATAGCAATGCATGGACCCACCTTTCCATGGGAAACTCGATGACTGTATGAAATCTTCCACGCAGAGCAGCAGGACCCTCTCCCACCTCAATATACTTGTTCTCAGGGGAGACAGGAGAGGAGAGCTGGGCCTGAGTGCGGGCTTGTGCCTCTTCTAGAGACAGCAGCTTCGTGGATGGTGAGCACACTAGCAGAGACTTTGGCCGGGACAGAGTGGTATGGGCTACGAAATCAGATTGAAGAAAAATCAAATAATAGCCCAAATGAAAATTATGATTAGCAATGCGTAGCTAAATAGTTGATGCTGGAAACTGAGCATTGAGTTTTTCAATACCTGTGCTTTCCCGAATCAGAGTGCTGAGTTTGTGGCTAAAGAGGACATCGACGTGATTGAGAATGAACTCCACCACCACTGATTGAATGCGTACCTCCATAAAGGCAGATGTGCCACTGAAGCAAGCTGACTCTATTTGTTTTGACCTAGAATGCCCAGGAATAATTAAAACATTGAGGAAAAGGTTTCAGTTATGTTTATAAGGATTCAGAAATCACCAACAACAGGTATTTTTGTAAAATGTTTTCCCCCAATTCCACAATTTCAGACATACCATCATGTGTTCATTAATAGAGAAAATCCACAGTGTTGCTGAAGCTACAGTATAATTCGACCAGTACAATCTTTATGGAGTTCATTGCACTGGATGTTTGAGGGCTTTAAATTTTTATACTTACTGAATTGCTGTCACTGCATATTGAGATTACTTTAATCAGAACTTCAGAAATAATAAGCCTTATATTGCAATGCTGTTGAATTGAACTGTTAATATAAAACTTCAAGCAGAGACGTATTTAGCATTTTTAAAAGATGTCAGCGGTAAGTGATGAGGACCTTCTAAACATGCATGCATTCACTTATTTGCCGAAACAATTAATCCTATTAGAGGAGGGAGGCTAGAACATATTTCAGTTGACAGAGGGCGAATGCATCATGAACAGCTCGACAGGGTGCACACACACAGACACACACACACACAGACACACACACACAGCCATTCACACTTATACTTAGGAGCAATATGGACTGTGGGTGAAGACCAGAGTACCCAGAGGAAACCCACGCATGCATGGGGAGAACATGCAAACGCCACACAGAAACACCCAAGTCCAGAACTTGAACCCAGGACCTTTTTGTAGTGAGGTGGACGTGCTGACCACTACAGCACTGAGCCACCCCCTTCTAAAAATCATAAGTGGAAATAAGATCATTTCAACCAATAGAAACTAACATCTGAATCAGTTTGTGGCATTTAAAATACATAATTTCTAATTAGTGCTGTTTTGTAGGTTCCAATAGTTACATCTGGACAATTTATTTTATAGAATTTAATTTATGAGAATTTATATTTACTTGTTTTTAGCGATGGGTGAAACGTGTGAAAAAAAGCAACATCAAAATATGCTTTAACTCAAGTTTTTTGATACCATCCTGCTGATCATGTTGCTAAAGTCCAGAGTTTATTCATGTTAACCAGTGCAGTAAATAATGCAAAAAATATATATAAATAATAATAATAAAATGCTTTACCCTAAACTCTAAATGCAAACCTATTTATATACACAGTCTAAAAGCAAACCACCTGAGGAGATTGGGAGCCCAGACAATTGCCAAATTCTTGCAGTGCATGTTGGTAACTTGACTAAAGGTCGCCATCCGAGCCAAGTGCCTCATAAGAAACTCAAGAGTTCTGGAAAAAACACCAACAAAGGACAGGCTTGTTTAAATGTGTACCATCTATAGGTTTATATGATGAAATCTATTTTGCACATACAAGGTATATAACCTACTTAAACTTCTGATTAAACAGTTTAAGCTGCAGTACTACTTCTTTGTCACCAGAGGGTGCTGTGAACCAAACAAACCTGTAGTGTGGTGGAGGCAACTGCTGAATTACGTCATGGATTTTGACCACCCTTTCATCATCTGTAGCACCAGACACTGCTTCCTATGAAAACACATGCAGGCATGCACACAAACGAACAAGTACTTATACTGCACTCTCAGTAGATGGTTATGGTCTTAAATGTCCATTTCTTTATGCTTACTGAAAATTTATCATAAAGCTGGTAGGTGAGCAAGGGATTTGGAAGTTCGCGAAAATAGAGCTTGCACAAGGACCCTACAGAATGGATGTCCTGGATATATGTGTCCTTGGTGAGGTCTGGAATGTGTTCCGAGTCAAACTCATGCCTAAGGAAACAGTAGAGGCTTTTATTAATTTATATTCATTTAATTTATATTGTAATATACTGGCATAGCTGATTGACCCATTTATTTCTTTCTTCTTCACAGATGCAATTCTTTCCCCACAAATGCATTAAATTAAAATGCCCTATACCCCACAGCATGGATGAATGCTCTGAATCTGACAGGGCAGCTTGTATTATTTCCTTATAAGGACATTCAGTTTGAACATGAATGATATTAATGTGCTCCTTTTAATACAGTAATGTTTTTATAGAAACAGCTCAAACACAGGGATTTGTACAGCGTCGATCCAAATAATCAAGACTAAAGTCTGACTCACACATGAGCGATCTTGTCCGAAAGTACAAGCGACTTTTATTTTACAGGGAATTGAATAAATTCAAACTGGAATTTGCATATTTTTGGAAATAGTCAGTTGAATTTGAGGTAAATAATCTGCATTCGCAGTCTTGGTGAAAAATTATGGACCTGCGGTAAATTTGGTTTTCGATAGTAGTTGCATTCGTTTGAGGATTACATTCACATTAAAAATGGCTCGAAAACAAGCAAAAAGCTTAGAATGCAGTTCAGTTTTTTGTACATGTCACGTCACGTGAATCGGCCGTCTTTTAAAAAGAGAAATCTGCAAAATAACGGCCATTCCAGCCAAAAACAGTGAGAATAGAACACAAGAAAACTAGTGATACTTACATGGAAATAGTTTCGGGGGCGACTTCTGGTTTCCGGGTTATTTTTTCCCACCAATAGATATTTGAAGATAGTAGTAGGTTCTTCGAACAGACCGCTTATTTCGAGCATAATGGCAGTATTTTTGCCAAAACCAACCGAAAACAATGTTGCACTATTTCACTATTTATATTTACGTGTGAGTCAGCTGTGAAACAGATTTCAAAATGTGGTCTTGGTTGCTCTTAAATCATTTATGTGTTAAAGTGTTTTGTTAGTTGTCGCACAGTGGCATAGTGGTTACAGCAAGTAGGTCCTGGGCTCGAGCGTTTCTGTGTGGCATTTGCATGCTCTCCCTGTGCTTGTGTGGGTTTCCTCTGGGTGCTCCGGTTTCCTCCCACAGTCCAAAGCCATGCACGTTAGACTAATTGGCTGTTCCAAATTGCCCCTAGGTGTGTATGTGAGTGTGAATGGGTGTGTGTTGGCTCTGCAATGTCTGGGGAGCTGTTGAGGGTGTACCCCGCCTTCACCCATTGTCCGATGAGATACCTTCAACCTTCCAGCAACCCTAACTGGATTAAGTGGTTTGGCAAATGAGTGTGATGAGATGAGTGGGGTTTTTTCGTGTGGAGACGTTTCATTATTTATGGGGGGAAATATATTCCTTGGTTTTTTTTGCTTTTGAAGTTTTTTCAGTAGAATGACAGGACGCATTTCTGGTTGTGTGTGAGCAAGGCTTTTAAGAAAAGACGGTTTATTACAGCTATACTGATAAGAACAGAAACTAATTTGTCTCTCAGACGTTCCACAACATTAACTAAAAACTCTTAAAATGTACAATGTGTAGTTCATTAATAAATCGACACTACTATCACTGGCAAATCACTATGATATAAGCGGAATAACACACTTCTGCCAGTACTTTTGTGATGAAACTTCTAACTCATGCTGCATCACACCCCTGCAGTGTGCACTATTTTTGTATAACAGCACAGCCTGGAGAGTGATATTCCTTATGTTGGTGTCAGGGCACAATTCATTTAGAAGTGAAAAAAAAACAAATGTGTATATTGTTTTAGATGTCCATGACTGACACAGAAAAGAAGTTTTTCTTACCGTAGCTTCTGAATGTTAGAGGAAATCCCAGACAAGCGGTAAATACCATCTACAACCCCATGTTTTTCAATAAACTCAGTGCAGCTCTTGATGACTTGAGGAACTAGAGCAGAGAAATACATTTATATGTACATTATTAAGAGTAATTAGCCTTTATTTCAGAATTATTTCCCCTGCACTTACCATCATGACATGAATTGAGGAGGTGTTCCCCCAGGTCACATCCAAAAACCCTCTCCCTCAGGATGCCTCTCTGCTTTAGCTTCTGTTTAGTAGGCCTTGACTTCATAAACGTACGCAGGAATGTGATCAGCTTCCCATGCTTATTAGACACTAAAAGACATTAAAAGTACACAAAAAGGACTATTTGGTACTATACTAATTACACTAAACATATAAAAGCTTTAGGCTGAATAACATGAAGAGGGACCATTAAACCTGAATAGCATACATTTCTTTAATCTAGTCATACTGGCCTGGTCTGATTTGAAGTGTCACTCTCTTAACACTCACTCATCTGCTAACCCGCTTGATCCTATTAGGGTCGTGGGGAGGCTGGTGTCTATCTCAGCTGACACTGGGTGAAAGCAGGGTACACCCCAAATAGCTCGCCAGACCATCACAGGGTAACACACACACACAAACATTCGCATTCACACCGAGGGTCAATTTGGAACAGCCAGATACCTTAATGTGCATGTCTTCAGACTGTGGGAGTAAACCCACACAAACATGATCAGAACATGCAAGCTCCACAGAGAAGTGCTCAGGCCAAGGAATCGAACCCACAGCCTTCTTGCTGTGAGGCGGACATGCTAATCACTAGACCACCGTGCATTAGCAGATGAAAGGAAATTACATAGATAACTTGCTTATTCATTTATTATCGTTCGTGTGAGCTACGCGAAAGGTAGTGTGACGCACCGATTTTCGTTCCACAATAAACTAAGTGAGTGATTGTCTGTCCACAGTCCACGAGTGCATGCTCTGTCTTAGTAAGTTATTACCTTTCGCATGAGCCATATACTGTTCATGTTATTATTACTAGACATTCAAGAGTTTACGGAAATTGTACTTAAGTAATATTATGATGGTCATATTATATAGTCAGAAACTTGCCAATAGCAGTGGTGGCCCGGTGGTAGGGTGCTGAATTACTGATCCCAAGGTCACCGGGTTGTCACTGGTGTCACCCCAGTGCATGTAACTGGGATATCAAAGGCCAGCCACGTCTTTTTCTGTCTGTGGTGAGAGGCATGTAAAAGAACCATTGCTGGCTTTTCTAAAGAGTAGGCTGTATTGCCGTCAGCGTGTTTCTGCCCTGCGATGGCCTCGCCCAGAGTCGGATGAGCCTCCCTGTAACCCTAATTACGATTAAGCGGTTTAGAAAATGAATGAATGAATGAACTTGCCAATAAGACTAACGCCGGGATCTAATTAGATAATTAGAAGTTCAAGTTAGACAGAACATGTGTGTCCGAGTACCCAGAAAACGCGAAAGGTCAGTGATTGTGTGTTAGCTCCACCAGTTAATGCTTCATTTCTTATACTGCTTATTCAAAATTACATTAAAAAAATATACCTGGTTTTGGCAGTGAACCGGTCACATTTGGAGCAACTTTCTCACTGATCAGTTCTACACACTCACAAGGGAAAAATCCAACCTGCAAAAACAGTGATAAACAGTGACCTATTTGGGAACTACACGGGAATGGCATGATCTGATTGTTTCACTATCTCGAAATAATAAGCCATAGTGAAAGGTGGTGACAAGAAAACTCACTTGATGATTCAACCCTTTAATGAGCCATGCTACTTCTTTAACACCTCTCAATAGAGAAATCTATCGTTAGCTCTGCTTTAAGGCATTGCCTTTAATCTGTATAATATAGTGGAGTAAAGCTCCATACTTTAGAGAGTATGCACTGACTTGACTTTCATGGTTCATACATATTCCTTAACAGGCACCAGAGGGTTCCACTTTTAGCCAGTGTCTATATATATATTTATTAATCTCCTTATTAGAAGCATTGTATAATTTTGACCATATTCATAATATTTGAATAACACTCTATCATCATATACTGAAGAGGAAAAAAGACAAGATAAATCACTCTTTTGCTAAAGACTTTATCCTACACACATTCAAATTCTAGAATTGCCAAATGAACTTATTACAGTTTGACCATAAACACTAAAAGTTCCCCACCTTAAAGCCATGTTTCCCTCTCCACCATCCAGTGTCTTCCTTTGGAGGCATGTCAATGACTGAAACTATGTCTCCAACCTAAAACAAGAAAAGAAAAGCATTGTACTAAGTGACAAAAAGTCAAATGGCAGTACAAAACTTAAACTTTATAAAAGGATCACCTCAAAAGAGAGCTCATCAGCGGCTTGGGCAATATAGCGTTTTATAACATGAGCAGCAGCGACAGCTGGAACATTAATGGAGGACTCATCATGGACCAGTAGGCGATTTCCTTTATTATCAATCTGAGTGAGACAAAAATGGGGAAATATACAGAAGAATGAGAAAGATATGAAAGAATGCAGTAAATAAATCATCTTCTTTTGTGAAACAAAATAGAAACAGGTACAGACGCTTCTGTCATCTGTGCATGTTTACATGGGTTTCCTCCATGTATTCTGGTTTCCTTTCAAAGTACATGCACATTAGGTCAACTGATTACTCTACATGCCAATAGATGTGAATGTGACAGTAAATGGTTGTTACTCTCTGTGTTATAACTGCATTAGTGACCTGTACGAGGTGTACCCCACATCATGATCGAAATCATGATGGGAGTGGCTCCAGCTTTCCACACAACCCTGATAGATAAGCGTTTTTTGATGTGAATTGACGGATGAATGGATGGATCTTTTGGTGGTGTCATGAGTAGCACTGCCACTATTGCAGGTAATGGTCTCAAACTTCTGTCTGTGTGTTTCTTAGCAGGCTCTTCACTTGGAATTTTTTTCTAAAACAAACCGGTATGCAGATTAGCTACTCTGAATTACCTGAAAGTGTGAATGAATATTAAATGTGCATGTGCGTTACTCATATCCTATCTGATAAGAAATTTCCCCACCTTGTGCCCAGTGTTTCCAGGATAGGCTCCAGTCTATCATGACCCAGGCCAGGATAAATCAATTACTGAAGATAGATGAATGAAAGTAGAGTACTGCACTCCCCACCACTGCTGCACTCCCCTTAGAGCGAGTTCAAATTTGCATCCCCTGAAACCCTCTATATATATATATATATATATATATATATATATATATTGTGTTCATCATTCTGAGAAAATCCTGGTGGGGTTTGTCAACCCTGCCTCTTTTCCTTCATTAAGCCAGTTCTGTGGCTAACCACCAAGCCTCTGTTTATGCTACTGTGAGTTTTGCCAGTAAAAGAGCAAATGCACTGGTTTTACAGTACTTTCTGGTAAAGTGTGTTCCTCACATGCACTACATTTTATTTATTTTTATATATATATATATATACTTTAGTAAAAACAAATATATTTCCTGTAAACACAATTTTTTTACAGTGTTACATCTTTACTTGTGATTGAGAGACCTACCAAAGGGAAACCATATTTTAATTCAGATTAAAATACAATTATGTAGTTTTTATAACTTACGTACAGTACAAAATGCCATAATTTGTTCAATTAAAGAGTTTTTCCATGCTGTCACACACTGAATAATTCACTCATTTTGCATTCATTGTAATCCTGAATTTAATAGAAGTTCACAGCAGTTCAAATGAACAAAAGGCAGGAATTTCTTGGTCAAACCATTAAATACTGCTTAACAAAGGAACACTTGAACAGGTTTTCATTGCATGCTGTTGTAAGATGACTAATCATTGAGAAGGTCCTAGTTCTTACAATTTTACAGTATACACAGTTTTCTGTTAAGTTCATTCAACTCTATCCTAACCACCAAAATATGCAATGTAGTTTTGTTAAATTGCTCAGTAAGTGATTATGAAGAGTGCAGTATATTTCCGCCAACACTGCTGGCTGAATACAGTTGTGCTGAACAATAGTCTGGTAGCTGTATTATGCTAGTGAAAGCCACATTTATATAGATACACAGGTGCTTTGTACCAATCAACTGACTAATGTTACAAGAGAAGATGGGTGCGGGCTCTTTAACACAAAGCACATCTGTAACACAATAATGAATAAAAAGGATTAAAGGAAGAGTGGAATTGACTGAGCCATTGATGCATACTTTACCTCCATCCATGTCAGGGCAGGCCCACAGTTTATCTTGTTGTCAGCGATGGTTGAGAGGCGGGAAAGATATGCAGTAAGCATCTGGAAAAGTGGCTGAGAAAGCAGAGGAAGGAAGAATTAAAAGGGAAGTAATAAATTTCTCAATTGCACAAAAAAGCTGACCTACTATACATACTAATAAATCAGCTTCTCAGACCTCACTTCATTAAAAAACTTGTACGAGATGTTATCAGTGTGTCTTTTTCCCTCTCTTGTAAGAGAGCGCTCATCTGATGGGTTGTCCCAAGGACAGGTTTTAAATTCATTTGCTTGTCTGCCTTCATGCAAATTACAGAACCGTGAGAATTCAAACCGTTTTTGCGTAAACAGCATGAAGGAATCAGAGTATTTGATCTCAAACAAATAGAAAGATATACTGTCGATTGACCTGCATAATAAAATATGATAGAAACTATATATTTAATTACAAGAAAAGTATTTTGGGTGGCACAGTGGTGTAGTGTTTAGCACGTCCGCCTGATAGAAGGAAAGTCCTAAATTCAAATCCCGTGTGGAGTTTGCATATTCTCCCCGTGCTTGTGTGGGTTTTCTCCAGGTACTCCAGTTTCCTCCCTCAGTCCAAAGACATACACATTAGGTTAATTCCAAATTGCCCCTAGGTGTGAATGTGAGTGTGAATGGTTGTGTATGTGCCCTCGCCCAGTGTACGCTAAGATAGGTTCCAGCTTCCCCGTGACCCTACTTGTAGGATTAATTGGTCAGCAAATGAGTAAGTAAATCATTATTAGTATAACACATAGGAGTTATATACATATGGTATAAAAAGTATTTTGTTGCTTTGCAGCCTGAAATCAAAACAAACTCAATATTTCTGCTTTTCTCAATGCAACTTAAAGCAATAACAATGGTCGAGAAAAAATAAAAAATAAAAAACAGAATCACTGAGATGGTTAAAGGATCACCCCCTCCTAAAAACACCTAAAAAAAACCTCAATCAGGTGTTAATCAAACTTATCACCTTTTCTATTGCAATCAACTGTAATCATTTTAATTAATTCAGCATAAAAACAGAAATTTCAACAGCATTGCAGTGGGTTGAAATTCTAACTGAAAGCAAGCAATTAATGATGGGAAGCAAGGCATTTTAAAAGATCTTAGGGAAAAGTTGTGGACAAGCACACGTCATAAAATGAATACAAAAAAGGCATTATCAATCCCTAGGAGCAGAGTAAGGTCCATAAACAAAAAAAAAGGGAAAGTGTTTGGTGCTACTAAGACCCTTCCTGGGTCAAGCCATCCCTCCAAACTGAATGGAACAGCAAGGAGAAAACTGATCAGAGTGGCTACCAAGAGGTCTGTGGTGACTTTGAAGCAGTTCCAGGAATTTTTGGCAAAGAGTGGTCATTGTGTGCATGTGACAACAATATCAAAAATGCTTCACAAATGTGGCTTGTATGGGAGTTCTGCAAAAAAGCTTAGTCCAGACTTTGCTGTAAAAGATATTATGGTCAAATGAGACAATATATACAATTAAAATTTTAATAAAAATTACTAACATGTCTAACATGTCGTAAACTCCATAAAGATGGAGTTTACGACATGTTACTAACATGTCGTAAACTCCATAAAGATCACAAATGATTAAGTATCATTTTAATCTTAAATCTGAGTGGGTATCATTTTGGTTTCAAAAGAAATAAAATCTCAATCAGTTTAAAAGGAATTACCTGTTGAATACATGCCTGATTTATTTATGCATGCAAACAACACATGTACTTGTGATTTAATAATGTGTTCTTGACATGTGATGTCACTCAGCACCATATTAAAAAAGCACATGTTTATTTTGTATGCATCAGGGACACACCAACAAATCAGGCATGTTTGGAGTCATTTAATGGAATGCTGGGTCATAAAAACACTTAACATACCTAACTGTTAATCCCTCTTAAATTTTTTAATCGTCTTCTCATCTAATGGGATTTTAACTTTACAAACATTATTTTGTAGAGACCAGTAACCATGTGTTTACAGTATGTTTTTTTGTTTGTTTGTTTGTTTTTTTTATTTGAACATACAATCAAAAGTAGGAACAACAAATTGTTATGTTTCCAATTTTGTACTCTCAATTACATTTGTAAAGAACAAATGATGCAAATATTTAATGATAAAATACCCCGTTTATTTTTCATGATAAAATATGGAAATAAATATATATAGAAAGATAAAATACAAAAAAGCTGATTTAAATATGTAAATACGATTGATGGGTAAGTATTATTAAATTTAATTTCACAGAAAACAAAGCTCATACCAAGACACAACACGGTAGAGGATACCTGTGATTTAACTTTCAGGTTTTCAAATCGAGGAAGCTCTGTGAGCCGAGAAAACCCCCTGTCATATATACAGAGATGAAGATGCTTGTCGAGCACGCGAAAGTCTTCATATGACCGCCTCACAATCCACTTCTTCCCCTGTCAGACAGAGAAAGGAATATTACAATGAAGCATTGTACAGATCACAGCGTCTAGAACAAATAGCAGAGATCATAGAATTATAGAGGCTCTGCATTGTGCCTATACACTAAACACTAAATCTACCAAGTCTATTATGAAAATTCATTGATGTGGATTTGTTTTGTTAAAAGGTTTTAAAGGTAGGGCAGAAAAGTTTGGTGAGGTCAAATGTCTGATAGTATGTTATATATTGAAAGTATCGGTCCAACATGTGTGCGATTGTGTGTCTGTGTGTGTTTTTGTGCAGAAAATGGGGGGCTGGGGATGTGAAGGGGGAAAGAAACAGGTTTTTGTTTTTTAATTGCCTTGCGATTACCACAGTTTAAGCATTTTTTCTTTTTTTTGTCAAAATATTTCATTTATTAATTGCTCTTGAAGTAAAGAGAAACTCAAGAAATATAACAATAATGCTTCTAAAAAAAAGACCTATCCTGCATTTAATGTAAAAACATAAAGTAGGCATTTTACTTCAGGGTAGAATGTAATACACAACTAAAACCACGTGGAGCAGTGTTTCTTTTAATCATATACAGAAGTGCAGAGCTGTTTGCACTCAACATAGAAAAAATCTATTGAAACATGGCTAAACATGGGTTTATGTTCTCAATTAAATGAGAAGACAGCACTTCTTCAAACTTAATTTCACTGAAAACTCTATATTAAAATCTGTTTGTGTGCAAAATCTTATCCCAATATCTGCTATTTTAAGAATTTTGTGAGTGGTTATTTTATTATGTAATCAATACAATTTAATTTCTTTTAGTATTTCAGGTTTTTATGCATAAATATTAATGCATAATGCTAGTGCATTTATATTTTTCATCTGCACAAGCAATGATTTTGATCTAAAGCCACATTCACACAGGAAGCGCTGACCGACAAGCAACCATGCAAAATCAATAATCGCCAGCGAACTAAGTGAACTAAGCGAAATAAGAGGCGAAATTTTCTCAAGTGTATGCGGGATGGGTAGGTATGGAGTTCAACTGAACTGAACTTTCATAAGAGTGATTTGAGCAATTACCAATCAGAGCTTAAGATGCTGCTCAACAGTGAGCTCCCCAAAAACTTTGCTCCTGAACCCCCCCAAAAGCTTGTGCACCTGAACTGGAGCTCCTGTGCTTACTTCAAGTTTCCCTTCACTCCATGAACTGTTATCTGTTATACTCCAGTTTCCTCCCACATTCCAAAAGCATGCACATTAGGTCAGCTGTCTATTCCAAATTGTCCACAGGTGTGAATGTAAGGGTGAATGGTTGTTTAAGGCTCTGTAACTTCCTTGCAATATGAGTGAAGTGAACTCTTCAGGGTATTCCCCTGTTTCTCGCACAAATTCAAAGAGCCAAGAGCCTCACCTGACCCTTCACCTGAACCTGACAAAAAAGCAGCAGATCATGGATAGATGGAATCAGACTAAATATGAAATTATTGGTCAAAAGGTATGATTCATATTTCTAATTAATAAAGGTGTGGTGACACATATGCAGATAGCATAGTAATATTTATGTATTAACTACAGTAACAATAAACGTAATACATTGGATGAAAATGCCATATTTGTGCCCATTTGAATGACTTTATTTAATTTTTTTAAGCAAAACTGGCCTTTTAACTTAACATGTATACAGGCAGTCTATAGTCCACAAAAAAGTAATGTTTGCAACGCGGTCTGTGGTAATAAAATTGTGACAACTGACATTATTTACAGGCTTGCTTGTTTGTTTGTTTTTTACTTATTATGGTGTACCTTAAACCTCAAGATTACATAAGATAACCTGGTGATGATTTCTACCAGTAGAATGAAATAATGAACTTTAAAAAAGCAGTGGCGGCTCAGTAGTAGACTTGCGCGATATTGGTATTCTTCCGCATGTGATTTATCATAAAAAAAATAATAAATTATTTACCAGTGGCCTAAATAAAGATGCAAATTTTCACCATCTAAGTTACAGGAGGGTGTAATAATATTATCAGCTGTGCAGTCAGGAACTGCTTGCTTGCAGTTGTAATCTCAAATGTTCAGCAGTAATTCATCAGTAATGCGCAGTTAATAGTATTAAGAAAGCATAATAGTACATTTTCTATATAAATCTTTTACAATCTATTATACACATAGCTAATGTTTTCTCTGTTGCCCAAAATGTTTGAAAGTATCTGACCATCACAGAAAAGCAAGGAACCAAACAAAAATAATCCAAAAGCATAAAAAGTAAACCACTTTTTTCTGTTTTTATTATTATTATTATTATTTATTTATTCATTTATTTTCTGAACCACTTTATCCTAATTAGGGTTGCGAGGAAGCTGGCGCCCATCTCAGCCCCCTCTGGGCGAGAGCAGAGTACACACTGAACAGCTCTCCAGGCCATCGCAGGGCAGAAACACGCTGTCGGCAATGCAGTGTACTCTTTTATTATTATTATTTTTATGATTATCATTTGTAAAGTGTAAAGTGAAATTCACACTCCACCTTCACCCAGAGTCGGTTGAGATAGGGGAGTAGGATAAAACGGTTTGGCAAATGAATTAATGTCTATGTAAATTTGCAGTTGTTAAGTCAAATTACACATTATCTGAAATTCTAGATAAATAGCTCAACAAGGCCAAGGCATGCCATTAACTCATTTTGAATGATTTTGTACCATTTAGCTACTATGAAATAAACCTAATCCAACTGATTCCACAAAGTATTCAGATATACAAATAGGTTATTTATAGATCATAACTGACGTTAAACCACAAATCATTTCTTTTGCTGAAGACCATTTAAATCCAAATGAGAAGAAATATCAAGGAATCATTTCATGATGTGGACTCTGAGGTTTCAGAAAACTTAATATCTTTCAGACCAAAAAGATATGCACCACATACCACCCTAAAGTTAAATCTTCCTTACACACACCACACCCTGAACACATCGTTCCAGCAGTATTATATGTAACATATTCTACCGGCCATGTGTAGTAAACAAAACCTTCTGAATAGAGAACATATTTTTTAACCTGCACATATTCCTTCTTATTCTCATCCTGCCTGGCCTCTTTCTAGATCCAGCCAAAAAAAGAGAAAAATACCAAGTGCACTACATGTGGTTGTTTTGCCTTTTTGATCTAACTTTGCAGTTCTGTTTATAACTTCCCTCTTCTTTTTCCTCATAATAACAAAGCTAGGATTTTTCCACTGTTGCCATAACAAACTAATAGGATTTCCTCTTTTAGAACTCCATAGAGCTCTCTCTCACACACTTACACACATACACACACACACACACACACACACACACACACACACACACACACACACACACACAAAACCATAGATCAAAAGCACACAGTCATACCTGGCAACAAATCTGGACAAGATAGACCAGGTCTTTGGAGTTGAGGCCACTGCGTGCCAGATCATTCTCGTCACAGGTCAGAGATAGCTGGAGACAGACAAAAAGAGAGTTACGATTAAGAGGAAAGATGGGTTGCCTACAAGGTGAAGCCAAGCACATGATAATCCATGTTAGCAAAGTTGACTGTTTGGAAAACTAATAAGTGACAAGAAGGTATGAAATATATGACTAATGATAAGTAAAGAGCACCCAAACACCCTGATCTAGACTTAGAGAAACATACGTATTTATATCCTCCATATATTCATACCGTTTTCCTTTACCACACCTGAACAAATGAGAGTGCATTTCCTGGGAATTATTATGTACAGCACTGAAAATAACAAAGTTGAAAAAGAGAGAATTAAAAAAATAGATTTTATTAAAAAAAAAAAAATCTTAACATTTTTTAAAAGTTTTATTGTTGCATAGATGTAATAAGTAAAGACCAGAAAACGATGATCCACCCAACTGACAGGTGTGGTCAGATGAAACACTGCCTGAGCAGTATCATCAATACACAGATACATTATTTTGGGGACAATAAAAGGCCACTTCAAATCTTTCAGATCTGTCACATGCCGCAATGTCTACAAGTCGACAAGGAGATGGAAACTGGCATGAAACTCTCCAAGGTGTTGTAACTGGAAATGTTCATTTTTAAACTATAAGCTGCTTGACAATTTGGTTCCAGCAGTTTGGCACTACAGCCAGTCAACCATATATCTGTCTGTGTTTCTGTCCCTGGGAATATCCATGAAATGGGATAACATTCTAAAAGTGTCAATCAATAATCCTATTCACTCTATGCAAAGAAGACACACTGAACGACAGAATTCAAATATCGGTTACACACACTACTGAAAGTGTAACTTTAAACTCAGACCTCCTCTGTGTATCACTGACTGTTGCTGGTGATCTAGAAAACATTCATTGATGAAAGTATTTGCAATTTTTTGCACAATGGTATGAATTATTCATTTAAAATGTATTAATCATATGTACATATTTTGTTCAATATGCATTCGTAGAACATTTTTGTTTGTTTGAACATTTGAAGATTGTTTGAAGATTTTTACTTCTCTTATTCCATTAATCTATCTGAAAACCACATCAGGCTGTTTATCTAATGTCTGATATAATGCACTATATCACATCTCAAGCACTCTTAATCTCGCACTCCCTCATTTGCCGAATCACTTAATCCTTCTACTATGGTCAAAGTGAGGCTGGAGCCTAATCCAGCTGACACAGGGCAAAGGTGGGGTTCACCCTGAACAGCTATTCAGTCCACAGCAGGACAACAAGCATAACCACTTACACTCACATTCACACCCAGAGCCAAATGGCCTAATGTGCATGTCTTTGGAGTGTAGAAGGAAACCAGAGTACCCTAATGAAACCCACACAAGCACAGGAAGAACACACAAACTCCACACAGAAACACCAAAGCCCGGGAATCGAACCCAAGACCTTCTTGCTGTAAGGTGAACATGCAAACGACTATGCCACAGAGCCACCCACATCTCAAGTATATAATTCAAAATGTACTTTATCAGTGAAGAAATTCACAGCACAGAACTTTTGGGAATTAATCAGTGTAAAGAGAATTAAGAACTATAAGTAGCTAGTTTCAAAAGTACTGAAATATTAAAGCATGAGTTATTTATAGCAAAAAACAAACAAATAAATAAATAAATACAAGCGCATAGGAGACTTAATGACCTAGTTGAGCAATGCATTGGAATTGAAATGATAAAACATGCAATTGTGTAAAGAGAACTAATTGTAGAGCATCACATACTGTGCATTCACTTACTATCTGTGTTATACACATATGCAGTCCCTATAAAGAGCAAAGAAGCATGATTACATAAAAAAAATACTATAAGCTGTCACAGTGGTCTGAGTTAAAGTATTGTGAGAAAAAGCATCAGCTTAAGCCAAACACATCTCTGACTCTATGAAACATATTCCCTCACTGTTCCTTAAAGAAACATGCATCAAAAAGAGAAAAAATAATCACTTCTCACCACACCGTAACATTCCCTGCTTCATCAGACCAGCCTGCACCATACTGATATATGTTGTAGTTGGGCACCACCTAACACACACGTAGGCAACCTGCACTGACAGGCTGCATATAGACTCTTACATCCATTAGTCGAGGCTCAGTAAAATCAGCCACTCCTTTCTTTAGGTTGGATGAGTCTAAAGAGCTCCGCATTTATATCAAGCTGCTACTGCAGCAGAAGGGTGTGCAGACTGGCGTGTCCAGTTACAACTAGAAAAGGAGGACAAATGCAGTTTTCACTCCTGCACTAGAAGGAAGCCCTGCCCCTGAGGTGATGTGGGACTGAAGATGGCTCAGATGGAATGGCGTGCATAGAGTGGAGCAGCACTGAGAGCTACTGCTGAGAGGTCACACTCACTAAATGTATATGACATAATGTAAAGAGAGGACCCCAGACATCATATGAGCTGATAAAGCTAAAATCAATCAGTAGCTCAACAACAAACACACTTTACACCCTGCAGCCTTCACTGATGATATAATATTATTATTGTGGGGCAACTACTACACAAAAACACACACACTGAAATGTTTCCCCCAAGTCTCTATTACTTTACTAACTTCATCCCAAATATGGTAACCAAAAACAATAAAATTACACTTCTGTCCTATTTCGTATTTTGTACACTGGACAACGTGTGTTCAAAGCATGCTTTTATATAAAATAATCCATAAAAATATAGGTTTACTTATGTTCCAATGTACTACGTACTAAACGTAACTAAAAGTATTATACATACTGTTTACTTTTGCTCAGAACTCACAAAGCTCGCCTGACATGCCTCTGTAATGTTATGTATAAAATAAACCATAAAAAATTAGTTTTACTTTGCTTTTCTTTAAGTTTCGGTGTAATATACTGAAACTTAAAGATAGTTAATGAGACGCCGTTAGACGGCTCTTATACACCTACTCAAGTGTGCACTTTTTATGTTATACACTGTTTATGCATTTGTCACAATTAACTTTTATTAAAATATTATTTTAGTGTGCTTTTTGCCCATGTCCCCATGCAGTATATACTACAACAAATATTCACCTCAGGCTCAGTTTTGAAAGTATCTAAACTTAGAACCATTCCTCTATAACGCATGAATGTGCACCTCGCCTTTAGTGAATAATTGTTAATAATCCAGTGTGGACATAAAAAAAAGAAAAGAAATTTATTGCTGCTGAGCAGAGACTATTCTCTAAATGTCACTCTGATCACCCTTCATCTAGTAATTGCATATTTTTAAACAGTATCGTAAAAAACATTCATATAAAGTTGGTGCCACTGCTTTATATTGCAACCTAAAAAATTCCCCAGACACGGCTACTGAAATGAATATTGCTGATGTTATATAATCTGTGGATTAAAATTCCTTGTGTGCAGTACAATGAGCCTTTTGCTACTGAGAAACCACTAATGCTCAGAGAATTTTACATTTAAACAGTTCATTCATATTTCCCTTAGTTGTCTCTTTTATTACCACAGAATTCGATCTGCTCAGTATTTCAATATCCACTGAGCTCTGGACCTTCTCACACTAACAGACTGGCTTGTATATTTCATGTTAGCAAGATAGCATCTCACCTGTAAGATTAAGGATTTATATAGTTTTTGTAGAATCTTTAAGTAAGAGAACGTGACCCAGATAATGGGCTGGTGAAACCCTTTTGGATCAAGAAAGCAACACAGTGCTAAGTGTGATTTTCAGTATATTACCCCAATGCAAGAAGCTTCATTTCATAATTTTTCCATGATATCAGTCAAATATTTGAGCCAAGATTACAGAGGAAAAACAAAGACATCTGAGGAAAATCTAATTGCATGTCCACTTCACTCACAGAGCCCTGGCTTCAGAAGCTCATTGCTAATGCAATGCTGAGAGAGGGTCTGGGGATTATGGCTTTAAGATTTATGCCTGAGTCAATGAGAGCTAATCTCAGCCTGGAGCATTAGAAATTTAAATCAACAAGGATTCAGGACTCCACCCTACTCCGCTGCTTAGACCACTTTCTCTCTCCAAGGGCAGTAAGAGATGGTGTTGTCCCCTCTGTAAACCTGATCTGAAGTATATGGGACATGCACATTGCGTCTGATGATGCAGCAAAAATCACTTTGGATAGTGGCTGACTTACATCGCGGTAGGCCAGCACGTCACTTTGTTTTGCTTTCTAATAATAGCACAACTTGTATGTATTTTTTAGCTATGGCAGGGGAAAGACATTCTGCCTTATCAAATTAGATTAGTTTGTAAATAGCTCTTAGAAGCATTTACATGAGAAGTTTGGTATTTGTAAAAATACCATATGTACACAAAAATTTACACACAAAAAAAAAGCTAAAGTCAAATCCTGAAATTTCATATATATGTAAATGAAATTTAATGATTTGACTTAAGTTTTTTTTTATTTGTAAACTTTAGTGTACATATGGTATTATAATATTACACACACACAAATATACATACATATATATGTGTATATACATGTGTGTGTGTGTGTGTGTGTGTGTGTGTGTGTGTGTGTGTAATATTGTTTACAGTACTTAGCAAATTCTGTTATCCACAGCGCTTGTATCCAGGAACTCTTCAGCAAAAACACATCCTCATTCAAATTTATTAGGTCTGAGACTAAAGCGTTCTTCAGACTGTGTGATTCTATCAATCTTAAAAGATCATCACAAATCACACAGCGCAACACAGCTCTAATCAACTTGGGTATGACAGACATGTAGACTGTACAATGATAACACCTTTAAAATCGTAGGCTATGACACAAGATATTATAGAAGAAAAAAATATCAACATGCATTAGAGATAAACATCACCATCATGTAAAAAAAAGGAAATAAAGGGAAGCAAGAAAAGCAAGAGAACCAAGAGAAGGCTTGAAAAGAAGACCTGCTGCCACAACCCCACAAGATTTTCTTTTTTAGTGGTATCCTACATACTAATACTCCATCATTTTTTCTCCATGCTATTTCAGTTCTGTGTGTTGATGGGGTATTTTTATTGGCTGGTTAGTAGGCGTAGGTTGTAACAGCTTACACACAGTGAGATCATCATCCCAAATGTCTGATCTTTGGTCGCACGGCTGTGTGACAACAGCCATCTTTGAACCTCACTCACAGTAGAACATATGACCACCAATAAGTTCATAAGAAATTGCCACCATTGTTTCACACTGAACAAAAAAATTATACTGTGTATACTTAGCTTAACCCAAGCACAGAGAAAATTTGGTCAAATCCTGTCAATTTTTACTAGTGCCATATATTTTTCACCCATCCATCCATTTGCTAAACTGCTTAATCCTACAAGGGTAGCGGGGAAACCTTTGAGGTTGGGGGGCACCCTGGACAGCTCACCAGTCCATCACAGGGCCAACACACACGACCATTCACACTCACACGTAGAAGAAATTAGGAACAGGAAATTAGCCTAATGTGTATTTCTTTGGAATGTGGGAGGAAACTGAAATGCAAAGGAACACCCTCAGTGAACTCGGGACTCGAACCCCGGACCTTCTTGCTGTAAGTCGGACATGTTAACCACTACACCACAACACAGCAAAGGCATTAATTAAACAATCTAAAAAACAAACAAGCAAGCCAACACAACCCCAACGATTAAGTTGGCAGGTAAGTGCAACACTTGTTTAAATAAACTCAACCCTAAATAGCAGTTATTTAGGCATTTTCCTGTATGACATGTTTACTGTGCATAATTAATCTAGAAAACTTTTATTTTCATTATTCGTTATCATTTATCTTTATTATTATTATTATTATTAAGAAAAACAGCTTGTTACACTTTTTTTTTAAAACAGAGGACAAATTCAAAGATAGTTTTTTTCCCACTTACTACAGTCTCATGAGTTGATAGAAAATTGTGAAAAGAAAAACAACAAACAAGTGAGTGTCAAGTGTGTGGGCTGAATTGCCTTGTTGATGAGAGAGTTCAGAAGGAAATAGTGAGACTGGTTAGAACTTACAGAAGGGCTAGAGTAACTCGAATAACTACTCTTCCTAGCAGAGCTCCCGAGCAGAGCACCATAGACATGGAACATGGTTTGGATGGTTGTCCCACGTCTGTACAGTGACACTGCATGCCCACCACAGGAAACCCTAAAAGGCTGCCACATTGCTAAGTGATTACTGATTGACTGTTATGTATTGCTGATTTGCATGAAGGCAGCAATGGAGAAACAGATTTATTATTAATCACGAAACTGAAACCCCAAAAACAAAAGCTCATACACCACTGCTCAGACACGCACAAAATAAAAATGTTTTAATTCAGGTATACAGACAAACTGACAGGTAAAAAAATGTCCATGGGGCAAATCAAAATGAAAAGCTTGATAGAACATGAACTTAAGTTAAATTGATAATTAAACTAATAACAGACAGGTGATAAGCAGTAAAAAGCAAAGCCAGGCTCGGACATTTAACAAGAGACATTTATTAGGAGCTCTGCTTTTAGGCAGTGCCTAAAATTATAAATAATTTTATATATTAATGTAAAGCTTTTATATTTTAACTTAAATATTAAACTATATATTAACTTTTGGTTAGCAGAAAAGCATCTCAGAACACACAATATGGTAAATCTTATAAAAGATGAGCTAAAACAAAAGAGGAACACATCAAGTTCCAGTCTTGACAGCCAAAAACAGAAGTCTGAGGCCACAGAAGCCACAGGTTGACAAAAATATACTGCTGAAGATTGGAACAAATCTGATGTGATGTAAATGATTTTTTTTTTTCCCTGCAGACAATTCTGTGTGAAGTCTAAAAACAACGATGTGTAACATCAAAGATATCAGCAGTTTCTTAAATTTTCAAACCAACCTGTTTGAAATCATCAAACAAACTACAGTAAATTCACTAAGATCACATCGTTCTTCATTCTGGTATCTGATAAGAGCCTTCACTGAAGCACTTGATCTCCTTTGTGCTGTTGCCACCTGATTGGCTAGTAGGATGAATTAATTAATTAATGTACCAGGCGATCCCATTAAAGGCAGAAAAACCAGAGTATGGTAGATTTTGAAAGTATCTAAACCCAGAATTATTCCTCTAAAACACATGAATGTGCAGCACCTGAATATCGCTGAAGGACCGCTGATAATGTAAAGAGAGGACCCCAGATATCATATAAGCTGATAAAGCTAATATCAATCAGTAGCTCAACAACAAACACACTTTACACCCTGCAGCCTCTACTGATGATATAATATTAATAATGTGGGGCAACTACTACACACAAACACACACACTGAAATGTTTCCCTCAAGTCTCTATTACTTTACTAACTTCATCCCAAATATGGTAACCAAAAACAATAAAATTACACTTCTGTCCTATTTCGTATTTTGTACACTGGACAACGTGTGTTCAGTTAATTAACATTTAGTATCACCTCCAAAGGCATTTTGGAAAAGAAAGGATCGGGAAGTCAATAATTCACCATATTCATCACACCAGCAACTATATTTCCCATTGCTGCTGAAGACGTGGTACAGATCTGAAAATTTAAGCTACAGTCCGGTGAAGAATGAACTCAGCCCCAGGTTTTTTTTTTCTATTCTGTTGTGTATGTTTCTTAAGACCGTTCTTGGTGCTGTTCCACCTTAAAAGATATGAATAATTAAGTTTATACTACATGGTAATAATGCAATCAGAAAACTAAGTGGAGAGTACTTGATCAAAACGACAGACACTCAATTTGTCATGATTACCTAAAGCATGCTTTTATATAAAATAATCCATAAAAATATAGGTTTACTTATGTTCCTATGTACTACGTACTAA
Source organism: Neosilurus hyrtlii (assembly GCA_028564935.1). Lineage (NCBI taxonomy): Eukaryota > Metazoa > Chordata > Actinopteri > Siluriformes > Plotosidae > Neosilurus > Neosilurus hyrtlii. The sequence continues at coordinate 10,235,020 of JAOUQZ010000049.1, read as the reverse complement.
ACGTAGAATAAGTATTCTACATACTGTTTACTTCTGCTCAGAACTCACAAAGCTCACCTGACATGCCTCTGTAATGTTATGCATAAAATAAACTAAAAATATGTCCCCATGCAATATATACTACAACAAATATTCACCTTAGGCTCAGTTTTGAAAGTATCCAAACCCAGAACCATTCCTCTAAAACGCATGAATGTGCAGCACCTGAATACCGCTGAAGGACCATAAGAGAGAATATTGGGGGCAGGGGTGTGGGATGCTTGTCGGAGCACAGCATGACATTATCATATCCAATTATCTCATCTCTCATTTACATGTAGGAAAACACCTAACATTATCAAAATGAGCATAAACAATGAGCATGATTATTGTTAGTACTCACTGGTTATTACTAGTTAGACAGTTGGTTAGTTCACTAACTTTAGCTGTATATCTTCAATATGCCTGCCTCGGCTTGTGGCAGAGTGCACGCAGGTAGAAAGGCAGGTAGGTAGACCGGACAGTAGGTCATTCCCAATCATTTCATCAAAGACCACATATAGCAGTTTTATTTTCTCTTTTAATTATGAGAGTATTTGATTTCTTTATCGCTATCAGAATGAAAAATAATTTTGAGAAACAGACATTATTATATGTAAAAAATATATATATAATAATAAAAAATTTATAACAACAACAACAATAATAATAATAATAATAATGAAAAAATCATATTGAATTATCATTCATTAATTTATTTTCTGAACTTGCTAATAAGAGTGTGTATGCATGTGTGACGGTGCAGAATGCACACAATGGTACAGTGTGTGCCTGTCTCTCTGGCACTGCAGTATTGCACACAGAACCCTTAAACAGTAGGCGTAGTTTACTGCAGTACAGCCGACATGTGGTGTGTGTGTGTGTGTGTGTGTGTGTGTGTGTGTGTGTGTGTGTGTGTGTGTATCACATGACTAGAAGAGGGTAGAGCAGAAATAGGTTCTATCCTGCTGGCGTTTCTTTACTACAGTGCACTGTATATACAGTACGAAAACAGTGCTCCTTTAATCATGATGCTTTACACCCCACAGAGAACATGCTGCTACTGCTCTCTGCTGGAGATTCAAAAGAACTGCTTAAATGTGTATCTCATGGTGCAAGACATGTTCAGTCATTTTTATATCTGTTGTAAACAAGTCTGCTCCCCTTCACTTCTAGAGTTCGGACACTGAGGAGACCCCTCCTGATTACACACTAAAAATATAGTTAAAATCTCTTCACAGTGGATATTTCTGGGCTAGCTGTTTGGTAACATTTTTTTATTAGCAGCTTCATTATTTAACGCAGAAGCAATGCCAGATGTTTGGGAGAAATAGTGCTGTGAAGCTGACAGATCATCCACTGACTACATGATGCATGCTGAGTATTTCAGTAGATGGATGAGATGTATGTATTATACAGTGCGTAATATGCTATGAAATAAACGTTTTATGCCAGAGTGCCTTTACAGGTCATTGTACATATGAAGCAAATATTTAAAGGGATCCTACTCCTAAGCCAAACCGAGGAATTGGACTAAGGTAAAAAAAGCTTGTGAATGTGTAAATGCCTAATTTAATTAATATGACATGAAATAAGGTGGTTGACTCACTCCAGCCTCTTCAAACTGCAGCCATGAGTGGTTTAACTGAATGAAAATCCATTCCACTTGCCATAATTCTTCTTTGTATACTTCCTCTATTCCCACAGCTGTGTCTTAAAAAAATGAAATAAATAAAGCTAAATTATATCACTCACCTGCACAGAACCAAAATCAACGTTCTCATAGTGGAAGTGGGCGCACTCTGCCAGGCGGGGGAAATGGCCTTTGCTGAAAGGCAGCCTGCAAAGACAGGAAAGCTCATCAGTATGCATCTAATGCTCAAACCATCACAGTGAGACAGCAGACAAGAACAGGGGGAAAGAGAGGAAGAAAAAGAGAGAGCTTAGCTGAAATGGGAGAGGCACTTACTTTTTCACGTTCTTGACCTTCATGCTGGCTGTACTGGTGCATGAGCGAAGAGAAGAGTCAGCGGACAGCTCTGGGAGCACGGCCGCATTCCTCGCCTGTGTATACACACAAACATATATGCACACATGCAGGCAATCTTATATAACACATTATATGCATAAATCATACAATGGAGCATGCGTAGTAGATACTGACCATAAGAGCGATTGCATCCTCCCAGCCTGTTCTCTCTGCTGTCTTCGGCCTCTTCTCAAGCTCATCCTTCTCCTGCTCTGACGTGTGGGAGCTGGGTGTGGGCATGATCACACACACACACACACACACACACACACACACACACACAGGTAGCATTAAAGAAATATGTTGCTTTTCAATAGATCACAATAGCATGAGGCAGAATAAAACCACTTGCATGTCTGAGAATAGCAGGAAAGATGTAAATAACACTAGACAAATCAAACAGACCTAGATAGAACTATTGAAATTCAGTTTAGGGTGTGGGGCCATACACAGAACAGCATGCCACAGGTTAAGCAGGTGTGGCTTAAACATATACAAACACAAATTTCAAAGGACTTGAGCCTTCATGTGCCAGTAATTATACTTATTACCCTATAGTATCGATGTCCTTAAACACTTATGAATTCTGGCACATACAAATGGCACAATACAAAGCACACTCAAATTAAATCATACAAACACACGTCTCCATTATATTCTAATGACTTAAGAATGTCTAACCAACACAGGTAAAAGAAAGAAAAAAAAAAACAAACTGAGAGGGATTTTTGCTTGCTTTCGGGTGATAACAGCTACCCAAATGCAATGTACCTACGAACAAGAGCACAAAAAAAGGTCAGATCAACCCAGGAACAAAGACGAGAATTCAGTCATGGTTGGTTATAAATGAAAGAAGGACATAAAGAACTTGGCTGAACTGTAACTGATTGAAATCTGAGCAGCTGTGTGGGACAGGTAAGGTGAGTCCAGGTAGCTTTGGGTACTGGGGAGCCTTTTATTGCACACAGCAAAGGTGAAATGAGAGATTTGGAGTTTAGACAATGTGAGTCATGGACAGCATTTGGTCCCAAGGACGGAGGAAATTCAGTATAGTCTGGAAAAACATGCAGCAACTTTAAGGCAGTGTCATACAAACACCTTATATTATAGGCATAAATAAATTTAGTCAATATATTATATTTATGTTAATATTATTGTTATATTATAATATTATAAATTAAATAATGAAATATTTATTTAATAAATAAATAAATTGGCCTTTCAGATTTTTACTGAAGGTGTCACATGACTTGCTGGGCATCTGTGTCACCATATAAGTGTCATCCATGGACAAAGGTTGCTGCAATCAATGAAAGTACGATATGGGAGAGAAGGGAAGAGAAAAAAGAGGAGAGAAAAGGAGAGGCCCCCAAAACACTTAACATGCTTATAGAAACATAATGCAGTGTCCTATATAAGTTTCCATTCACAGCACACAGTTATTGCCAAGTCTTGCAACATGTACAGAGATTCAAGCAGCATACTTGATCTAGCCCTTTAAAAATCCCTCTCACACACACACACACACACACACACACACATTAAACAGCATGACTAATCATAATCCTCCACAAAGCAAACTGAAGAGGAGTCTCAGGCTTTGGATAACAAGGGAAGCTACGACTCACCCATGGTGGGAATCAGGAATCGCTATGTCTCCTGGAGGTGCTGAAGCCGCGTTGTGCGGTGCTGCAGCAGAGCCACTGCCTGCCTCCATGATCCTGCCTCACCTCAACAGCTGCCTGTCTGCTGGGGGAGGGAGGGGAGAAAATCGGTGCTCTATTCGGAATAAAGCTCCAACCTTGGCTAATAGAATGGCTGGACATTAACCCACACTGAGCTGTGACATGTAGGATGTATAGCGTAACATATATTGTAGTGAGAATTATTTTTTTTTTGCGATCGCTAAATCTGTGGTGCATAAGAAAAACAGAGAAAAGTGCTAAGTAGAATCTATAAAACTACAGTTATTTTTTCATTTCTAAATTTCATTTTATACTACAATATTCATAATTTATAATGAGATACAGGCAGTAGCAATGTACCATTTTTTTAAAAATATGCACTCTGAGCCCATGAGGATAATATTAGCTTCCAAAAAAAAAAAAAAAAAAAAATACAGCCCACACACTGTTGAACTGATTTAATTTTTCCTTATTTATTACAATATTTTAGGATTTCATTTAGTTTTTTATAACCCAACCCTGAATGGTACCTCTCCACAACTTTAGCCCTGACTTGTTTGGTGGTGTTTGTGGTTTATTGATGAATGTAAACATTGGCTTTACATTAAATTAGTTTTAAGGGATCTTGTTAAAGATCAGTGTATAGCCTGTAATACACTCAGAGGAATTTAATAATTACAGCTAACAGCTAAATGAGGCACTGAAAATCATTTCACAGACAACATGCTGCCTCAGTGGAACTTTTACCCACACACATTATACCACAAATAATGTCACACATTAGACATCACTGAATGCATGTATATATATATATATATATATATATATATATATATATATATATATATATATATATATATATATATATA
>JAOUQZ010000049.1:10213572-10228528 GCA_028564935.1 Neosilurus hyrtlii | reverse complement strand
TCAGTATTCGAGGAATCACTAAGCAGCCTGCACCTTTTGATCTAAGTGGGCGAGCTGGATCATAAACAACAAGAAGTACGCTAAGATAATGCGGTGTAAGACCATTAAGTGCTTTATAGGTTAAAAATGTCAAAACAATTGTAACCTGACCTCAGGAGCAAATCAGGGAGCTATAAAGTTAAATTACCTCAAGGAAACTCATACAGACACAGAACATGCACATGAACTCCACACAGACTCAGTGCTGCCATACTGTAGATATCCTAATATGATAAGATATGAAATTAGGCCTGTGTTGTATAACCTAAAATTATATCACAGCATGGGCAGTGGTGGCCTGGTGTTAAGGTGCTGGATTACTGATCCCAAGGTCGGGGGTTCAAGCCCCACCATCGACGGGTTGTCACTGCTTTCCCCCTAGTGCAGCTAACTGGGTTATCAAATGCCAGCCATGTCTCTCACTGTCTATGGTGCCATAAACCATTGCTGATTTTCGTCAAGAGTAGCTGCATAGCCGTCAGCGTGTTTCTGCCCTGCGATGGCCTGGCGAGCTGTCCAGGGTGTACTCTTCCCTCGCCCGGAGTCGACTGAGATGGGCGGTAGCCTCCCTGCGACCCTAATTAGGATTTAGCGGTTCAAAAAATGACATGACATGACATATCACAGCATTGTCTGACATTTTCCCAACAAAGATATTTATCATGACATACTGATTTATCCATGAAAAAAATGTTCAGAATCAAAAAAACATGACAGTACACGCAGAATGCTGGTAAATATACAGACTTTGGGCAGCCGGTAGGCGTTCACATGGTTTTGTTCACATCTGAGGGCCGGTTTGGGCTCGTCGGACATCTGTCATAAAACCTTAACACAGGTGTTCATGCATTTGTTCAGGGAACTCCACCAGGTTCCTTGCTTTTGTTCCCAGTGCTTTTGCCTTGTTTTCCATTTTTTCTGCTACTTATTGTAATATTATTATAAAGATGATAATGAGATTACAGTATGATAGATAGTGACCAGCCCTATGTGATATACTCATTTTCTTTTTAGAATGATTATATTATACACTAACCAACCATTATATTAATACCACCTCACTGGTCTACAGCTAGACAGCCTTGTACCCTGTGTTCCTTCACTATCATATCCAGCAACTCCCAAGATGCATCATTAAGCTTTGGGCACCAATGTCACTTTTGCCAGTTTACTGGGTGTTTTTCTTTGGTCCACCTTTGGTTGGTACTTAATTCTGTGTACCAGGAACACTCCTGTATTGCTATTTGGGAGAAGGCCCAGTAGTTTAAATAAATGGACCATTTTAGCCATTACATTAAGGCCCTTGTCAAAGTCACTCAGATCCTTATTGTCACTCATTTTTAGGCCTTCCAACACATCACGTCTTCGAGGACTGACTATTCACCTTCTGCCTAATACCTACTCTTTGGCAGGTGCAACTGGAACTAATCAAAAGTTCCAGTATGAAGTTATTCGCTTCATAATGTTTTTAATGTTATGGCTGATCTGTGTAAGTTTTTTTACTTTGGCGGTATAGTGGTGCAGAAGAACATATAGATGACTCACAGATTCAAGTTTCAATTCTGAGTTTAGTTGAAATTTCACCTGTTCTTCCTGTATCTAGTGGCTTTCCTCTACATTTCTTCCACCAACCAAAATCATAATTTAAAAAAAGGCTGAATTGCCCATAGGCAAGAATAAACATACAAATACAGATATACATGTGCATGGTGCCTTGACATAAATTGGCATCCTATCCACATTGGCTCTAACCAGGATAAGGATGAATGACTGAATCAGGGAATGACTAATGATACCTTTATTTTCTATAGCAAGTCTGCCTCAACACACACGCCCTCCACAGGTATTGCCACCCTATGTAATGATAAAAGGGTTCGAACAGATCCAGCCTTTCAGTGAAATGAATTTACTTAGAAGAAAAAACATTTAAAAAAACGTATTTAACATAAAAAAATTACTTAAAGCTGCCTAAACCTTAGCTGAAGATCAAAGGTCCATGTTCGTGAAAAAAAAATTGCCAACTCAGCATCCAGGAAAAGTCCAGTTAAAAGTCTACATCAAACATTTGAGGGAGGGCAATATGTAATCTCAGTCACTTTGATCATGGCCTGGTTATAAAAGCCAGAACGACTGGTTTGGGTATTTCAAAAACTGCTGAAGTCATGGGCTTTTTAAAACACAAAAGTCCCAAGCATTTACACACAAGAGTGTAAAAAAACCCCACCAGTGATAGAAGTTCTGTGGGTAAAAGCCCATTAATGAAAGAATTAAATGAAATATGGTTCAAGCTGACAATGGGAACTCAATAATCACTCTTTTTAACTACTGTGAGCAAAAAAGCATATCAGTATGCACAGAACATCAAACCATGAGGACAAGTGACTACAAAAAGAGAAACCACTGTGGATTCAAGTTGGACAACACTACAAAAAATGTATTCATAACCCCTTACAGATTCTAGGACCTGGATAAACTGGTGATTGTGTGTATCAAATCCTAGTTTGCAGTACTAAGAAAAAGGTTTCGCTTTTGTGGGGAATACTAAATGGTGTTATTATAAGCACATGTGGAAATTCTAAGTTCTCAGTGCTCAACTTCAGATTTTCTTGCTCACAACACTAATCATTAGGAATCTACAGGGTACCAGGTTTACCAACTAGATTCCTTTTTGATTAAGGTTACTTCGCCAGGAAATGTTCCAGTTCACTAAATCATGTTTCTCACACAGCCATCTTGTGGGAAGGGAAGACTGAAAATACAGCCTATTTCTTCATCACACTTTCTTCTTAATCATTCAATAAACAATTTGTAGCTCAAGCTACAGAGGAAATACACAGTTTAAAAATAATTTAAAAAATGATACATGATATGGTATAATTAATGTAAATACTTTAAGCATTAATCCAGCTTGGCATTGCCCCAAATGATCATGCTTCCACTCATTGAGTTAATCACAAACTAGAATTCTGAGTTCAAGTTCATTCTTGACCTTAGTAATGGGTGAAATGTAAATCTTAACGCAACCTTCAATGATATACCATTTCTTAAGAGAGAAAAAAATACATTATGTGATATGCAGTGTCTGATGAGACTTGTAGTTCTGTGCCATAAAAATATGTACCACAGATTAAATGTTTATGCCATAACACTGCAAATCAGAAATGGCTGGTGACTATATATAAACATTATAAAGTCTTTACTTCCTTAATTTATTATTGACACTTAATTGTTTCTTGTCTTCAGACATTTACATAATACAAAATAATACCTGAATAAACAGTGTCAGTGCCAGTTTTTAAATGATTTTGTAGTCTATTTAAGGAAAAAACTCACCAACGCCTGTATCACCCATATGAAAACCAGATATAATTAATAAAGGATCAAATTAGAAAAGTTAATCCAAGAAAGATGGTTGTCAAACCTCTCTTAAACGCAGCCTTTCCATCAATCTGAAGTTCCCTAACAGGTCTCTCCAAACAGCACACTATGCTTCAATCAAAAGAAATTCCACAAGACCTAAAAAGTTATTAAAATGTAAAACCCATCCAAGAAGTCACAGGCAGACACAGAATAAAATGACAGGCTTTTCTTAGCTCAGTTAATGTATGTATTCATGACTCCATCATTAAGAGGACACTAGACAAAATATTAACCATGGAAGAGTGGTAAGGTGACAACCACTGCTAATTAAGAGGAGCATGAAGGCTCGTCTAATATTCGCCAAAAACACTTTGATTTTCTGACCTCTGAGGAGTAATGAATTGATTGGGATGGGTCCCATTACATCTGGTGTAACTCCAGTGAAGTTTTCTACAAGAAAATTAGAATTCCCACAGTGAAACATGGTGGTGATGGTAGTGTGATGGTGTGGGGATGCTTTGCTGCTTTAGGGCCCGGGCGGCTTTACAAAACTGGGGGAAAATTCATCTCTCTACCAATATAACTAAAAAAGAATATCTGGTCATCAGTCTGTGATTTTAAGCTCAATCTCAGATAGAGTTATGCAGCAGGACAACAATTTGAAGCATAAGAGCAAGTCTACTTGTGAATGGGTGAATTTTATATAGTTTTTTCTTATTTTGGTGTTGCCTAATTAAAGTCCTGACGTTAATCCCATTGTAATGTTGTGGCAATTCTTAGCCCTGGATTGAAACAATTTATAGAAAAGAGTTGGCCGAAATATTTTCACACTCATGCCAAAGACAGATATTCTGTTGCTAAAAGCATTTTATTTCATTCGTTTCTGCTGAAGGTGGCACAATGTGTCCATATTGTATGTATTAAACTCTAAATGACATAGCACTTATAATTAAAGCACACATCTTACCTGACGATATTCACCTGTGTTATTAAAATATGTAAAAATTAACCATAAAAATATAATTTAAACTTGCTTTACATTGTCTCTGCATAGTCCAAATCAATCTGAAAAGGGATTAAAGAGAAAGCTCCTAGGGGCACGTGCCCATCTGTCATGATTGAAAATTTAATTTTAGTGTGCTTTTTTGCACTCAGTGTCAGTGGATGTTGCCGAATTGAATACCTATTATTTTGAGAAACAAACAAATCAGATTGTTCAATTACTGTAGAGTATAATAATTAATTCATTCATTTTCTTAGCTGCTTGTTCCTTATTAGGGTCACGGGGAGGCTGGCACCCATCTCAGCTGACTTTGGGCAAGGGCATGGCATACCCTGGACAGCTTGCCAGGCCATCGAAGGGCCAACACACACACAACAATTCACAGTCACACTCACACCTAGAGGCAATTTGGAACAGCCATTTAGCCTACTGTGCATGTTTTTGGACTGTGGAAGGAAACCGGAGTACCCAGCATGCAAACCCATGCAAACTCCACACAGAAACGCCCGAGCCCTAGAATCAAATCCAGGCATTCTTGCTGTGAGGCGGACGTGCTAACTGAGTACTGTACAGTGCCTTACAAAAGTATTCACCCCCCTTGGCATTTTACCTATTTTGTTACATTACAACCTGTAATTTAAATGTGTTCTTAATCTTAATTTTATGTACTGGATCAGCACAAAATAGTCTAAGTTGGTGAAGTGAAATGAGAAAAAATATATATATAAAATAAATAAATAAAAAATCTGAAAATTGGCATGTGCATATGTATTCACCCCCTGTGCTATGAAGCCCCTCAAAAATTCTGATGCAACCAATTACTCTCAGTCACATAATTAGTGAAATGCAGTCCTAAGTGTCCCATGATCTGTCAGTATAAACACACCTAATCTGAAAGGTCCCTGAGGTTGCAACACCACTAAGCAAGAGGCATCACACCATAAAGACCAAGGAGCTCTCCAAACAAGTCAGGAGCATGTTGGGTTATGAAAAAAATATCCAAATCTGCCGAGAGAGGGCTGCCCACCAAAACTCACAGACCGGTTTTGAGTTTGCCAAAAGGCATGTGGGAGACTCCCCAAATGTATTTAGGAAGGTGCTATGGTCAGAGGAGACTAAAATTGAAAAAACGCTATGTCTGGCACAAACCCAACACACCCCATCACCCCAAGAACACCATCCCCACAGTGAAACATGGTGGTGGCAGCATCATGCTGTGGGGATATTTTTCAGAAGCAGGGACTGGAAAACTGATTTCCTCAAATGAGTTGAGGAAAAGATGAATGATGCTAAATACAGGGATATTCTTACGCAAAACCTATTTCAGTCTGCCAGTGATTTAAGACTGGGACAGAGGTTCACCTTCCAGCAGGACAATGACCCGAAGCATAATGCTAAAGCAACACTCGAGTGGTTTAAGGAGAAACATTTAAATGTGTTTGAATGCAATCAAATTGAGAATCTGTGGTCAGACTTGAAGATTGCTGTTCGCAAGCGGAAACCATTCAACATAAAGGAGCTGGAGCAGTTTTGCCTCGAGGAATGAACAAAAATCCCAGTGGCAAGATGTAGCAAGCTCATAGAGACTTATCCAAAGTGACTTGCAGCTGTAATTGCCACAAAAGCAAACTCTACAAAGTACTGACTTTAGGGTAGTTATGCACAAGTTTTCTGTTATTTTGTACTATTTGTTATTTGCTTCACAATAAAAAAAAATCTTCCAAGTTGTAGGCATGTTCTGAAAATAAAATAATGCAAACCTTCAAACAGTCCATTTTAATTCCAGATTGTGAGGCAAGAAAACATGAAAAATGCCAGGGGGTGAGTACTTTTGCAAGGCACTGTATATTAGATTAAATTATACCTAGATTAAGCTTGCCTCACACATGGTAGAGTTTACTGAATACATTATTAAAGGCAATAATAAATTGCCAGAAAACTGATGCAATACCAAAAATCTTCTGGTTATAAAGTAAAGTAGAAAATAAATCAGCCATAGAGACCAATGTACACTCTCATGTATTTTATTATATCAAAATACAAAAGTTTTAGAGAGTTATTAGATGGAATGGAGCATTGGAAAATGACAACATAACCTGCTAAAATGTGCATATCTGGGCATCTGGTGATGTAAACAATGCTATTTGAACTGCTCCACTTTATATTAGCTCTATTGGACCATCTGACACAGCTTACAAACATGACAGCCTAAACACATCTCTAATCTGACTTGTTTTTGAATGCAGATCTTTAGAAATGCTTTCATATAGATGCAACGTGTTGCAGTTTGGAACATGACTGCATGAGCTTGTGAAGGAAACAGATGGTTTACTGGGACATTTCCTTTATTGTCAGGTAAGGCCATTCAGATAAATCTCTTATAAGTTTGCTATCAACATCCAAAAGAGTTAAACAGTGGAGACACACAACATGGTTCAGATAATGTTATACAGATATGAGACACTGTTAGCATTTATTCCTAGCAGCAGACATGAAGAAGACACACCAGGCACCAAATCTTACTGTTTTACTGGGCATGTGAAAATTTTTCAAAAGACCTTGCCTATACTGAGCAGTATTATTCAAGGACGAGGAATTCGAGGCACACTGCAATATAGTGGTATCGGTCAGTTTGGCTAGCAACATGTCCCAATTTTCTTGAAGAATGTTCACTTGTCTTAACAGCAGTGGCAGAAGAGTGAAACAATACAGTAGAACAATATTTTACATAAGGCTTTGGTACAGCACCATACTGTTTAAGAATAATACCTGAAATAAATCAGACCTACCAATGACGCTTCAAAGAACGAAATCACTCAATCATTCAACTACAAAAAAGAGAGAAAAAGGTCTATTATTGGTGTTTTTGCAACATGTGAACAGTCTAAGTACACTGTATTTCAGGTGAAAAAAATTACAAACATATGCAAAAGTCAGCCCAGAAACTGTCTACATGGAATAAATTATAGTCAAGTTCTATACAACACAACACAAATCAAACAAAGTAAAAATAAATAATTAAAAAAAAAAAGCACAAAATGCACTTTGAAATATGCTTCCAATTAGCATGATCTCTAACATATGAGGTTTAATCTTAAAACAGTCGTAAATTAGTGCATAATGTTGTAGTACATTCTAGATTCTTAGTGCTGGTAAACATTAAAAGCAATGAGCAGGAAACACATGACCAGGTGAATGAAAGCTGACAGATGTGAAATTAGTAGTTCACAATACAAAATAAAAAGGCTGAGTCTCACAAAGCACTATAAAAAAAGCACGCTAAGCAAAGTACAACCAATCTAAGAGCTGATATGACAAATTCATGTGCATGAGCCCTATTTTTTTTCCTAACAAGCAAAAAAGTGGGACTGTCTACATATACACATTAGTTATATTCTACAAGAGAGATGCATTAGCTTATGTCTCCGTGCAAGTGCTGGAGGAACTAAAATAGAATCCAATCAAGCATCATTTAAAGAAAACCTGTCAGCATTTACTGAAATACTAAATAGGTTCTGACAGGTTCGCATGAAAATCCCTTTAACATGTGTCAAAAATCACTGAAAAAACAAATACTGCATTTAGTTCTTCAGACTGTGTTGTAGTTGACTGTGTAGCTAGGTCCTGTCCATGCTCCATGGGACTTTTTCTAAAATTATACCCTGGTTACAGTGTTAATTTGGTCGGCAAATTATTATACAAATGCAAATCTGTAAGCAATTTCTTCAATCATATCTGACACAAAATCTGTTATTGAAGCTGAGTCTTGCTAAACATGCCTTTTGGATTTTTGTACTGAGACAGAATGAGTATGCAAGTGCTGTCTTGTTAGTATGTTATTATTGCTTACAACTCTATTCGCTAAAAGACCTTGACGAGAGGAACCACAACGGCATGAAGAGAACTGTACATGAGCTGTTGTGTTAACATGTGGAACACAGCACCACAAGAGTTCAAAAAGACATAGCACCAAGTCAAAATGAGGATGATGTGCCACGTCCTTGCACTGTATCTCTGAGTAATGTAAACATGTGGGTTTTGTAGGACAAACAAACTGGACAAATGTTTAGCAAAAAAAGGTCCTTAGCTTCACTGGACAGCTAAAAGCCAGTAAATGGGTGTCCTACATTGTCTCCCATTTATATTAAACATGAAAAGCAGCTTTACATACTGATACATATAATGCATGAAGGAAAAACACCACTACAAGTAAATACTGACTTATACAGTCCATCAACCCACTGATGTGCTGAAAAAGGAAAACTGTTCTATGCAATTACACTTTTTTACTTTAATTTAGTATAACTTACTTTAGTTTAGTATATTTCTTGAGTATCTGGATATCTTTGAATCAATCTGTATCAATCTCTACACAGGGCTCGTTTTTGCTTTTGTAGATTACAGCAACAGTCCAAAGTGGTTTACCCCACCATTTTCTCAGCCATTTTGTGTTGGACACATGAGTAGAACTTCAGGGAAAATTATTATTAATTTGGTGAATCAGTTCAGATAAGTAAGTAGTTAAATAATGGGCTTTCCAATAAAAAGAGTAAGCAGGCTTTTAAAAACAAGTAGAACAAACACTCTTCACGCCAAACCATACATTCATTATCGGTTAGAACTAAACTGATCCAATACATGCTAATGTTTCTTGTTGATGCATGTAGTAAGTCAGCAGATATTAGTGAGCTCTAGACATAATAAAGCATTTATGGGATTAGAAATGCATCAGTTCGCTAATGACACACCACCTTCATTGTACCTCATGAAGATTTACAAATGTATGAAAAAACAAAAGATGAAGTTAATCCATGCTTTTTCCCCCAAACAAAAGTGGACAATCTACTTTAAGTAGTTCACTTTGTTAAGTATAAAACAATCTAGAGAACTTGCCATATGTTTCCGATGACTAGATTTATGTTAATTCTCATTGGTATAGGTTGTCTTCATTTGTCAGCACAATATCTACTTTACAGTACTGCCTTGGTGTACATATAATATAATCTATGTGTTAATACTTTGTATCTCTATCAAACTGATTAAAACAGTTCAACAGTACACTAACAATGCATTTCACAACTTCTACAGACATTTGTGCAAGGGTCGCCAAAGTACAATAATTACAATACTTGTATTATTTAAACTTTGAGACCTTCGGAATTTTTTTTTTTTAATTTGAGGTCACACTGAAAAACTCAGATGGAAATTGATATTATATACTATGGTATTTTAGTAGGTCTTTTTTTCTGAACTGAAGCTATTTCCCCAAACATCTCTCATGGACAAAAGAGAATCTGAGGTGTGAGCATGAAGTCACTCAAAATCCTTCCGAAAAAAGCAGTCTTTTAAATATTCTAAGAGAAAAATACTAGCAGTCTATTGTTAATGTCACCTTTAACATGCCAAAGTTTTTTTCTTTATCGTAACTATACATTTTTACCCCAAAAAGTACAAAAGTATGTCTTGTATACTATTTTCAGTTCCCACGTTGACTATTAAGTATATTAAAAAATAGTACTAATTGTCCGTGTTTCAAGAGTAGACAACAAAGAAAATGGGTTAACATTGTTTGAAGAAAAACTGGGCTAAAGCGGATAAATTTGGTACATATCAATGCACACAAGAGACCCCTCAGAAAGGTTTATGATGACAGATCCAGACATAGCAGCAGATCAGTATTGCATTATGATCCAAAGACTTTGATCTAACTTTACAGTTAAGTTCTGTGATCGTCTGTGCTTTGCATCAGATGACGATATTTAACTCATGAATAAATCTGAAAAACAAAAAATGTGAATTTTGCACACTCAGGACCAATGCCTTCTTACTAATATAAATAATAATACATTTTATTGGTATTTTGCAATGGAGGCCATTGAACTCATTGTAAAATAATGCTAGCTTGCACAAATGATGGAATAAGTGCTATAAATATGTGCCAAAATTACTTTTTTGAGGTATATTCTGTAGGAGGAAAAGGATAAAACCCTGTGTTAATTAGTTGTTCGGAGGGACCTATGGTTTTACAACATACAAAATAACCAATACTTGAGTGTTAGAAAAAACTAATTTTGTCTACAAGGTTTTTTTTTTTTTTTGAATTATTAATGGGATGTTTTTTTTAACTGGAAAAAAAAACCCAACAACAACAACAACAAAAACATTTTTTCTCATATCTTCTACTTGGGCACCTTATTACGTTTAGAGAAGACCTGTGTATGGGTAATATAGTGCCAAAGGAGAAGGTGAATAAATCTTTAGGTCA
Organism: Neosilurus hyrtlii; assembly: GCA_028564935.1. NCBI lineage: Eukaryota > Metazoa > Chordata > Actinopteri > Siluriformes > Plotosidae > Neosilurus > Neosilurus hyrtlii. The sequence continues at coordinate 10,217,861 of JAOUQZ010000049.1, read as the reverse complement.
ATCAAATTCAATACTGACTGCATATATACTGTTGTAATTGATGGATCAGTATATGATTTGTCCACTTGTCATGGCAGAGCGCCATAGTTTGGGGGAGTATGAGAGTTCACATTGGACAAAAGGGCTTTCCTGTCTTCTCTGGGGCAAGACCAGCGCAGCATGGAAGATAAGAGGGGGTATGGAGATTTTCGTGGTACTTTTTCCCTCCTCTTCCTGGTGGGAGAGCAGATCTTTTTTGGTGCCTGAGATGCAAATTGCTGCTGAGTCTGAGAGGAAGACACATCTAGAGGGAACAATGCAAAGTAAGAATGACATTGCAAAACTTTAAAACAGTGTTAAGGCTTAGAAAATTAGGCAATACCAAAATGCATATAACAGTTTTAGATATTACAGCCCTGATTTACAAAAGGTTACGTGAATATCTAAAAATGCACAACAAATAAAAACAAAATAACACAAATGAAAATATGCATATGTGGTGGATTATATCAATCAACTGTAACATTACCACCACCTGACTGATCGGTGGATAGGCAGCCCTGTACACGGCAAGGAGCAATACACTGTATATTCTGACACTTTCTATTATAGCCAGCATTAACAGTTTCATCAGTTTGTGCTACAGTGGATGGATTTTAGATCAGATGTACTAGCCTTCACTGCCCATATGCATCAGTGAGCCTTGAGAACCCATGACCTTCTTGCCAGTTCAGTGGTTGTCCTTCCCTGGACCACCTTTTGTAGGTACTTACAGTGCATACCAGGAATGGTCAACAAGACCTGCTGTGTTGGAGATGAATAGACCCTGATCAACCATAACATTAAATACATTTTGATCATTGACTAGTGAAGCTAATAACATTAATTATCTCAGTTGCACCTGAGAAAGAAGTTAAACTAAGAACTAAAAACTGGGTCTAATAATCAAAAACGGTTTGACCTAAAATCAGAGGCTAAGAATAACATTGCTAAATACGGGTGTAAGATGCTGGCAACTGTAGCTGCTGTCAAATTCACACCTTTTCTGGCGTCTAAAGGAGCTAACCAATGGCTGCATTTTTTTATATAATGTAATAAATATACACGGTTTTAAATTGATATGCTGTTTTAAATTGATACACTGTATCCATACACACCCAGCACATATCCAGCACATAATGCAACACATCACTGTGAGAATAAAAGCCTATATTGTTATTGGGGTGAATTTACATAAAGATGCTTACTGATGAGCACCTACTGGGAAACAAGAGACTACATTTAACGGATGGCTCTGGGAGTAACAGATGAGTTTGACATTAATTGAGTGGTACTGTTTACAGTTGAGGTATGGGAATGGATCAGGAGAGGGTGCTCATGTGTTTGCAATCTATTACGCCTATAATGTTGGTTTGAGCAGCAACAAAATGAAATTCAGGAAATGTGGACAAAAAGCCCGAGGTTGGAGTGTTGGGTATGGACCTGTAGTACCAGCACCAAGGTAATGCACAGCTTAATGAGAAATGCTCTTGGTAGCCAAAACAGCCTTATAAGTTGGGCTCCGCGAATAAATCTGCGGAGTGGTCTAAGGCTGTTAGCGTGAGTTAGGAACATTGAGTAGCAACCCGGCACGGTCTGCGTGTGTGTGTGTGTAGCTTTCTTCGGCTGGGAATAAAGTTGAGAAAACCTAAGAATATGTCCATCTGGTTTGATTTCATGTCATTAAATGAAGTCATCCACAGAAAAGTTCCCACCACCAGAAAAGTTTGATTTCAGCCACACAGAGCTCTGGCAAGAATGGAAATGGAGATTCCACAGGTACAGAGTTGATATGAAGTTGGAAAAAGAAGATGAGGAGATTCAGGTGTGTACCTTGCTGTATTCGCTCAGAGCAAAGCAGAACAGCTTGTTTAGACATTTGTTTATGCTGAGGACAGGAAAGAAAACCAGTGCAAGGTTGTACTGGACAAGTACTTTGTGCCTATAGTCAACATAATTCATGAGAGAGCTAGATTTTTTACCAGCAATGAATCAAATCTGGCTTCTTACCATGCTTTTCCTATCTATATTCTCATCTGATGTGATTAAGAGTTCTACAAGAACCCACCAGCTCCTCTTGCCCCAGCCTTCCTGACCACTAAAGAGTTCTTTGATGGAAAGAATATCTCAGCCATCTCTTCTATGAACGTCCTCTAGATGTCTGGACAGCTGAGTCATTGGAAGTCTTCAAATGATGTCTGAAAACCTACCTTTTTGGAAGTACATGGATTAGCACTGTTTGCATTTAAATAAAATGAACAAACAAACAAACAAAAAACCCTCTACCCACTGAGCTTTGACTGATGGTATATTTATCCTGTATCCTGGTGAAAAAGTGTCAAAATGTATTATCTGATAGTGGCTTTAAAGCACTTCTGTAAGTCGCTCTGGATGAGGGCATCTGCCAAAATGTAAACGTAGAACCTGCAAATGATGTCCGACTCAACTCTTGAGACAGCACGTACACAAGCTAGGAATCGGAACAGATCAAATGACAACTTCTCAAGTAGAGTGGTACTACAGGTGCCTTTGCCAGAGATGTCCTGGGAAAGAGTGGCAACTGATATGAAGTGGACAAAGGTGAATTACTTCTTTGTGATGAATCACTTCTCCAGATTCATTTATTTTTCCTATTTTCCAGCATTAACGTTCACAAAACTTGGGTATCTCCAAAGTTTCCAGGTCATGTTTTCCTGGCAGAATCTAGACCAAGTGCATGGTGATACCCAAGTAACTGCAGTGCAGATTTCCTTCAGCTGCATGAATAATTACTATCCATGAGTTGAAGATGCTTCTCATGAAATGGCCGATCTGCATAGACAAAAAATTTTTGACCACTGAAATACACTGTGAGCTCAACTGACACATATCTTGGGATCTGTATCCTTAGAAAGAAACCCTGTGTTGGGCTAGAAGGTTGTTCTGGAATCAACTTGTTATTATTGTAGATTCATGCATGTTCATACATCAGGGCCCACACAGAGAGCTCGTAAGGGACATCCGGGTGAGCTCACATGCCTATAGGTGACTAGCTTTTTTTGTAAGTACTGTTATGAGCCTCTGATCCCCCAGCAATGTACTACCCACTACCAGCGTATACAAGCACTTGCCAATGCTGTGTGGCTCCTGCAAAAAGGGTTAAGCACTTTCAGCACTTTCCAGACTAATTTCCTGAACTGCTATTGCAAGCTGCCCACAATGTTTATAGGTCAAATCAATGGTCAAAGATAACCAGTTCATGCCATGTCACACAGATGCTTGTTCATTACTGTATTAGCAGTTTAATAGAAAATACTTTTTTCGGGATGTACAATGTCTCACACTCAAAGTCAGTTAGCACTGGCTTCAGGTCCCCTGTGAGCATGATGTGTAATCTTTATATATAATGAATGACTGGATTTAGATACATGATTATTATTGTTGTGCGGGTCCACCCATGACCAGCTAGACTCGCAGGTTGATCAGTACTAGATGGCTTTATTTCAAAAATTCCTTGTGGTGATGTATAGAGGCAAAATTACAGTAAATGCCAAAAAGTGACAGCAGTATTTCCAACTAAGTTATAAGTAGCTTACAGAATCATTATATCATAGGCTCGCTGAATGATGTTCAAGAGACTAGGGTTACTAGTCCACGCTCCACATCCTCTCTGTCCATCTCAGTGTCTCTCTCTGAGTGTGATCAATGTGTGAAAAATGCAGGGAAAATTGGAAAAGTGTCTAGCAAGACAGAAAGGCATCTTCAAAGGCTGTCTTCAAACTGCTCTAGTAGAAGGTTTCAACAATGTATCCTCGATACTGCCTTTTAGCCATAATTCTGTGCAGCAGCTGTCTCAAGAATTTTTTTTTTTAAAAGACTGCAAACCAAAGTTCAGAGAAAAACTATATTAATATTCAAATATAAATTATTGGCCCTGCAACAGAGTGTCCAGGGAGCATCCCATTTTCACCCAGAGTCAGCTGCGATAGGTTCCAACCTCGCTATGACGCTAATAGGATCGGGTGGTTCAGCAGATGAATGAATGTATGAAAATACATTTCTGAAGATTTTTAAACTGTTGGTGAGAAATTGTTAGTACTCCTGCTAGTTAATTTCGTGTTCAAGTATTATGTGCTTTTGTTTGTCCCCATTGGCTTTCCAGACTCATTATTGGGCTCACCTGTGTCTGGTTGCCTGCCTCACTTGTCTGTGTATATAAGCCCTGCATTTCCCCACAAGCATTGCCAGGTTGTGCCAGAGTTTCTCTTGTGCCTTTCCAGCATTTTTATATA
>JAOUQZ010000049.1:10196440-10213472 GCA_028564935.1 Neosilurus hyrtlii | reverse complement strand
TGTGCCTTTCTAGCATTTTTATATATATATCTATATATATATATATATATATATATATATATATATATATATATATATCTCTCTGTCTAGTAGTTTTTGACCTCGCCTGTTCCTTGACCATTCTTGCTAACTTTGTGATTTTGTTTTGGAGACCTCTGCCTCTGTTTTTGACATCTTGGATATCTCTGACCGTTGCCTGTTTTTTGATCACAAGTTTGCCTGCCATTTTGGATTGTCTGCCTATCTTTTAAATATTGTGCTCTTCACCTCTCCTGTCTGCATGTGGATCCTTTCCATCTGTATAACCTTAACAGAAATAGCACATAAATTATACAGATTAGGTTTAGAAGTTTATGCTTTGGAATATCATCATCATCATCATCATCAAAGGACAGTACATTCAGTACAGACCACAGAAGTGTTAGTTTAAAAAAAAAAATGAAAAAAAAAAGAAACTATAAAATGACATGAACAATGCTGTACACTATCATCCAAAACAGACAGGGTCATCAGTGGTTACACTGTGAGATACTATACAGTAGGTATAGGACAATATCCCATTTTCTTCCTTTGCAGCCTGAAATTAACACACACAGACAGTTTCCAGTAGTATTTACTCAATGCAACTTAAAATAGCTAAGTGAAAAAATATAATAGCAACTGTTTATAAAAAACAAAACAAAACACTACAATGGTTGAAAGATGTTTGAACACTCCTTACAGGCCAAATAAAAATGTTGTTTTGGTCAAATTGGATGAGCTATTTGGGGTCCATGCTAAAAGAAAAGCCAACAGTATCCAAAGAACAACATATCTACAGTAAAGCATGGCAATAGTAGCATTCTGATGTGGGAGTGTTTCTTTGCAGCAGGGACTGGGACACTTGTCCAGATACAAAGAAAAATGGATGGTGCAGAATATTATCAAATTCTTAAGTAAAAACCTCTGCCAGAAAAATGTTAATAGGAAGAATTCATGAGAAGGACCCAAAGTCGACCACGGTGGCTGAAGGAGAAAAAGTTGAATGTCCCTGCATGGCCTTATCAAAGCTTACATTTAACTCCTATTGGAATTTGTGAAATTATTTGAAGATTGCAGTCCACCAGTGGTCACTATGCACTGTTACTGAGCTTGAACAGTCCTGTAAAGATGAGTGAACAAACCCTGAATAGTATTGAAATATCCTGACTGACTCATGGTGGTAATCAAAGTAAATGGTGGTTCCACAAAGTACTGACACTTTCTTAAAACATTTCAGTGATTCCCTTTTCAATGTATTTCTGAACGGTTGCTATTTTCTCTTTCACTTAGCTGTTTAAATTCAGCTGGAGTTTGTGTGTGTGTGTGTGTGTGTGTGTGTGTGTGTGTGTGTGATATTTCAGGTGGAAAGTAACAAAATATGATTTTGAAAAGGGTAAGACTTGTCAATACCCAGTGTATTTCGAGTATTTCAGGTGATTAATAGGGTATCAGGGCTGATAAATTTAAACAATAAGAATAAAAAGATATTTAATATAAAATAATACTGACCTGTTCTTTTTTTGGATGTGGAATTATTGTTGTTGTTGGCAGCCACTTTCTTGTTATTTTTCATACAGTGATTAAACAGTGTATCAAAACTCTCAGACCCTGCAGATACTCTCACGGCACCTATAGGCTCCCTGCAAGATAGGCAGGCAAAGGCAAAATGGGCAGCATTACTTTACACGACCAACTACAAGCATACGAGTTATCGTAGAAGTACATAAGCCAGTGTTAGTGTTACTATCTATAGGAGCAGAGATGCCTTACTTAAATATTTTATTCACTAATCCCACTGAGCCCACAAAATACAAAAAAAAAAACACTTTAAATAATTATTTCATAAAGTTAGTTCACTTTTGAAAAATTCAGTTTTTAAAAAACAACTCCATCATAGTTTACACTCATATCCAGAATGCAATAACATATTCATTTTGTTGGTGTTATTTGCTTTGCATTGTTTTTTCCGTTAGTTTTCAGAGAGTCAATAAATGAAAACCAGCATCAGAGAATTCACATTTACCTCATGTGCTTTAAAAACGCAAACAAATTAACCCCAGCTGCCCAGAAACATTTTCTAGTCATACGCAATTCAATTATTTCTCAACAAAAAGCACCTGATTTATGCTTAATTAAGTTTTAATAATACATGCCATCCCACTATCATGACAAGAAGACCAAGAAAACTGAAAAGTCCACACTGAGGAGTCAGCCAACAACTCATGGGAATCACAAGGCATAGAAACACAAAGCGTATATAGTGAGTCTCCCCTGCTTCTGAGGCTGTGGAGAGAGAAAGCGAAAGGCATTAGTAGAGGGGGGGGACATGGCTCACACATTACTGTCCTACAGTCACATCAAGCACTACTCTGGTTAGCATGAACAGAGTGGCTTCACCATGCTGACAGGAGAAAAGATGGCAGGGAGGGGGTAGAATGGCCATTAAACAACAGTCACATGAAGAAAAGAAAACAAACCACTAGAACAACAAATGGGACACCAATTTCAGTTTCAGGATCGCCATTACTGATTCGTCTTTGGGGAAGAAAATTTTAAGAAGACATGCATGATAGTTTTGAACATGGAACAAATGTTTAAAGGGGAATATGCAAATCTGTGGCTAAAAATATATATATATTTTTTTAAATCTATTCTGTTATATCTATTATAATTTACTTATTTGGTCAAACTTATATCAAATCAGTTACCTTACTGTAAAAATACCAAAACTATTTCCAAATTGGGTATTTTACAATAAAAACAAAAGATAAAATTAAAAATAAATCTGGTCAACTGATAATTTCCTAATACCAAATACAATTAAGTATCCCCCTTTAAATGAAAAATGGTTTAAGGCCCCACCTGCTAGCCTCTCCCCTTTCAGACATGGACTCAACCCTTACCTATTATGGTGTAGAGGACCTGGTCACAACAATGCTGCCCAGATAGCTGAGATCAATCAAAAACAAAGAAGGTAAGACTGCCAAAGCCTAGAAGGACAAAAGTTATTTATTTATTTATTTTTAAATCAGCCGTCGCTACTCTAGATGAAGATGGTGAACATTGCAAGAGATGAGTGCAGGCTCATCCCTGGCAAGTAAGGCCGCCTAAGAAGGCCACCCTGATGAAGAAAGCACTGAATCAGTGAGGATGGAGGAGACAGAGATGAGTCAATGAACCGGAGATGACATGAGATGAACAGCCCATAAAGGAGGACAAAAAGGAAGAACCATGGAATTATCAGGTAAGCATTAAAAAATTTCTGAACCATTCAAAAGGCTACAAAAATGCAACCTCAAAAACCATAATAGCAAAGTTAATGCTTACTTTTATAAGGATAATAAAAGAACAAAAAACTGACACTATAACAGAAGTTTTATATACAAGTAAAAACATGTATTAAAAAATTTTATTAAATATGTATTAAAATTGTATTGAAATAAAAAACAAAAAAATCATGAGGGGCACTGCTTTTGCAAATGGGCTAATGAAAATGTGATCTCTTTGTCATGTTTTTGGAACCGCCAATGGTGCAGTTCACCTACCCTGGTGAGGGCTCTGAGGGCAGCATCTCCTCATCTGTCCTCCTTTGAGATGGCAGCTGACCAAAAGCATCACTGCTCTCCGCCGGGGGTGAGGGGGACTGTGACGGGTAGCTGGCTGCTGCAGTGGCAAAGGCCACATGGGCACCATAGCCCAGACCAGGCAGGCGGATGGAGCCTGAGCCCAGGGTGGGAGATGTGGCAGGGGAAGAGGACAGGGACCTCCGGGAGAAGGTGATGTGGCGCATGCTCTCGGGTATCTCCTGTGAATGTGATGAGCGAAGGACACCTGGCCGTGGTGGCGGGCGCACCAGGATGTCGGGTGAGCCGGCACGAGAGCTAGGAGGTGTCTGGGTGAGGGGTGAGAGGCGCGATGGCTGCAAGACCACCTGCTGTAGGCCCAGATCTAGGCGGCGTGCCGCCCTCGGGCTGAGCCACGGCTCATCCGAGCTCTCACTGCGTAGCGTGCTGGGGCTCCCTGCTCGGCCTGGGTAAGGCAACACTGGTACACCCATCCCGTGGGCAGTGTGTCTCAACTGCCCCACGATCTGGGCCTGTTGCATAGCTGCACGTGTGCCGACTAGGCCCTGAGAAGGGAGTGCCTCCAGCCGCAAGAACGCTGAGCTGGAGGGGGCGTGGCTACGCAACGGGTATGGGGGTGGTTCGGGCACATCTCGGCGGAGATGGGGGGGAGGAGGGTGTGGTGGCAAAACGACACAGGCACCCTCCTGACCTAGAAAGGGGAAGTCAGGAGGGTGCCAAGTATCAGTAGAGCGAGAGGAGGGAGGGCCATGTGCCAGCGGTAGGGTGTGGCCAGAAGCAATGGTGGGATGGTGAAAGGACCCCTCGGTGGGGCAAGGTGGTGAGGAGGACATGGCTGAGCTGCGTGGGCTCACATCAGCTGCGTAGAACGGAGGTTGCAGCTCCAGCTCTGCACCGCTACCTAGATAGCCATAAAAAGGGCCCGGAGGAAAGACTCTGTGAAAATGGGACACTCGGCTCTGCCCTGTGGCCTGAAGCCCGCTACCCTCCAAGATGCTCGTACCTTCCATAGGCCTGTGGAAGCGAGGGCTGTAGGCTGGGGGCTGCACCATGTAGGACTCCTGGCTTGAGGATACAGGTGAAATCTGGGGCCTGAGCGCAGCCATTACTGGGGGGAGGGGCCCGGGTTCATCATTCTCCTCATCTGACTGTCTGAACTCAGGGTACAGGTCTGACTCCTCCACGAAGGGGAAGCCTTCAATGCGACGTGGCTTCAGTGATGTGTCTATGTCCGATGGCTCTATGACAAAGCGGCCATCTGGTCCGCGGCTGATCAACTCAATGGGAGTGGTGACTTCGGCCTCGTGCTTTGACACACTATACTTCTTGCCAGTTATTGCTCGTTTGGTTCGTTTGTACAGTGAGAGCTCCTTTTCCTTCCTTGGGCTTGGCAGCTTCTTGACATAGAGGCCTGGGGTTCCAACACTGGCCAGGGATGGAGGACGGGAGGAAGCAATGCTCTCTGGACTGATTTTCCCAGAGGACAGTCTGTAAATCAAAGCAGAAATATTGCTTAATATTCTGTAGAATACCCCCTGTAACATTCGGTATTGTACTTTGAGTCTCCTTTATAAGTTAAAGCTTAGGAGTGTCTTTTGTTGGAAAGCTATTATATAAAACCAACATATTTATACTATTGTTATCACACAAAACAAGTTCACACAATTGGTCACTTTCACTGAAGATGAAACAAAAGACAGTGTCATGGTGCACCATGAGGGGACAACAGAATGGAAACAAGAGACAAAAAGATTAAGTAGCAGTGGAGACAGGGCCAATATGTGACTGTCTTTTCTATTTTTTTAGCTTTTAACGTACAAAGGCTTAATAATGATAAATAAACATTCACCTCAAGAAAACCAATATAAAGTTAATCATAGGAGCAGCAGATTATTCAGTTACACCAAAGGGGCTTTAACCAATCTACAGTCAATCTAAGTCCGCACCACAAAAAAAAAAGCATGCAGCTAATGCACCGAGGTGCAACCAGCGCCATGTGCTGGGAAAGGGATGCAGGTGCAGGCACTCACTGAGGACTGGTGGATGGGGGCCTGTAGCTGCTCCTGTCTGGCTCTTCCCAGTAGGGCTCAATGCCAGGCAATGGGGTAAGAGGAGGCCTGCGGTGAGAGACACAATAGAGAGGAGGGGCAAGAGGCGGCCATCAGACCCAAACGGGTTTCCAAACAGTGAAGCAAAGATGGATGAAGATGAATGGGAGCATGGGACTAGATTACATACACCGCCATGAAGTCAGGATGGGATTAAATGCCTTCCTCAATTTGGGCTGGGGATTGAAAAAATCTTCATTGAAGTCCAGGTAAACTTCAATATGGCTTTTAAATATTCAGGTGGTTACGGCTGCACTAATAAGTTGTCAAATGCTCATGAATAAGCATCATGGTGACAGTTTGTCCTACTGCCAATGATGACTGATCAGGCTCCAAATCAGCAGACTATGGAGAAGCTGCATGAGACTGCTGGTAATTGCAACTCAATGCATCTTGCTGACCAAAAAGCACATGTAAGCACAGATGCATTGTAGCATTCATTCAGCTGGTCACTCAAATCCTCTTCCATGCATCCCTCACAGTTAACAGGGTAGCTGTTAAGTACAGCCATTAAGTCTACCACTGTGTACATGCATTTCCTCCACTACTCTCACTACCACACACATATTCTCTCTCTCTCTCTCTCCCCCTTTCTCACTTTCTCTCTCTCTCTCTCTCTCTCTCTCACACACACACACACACACACACACACACATAGAGCACCTTAATATATCTATTAAACTGCAAAGTATGATGGCTGTTACCATGCATCTATACTTACGGAGACTCAATGCTTTTCCTGGTGTGAGTTATTGATAATGGAGGATCTAGGCACATAAACAAAACCACAATAATTACTATAAATTAGCTAACAGACTGGTTCACAACTGCTATTTCAATAAGCTAGTTACAGAAACAGGGCACGAAACCACCTTGAGGCACATTTTATAAAGATACATGTACAGAAGTTTTTGGAAATATTAGAAGATTAGGTAAAAAGAAGCTTTGCTTGTTTAATCTACATTACTGCCTGGCAACTATGTATAGACAACATTTAATCATTTGGCTTAAGATTGTGTCATAACAGCTGGTCAGTCTGTTTTACTCCTTGCATTTGTGTTTTTGTTTCATATTTATATATACATACCTAGTATATACACATATACATACATACATACATAGTACAGTCATCTGATAAAAATAAGCTAATTTTATTAGAATTTACCCTGGAAATTTTGATTCTTTCAATCTGAACAAAACATTTCACCCTTTTTAATACAGTGCCTACAGATAAAGGTAACTTATTTCAACAAATGGCATAAAATTAAGATTATGTATAGATTCATGTGGAAAAAAAGTACACATTTACATTTATTACACCTTCAAAACTGTATCCAATTAAGAATAAGGTGTCCCCAATTAGTTGCCATCAATTCGACCCTCCTGTAGGTGGAACCTGTCTTATTTAAACCTGACATCTAGGGTCTGGTGTACTCTTTGCTACTGCAGTGTGAGGTGTCATCAAACCAGGATTCATTTATTTATTAATTTTCCGAGCTGCATAATCTTAATTAGGGTTGTGGGGAAGATTGGTGCCCATCTCAGCCAACTCTGACTGTAAGGGCAGAGTGCACCCTGGACAGCTTGCCAGGCCATTGCAGTGTGCAGAAACACACTGGTGGCAACCCTACTCTTTATGAACGACAGCAATGGTTCTTTAACATGCCTTCCACCACAGACAGTGGTGAGACCTTTGGATCAGTAAGCCAGTACCCTACCACCAGGCCACCACAGTAAGGGATTTAAAAAGATGTTAAAGTTGTATAAAATAAATCATTCCACTTTGAAGGGAAATTAAATGAAAGCCTTCCCAACTCTCCTGTTACACTGAAAATATGTATGTTTTAATTATCAGGTGGTTTTTAATTACATCTACCAAGTTGCAGTCTGCTGAAATGTGGGAGAAATCACTAGAATCACTAGAATAGGACGTAGACTTGTCAGTTCCAAAAAGGCAGGATGCCAGCAAAAATAACGGTACACAGTTAATAAACTAACTGATATAAACTAGTAATCTTTTGGATAAAACAAGGCTAGGCATGTCTGCACATAATGCTATAATAATTTTACCTATTTACCTTCTTTATCAGAAGGAGTGGGCTCCTTTACATAAACACATGGTATATATATCCCCGTAGATTTAATGCAGATTTAATGCTCTGTGGTAACTGTTTCTTCGACGTCACTCCTGCGCCAGTTTTCGCAGTACAATGGCGCCCCCTGTGTGAGGATTTATTGCTCTTTTTTCCATGAAGAAGACTGGAATAACAATAGCACATTTTGATGTGCAAAGACATATACAATGTATGCATGATTTTTATTGAGTTTAGGTTTAATTCATCTTTAGGCAAAATCATCTAAAGTGGGAGGTTTCAAATTACCAATTATTCCAGCATTGACAATTCCCAACAACTTCAGCCAAAAGTCTCCAAGGATCCCCAAAAATTTAGCAGGATCTGAAGTTAGTTATCTTAGCTGTTGGTGTGAATGTACAAACATTTACACTGCAATCTAATCAATATTTCAAATCTTATATTCAGGCCAAAAAATATTTTTGATCTTGTTTTGGGAATAATATGCTATGCAAGAACAGAATATGTAAGATTATTATTCTTATGTTTTAAGAATATTTGCAGTAAGATAAGTACATGTGGTATGAATATTGTTTGAAGAATATTTTTCTTATTTTAGGAAATTGTACAAGATTGACCAAGGCACTCAACCCCCAACTGCTCCATGCTGCAATGTGGCTGCCCACTGTTCTAGCTCGTAATAAAGTTATTAGTGCAAGAGACCTATATAAATAAAATTTAAGATTTTTTAAAAAAAGCTTTAAAAAGACGGCAGTGGTGGCTGGTGGTAGGTTGCTGGATTACTGATCCCAAGGTAGAGGGTTCAATCCCCAAGATCTTTTGGCTAAGTTTGCTTATTGAAAATCAATGATTTTCATGATATTTACACACAACTTTAATTAAACAGTGTTTGTGGTTGCTATAAAGTAAATGATAATAGGAATAAATTTATCCTGCAAATGCTCTCGTTTTCTAAAAAAAATTATTGTTCATATAAACAGTAAAAAAAAACCTTAAATTGTCAGTCATTAATAAAATAAAAATGTTAATCATTTAAACATCACTGGGCGGTACACAGTGGTGTAGTGGTTGGCGCGTCCACCTCGCAACAAAAACGCTCCTAAGGTTCAAGGTTTCTGTGTGAAGTTTGCATCTTGACTCCATTTTCCTCCCACTGTGCAAATACATGCACATTAGGCTGAACTGGCTGTTCCAAATTGCCCCTACATGTGAGGGTGACTGGTTGTGTGAATTGTCCCTGTGATAGTCGGGCAAGCTGTTTAGGGTGTACTCCTCCATCGCCACTTTCGGCTGAGCCTGACCCTGTGACCCTAGTAAGATTAAACGGTTTGGCAAATGAGTGAATGATTGAGAGTGAGTGAAACATCACTGTGGTTGTATACTCAACAATTTCAGCACAATGCTTTTTTTAATTGACAATTTTATTTTTTTATTGTAAAATCTTTTTATTCACTGGTTTGTTTCAGTTTATCCTGGGTAATACATAGTGAGTGACAAGTCAAACTCTTCATAAGTGAAACATTACATGGCTAATCAATTTTTTCATTCTGTTGCCCGAAACTGGACTCACCTCGCTTGCGCTTGAGCTTGCGGCGGTGTTGCTTGTTGACAAAGCACGCAGCTAGCGTGCTAAAAAGTATGGCAGCAGCAAGGAAGCAGATTGTAGCCACAATCCCAGCCACCACTGGCCTTGCCAGCCCCTCGTCAGAGATCTCTGTGGGAGGGAAGGGGTCTGAGAGAGGAGAAACACTGCAGAGCGTGAAATAAGATGGAAGCATGGCAGCCAACTAGCATGCAGCTATTCACACAGCAGCCACAATGCACTATGTTATTTCATTTGAATATTCCACTTGCATTCATTTTATAACCTAAAATTTTACCAAGCATGGAAAAGAAGCGCACTATCTGTTATGATCAGCAGGGGGCAATGAAGTAGCATGTGGTTAAAGCTGCTAAAGCTGTGAAATCATGGGTCCTAAAAATAGTTTTTTTTTTAAAGTTCTCACCTGTGCTTGACACTCCCACTACATTACTGCTTTCACTAATGAGATTATCCATGACTGCCAGGGCACGGAATTCATACCATGAGTCCTAGAGGAATAGGAACAAATACAGAATATTACTTTCTTAAAAAGTAAATTAACAGGGTATAGGTCAAATATAATAGGAGCCAGAGAAATATCACATAATAACTACTGCTATTATATATGACCAAATTAAAAAAAAGCAAATTATTATAATCTCTGTTAATATATATAAATATATATATAGCAACTGGGTGTTGTAGTGAGTGGCATAAAGATGTGAAAAGCCAGGAAATCTTTGGTATAATTTTTATACTTCAAATACTCAAACTCAACATTACTGACATTCATCCACATACAGGACATGTAGTAGAATAAGACTTCATTTTTGTTTTGGTTTGAAGACTATTAGAAATGTAAGAAACCACTCTCCTGCCGATGATGTCCCTGGTACCCAGGGTACGCAGAGAAGACCCATGCAAGCACGAGGGGGAACATGCAAACTCTCCACAGAAATGCCTGAAACCAGGACTCAAAACCAGGCCCTTCTTGCTATGAATTGGACATACTAACCACCATACCACCATGCTGCCAGTCTGCCAGTCTTGAAAGAACTGGTTTACAATCGACCTGTTAATAGTTTTATCAATTATTTAAAAAGCCATGGGTTCCAAAGAATATAACTGACATGTCATGAAGTGATAATTATTTGCATGATGCTGCGTAACATAAGGGGAAAAATTTAAAAGTTTTTTTGGTAAAAAATATTTCAGTCTCAGACATGTTACTATTTGAAAAAACTATTTGATTAGTTACTATTTGAAAAAATAGTTGCGATTTCACATTACTTCAGCACATAAGAGTGTTTTTTCGAGTTCGTAAATTCTTTTCATAGCTAAGAACAAATTCCAGATAAGAAAATATTGGTGAAAAAGTGTGTAAGTGAGACTTCAGTGGGAGTATGAGTGGGCCTTTAGCGGTTCCACCTTAAAAACATACATGATTCTGTCATTTTGATTTCACTTCATTTGACCACAAAACAATTTCACACTTTGCCTTAGTCCATTTTATATGAGAATTTGTCCCTGAGAAGACAGTAGTGTTACTGGATCATGTTCACGTATGGCTTCTGCTTTGATGATAGAGCTCTAACCTGCATTTTTCGGACAGCACAGCAAACTGTGCATGATAGAGCTTTAACCTGAATAAAATGGGCTGAGGCAAAGTGCAGAACTTTTCTATGATAAGAGGAAGTGAAATTTGAAATTCTTTTTGGGAAAACATGAACACCACATCCTCCGGACTACATAATAGACCATCTGGCTTGTTATCAACACTCCATTCAAAAGCCTGCAGCTCTGTGAAATGTGTTCAAAGACAATGATTTCTGGAAGTATTCCTGAGCCCATGCAGTGATTTCCATGACAGTTCCATGAATGATGCCTTGTACTGAAGATATTCACTTTGTGTGCCCATGCGTGTGTGTGTGTGTGTGTGTGTGTGTGTGTGTGTGTGTGTGTGTGTGTGTGTGTGTGTGTGTCTGCACATAACAACAGTACAAACATAATGTAAAATGCTAACCAAATATATTGCTTTAGAAAATGTACAGTCTAATGTATACCCTTATACACTGGCATAAAAAAGGTTGCACACTTTAGTATGTTGTTGTTTTTTCACCTGACGATTAGGGCAAACATTTATTATAGCATTGTTTCGACAGCCTTATCTAACTTCTAAAGTGTATTAACTTCCATCCAGAGTTGCACTTATTTTTCAATAATTCATTATTGAAGACAGGAAGGTCAAACCACTTTAAAATCTTTTCCAGAACATTCCAAAGAGGTTTATGGTTAATTGTGTTAAGGTAAGGACTCCATGGTGGCTAATTCAACATGATCAGTGTTGAAATGAGTCCTTATGCTCCTTGAACCAAATAAAGAAACGTCGTACGTCTGGTCAAACACTGCAGCTTGCTGCCAATAGGGCTGTCTAGCTGCAGATCAGACAGGTGGTGTTAATGTTATGTATGACTGGTGTGTCCAATCAATAACTATCTAATCAGTGGGTGTTAAATATTTTCTTGTTAAAATAATAAAATAATGGGTTTTTTTTTTGGCCAGGCAGTGTATGCGTTATTGTTTTACTTTATTTTATTAGTAAAAAAGCAAATAAATAAATAAATAAATAACTTAATAAAAATAAATAATTAAAAAAACTAGGATGAAGACAAAAAACTAGGACAAAGAATCACACTGCAGTTAGATGTTTTTCTTTTACATTTGTATGCCAGACACTAATGTGTAAAGAATATACAGAGAAAAAAACAAAGGGTGTGTGAATAGAAATCAGGTCAGACACTGCAAAACCTACACTACAAGTTTGATGCCAAGAATTTATGATCAAGATCTTACTTTAAATGTTTCTTAATATGGCTTCTTTTCTTAAATTAACTACCAAAAATTAATTAAATAAATAAAAAGATAAACAGAATGAAGGAAAAATTCACTGGCTGAGTCAAATCAAGAACTTTTGAAGACCTGCACATACCCTTTTTATTTTTATTGTACTTGGCAAAGAGCAAGCTTTCATCAAAACAAAAATCAGGCCTCAAAAAAGTTTTGACGGATTTCAGCACAAGTACACAATAAACATTTATTTGTTTTACCGGAATCAGGTCTCTAGCCATGATCTCCATCTCATCTGCTGGAATGAGGTCGTCGAGCACCTCCCACCTCTCTCCCAGGCGAAACTCAACAATGTAACGATCTATGGGTGAAGTGTGGTTGGCTGGAGGAAGCCATGTCAACAGTACACCCTGCTGTGTCCGGTTAGCTGTGAGGCACCGCGGTGGGGTAAGAAGCACCAGTGGTTCCGGAGTACTTATAGGGTACACTAAGGGTAAAAAAAGTACGCACACAAACAATGTAAAAGATCAGAAATGCAATAAATGTTCGTATCTTGTATGGCTGTTAGAAAGTGACTGTAACCTACAGACGGCGTAAATGGAAGTGGCACCCACCTACTGTATTCACAGTGACTACCTCACTGAACGGGCCTGTGCCCAGCTTGTTCTGGGCCAGCACACTAAACTGATATGCTGTCTTTGGCTCCAAGCCCTGCACAACCAACCAAGTCAGAGAGCTGGGCACAGGGATAGACAGCCAATCATGAGGACCCAGATCTGTCTTCTTCTTCCTGTGAGAAAGACAACACACAGTGAGCCCCAAGAGAAAAACCCTACACAGGAAAATAGAATGGAAAAGAAATATAACACTAGATGTGCTTTACATTTGCAATCATTTCAATAACTATAATAAAAGTAATTTATATATATATATAAATCTAAAATATTTAAAATCTGTGTTAGTCCTGCTGCATTCTACAGTACTTAAGGGTGAAAGAAAATTTAAAGGCATGAGTGTTAAACAAAAAACTGATAGGGGACAATATATAATTAAAAACTATACATGCTAGGGGGACCTACACAGGGCCGTACCAGACCGAAAAGGTCTGCTCAAAGCCACCATCATATCCGGGTTCCCAGGAGACATTAGCTGAGGTTGTGGAGACCGAGACGTGGACATTGGCTGGAGCATGGGGACTAGTGCCTGAAACACAGAAAAACTCATTGTTGAGTTATTGTTCCCTCGTTCCAATGTACACAAATCTGAATCTGAAACTTCTTTCAACTATTTTAAGCTTTTTTCAAGCAGTTCTGAATATTAATATATCATTTGGCCTCAGTTGTCAACTTAGTCAGCATCAGGTTACATAAAAAATCTTTGGATTCCTGTTTCCACAGGCAAAAGAATGACTGTACAATTCACCAGCAAAGGCAAGGAATCAACAGCATCCTGCTCAGGTCGACTTGGGCCCTCTGACAGGTGTCTACAGACTGTCAAGTGGAATGTTGAAAATAATCCCTGTTGTAAGGCAACTGATGTTGCAGAGTAACTCCAAGTGATTTGGAGTGCTGCTGCGAGGAATCTCCATCAACTTGGCTACTATGTACAGCGGTGTGAAAAAGTGTTTGCCCCCTTCTTGATTTCTTATTTTTTGCATTTTTGTCACACTTAAATGTTTCAGATCATTAAAAAATAAATAAATATTAGTCAGAGACAAACAAGTAAACACAAAATGCAGTTTTTAAATGAAGGTTTTTATTATTAAGGGAGAAAAAAACCCCAAACCTACATGGCCCTGTGCGAATAAGTGATTGCAATCAAGCGTTTGCGATAACTTGCGATGAGTTTTTTACAGCGCTGTGGAGGAATTTTGGCCCACTCATCTTTGCAGAATTGTTGTCATTCAGCCACATTGGAGGGTTTTCGAGCACCTTTTTAAGGTCATGCCATAGCATCTCAATAGGATTCAGGTCACTTTGACTAGGCCACTCCAAAGTCTTCATTTTGTTTTTCTTCAGCCATTCAGAGGTGGACTTGCTGGTGTGTTCATTGTCCTGCTGCAGAACCCAAGTTAATTTCAGCTTGAGGTCATGAACATTTTCTGGCAAAATTGAGACGAGCCTTAATGTTCTTTTTGCTCAGCGGTGGTTTTCATCTTGGAACTCTGCCATGGATGCCATTTTTGCCCAGTCTCTTTCTTATGGTGGAGTCATAAACACTGACCTTAACTGAGGCAAGGCAGGCCTGCAGTTCTTTGGATGTGGTTGTGGGGTCTTTTGTGACATCTTGGATGAGTCACTGCTGCACTTTTGGGGTAATTTTGGTCGGCCAGCCACTCCTGGGAAGGTTCACTACTGTTCCATGTTTTCACCATTTGTGGATAATGGTTTTCACTGTGGTTCGCTGGAGTCCCAAAGCTTAAGAAATGGCTTGATAACCTTTTTTAGACTGTTAGATCTTAATTACTTTCTTTCTCATTTGTTCCTGAATTTCTTTGGATCTTGGCATGATGTCTAGCTTTTGAGGATCTTTTGGTCTACTTCACTTTGTCAGGCAGGTCCTATCTAAGTGATTTATTGATTGAGAAAAGGTATGGCAGTAATCAGGCCTGGGTGTGGCTACAGAAATTGAACTCAGGTGTGATAAACCACAGTTAAGTTATGTTTTAACAGGTGGGCAATCACTTTTTATTTAAATTAGTTTGATGATCTCTTCAAACATTTAAGTCTGACAAACATGCAAAAAATAAGAAATCAGGAAGGGGCTTACTGATCAATTTCCTGAAAATAAATGCTTAAATACTTAGCTATAGTTTAGAGTTTATAAAGCTCCTTACTCAGGAGCTCATCAGAGACCAGCCGTATTAAGCATTACAATAACCACCTAATTAAAGAAGAATTGTACACTGTAAACTGTGTGGTTTTTATTAGCTGTAAATTAAATTATCTGACTGTAATGGTATGAAACACAACAATGGTGTTATAGTAAAGTATATTTTTAATAAATAATCTGCATTTTATGGTTTGAAATGACTCAAAGTATGGCTAGTATTCCCCCTATCTAGATGTTAACACCCTCTCATCAGAGATGAAAAGTCAATCTCCCTTAGAACCCACCCTTGAGCGGGAGTCTGAAACACACCCTTATTTTGAGATATATGCTGAATGAGACTCACAGAAGTTTAGGCCCCTGCTTAGCCTCTTGCTCGCTTTTTTGTATTTTTCATAAATTATGCAGTGGATAGAGTTAGGCTCAGACCCAGGGTGAAGTTACATATTAATTGTCAAGTTAGATATAAATGTCATTATATCTATTATATATGACTGCAAACTTAAAGTGTGATTTAAGTTGTATCCTGAATTTCTTCTCAACTGGCAAGGTAGGATTCTAACTTTTGTATTTCTGCCTACTTAATTCAGTTAGACTTAGTTGTTGTCATTAACAGTTTTAAGTATAAAATTCTTAGCTGCTTCTGTAGTCTTGTTGTGCTGATTAATCAGCAGTAGTTTCGGGCTTCTTTAAGGTGTGAATTGGGGGCAGGACCCAGAAAGTGTATATTGAAGGTATCCTTTAGCAACAAAGATCTCATTCAAAAACAAGTACTTTGAATAAGGTGGTAATTTTATAGTATTCTTACCTTCGTTAAATTAGGACTGTCAGGTATACCGTCTTAAAAACACATCTTACAAACAAGCCAGAGGTCGTACACTGCTGTCCCTGTCTCAAACGAGTGTGACAGGTGTGCTCTGGAACTGCTATTCTTCTGTCAAAAAGGCTGATTTCACCTCTGCCATTGCTTCTCACTACTCTCTTGACTTTCTTGCACTAACTGAAACCTGGATTTCCCCACACAACTCTGCTACACCAGCAGCTCTTTCTTCTGCTTATGTTTTCTCTCATACTCCACGAGTAACTGGGAGAGTTGGTGGTATGGGTCTGTTCCTGTCTCGGAGCTTCACACCACTCTCTCTGTCTCACCTAGGCATCTCCTCCTTTGAGCTTCATACAGTAAAAGTCTCCTCTCCAATCAACCTTATTAATATAGTCATTTACTGCCCTCCTGGACCCCTAGGACACCTTTTAGAATAAAAGACACTCCTCAGCACTTTCCCACTGACAACACCCCTCTCATTCTTCTGGGAGACTTCAATCTCCCCTCTGACAAACTTCAGTCCTCTGGACTTCTCCCTCTTCTTTATTCCTTTTCTGTAACTTTCAACAACTGCTCTCCCACACACAAAGGAGGGAATCTCCTAGATCTTGTTTTCAGTCATCCCTCCCCAGTCACAGGCATTACTGCCACCCTACTTCATATCTCTGACCACTACATGGTGTCCTTTTCTATCATCTTACCTATTCTAACGCCAGCTTTCAGTTTCCTTCCCCAACTTGGCAAAACCTCCACACTGTATCTCCTTCGTCTGTTGCTTCCCGTACTTTATCTCAGCTCCTTTTCTTCTCTACCACTAGAATCTGCTACTCACACTTTTCTCTCTTCAATCTCTGCATCTATGGATCTCCTCTGCCCACTATCTACAAAATCCAAGAAGACTTCTTGCCCTGCTCCTTGGCTCTCGGAGGTGCTGCGAAGAAATCATAGACAACTCAGAGCAGCTGAGAGAAAGTGGAAGAAATCTCAACTTAAATCATATCTTTTGACCATGTGCTCCTATCCACATTTTCATCTGATGTGACTTCTGCTAAGACAGCCTTCTAGAAAAAGAAAAAGTTGGACGCTGCTGCACAAGACCCACGCAAACTCCACAACATCTTTTCATCCTTACTCAATCCATCTGC
>JAOUQZ010000049.1:10182299-10196340 GCA_028564935.1 Neosilurus hyrtlii | reverse complement strand
GACACTCAACTTGTTCTCTCTTTTCCTCCCTCAGACACTGATGTTTCTGCCCGGATCTCTGCATGTCTGGCAAGTATTTCCTCATGGATGGCAATTCACCAGCTGAAGTTTAATCCCAGCAAGGCTGAATTGCTGTTCATCCCAGCTGACTCATCCCCACATCAAGATCTCACAATCTCCTTGGACAGCTCTGTGATCTCTCCTTCAGTCACTGCATGAAGCCTTGGAGAAACCATAGACAATTGCTTGTCCTTCTCTTCTCATATCACTAATCTTTCTCGATCATGTAGATTCCTCCTCTTTAACATCCGAAGGATTCGCCCATTTCTTTCCACTGAGGCCACTCAGATACTTGTTCAGTCCCTTGTTATCTCAAAACTAGACTACTGCAACTCACTCCTGGCAGGTCTACTTCTGAGTGCAATTCGACCTCTGCAACTGATCCAGAATGCAGCTGCATGGGTTGTTTTTAACCATCCAAAATTTTCCCACACCACTCCACTGCTACTCCATTGCTCTCTCGATTGGCTTCCTGTAGCTGCTCGCATTAAATTTAAAACATTAATGCTGGCCTACAAAGCCAAAAATGGACCTGCACCCTCCTACCTCAAATTACCTTACAGACATTTCATATAATGATTTTATCCAGCTGTTTGAATACCAAGTCTAACATTAGATCTATTACAGAATATTACAAAAGAGACAGGACTGAGATTAAATTAAAGAGTCGTAAAGCAGGATGCACTAGGCAGTACTGAAGTAATCCTGTTCTGCAACCAAAACGTCTATACTCCTATGTCTGAAAGTTCAGATCACCTTTTATGTATAATTTTTATTTTTTTTAAACAAAGTTGTAACTCATATCAGTACATTTTAAACAATATTTGTTAAAAGTGATTAAAAGTGATAAAATAACACACGCAATATACCTATTACAAAAAGTCTTGTGCTGGCAGTGATGCTTGTGACGACATTGGTGGCGACACATTCCCACTCCCCATGATCTTCTTTGCTCAGAGACACAAACTGTAAGCTGCCACTGGGTAAGATGTTGTGCTTGCTTCTACTTGGCTTTCCTACCTGTAATCACACAAAACACACAGAAAACGTTATAACGCATAAACATTAAGCATTAAAAAGTTCACTACACACAATAAATATATATAGAAATAGATTTAACAAAACAGAAATGTGTAATGGCAAATAATCATTCTGCCATTGTTTAGTGTGCTTGTTCCTTCCCAAGCATCAATACAAAGTTATAATGCTAGTATAGTATTTTGTTGCCCTTAGCTTTGATTAAAACACATATATTCGTTGTGGCATGATTTTCTCCAGCCCATCCCAAACACTTTTACTGGTGTGAAGGTCAGGACTCTGTGTGCCATTCCATATAAGGAAATAATTATTTATGCTCCCTTATGAACCTGGGTTTGATATCCATGGCATCAGGGCAAACTCTATTGAAGACAGAATATGTTCATTCAGTACATTCAGGTGACTTCATTTAATTGCCACATAATGTTGCTGAGCCTACACTAAAGCCACCCCAGGTCAAAAAGAGCCTCCATGGGCTTGCACAGTGGGACTATGCATGATGGGTTATCACTTCAAGAATTTCCGTTTTAACCCTGATACACCGATTGCTCTGAAACACAGTAAATCTGGACACATGGCCCTTTTTCACTACTCTTCGCCACACTGTTTAATCCAGCTGTTTTCCAATACTCAGTACACATCTGTCTAAACCCAATCCTGTAAGTTCTCTTCGCATTGTGTGTATGAAAATGCTCTCACTCTGTTTATCATGGCACATATTAAGCATGAATTTTGCTGTCCATTTTTATGATTCAACTACTTCTTAATCCAGATTTCCTAATTTCAGGAATCTGCTTAGTTGTTTTATTTGCTTACTGCAGGCCAATCATTTGACCCTTCTGAAATCCAGTGATATATTTTTCATGACTGTGACATATGTCTTCTGACATTGGTGTTTAAGAAATGAGAAGAAACTTACTGTATCACTTAAGCTTAAATAACATGTTCTCAGCTGAAACATATAAATTACAGGAAAGCTATTTTCTATGAGCTTATTTAATTCCAGGCGGTGTCTTTTTTTTTCGGCAGTGCAGTGTAAACCACTGCTTTATGACGCTCATCCTCTTTGTCATTCATGGAGGAGTTAAGGAAGAGGATTTAAGATGATACCTGTCACTCTAATGTTAGATTTTTATTTGTATTTTGTTGAGGTTAAATGTGCAAGGAAATGTATTATAATCCAAGGAATGTATATTAATGCACACCATGTATGATGGTAATTGACATGTAAACGACATGAGGTAAACACAAGCACAGAACAGCAAATGTAATGAAGCAAAATAAAGCGCAGTAATTCGAGGAGTGTAATACATCGAGTTCACTTACAGATACAGACCTTGATGTACTCTCAGAAGCTACCTCACATTTCCTAAACGTGAATAATGAGCTCACTCTGGCAGACAGCGCTTACAGCATTCTGATGATTACAGTATGATTCAGGAGTGCAGCACAGCAGCAGCTAATGCACTGCAGACTGATGTTAAGACTGGCGTACAAAAACCGAAGCAAGATTTTTCACGACACAGAAAGAGTGTGAGAATATTGTGCTCCACCACTGTTATAAAACAGGATTTACATGTGATCTTTTGAACCATCACTAGTGCAATGTGATTCGAGTTGATGTACCTTCCTCCAGGTGATGGTTGGAATCTCAGGGTCTCCAGAAGCAGCACAAGGGATGACAAGCTCTCTGCCGGCCTCCTGACGGTATTCCCCACCAGGCCTCACATTAAAGTAAGGTGGGTCCTATATGGGTGTAAATTTATCACAGTATCAGTTATATGTTCTGCATACAAACTAATTTGCATACCATTTCCCAGCTACCTACCAGGAATTGCTTATTTATAAACTATACAATCATCACTCACTCACTCACTCACTCACTCACTCACTCACTCATTTGCTGAACTGCTTAATCCTACCAGGGTCGCGGTGAGGCTGGAGCCTATACTAGCAAACACTAGCTGGGAAGACCATTGCAGGGCAAATATACACATAACTATGCACACCCACATCCACACCTAGGGGCAATTTGAACCAGCCATTTAGCCTAATAGGCAGGTCTTTGGACAGAGGGAAGAAACCCAGGATATTTTTGCTTTGGGATGGGTGTGCTAGCCACTGATAAATAAGACAGTAACCACCATAAATGCATAATATTTTACAAATAAAACAGTAATTAACATTCATTCATTTTCTAAGACGCTCATTCTTAATTAGGGCCACGGGGAGGTGGGATACCTTCTCAGCCGTCTATGGGCGAGGGTGGGGTACACCCTGTACAGCTCGGCAGGCCATCGCAGGGCCAACACACATACAATCATTCACACTCACACGTAGGAGCGATTTGGAACAGCCAATTAGCCTAATGTGCATGTCTTTGGACAGTGGGAGGAACCCACACAAGCATGGGGAGAACATGCAAACTCCACACAGAAACACCCTGGATTTGAACCCAGGACCTTCTCACTGTGAAATGGATGTGCTAAACACTGATAAATAACATAATTAACACCATAAATATATAACATTTTACAGTTAAAAAAGTAGTTAAAAGTGTTACAAAAGTAACCTTATTGCTGATGGTAGTACATACTAATAGTTTCTGTACAATTATCCATATATAGTAAGCCACGTTAGACATCAGTCTATATAAAGTGACTGACCTTTAGCACCAGAGTGGCTGGAGGGGATTGTCCCATGGTACCTAGAGCATTGTAAGGCACACAGGTGTAGGTGCCAAGGGAGTCTTCAGTGACCTCTGCCACCCGAATGCTTCCATCTGGCATTTGGCTCCAGCCAGGGTACTGTAAGAAATAAGACACAGGGAACAAACTGTGTTAATCATGACTTGCAGACAAGTATCCCATGTAAACTCCTGTGGCAGAGGTCAAAGGTCACCACAACCTCCTAACCTTCTCAACTCTTAAGGGATATCCATCTTTTTCCCATCTGACAGACGTAACAGGTGGGTTGGCATCCACTGGGCAGCGAATGATTCCTGGCAACTTTCTTGGGACATAGATGACTGGTGGCATGTTGAGGACACGAGCAGGGTCTATAGACAGCAACAAAACAAAAATCTTAACAGTTGACATTTGATAAACAATCATTCATTCATTTATTTATTTGCCGAGCTGTTTAATCCTTCTGAGATCGTAGGGGGGATGGATTCTTTCCCACCCAAGCTTGGGAAGAACATGCAAACTCGAATGTGATAACCACTACACCAGCATGCCACCCCCAACGCCACCATGCTGCCCCTGATAATCATGATGATGATGTGAACAAGTGCCTAAAAAGACATCACAACAGAGCCATGATAATAAAACAAGATTTATATGAACTTGTACAGTGGGTACTATATATAAAAACATTCCGAGTATGAGAATTATTATGTAACAATGAAACTTATGCAGAGATGTTTAAACTACAGCCTGCCATTAGTGAAACAATGTGCAAGTTATTACATGAGGATATTAAAAACTGAGGCTTTAACTTTTAGCAAGTAAAGGGCACAGGCACAGAATAAATATCACAGCAATCATATACATATTTCTCTACATATCAGTCATGGAATAATAACTAACTTAAAGGGTAAATCACATAAATACAAAGGAAATGCAACTCTGGGTAATCTAAAGCACTATTAATAATTTCCTGTTAAAGGGAACTGAATGGTGCAACATATAAACACACTATCATCCAGACATTGTGGGATCAAGTCCCAACAATGCCACAGCCATAAGTAGCAAGGAGTAAAAAGGCTCTCACCCACTGTCAGGTACAGCAACACTAGCTTATCATGCAGGGTTTATGAGATGAGTAGTTGCCAGAGCCAGTAGGTGACATAAAGCTAAATACACATAGAGAGTTAGAAACACGTAAATACACGTATGGAGCTAGATACACAAGAGTTTTATACTACGTAGGAACGGTACAATCTGATTGGTTCAGCATCACAGGATAATAGACATTAGCATATGCTACGTGGGCACAATCTGATTGGTTTGCTATCTTGGGGTTAATAGACATTATCCTGAGTGGATAATGCTCAAATCAAAAAGGCAGAGAAAATCTAAAATTTGATAAATTGTAGTCCCAAAGACACACAAGAAAGCTAAGCAGTATGGGACATGCATTTTTTAAGGTAAAAAAGGCCCTTTATTCAAATTTCAAATGCGTTTCAGTAGCAGCCATTACGGATTTTGTATAACCTTCGTGATGAAGCAGATTCAAGATCATCTTTAAAAATAATTTTAAAAATTTTATTTTAGTTTGCTTTTCTTATGTTTCAATGTAGTATATACTAAAACTGAAAATGGGTTTGAAAATATGTTGTTACAGAGCTCCGCTCTGCAAAAATCTGACATACATGCATGGAAACACTTGCCAAAAAATAAATCAATTAATAAATGAATTCAATTGGGTTTTTTTATGTTTCTGTGCAGTATAGATTAAAACAGTTACAGCCTAAGGCTCGGTGGACATCATTGAATAGTCAGCATGTCATTCCTGCCTCTCTGGCCCCACTATGCAAGGGCATATGAGATGGTTTCCTGGACTACAGATCCTAGCAAGCCCTGAGGCAGGGACATAGGTGCCGCCTAAGGACATACAGCTAGGAGCCAATTTAAAATTGATATCAATGCTGAGTAAAGGCCTCATTAAAGCTTCAGTTTGGTCTCGTGTATCTGTGAGGCAATCAATGTCCTCAGTTGGTGTGAGAGAATTTTTATTGGGCCTGTTCATTTTCCCCATTGTTTTGCTTTGTTTTGTAACCTGTTTATTTTGCACAATGTCGCCATTTACAGCACTTTTTTTTATTAAAGTTTGCTGATCTGCATCTGCATCCTGCCTTTTCTCCCTGCTCAAAGCACTAAACGTGATACAGCAGCATTCACCACAGTTTCCCTAAATAATGGTAAGTATTATTCATTTGAAATATTTTTTGTTTCTAATTGGTGGAAAGCCATCAAATATTTCTTGGTACATTTCTATGAGCTGTCTTATCTATTATTAAGATCGATATGTTGAATAAGTTGAAAATATTTAAACATGTTTTATAAAACATTTATGGAACTTAGATTTTGTATGGTATGGAGAACTGGAAAAATTCCTGAAGAAATTTTGAGATATGGCTGCAACTGCTGCCGGAAAATAAGTGAAAACTGGCATGCTGAACTGTACAACATAGAAACATTCCTCAAAGTTTACACAGGTTTCTAAGTTACTGTGGCAAAACAGGTGGTGATAAGTCAAAGAATCAAAGCATACAGGATTTAACTGTAACCATTATTGTGGGGTTTAAGCCAAGCTCTATACCAGGGATTTTCAGTTGGAATGAGGTCCGGGTCATGAAAACAAGACCTCAGAGGATACCTCAAAAGGAGATTGGTCCACTACAATAGGATGTGGCAAACGGAGGTGGGGCAAACATGGTGAAAAAACAGTGTGTGGTCTACCTATTCCTAACAGTGTGGGGACATGAATTTGTTTACACAGTCACATTATGGGGACTTCGCTTCCTTGTGGGGACAAATCGCGAGTCCCCACAACGTAATCATTAAATTTTAAGGTGAAGATGTTTTAAGATTAGGGTTTATTCAAGATAATCTTTACTTTTGTCACATTCTAAGATGACATCACACACTTTAGCCCAGAACATACCAAGCAATAGACACCCATTATAAATACACAAACTGACTTAGAAATCCTTATGGCACTTGATCAAAGATTAAGAGAAAACCGTAAAAGGTAGCAAAAAGCCATTTTGACCATGATGTCAACTTTAGTGTCTACGTTTTAAAAGTTCAACCAGGTTTCTATGTGAAAATATGGCTTCTTGGCGAGGTGTCTAATTGAGGAGAGTTTCATGATCGTTTGTTGACCTCTCCCCATTCATTTCAATAGGATTTTTTGAATTGTTTTTTGGCTAATTGTGTTGCCATGGTAACGCGAAACGCCAATAAAATTAATAGCACCCTTTACGGCATCGAGACACATATTGATATATACATTGTGTGCGCACTTTGTCGTTCGGGCTGCATTAAATGCGACGGAAATATAATAAAAGGAAGAATAAAATAAAGAGCCCCATTTTTCTGGGTGAATAGTAATATGTGTCTGCTCTTAAGTGCAGCCACAAAAATTTTCAGATTTTGGAGAGTGTTGTCAAGCCCCTAAATAATTGTCGATCTGAATAATTCTCAATATTACATCAATCAGTATTTGCATATTATCAACTCAACAAACTAAAAAGATTACTTTAATCAATTAAATATATAAAAATAAACCAGAATATCATCGCATTAGTTGGCTTTTCTTATGTTGCTCAGTGGATTTCACTGAATAGTCTATTTTTTAAATACAAAATACTGAGTAGTCTAAAAATAGTCTATTTATTATTTTTTTATGTCTTTGTCTACCATGGTGGTGCTGAAGCCATTACGTTTTCACCCTATCCATGTGTTTGTGCATGCTTCGGTCTGAACTGCCTTGTAGGGACTCTATTTTCTGAATCCCTCAATGAATTTTGAGCTTCAATCCTTTCACTAATTTCTTAGTATTATAGGCCCATAAACTGGTATAGGTACTGAGGTCACAGGTGAAAGGTCGCGGTCACATGAGGTCATTTTAAAAAAAGTCTTGTGCACACTAAACGCCTGCAAGGATTTGGACCAAACTTTTACCAGTTTTACCACTTTCATAAAAAAATGCTCATAACACTATACAGGTTTTAAGGACAGGTCAAATGTCAGAACCACAGTTTAAGCATACAGTAAAAAAGTTTGCGCCAGAGGTATACCAAGCTGTTACACCCATTGCCAACATGCTCCACGACTTTCAGATGCCACGAGCACACCCCACCCGAATTCTAATCACCTGCACCTCATTTCCGGATCCAATCACCTCCTCTATTTAAACCCCCGCTAGACACTATTCAGTTTCTAGCCTCATTAGCAGTCTACGTGTTTGCACTGCAACTCTAACCAGCGCTTTAGACTCACCTCAACTCCCTCACCTCGTCCTCGCACTATCCCGTCATCCGTCTCTCCCGTTCCTGACTCCCTCCGTTGTTCCAGTAAGTTGTGTTTATCGGTTAGTGTTTGCCCCTCGTGGCAGGTTTGATTTCCGTTCAGTTTCGTTTATGTGTGTGTGGCTCTCCGAGCCCAACTCCTTGGTCACAATAAACTTGGATAAGTTTATTTCTTCTGTCTCTGTGTGGCATCGTACCAGAAGGCTAGACTCAAATAGAAAATGGATGCCACGCCCCTTCTCACCCCAGAGGCATTCCAAACCCTCGTAGAGGAAGTCCGACGGTCCTTAGCAGCTTCGGAATCTCCCATCATCCCGTATCTGCACATTGTTCCCGTGTGGGGTCCCCTCGTTAACCCTGCCCTCTACTCCGGAGATCCCGACAGCAGCAATGGCTTCCTATTGCAGTGCGTGCTCGCCATCGAAATGCATCCCACGTTCTTTCCCACAGAGCGCTCGAAGATAGCGTATGTCATCTCATAGCTATCAGGCAAGGCACTGCAAAGTGCTGAAAGACTATGGAGGCAGAGTGGACCAGTGCTGTCCATGTTCTTTAATTTCATGGACCATTTCTGAGAGGTTTTCAGCTGGCCAGAGGGGGAGTCCACCAAAAGAGAGAAGCTACATCGGCTCCGACAAGGAAGGAGGGATATCAGGGAATACGCGTTGAAATTCCGTACCCTAGCTGGGCTCAGTTGGTGGAATGACGCGGCACTGGTGACCCACTTCCGTCAGGGCTTGGAGCCATCGCTCCGGCTCCAGCTTGCTCCCTACGACGACTCCCTGGGGCAGGAACGGGTGATACAGCTGGCCATCCGTGTCGCTCATCGGTGGAGTGGATGTTTGGCTGAGCTGCAAGGGCCTACGTTTTCCGTACCTCCACAAGACACTCAGGGGCCCACTTTTCATATGCTACTGCAGGACACCTCAGAGCCAATGCAGGTCGATGGGGTCCGGCTCACACCGACCAAAAGATCGCGGCAGATCTCGGAGGGCCGATGTCTGTATTGTGGCCAGTCAGGACATATTATCTCGCTTTGCCCTATTCGCCCTCCTCGCCCCAGGTGGCGACCCTCCACTCCATTCCGGGATTTCGACCTTCGACCCACCATCACTCCAATCAATTCGCAGTCTCCACTGAGTCTCCAGGGACCCAGGGTGTGAAGGATTCCCCATCCAAGCGCCGTCTGACAGGCAGTCGGGGACTAGCCCACATCTGCTCCGGGGGTCTT
Source organism: Neosilurus hyrtlii (assembly GCA_028564935.1). NCBI lineage: Eukaryota > Metazoa > Chordata > Actinopteri > Siluriformes > Plotosidae > Neosilurus > Neosilurus hyrtlii. The sequence continues at coordinate 10,186,972 of JAOUQZ010000049.1, read as the reverse complement.
TCCCTGGCCGAAAGGCCCAGGTGGTGGAGGTGCACCGTGCCAGGCCAACCCCTTCGCCGTTCACCACGGATGAATGTTCTCTCTGCGCCTTCCGGGGCATCCAGGGCGCTCGTTGGTGCCGTGGGAGGCTCGAGCACCCCAGTCGCCCAGCATCACACACTAGTGGTCGTGAGGGACACCGATCGCCTCTGAGCCCCGGAACGGCTGCTGGTGAGGGGGGTACCGTTACACCTGTAGCCAACTTGCTCCACGACTTTCAGACGCCGCGAGCACACCCCCCCCCGAATTCTAATCACTTGCACCTCATTTCCGGATCCAATCACCTCTCCTATTTAAACCCCTGCTAGACACTATTTAGTGTCTAGCCTCATTAGCAGTCTACGTATTTGCACTGCAACTCTAACCAGCGCTTCAGACTCACCTCAACTCCCTCACCTCGTCCTCGAACTATCCCGTCATCCGTCTCTCTGTTCCTGACTCCCTCCGCTGTTCCAGTAAGTATGTTTGTCGGTTTATGTTCACCCCTCGCAGCAGGTTTCATTTCCGTTTGTTGTGTTGTGTTTATCGGTTAGTGTTTGCCCCTTGTGGCAGGTTTGATTTCCGTTCAGTTTTGTTTGTGAGTGTGTGGCTCTCCGAGCCCAATTCCTTGGTCACAATAAACTTGGATAAGTTTATTTCTTCTGTCTCTGTGGCATCGTAACACAAGCGATGCACTGTGTAGAGTACTTCTGTATTTCATTAGATAATGTTTGTGAGTTTACAATCCTACAATTATTCAATCAATATGCAAAACTACAGATACAAAAAATGGATAAATCTATTTTGATTTTATTTAATCAGATTGTAAAGGATGTCAGGCTATCATTAAAAACTTATGAACTAAATTATTTCTGATAATACAGTTGTCATACCAAACACTGTGATACTACACTTGTAATTTTGGTTTCATAATAATGCTAGTCATGACAGGAGCAGAAGGCACTAGCACTACTGAGAGCAACATACAACAGATTTATCCAGATTATTTATCCCCATACAGCATCAACACAGATGGAAACAAGTGCTTGTGTACTCCACAGAGAGCCTGAAACTAGGACAGATCATGAGACAGTATCAGCATCACAGCAAACAGCCACCACATGTGTACATAATATACACCAAGTATACATTATCACCATGCAACCCAAACGCAAAGGACATAAAACATGCAGGGAGCTAGAGTGCTCAGTAGGAGAATTTTGGGTCATTAGATGGAAGGACACTTACACTGCACTGTCAAATAGGCAGAGGCAGAAGGCGAGATACCCAGGCTGTTACTGGGGCTACAGGTGTATTTCCCAGCATCCTCTGGCTTCACACGGTAGATAATGAGGGTGCCATCAATCAGGATGCGCACTCTGAGCTTCAAGTCACTAAAATAAAAGCAAAGAGAATGTGTCACCTGTTTTTATGTGTCTCGAAGTGTATATGAACTAAAACACAGAGGTGTGGTGGTGCTCTGTTATTTGCTGCCATAATAACAGACCTTTCTCTTCATTACTATTCAGAGTTACATGAAAAGATGTCATCTTTTTCAGAGAGTGATTAGTACAAGGTATCATTTCCCTATCTGCAAACCAAGGAAAGTCAGTCAGTTTTACATTTTCATGTTTTTTGTAGAGATTTAGTGTAGTTCATACTGTACTATTCAAACATGTGTTTGTAGATTCTCAGTTGTCCAGGTCAGAGTAGGTCCAAGGTTGAAACAAGGCCTACTGGATTGTTTGCCTCTCATCCTAAAGGCTTCTTCAGTTCTAAACTACATTAATGTGCTATCCAAAATACAATTAGGAACTGATTATAAATTCTAAATAATATCAATTGCATCTACTTGAGTTTTATAAAAACTTATTTATGTTATAAGAATTCCAATAAGCTCTTATTTGTTTAGTATATTTAAGAAATTGTTCTCACAAGCCTGTGTTTTATCTTCGATTATCAGTTCATTTTGGCTAAATACAAAGGTTTCCCAGGCTCACATGTTAAAATCTCTTATTCACCTCTTTTACATCTTGTTTTGGTTTTGTGTGTCTCTGTTCAATTAAAAGACAGTGTGAAGGGAGGAACACACACACACACGCACGCACACAGATTACATCTGACATATTTGAAACTTACTAAATTTTCACTGATTGTATTGTCTGTGTTGTTAGTCACCATCTTAAGTGATAATAAAAAACATAGCACACATGCCATCTGATGGCAAGAGAGTTATGTTTGCATACTGGACCCGCTGTATGGGTCACTGACACTTGCATACTAGCAAACTGTTTCAAAAATACACCAAGTCCAATTCTATTTTATTTCAGATAACATTGTATTTCTTGTTTATTTTATGTCTGGTAAGTGCATGGACACCTTTAAACATGTTTTACTTAAATTCATACTATTTGGCATTTCAGCTTAGATATGTTTTTAAAAGTGGTGCACCTAAATTAAACTGAACTGATTTATAAGACCATTTATTAATAAATTCTTGGCACACCAAGAAAGTGTTTAGTCTATGACTGGTACACAACATGTTTGACAATGACAAGCGACTGATGGTGGTAAGTGAGGTGATGATCAGGAGTCCTCTGATGCTGTTGGAAAAGCTGTGTATAAAGGTAAACAACTTTTCCCTGAACATTATGTGGAGAGTATTATACAGTGGGTGTAGAAAAGAATCACTCCCCTTTAAAAAATTTACTAGATAGTTAAATATAACCCCCTCCTAAAAATAATAGTATAATCTATTAATACTATAATCACCTTCTCTATTGCATAGATATCTGAAATGCAGGGCCTAATCAGGTGCCAGATTTAAACCTCATTGAACGTCTGTGTAATGACTTAAAGATTGCAGTCCGCCATCCAATTTGAACTTAAACAGTTCTGTAAAGAAGAATATTGCAAAGTCTAGATGTGTAAACTTGGTACAGAGAGAGAGAGAGAGAGAGAGAGAGAGAGAGAGAGCACTGCAGAGTAACAAAATGTGAAGATTTTAAAGGGGCCATTTCTTTTTTACACCTTCTGTATTTTTAAAGTTGGACTAGTCTGACACTAGCATATTGTACAAATGATCAGGGGTACAACAGAGTCACATTTTACCCACCAAATTAGGCTAAATTAGGAATAAGGTTGCGAAAACTGAAAAATGTACATTTGTGCCTGCCAAGATCTAATTTTAGACACAACAGATACAGTCACATATTGTATCTTCAATGCACAAAACCATTTCTCGTATGAGATACGGTACACTGCAAACAGGAGAGGGAAGCGGGGATTATGAAGTGAATAATGAATGTGCAAGGCAATAACAGAAAACATACTGCAGATATTCCAGATGAACTATTTGTGTACATTATTTTAAACCTTTCCCCACAAAAAAAAATAAATAAATAAATAATAATAATAATAATAATAATAAAAAAAAAAATTCTCCCTTTTCCAAAATTCAATGCCAGTTTCAGGTCTTTTGTTTATAAATATGCAGTCGGGATTAAATATTTGCTGAGACATGATAACCTGATAAATGGTATAGGGGAAAAAGAACATTAAAACTTAACACCTCACACAAACTATCATTAGGCACCATACGGCCAAATGTTTGCCAACACGTGATCATCACACCCATATTCATCACACCACAATTTCTGTTAACCTTTACTGTTATATTGACCTCCACTATGCTAGAAAGGCTTTTCACTGACGTTTGGGAATGTGGGCAATGATGTTGGGTGAATTCATCCCAAAAGGTGTGCACTGAAGTTGAGGTGAGGGCTCTGTACAGGGCACTCAAATTCTTCCACTCACATCACTGGTTTTTTTTTTTTTTTTCATTTACACTAGAAAAAAAGAAATACTCTATATTTATATTCTATATAATATTCTCTATATAGAGCTTCTATATGTCTATTTCAATCTGATCTCTATACATTTTTGGTTGCGTATATTTATTGTGGGATGTCCCATGTATTGGGTAGACCACATAGCGGTTCTCCACTTGCAGGCCATGTTCGCCATAACATTAGTGTAACCTTTGTACAGTTATGATGGGTGTTGACCACAGCAGCATGAAAGAGATTTTATATTGGGTTCACATTAAAAGTCTGGACAGGCTTTTAGAAAGAGTGGATTTGGTTGCTGTAGTAACCATGGTTTCTACGGAAACGTTTTTTTTTTAATTACTTCACAACCACTTAGGACAGAAACTTGTTGCTTAATTACTTTTGGTTTGACGAAGTATAAAGAAAGTTTGTTTTCTATGAATGAATAATATACTGATTTATGTGTCTTTATCCCCTAAGACATCTAGCCCATGTGAGCCTTACCGACTAGTAGTTCGCTGTGCTGTGCATCTAATCTCACCTGAACACACACACACACACACACAAAGAAAAGAGAGAGAGAGAGAGAGAGAGAGAGAGAGAGAGAGAGAGAGGAGCAGAAAATACTCGCTCATGCAGCAATAGGATCCAAGAATTACCCCAGAAAACACCCTGAGAAACAAGTTACACCTACAAGCAAATAATAGGGTAGGGTATGTTTTGTTTTGTTTGTTTTGTGTTTTGTTTGGGGTTTTTTTTGTTTTATATATATATATATATATATATCTTTTTTTTTTTTTTTTTTTTTTTTTTTTTTTTCAGAAA
>JAOUQZ010000049.1:10168436-10179927 GCA_028564935.1 Neosilurus hyrtlii | reverse complement strand
ACACACACACACACACACACACACACACACACACACACACACACACACACACACACACACACACACACACATGCAGACTGTTGTACCCCATGAGCCCCTCTATTCATTACAAACAACCTCACTTTTCATTTTATTTCATTTATTTGCAATATTCTGACTTTATTTTTCATATTTTTATTTATTCTTTATTTGCCCTTCTCGACTCTCAGCAGGGTTAATTCATCTGTGAATATGTTCAGCCATGTAGCCCATACTGTATGTCTTACAATTGTAAATCTTGAAAGGTGCATTTGTGTTTTGACAAAAAATGATTTCATACCATTGCATTACCCATTGTAAAATTTTAGCCACATAATTAAAGGGGGGGATATGATTCTTTTTCCACTTTTTTGACCCATATGGTAGACGCGGGCAGAGTGCCAAAAAACGAGGTTAGCGCATGTTTACGTTTTCCCTTTGGGTTGTTTTGGGGTTTTTTTCTGAACACATAAGTGCATCTCGGCTTGTTGGGCCTTCTGATTAGCTGGCCTATCCCTGCTGCACCCCTATGCACAGCAGTGTCTCCGTTCATCCAGGTTTGCCTTCCAGCTCACTGGCACATAGAGCAGGAAGACCATAAATGGGACGAGGAAGCCAACAAGCCACCCACCATGAGCACTCAAAATTAGTGCTTCAGGGGGAGTTAGGAAAAAGCATGCTCCACTGGTGTCCGAAACAAAAAATAAAGCTCTGAAAATAAGTATAGTGTCTGAAGTTTAAAAGATATATTCTATGCGGGGTGTCACAGTGACGTAGATGTTAGCATTCCGCCTCACAGCAAGATCTTTGTTCAAGCCTCGTATGTTCTCTAAAGTTCTTCAAATGCTCATTTTAGCTGTTCATGTGAGCAGTGACATCCTGGCTGTCAAAATATTTCATGGCACAATATTAAAGACAGCCTAGTTTTCCTGATAATGGATATTTAAAACCTTTCTCACCTTGCACAAGCAGGCGTGTGGTGTGAAGTGCTTCTCCCTGGTCGCTGTGAGCACGGCAGCTGTATGCTCCTCTGTCCTCCCGTGCGATGGCCTGCACTGTCAAACTGCCATCACTCACCTGTGCAGTAAACATGAAAGAACTCTATTTTATTTATCTATTTAACCGATTCATGCCATATTGGTCAGAAATCCCATATCCAATTTAATGTAAATCCCAAAACACAGGAAATAATTGATTAAATACATTAAATAGACATAACAATCTTCTATCTAATCTGCATTATGTACACTAAGACTTTTTAAAGCCTGATTGCTGACAATATTACCAACATTACAATACTGTTCATGAGAGGTTTCTGTGCATGCCCTCCCCAGCATTCTTGGTATTGGTGTAAAAGAGTGTGTGGTGCACTTACTAATTTCAGTTATTCCTTAACAATTTAAAAGTGTTGATTTATAATACTGCACATTTAGCAGTTTGCAGAGCATGCATAAGAAACAGATTGCTGCATAATAATATTAAATTAAATCAGAAAAAGTAATATATGTATATATATATATTGTATTGTGCAGTGAATATTATACACCTCCACTTTTTTCTAAAAGGGGGCCTAATAAAAAAAAGATTAAAATTACATCTGTATAATTTTTTTGGTGTATTGAACAATTCTACTGTAGGCAAAAACAATCATTTCAACAAGTATATTGAGGTCAAAGTATGGCTAATGAACAAAAACACTGAACAATGCTATTATGCTATTTATAATTTAAGAAATCTAATCCAATAACAAACAAAACCTGAATATGACCTGAATATACTCAGGTAATCAGAACAAGTAGAAAGTAGCAAATCAGTATTTCATTCATTCAACGAACCGCTCAATCCTACTAAGGTCACAGAGAGGCCGCAGCCTATCTCAGCTGATTTAGACGAACGCACCCTGAACAGCTTGCCAGACTAGACCCTGCTCGCAGGGCCAACACACACAAGCATTCACACTTACACCTAGGGGCAGTTTAGAACAGCCAATGAGCCTAATGTGCATGTCTTTGGACTGTGGGAGCACTGCAAATTATTTGATTCTTATCAAGAAAAAAAAAAAAAAACTCTCAGATTTAGAAGTGGTAAATAATTTATTTTGTTTTAAGAGTTAATTTTTTATTTTAATTGTTCAACTTCACACTATTTTATTTCTAGATTTAACAATCTTACTTCAAGAAATCTTGGCAAGTGAACATATATTGCTGCATAATTTCACTTGTTTTGAGTGCAATGATCTGTCCATGCAGCAATATAATTTTACTTGACAAGATTTCTTGAAGTAAGATTGTTAAATCTAGAAATAAGAAATTAACTCTTAATACTAAGCCAACTATGTAGGCTTGTTGAAGCATTTCAAGGGTCTCCGCTGACAATTTCCTGAGTTTGACACAAAAGTTCTCAGATCCATAATAATGCCAGCGTCGCAAAAATGTCGTAATGTTGACAGTTTAATGTGGCATGATATAGTGAGTCATGAAAGATGCTGCTTACTACTGCTACATGCATATGATGACCATGGCAGTTATAGTCCTGGAATGTTTGGTGGCACCTGCTATTTCACAAGTTAGCCTTTGCTCTTGCTGGTTGTTAGTAGCCAAGTGACATCACACCTCTTTAAAACTTTGATTTGCTCTTAATGACTTAGAAGTCCTCTGAACCACCCAGAGTTTTCAAGGCTTAGACTTACAGAATGTTTTGTAAATTACTCTTAATCAGAGTCTTTTCAAGCTTGTCTTCAAATCTATTTCTCATAAATTGTTTAATCTAGAGCTACGTTTAGCCTAAAGATTCTTTGTGGGCTTAGGGCTCTAACTTTGGAAAGCATCATTAAGGATGGAATACAGTTCGATCTATGTGTAAGAATCTAGATGATTACTCATGTGTTTAGTCACAGAGCAGATACCTGCATGCAACTCTCCACTAAATTGTGGAATAATATATCTATTAATGTTTTTGGGATTGGGTCTTGATGATCTGCATGTTGTTCAGCCAGCAAATCTGCACAGAAATCAGTGATTCAACTACTGTATCAGAGTCACTGTCTGACCCACTGCACTGAAGCCCCAGACAAGAGTGAGTAATAAACTATAAAAAAACTGCTTGTACTGAATAAACTGAATACATGCAGCACAGCAAGTGGGAGGCTAAGAAATGAGAATATGAGCACGGGATCTCTAGGGAATGAAAAAGTCTGCTTCTCTGAGACAATATCACTCTCTTCCTGCTCTTTACACTGTCTACCCCATCTTCACATTCCTGGCTTTCTCCAGCTTCTGGCCATGGCAGCCAGAATAGAGAGAGCAAATCCAGTGGCCATCTGGCCACTTCTCTTAAAGGTGAGGTCATGACATATTGCTTAGTGGAAAAGTCGGTGCAGTGGGAATGACATTAAAAGGGAAAACCAAGAGCCTGGGTCAGAATGTAAGCAGAGGAATTTATAAAATATACATATACATTAAAGTGTTTTATCCATCTGGATCAGAAAACTAAGGACCAGCCAACTGTGTCTCAGGTTAGGGTAATACCAAAGTATTGTGAATATTTAGGCAGTACTTTGTTAAATGTTTTATCTCTAGTGCTGATGCACAAGGCTTTATAGAGTTCTCACCCTAGCATAAATGCATATGCTGCAGTCCCTGTACCATGGAGCTGGGAATTAGTCACATCAGAGTTGACTGCTTTCCAGTATATAAGTCGAAAAATCAATAGCAATTTCAAGCCAGGTTTACTACTGTCAGCAATACCAGGTGACTACAGCACATTACGCAGCATGTTGTGCATACAAATACTATAGCAACATGTATATAGATAGAAGTTTGACAGTAACAAGTGTATGACTGATTTAATGAGACACAAATAAGAGAGAAGTGCTAATCTTATTTCTAGGCTTAAAAATCTTAATTCACGAAATCTTGTCAAGTGAACATATATTGCTGCATGGACAGATAATTTTACTTGTTTTGAGTAACATGATCTGTCCATGCAGCAATATAATTTTACTTGACAAGATTTCTTGAAGTAAGATTTAATGAGACACAAATAAGACAGAAGTGCTAATAAACAATATAATACTACAGCTTTAACTTTATTGATAATCAGAGCAGTCATTTGGAGCTGACTTTTGGAGTCATTTTGGGGCTGGGGATGGTGTTGTTTCCCTTGATTTTCCTAGTTGGGAATTCAGTGCCAGGGGGGTTTCAAACTGATATTTTTGACTGGGTACTCAGAAATCCCAGATTAGTATAAATGAAACACACAGATAACACAGGGCAGCAGCCTGTTAACCACTTGTAGCTTAGTAACTGCGGATACCCATCCAAATCCCCCATCTGATTTGCACCAGACATGTGGACATGATTTGTTTAGTTGTTCAATTCAATCCCATGTGCTTGCGTCAACAATATCACATTTTGCAAAACTCTACTAATGTGTATAATATGCAAATGTGATATACTCTGTAACATGCTGTTTTACAATGAAATAAGTGTGGATTAATGCTAATCATTTTATTTCATATAGTAATTATGTATAGTGTGAATATAGTATGAATAATTGATTATAGCAAATTTGTTTAATCATTATAAATAAATATTTTAAATTTTCTTTGTAGCATAAGTTTTTTTGTTGTTATGCACTGTAACTGCCACATGTAAAACTACTGTCATGGTGTATATATAATAAACATTTTATGACAACCAAGATAATTCATTTAAAAATACATGTACTTTCCAAAATTGCATTCTCATTTGTTTGAAACTGTTAGTTTCACAGCCTTTTATTAAAAAAAAAATCTTTATTTTAGACCAAACATAAAAATTACTACATGATAATTTACTGTGGTAAATAATGTGCTATTCATCATAAAGGTTTTTAGCTTCTAAAGGGTTATACAGTATAAATTTAGACAATAATAATAATTATAACGGGGCAGTGGTGGCCTGGTGGTAGGGTGCTGGATTACTGATCCAAGGGTCAGGGGCTCAAGACCCACTATCACCTGGTTGTAATTGCTGCCCCCCCAGTGCAGATAAGTGGGTTAGTAAATGCCAGCCATGTCTCTCACTGTCACACAACATGTAAAAGAACCATTGCTGGCTTTCGAAAAGAGTAGGCTGCATTGCCGTCAGCCTGTTTCTGCCCTGCGATGGCCTGAGATGGGCACCAGTGACCCTAATTAGAATTAAGAGGTTCAGAAATTAAATGAACGAATGAATAAATAATAATAATGATAATAATAATAATAATGACAATAATAACTACCAATGCTTACGAAAGTACATGGGAAAAATGAGTAGGTAGTGGCTACATAACTTTTTGCTAATTATTGAAATAGTCTAAATCCCAGCATCACCACGATCAAATGCTCAGTTAAATGTAAGTCATTTTAGATAAAAGCATCTGTCAACTAAACAAATGTAAAGACTGACAGTCCAACAGGATCCAAACATTTACAATGCCAAAACAGCTTGACTGAGTATAATGGGTGAGAGAAAAGACAGAGAAAGTCCTGCCTGTTCTATCTTTTTCCCTTCTTGCCTCTGTCTTTCAGCATTGCTGCTGCTCTGATGTGCTGCCAGACGATGCCTGCTGGAGCTAGACTGCCTAAATGTTTCTGTCATATCCAGCACAAGCTATTCTTACATGCTTCTTTCCCTCTTTCTCATCTTGTCAATGTTTCAGACTCATTTCACAAAATTGTGTTCCTTCATATGTCAGCTCAGCCAAAACAACAGTCTTTGACAATACTTTTTTAGCATTAATTCTTTACTTACAAAGCATTAAAGAGCTAATCATTTATTACCGTAGCTTAAATGCAAGCAATACCGAGTTTGTATTGAGGGTCTTAAATCAAACATTTTGTTTTCAATTTCTCTGGTGCTGAGATCAGTTCACCAAGGTGAAATATACAGGGACATCACATGCTATCACTTTAATCACTCACATAACCCTGAGCACACATTACCATGTATTTTTTATTGGTGACCAGCTCCTCGCCCTCACGTAGCCAGGTGACCACGGGCTTGGGGTTGCCAAAGGCTGTGCAGCTCAGTGTGATGCTGCCTCCCTCCCTGGCCTCCACATACTGCGGTGGCACATCCATAAATGTAGGGGGAGCTAAGAAAAAAAGAAACAAACAAAGAATAATTAGATATGACCACAGGTCAATGACAGCCACACCACAACTTCTGCAAATTTTAGATTTTTTGTTTTGTTTTGTTTGTTTTTTTTGTTACAGTCCTATTTTAAGATATGAATTTTAGAACGAAACCCTAGACATAAATTGGAAATGCCACACAGTGCATCACACATCAATTTAGGAAAGCCAATCTACACATAGGGCATGTTACAGAGAACAGAGAATGTGGAAGAAACCCACAGTGACACAGAGGAAACATAAGGAACATCACACATGCCACTTGCCACAAGACATGAGTTCACCAGCCATTTCCATGAAGGGTGGTAAAAAATTTGGGGCACATATTAAATACAGATGATTTTATATATTATCTTTTATTGTCATGTGACAAATAAGTACATGCTATGAAAATTGTTGATATTTTCAGTACATTCGAACAAAAAAACATTTTACCCTTTTTGATACAGTGCCTGGTAAAGATGATACTGGGCAACTGGGCAGTTGAGAGTTAAGGGCCTTGTTCAAGGACCCAACAGTGGTTTCTTGGTACTGGGACTTGAACCTTTTTAATCCACAGTCTTAACCACTGAGCAATCACTGCCCCAAACTGACATGTTTTTAGAATAAAAAAACAACAAACAAACAAACAAAAACCAGATATGTCACATATAAGTGAACTTTTACATTTATAATATTTATTCAATTTAATATTTTACATTTATTCAAGTCCATAAAACTAGAATCAGTTGTTCTTATTCAGGTGACTAGAACCAGATGGAATATTTGAATATATGCTTTAGGTCTGAGGAGCTTTCTAAGGCCTTCAGACAATATAAATTTACTACAAATTATGTGACAGAAACAAATCCACTATAAGAAAAATCCTCTACAACTGGCCTAGGTTGGCGGCACAGTATTGTGGTGATTAGAATGTCTGCCTCACAGCTAGAAGGTCCTGCTTGACTTCCAAGCTCACCGATGACATTTTTGTGTAGAGTTTGCATGTTCTCCCCATGCATTTGTAGGTTTCCACCCACAGGCCAAGGGCACTGGACTTGTGAAATAAAATCACTTCTATGTTAAAAAAAATCAACAATTTTTTAGGACATATAAACTTTTTACATGTATATGAACAGCTCTGTGTTTATACTTTCTACAAATTAGGTTTTACCAGAAACTCATTTATTGTTATGATGTTCTGTAAAGAGTAAGTGGAATTATAATCTGTTAAAAATGTTATTAATATTTTTTAAATAATCATCAGTAGCTCATTGCTGTGGTATAAAGGGAGTAACATGCTCTAGGATGCATTTTGCTAAAAAGGTAGATTTATAAAATTGTAGCATAGTTCATTAACTTTGCAAAATAACTGTGTGCGCTATGAAGTCCATCACTACACAACCCTTTTTTATTGTTTATTTATTTATTTTTGTATGTTTTGTTTTTTGCTTTAGGATAATAGTTAAGCATAGTCTCCTAAACCTGGCACATTTACACAGGGCAGTAACTCTTAATGGCAGGAGGATTCTGGGCCACTGCAATGAGGCTCTAATAAGCAGTGTGTGCGTGTGTGTGTGTGTGTGCGTGTGTGTGTGTGCGTGTGTGTGTGTGTGTGTGTGTGTGTGTGTGTGTGTGTGTGAGAGTGTGTGTGTGTGAGAGTGTGGTAATCCTGAAGTTCATACAGAACTGCTACTGTTCAGAGCACAGCTATGTCTGCCCATCTGACACCTGCAGTACAAGTGCAGACAGACAGACATCCTTTCTCTCACCCAAGGCAGGAAGAAAACTGCTGCCTATATAGGACATGCTCATAAGAGTGTTAATATACCACCACAGGAAACTGACACTGTTGGGCCTTTCAGCTTCCTTTCAGCCAGACAGCACCTGCCCTGACAAAAAGGCATTTAGACAGGAGTGGCTCAAATGGAATACTAATTTAGTACCAATGTCAGTGTTTTACGAGAGGACTCAACTGTCAGGATATGCAACAGACTGTGATAAACATTAGCGGAATGTGTGCAGTGCAATTTTGATACAGCACTGCTTGACACTTAAGAAGTAAGAATATGAGGGGGAAAAAATATTTATTTGTCTATTTCCGATATCTGTCGTCTATTGTGGGCTGTGGGTGAGCCGGCACCAATCCCAGCTGATACCGTGGGAGAGGCAGGGTACATCATGTGCAGGTCACCAATCTATAGCTGCTTTTACATTGGGCACAGATTGCGTTCAGAAAAAGTTGCTTCAGTGCAACTGTCCACGTTAAAACAATTTGTTTTAGAACTACTTGACACCAGTGAGTGCACCACCATGAAAAGTTCCAGAACATGTTCCAGACCAACTTGACGTCTGAACACATTAGGTATCAGGTAGTAGGGTTTACACCTGCAGAGTAACGCCGATTCAAGTGATTAGGTGGCTTGGCAGGCTTTTTGTAGCAGATAGATAGTTCTTCTCCAGTGGTTTGCAGCTCACAAAAAATGTGATGCTCCCACTTTGTTCTTAAAATATTCTGAAACAATGCTGTGCTTTTGCATTTATATTTATTATCCTTTGTTGCTTCCTTTTTCTATCCTGGAGCCTTAAAATCATTAAATAATGCGAAAGCATGCCTTAAGTACTCACCCAACATTGTGTTTCTAATCTCCAGGTGCAAGTGGTTCTGGGGCAACCTGCTCATGTTGCCCCTGTAAAAGCATTTTACACAGGGCTGACTCAGTGAACCATACAGCTATTGACACATGTAAACAGCTTGAAGTAAACATCTAATCTGCATGTCTTGGAAGAAAACTTCACACAGAAGGACCCCTGGTTGACCAGTAGGTTCAAAGCCAGTTCATTCTTTTTGTGTAGCAGCAGTGTGGGAACCACTGTACCACAGTGTGGTCCTAAAAAAAATCTTTCAATAATGATTTTAAAAATGTGACCAACCAGCAATAAATCAGTCACAAGGGTCAAAATTGACAAAAACGAGTGCTTATCCGAAGGCGTTTTTAAATAAGCTTCCAAACAATACACATATTCTTTTGATTGGACAAAACCTTACCAAGATATAGGTGTTGGGCTGTTTACACCCAAGCCTACAGGCTCATCAGGCCAGAGCTTATCCACGGTTTCCGTAGCATAAAGTGACTAGGTGCTCAACTCCTCCTGGATGGGATGATAATCCATCGCAGGTTATCTTACCAGTATTTTTTACTGGTACCCATTTATATAGCTGAGGCATACATATGGTTAAGACCTTGCACAGGGATCTTAGCACGCTGGGGGTCTAACATGTATTCGAGCCCGCGGCCTCCCGAGCATGATCTCAGCACCCTAACCACGACACTACTGACCCCTGACCAACATATGGACAAGAGAATTTGACCCACAAGCACTATGAAAAAATAAAAAGAGGACAATTTCAAAACAAATTTCTTAGCTGCATAAATTTTTGTGAAAGCTATCAACATGAAATTCGGAACAAATATTTAATCCATTGGAATCTTAATTTACACAGTGTTTCTTGAAGATATTTCACTTGGAGCATTCTCAGTATCGTTTATATTTTGTCAGAAGTGAAATTAAAAGTCCAGGTTAATTTTTCATCATGATTTAGGAGTTTAACAGTTGGATTAAATTCTAAACCAGAGTTAGAACCAGACTCTTTGCTGTCACACTCTGAACACACACTTTCTTCATCATCTTTTCATGATTGTGAGATGTAGCAAATTCACAGAGTAAATCAGACACATTTAATGAATCTATTAGTGCACACCACGAGGGACATGAAAATGTTTGTTCACACCAAAAAGTTTAAAAAGGTTTGTCCCTTTTTTATTGGTTCATTCAGGAGTTCTGTACGTTCACATCAAATGATACAACAGAGAGAATTCCAAGCATGGAAGTGATACCAGACAATTGCAGCTCTTGACGTACATATAATAGGAATTTATTATTTTTTTTAAAAATTACTCACTCTAACATCTGAACATTTTTCTGGTGTTTTCTGCCAAAATCTAAAAATTAATCATTTTGACTTACAAATGCATTAATCTGCTAAAACCTCAATGTGACTTCCGTCTGGTTTGGTGCTGGAGGGTCACAAATCATTACATTTTCAGAAAATGTCAATTGCAATGAAATTTCATCAATTCTGCAGCTGGTAGTTTAGCGTGAGTATGCAGTAGGAAACTGCGATTTGGAGAATGAGCGGAAGGGATGATATGCCACGCCTAAAATTCAAATATGGCACACAAATTGTTCTTTTCTTTCTGGATCTGAGTTCTGACTTGAGTGTGAGTGTGTGTGTGTGTGTGTGTGTGTGTGTGTGTGTGTGTGTGTGTGTGCACGTGTGTTTTCACCCTAGAAAGGATGACACCCCAGGTTTGTTTACGGGTATTATCTCAATCAATCCAACTGCTATAGGACCACATGTCTCTGTCTGTAACCTCAGCGAACACAAACGCTGTAACCACTTACAGTTTCCTGTCCATGCCTGCTTCACAGAAGAAGTGGCTGGTACACCCATTTTTGCTCTACAGGTCTGGCACTTGACACAGGGGCTTACCCAGTAGGTACCAGCAGGCAGGCCAGCTCAGAAGCTCAGGGGATTATGAAGAACTTTGACATGCCAAATGTGTGCATAAACCCTACTACACATTTTCTCCCTCATCTTCAACAGGAAGCCTTTTAACCCCCCAAAAGCCAGAATAAAGCCTGTCTGATGTCAAACATAATGACAATTTCGATTTGAATGTTTCAAATGGAGATGGACTAGTTTCTCTGAGATTTCCTGGACTGGCTACATTCAGGGAAGAAAAGCTGAGGCTTATTTTGCATTTATGTAAGAAGGGCTGTATAACGTGGAACCATATTACAGTTGTTGAATCCAAAAAGCTACTAGGAAATGATTTTCCATGTCACTCTGGGGATTGATAAAGCATTGCATGGATAAATTACTTATCTTTTCATGGAAGTCATACGAACGTACTGATATATGCTTTGCCACAAATGCCAGCTGGTGCATCACTTGCACCTATTTCATGGACATGGGAGTAATATAGGAGTCATACAGTCACATCCTCAAATTAACAAGACAGTACCAAGAATAAAAAGTATTTATCGTCCCAGGTGATGAAGGATGAAGACATTGGGCAGTGTGGTGTCATGTTGCAATTTAGCCAGAGTCTGCAGCAGAGGATGTGGTTCTGGGGATGAGCCAAAGCAATGATGGTTGATGCAGCTGTACTTTGCAGCCCATACCATATTTATGCACTCTCTCTCTCTCTCTCTCTCTCTCTCTCTCTCTCTCTCTCTCTCTCTCTCTCTCTCTCTCTCTCTCTCTCTCTC
>JAOUQZ010000049.1:10156788-10168336 GCA_028564935.1 Neosilurus hyrtlii | reverse complement strand
TCTCTCTCTCTCTCTCTCTCTCTCTCTCTCTCTCTCTCTCTCTCTCTTTCTCCCTCTCTCTCTCTCTCTCTCTCTCTTTCTCTCTCTCTCTCTTTCTCTCTCTCTCTCTCTCTGAACAGTGAAATTATTGCATGTGTAGCTGTGAGCAGAGCAAAGCTGAAGCTCAGCAGGATATGAAGTGAGTAGCAGTAAATCTATAGTTATGGCAGTTTTAAGTTTAAGGTTACTGACGATGCCAAGTGGCATAAACACCGACGAATAAATTACTGTGTTTCCTGTCCTACATTTGCTATGTTCTCTGATGCTGTATCTCCATTCACATACTGTTCTTGCTATTTTGTGTGCATCATATTCCTTTCACACATTCATGTTTGGTTGTTCGTTTAGTCACATTTCACCTAGTTCTTGCAGAGATTAGAAATGGTTGCCACTAAAGTGAGCTCATTGTACGCCCATTGTACGTTCCGTATGTTCAACCTGCGAGTGGGCCATATCCAAATCACGCGACCCCTTACACTGTCAGTTGTACAATGTTAACACGCTTACCACTATCCCTTTATACCGTATCACGTCCGATTTACGAACTATTTCCATCTGTATTATGTGTTCTGTGATCATAGGATGCTGACTAGGTTTTTTGTGTATGTTTTAAATACCATGTACAAGATATGTGACAAACTTGGCTTCTGTTAGACACCAGGTGCCTCTCATTATTTAAAACACGCTTCTCCTCAGAATGTAATAAACGCCCTTAATTTTTATAATAAGTGCCAAAATAAATGTCTGTCTACTTCAAGATAACATTCGTTAGTGGAAACACAATGTTTTCCTAGTTTAACCAAATGATACCACTTCATCATGAAGCTGTATCCTCTGATTTGAGATAACATTTGATATTTATTCATTTATTTATTTACCTGATAAAGATGTAGAGTGACCATGCAGAAAGCGTTCAATAAACCATGATTAGTCCAAGTGCTGTGATTGGAGAAAACGCAGATGCAGCAAGCAGGCAATGAGAATGAGTTTATTACAAAAAGAGAAAAACAAACACTGAATAGATGAAGAAGGGCTTGTAGGACATAAAAAATACACCTAAACCAAGGGTGACAGACAAACTTGCAGATAATGTGTGTGGAGCTGAAGAATATACAGAATCTGATATAAATCCCAGAAGCTACAGATCACCTGCATGAAACAACATGGCCAAGAAGAAACTGAGAGCACAAACACACAGCTTAATATAATGGTGACTGAACGATTTGCAGCACTCAAGTTTTACAAGAAAAACATTTCGCAGAACTTTGGCAAGCTTCCTGATGATTGCCTTTGGGGAAGAGATCAGTGTACATTTACCACTGCTCATCACTGCGACCATTGTATTTCCCGAGAGCGCAGTGACTGCAGTGGCTAGAATGTGTATGTGTGAAAGAGGTATAAAAACATTCGAACTGTGAAGTACTGGCTATGTACAAAAGGGGTGGGGCTTTCAACCTTCATGAAAATGGCTTCCAAAGATCCAGGACACACAAGCGTGGGGGGAAAATAATAATTTATATAGCACACAAATTGCACTTAATAAAAAATTACACATTATGCAAGTAAGCACATAGTGTGTATAGTGTACTACATGTTCAATGTAAAAAATGAATTGAGACACAGCATGAGTCTCATGCTGCCAAGGCAAAGGCCAGGATGATATTAGTAAACATCATCTTTTTTTTATTTCTTTCAAAATCGTATGTCTTCTTTTCTTAGCACTAGATATTAGATTTTTTTTACTTTCTATGAATCGGTGTTACACTGCCAAGTTATCAAGTATGTGCAGGATCGTATGCCTTCACCATCTCCAGTCACATGGTCTTGTTATTGTTATTAAAAAACAAGACGTAAAGCTGAATAAGAGATATTAAGCCCATGAGCTGGGCTGGTTTCACCAGGAAATCTTTGTATTCAGCCACACTCAACTGATAATGGAAGATAAAACACAAAGGCTATTCACTAGTGAAAAAGCAACTTTAAGAAAAGAAAATTTGAGATCGTTCTTATATACTAATAATTTACCATGAACAATAAGGCTATTCAATTTGAGACAAATCAAACAAATTTTTCACATCTCATGTCAAAAAAATTACATTACAAGCAATTAAATGTTCTGTAAGTAACTGCATGGTAATTTATGTATCTTACATACTTTACAAAATTTATGTATTACATAAGTCTTACATTTATATTTCATAAAAATGACAACGTATCGGGTGGATTCCTGGCTTGGACAGTAGAAAGCCAGATAGCCACATTAGTGTTAAAAATAATTACCAGCATGTGTTAATACAAGTGTTGGGTTATATATTCTGCAGTAACTTCCTGTGTAAATAAGGACAGGGCTTTTAAATTAAAGTTTAATTTTTTATCTAATCTTTCATTTCCAGATTGTAAAAAATTGAAATAGTTGAAATAAAAAGATAAATATCTGGAGCACACACACAGAATGGTAGCAGGTATTGGCAGGTTTGTTTCAGTCACAAGCTGTAGCACAGCCGCCACATATCTCTCTTGTTGCATTTGCTTGAAGTCCTAAAAATATGATGAATTTCAAGTAGGCTTTGTGGCATTTAGGTGCAATGCAGCAGCACTAGCGTATCAAACGCTGAGTAAGGTCACAGCAGTCCTATTGTATGCATGGTTTAAAATGGCCTTGGAACATAAAAACCATTTTGCTTCTGCCTGAACAGTGAGGGCTGTTGAGAGTTTATTATATTTTTCTAATGAAAAGGTGAAGGGAAAGTGTGTGTGTGTGTGTGTGTGTGTGTGTGTGTCCTTGCATACATGAGCATTCACATGTACATAAAAAAGCACACACACCTCTCAGTTGAAACACTGCACATGAGGATAGAGGTGTGCGTGTATAATTGTGTGTGTGTGTGTGTGTGTGTGTGTGTGTGTGTGTGTGTGTGTGTGTGTGTGTGTGTGTGTGTGTGTAAAAACAAGTTGTGATAGGACATCACTGCCAGAGCACAACCTAGCGCATTGACCAATAATGCAAATGAGTTGGAGGCTGAGAAGCAACAGCACAGAGGATCCCATTAGCATACGTGCATGCGTTCCTGCCTACATCGCCTGCTGCAGCTGTGGAGGTGACATTTCACAGGGAGGAAACAATGAACTCCTTCACACAGTGCCAAATACACATGCTCACACACACCACCAAAATTTACCCTTCAACCCTGAATGCTGGTGCATCTCTGTGCATTGTACCAACACCTATAGCTCATGCAGTGCTTAAACTCGTAGCAGGTACTGAATCCAACATACCCTTGATAGGGTCAGTGTTTAGAGTTTGGAATATTTATGAGCCTTGGCTTGTGTGCATATTTTTAGTGAACAAATATCGAGCGCATGCTAAGAGCTGACAGTTTGCTGCTAATTATAATGTTCCTGTGGATGGCACCTCAGCACCTGACAGCAGAGGAAAGAAATATCAAGAGCTGCTAAGCATCATGATGAACAAGCCAAGTCAGCAATCAGATGCCAGCAAAGTCAGAGCAAAATGCAGGAAGCAGGACAATTGAGCCACATGAATTCTAGCCTTTCAGTCACGTAATTTTCTGTTGCGGTCACCATATTTAGGATTGGATTTCTGACTTTGTTGCACCACATAAACATGAAAGATGGCAAAAATTGTTCAGAGTACTTCTAAAGAGAATAAACGATACTACAACAAAGCTTGAAAAAGTACACTGTGCTACGTATGTGTATTTTCCTCCAATCTGCTGATTCCAATAAAACACCTGACACCTACTTGTTCAATCTTATTTCATCTTATTCTCATATGCTTACTCCTACTAGGGTAGTGGGGAGTCTATCTCAGACAACACTGGGAGAAGGCGGGGTACACCCTGAACAGCTCACCAAACACACAGGACCAACACACACACACACATACAACCATTAAGGCTTACATCCAGGGCAATTTTATACAGTCTTTGGACTGCTCAAAGGAACCGGAGTACCTGGTGGAAACCCGCGCAAACATGGGAGAACATGCAAACTCATAAATACAGAAACGTCAAAGCCCAGGACTCAAACTCAGGACCTTCTTGCTGTGCAATGCTAACCACTACGCCACCGTGCTGCCCCTGCTCGTTCGTGCGATTACCAATCATGTGTTAGCAGTGCAGTGCTTTAAATCCTGCAGATAGAAGTCACAAGCATGATGTAATGTTTACATTAAACATCACAATAAAAAATAGTTTTTTAGATTTTGAAAATAGAAAGCTAAAGATATTTTTGATTGATATTATTTCCAATTCCAAGTCAGCTGTCCAGGTTTGGTGGTCCTGGCATGCTCTTCCGCTGTTATAACCCACCATGTTTTAAAAACATGCCTTCCTATCAGCTGCTTTCCCATTTTCCTTTTGAGCTTACTCATAAACAATTCACTGTAATCATAATTTTCCTCTGTATATTGCACGTCATCACTAACTGACGTGAATATGTTCCTAATAAAGTGAATGGTGCACAACGCTTTTCCTTATCCTGAAAATTAACTACAAGATTTTAAAGTGCACAGAAACATCTGAACATCTCCATCAGGATAAGAAGAAATCTCTGTCAATAAAGGACAAGGAATTAATATCAACTAACTTTTGATACTGATAAGATAGCAATCCTATATCATAGCTAGCTAACCTAGCTCTAAGGCAGCATGACTAAGGATCTGCTGCTTGTTGAAGCTGTCCGTTCGTTAAGCTATGGCCTAATGACTGTATGCTTGAGGTCAAGCATAGTCTTTTCTGGATGTCGCAGTGCCTTGTGCCGCAAAGCTTTGAATGATCTCAGTGCAAAAAGTATACAGTCACCATGAAAAAAACATTTACTCAATTTTAGTGTTTATAAAATATAATTTCTTCCAAAAAAGGTTTAAAACAAAGAACAAGAGGGTGAGACAAACAGTGTTATCAGTGATAGTAATCAGTGACTGGATACGAGTCTACTGCATTGAAATGTGAGCAAACCTGTGTTCAGCGGCTGTGTTTTGAGATAAAGAGTGGTATATTTCATTGGACAATCACTAACATGCTGAAAAAGATCTGTCACTAGACTATTGGTGGGCGACACGGTGGCATAGTTGTTAGCGCTTCTGCTGTACAGTGATAAGGTCCTGTGTTCAAGTCCTGGGCTCTGCAAGCGTGTTTCTGTTTGGAGTGTGCACGTTCCCCCTGTGCTTGCATGGGTTTTACTTCAGGTACTCTGGTTTCCTCCCACAGTCCAAAGACATGCACATTAGGCTAACTGCATACTTTCAATTGCCCCTAATAACAATTATACATCATAGCCAAGGTGGATGTCACTGAGTACTCCTCAAGATGAAGCAACAAATGACTTCGATTCAGAGCCTGAGGTAACCCTAATGACTTCTGGTCTGTTTAGCCAACCGCTTCACACCTCTTTCCCTAAATGTAAAGTTTAAAAAAAATTTAAATGAGTGTCTATTGTTTTAATTAAAGTCTTATCCACTCAGAATAACAATTTTTTTTAATATCCTGAAATAGAGAACCAATAAGATCATGCTGTTCCTGTGTAGTATATATAATAAAGTCACATAATTTATCACATAAAGCCTGTATGAGACAAGAAACACAAAACTGGAGGGGACAAGAATGATCTAAAGTTTTTAAAGTAAAATGTGTACTTTCAAATTGCTACAGACATCAGTTGTAGCCTTCTCTCACAAGCTTGTGATAATCAGTTGGACATACATATACGTGACTTCCATGATCCAGTAAATAAGAGACTATTTCAAGCAAATCTGTTTATAACTGATAAAATGTGTTCAATATATTCAGAGCTTGAAGCAGAAATGGCAAAACCAGGGATCAAAATCCCTACTGATGTTTGCAATCTCTCTTTTCTCTTTTTCCTGCAGCTCCTACATGTAAAGTAATGAAAGATGAACACAGAGCAAATTGGTGCATCTTGCGCATATTGTGCAGTCAGAATCTAAAACAAGTTAGTGTTGAAATTAATCAACCCTATCAGCATATACACAAAGCCTACAGTGCTTTTGTGATATCATTAATACACGATCGACCTTTAGGCAATGAATACCATGAAGCATGATAGTTTATATACTGTCTTAATGGATCACATTAAATTCATCATCTAGTAAAATGTAAACATTCTCTGTGAAAGAAATGGGTGTAATATTTTTAGCAGTAAGGACAATAAATAATGAATCAGACAGAATGAAAAGCTCAAAAGTAAGTTTAAAGCCAAACTCTTTTTTTTCTTTTCTTTTCTTTTCACACAGCACCACTAGAATAAATTTAGAAAAAATCTGTTGGGGGAAATAATGTATTAATCTGGCACTAATGTCCCAGTTTCAAAGTAGCCTAATGGAGTTCTAAGCCTACATCGCAAATATAGGAAAAATATCACTAACATTAGTGGCGTCTATTGTGAACTATAGTAAAAGCATCTGAGGAAAGAATTACATTTTATTTGTAATCCCCTTCCTAGCTTCATATTCCTCTGTTTCATTGATGAATATGAAATGCAGTGATGATTGCTTTCTTTTCTGTGATTGTTTACCTTGTCCATTATACATGGAGGGTTTAGTAAGAGCCAATAAAATCATATAGCTCTTTATTATGTTATTAATAAATCTTCCATACAGACTCCTATACAGTGGGTATAGAAAAGAATTTCCCAGTTCAAAATATTCACCTTTTGTTTCTTTGTCACACTCAACACAATGTTTACATGATACCTATTTGTATAAAAGTCATGTAAATATTGTGTTGACCTTCAAATTAGTGGATCTTCAAAGTAACAATCTGGAATATTCGTGATTTCACATTTTCAATGTTAATAGGGTTCAGGTTAGGGAACATAGATATTGGGGAGCATAGGTACTGGGGAATACAGACATGAACCCACAAACATTACCATGGTGCTTTTGGGAGAGAAAATAAGTTAAAATATGGTAAACCTGGTAGAATCATTTTAAATATAACACCAGAACCTAGAGATTATTTTTTTAAGCTTCCCCCCCCCTGAAAACACTGAAAATAAGTTATTAGAAAATTGCTTTGCAAACCTTAGCAGTTGCTATACAAACCAAACTTGCATAGGAAAAAATGCTGTAAATTTCAAACCCTCCACACAATTTTTTCCAGCTTTATTTACTCAATACAAATTAATAAAAAAAATAATAATAAAAGCCAAGTGAAAGGCATATAGTGGATAAAATAAAAAAAGCAAGAAAAAAGGAAACATCCTTTTCCTTTAATTACTGCCATGAGTCTGTTGGGATACTTCTTTCCTTACTTTGCACATGCAGACTTTGCAATATTCAAGTTCAGTCAGATGGGTTGATGACCGTTGGTGGACTGCAATCTTGAAGTAATTCCACAGATTTTCAGAAAGGTTTAAGTCCAGGCTCTGACCTGACTTTCTGGCAGAGGGTAAGAATTTAATATTTTGCCCCATTCAGTTTCTTTCTATATTAAAGAGCACCCCAGTCCCTGCTGTAAAGAAATACACCTACAACCTGCTCCCACCTCCATGCTTAACTGTAGTTATGGCATTCTTTGGTTGGTAAGCTTTACTGGATTTCCACCAGATATACAATTTGACTCTAAGGACAAATAGTTTGATTTTGATCTCATCTGATCTCAACACCTTTGTCTATTTGGTCTCAGAATCTTAAAGGTGAATTCTGGCTATTTTATATTTTTATACCCTTCCATACATTTGTGGACCGTTTGTGATAGTGTTGTCACAATGATCATTCTTGATTAAAAATACCTGTAACTGCTTAAGTTGCCAGAAGCGTATTGATACACAGTAAAATTTTCAGAGTAGAATTAACTATTTCAGAGAATATTTGAGTCCAGCAGGCTCAAATATACTCTAAAAGAATAAATTTTACTCTGAAAATTTTACTGCATAGCCTCTCTGACCAGTTCGGAGGAATGGTCTGATCCAGGAAGGGTCCAAGTTGTACCAATCACTTTCCACTTCTTAATCATGGATTTTACTGTGCTCCTAGGGATTGATAAAGCCATTAATTTTGTTTTCCATCTCCTGATTTGTGCCTTGCCATCCATAGTTGATTGCAAGAGCAAATCAACTTGAGGTGCAATGGAGAAGGTGATGAGTTACACTTGTTTGAGTTTAACAAGCATTTTAGGAGGGAGGGTCTTTTATCTATTTCAGTGATTCTGTTTTTTTTAATTTTGTATGTTTTTCTGAACTGTTGCAATAATCTTTTATTTTACTTGGCTGTTTTAAGTTGTGAATATTTTGAGTGGGGTGATTCTTTTCTTTACCCACTCTACTCTACCTACACTCACACCAACTCACCAGTCTGAGCTTATCAAATCTTAGAAACAGAACAAGGCAGCACATTAAGCAGGCTTGGGGCAACATCCTAGAAAGTGCTGATCTGATGAAAATAGGATAGACAACCAGAGTGCATGGCTTATTTCCAACAAAGAATGAATGAGTTCAGTCTCTTCTGCTCCTTGACTGCTCTTTTTAAATTGATTTTATGTTATTCAGTTCTCCAAAGGATCAGAAAAGTCTCTACAAGACATGCAAGCAGCCTAGAAAGTGCATGAGGAAGCTCAAATTGGCATATTTTTTCAGTCATGTCATCAGTTTGGCTTGTGAACCCTCAGAATGAGCACCATTCAGCCATCCTATTTTCAAACAGTCTCTATTGCAAACCTGCCAAAAACTGCATTTGCATTTTAAACATGAGTTTCCATATGTCCATAGGGAGAAAATATTACACAATGTAATCAGTACAAATACAACAAGATTAAAGTTGTACATTTCACACAGTCTATTTTACCAGAGTTCACAATTATCTTTAAATAATATTAGAGAGAATTAGTAATTCACCTGAATGAATCAGTGACATGCTCACGAAGCATAAAAAACAGCTCTCAATCCTGCATCAAGAATTTACCAAATGGACCTATGCCAGAAAAGTAACCCAAGTATTCTCTGGACTTTAAAGGATCGCTAGAGGTTTCAGATGTGTGGTGTCTAACTTACCGTTGACTGTGAGATGGACCCAGCTGCCATTGTGGAAGGTGTCATACTGCTGTTCCAGCATGAGAACCCTGCATTCGTACCAGCCCTGGTCCTCCGAGCGCACCTGATCGATCTGCAAAGATGCCTTGCCATGTAGGCTGGTCCTACCTGCAGCAGACACAGACAAGAACACAGCATTCTTCAAAGTATTCATATTCATCATCAAAGACTACACCAGACCAATATCTGGTGTTAATCAATTTTATAACCCTGCCCACGCCCAGAGTCGGCTGAGATGGGCGCTAGCCTCTCCGCGACCCTAATTAGGATTAAGCGGTTCAGAAAATGAATGAATGAATGAATGAATGAATTTTATAAACCCTCTGTACAGGTTCAGTATTAATGTACTTGCTCTAATACATTAACATGTGTTATATAGTGAATGCTCACATAATTTAACTAAAACATCTAAACATGTGCTATGTTATTAATGTATGTTTAATTTTTTGATAAAAATATTTTTACATGTTATCAAGGAGACTTGTTGAAGCAGGCATTGCCAGCTATGAGTCCCAATGAGGCTTTTGAGGGAGTCATCAGCATACATATATACACATAGATACGCAACTGGTCCATTTCGGCACATCAAATGGAAGCGTGCAATCCGCCATCTTCAGGCGGTGCGAGTTGGCAGCAAGCACACAACACAATACATGTGTTTATATCTGTGGGAGCAAGTCTTAGCTATTTTTGCTGCCTCATGATCATACAAATCATCTAATGTATGGAGGCACTCTGATAGTATATTGACACTATAAAAATATGCTTGTACCTCCAAAAGTTCGCATTTTGATGCACAATATGTTGGGCAGTCAAGAGCTGTAATAAAAAAATAGTAATTACAAGAGCTGTAACACTTATTTCATAAGGCTAACTGTTTCTGAGCAAAATTGAGAATGTGCATACATTAAAGTTTCCTTTGCAGTTATGTGATATAACTTTCATGATACAATAAAGAAATGGTGGCTTAATTAAGGTGTATATAATATAAAATGTATACAAATATAATAATGATTATTGACTTTAAAAATATGACCCTTATGTATGTATTTACCAATAAGTCATTAGTATTGGTTATTTAGCATGTTGTTTTGTGGATAGTTTTCCTTGCATGACCGAGCTTACCTATGTGTACCAAGGGTGTCTAAAATTTCTTACTACTGCTTGCAAATCTTCAAATTTTGCAAATTTTCATGTGCTTTTAGGAGATCTTCAGGGTTTCTACAGTTTTTGCAAAAAGATTGTATTATTTTATTATAGATGATTTTTATAAAGCTGCTTTAATGCCTGTATTTTATGTATATTTAGCACTTTTCATTATTTTTTTACTAATTTTACTAATAATATTTTACAAATTTTACTAATTACTTTAATCTAGAATTTGATTAGTATTTGTTGCATGATTGCGACAAGACTTTTGTCCAGCCTAGAATAGATATGTTCGAATTTTATTATCTGTTAAAAATATAAATAAATTCACAATTTCCTGTTGCTTTCACAAAACACTTTGTATACTTGTAGTAGTAATGTTAGGCATAGTTGTTTAAAATCGGTTGATAGGTTGGTAAGATATGGGCTTTTATACATGAATGTCCACATGAGCAACAAGACTTTTGTCAATGACTGTATATGTATATGTACACACACACACACACACACACACACACACACACACACACACACACACACACACACATTGGATGTAAAGATGTTTTTTATGTATGGTGGATATCCCTATGGACAGTCATATATCACAGGACCTCAGCACACCTGTCAGCACTCACGCTGATAAAAACATCACTATAAAATGACACTCAAGATCACTGTCAGATGTGAAGTATTGTATCTGTGTTTTCTGGTGTGTACCTAGCCATTATTTTTAAGTATTTGCCTTTCTGTGTATGTCCCCATTCATTCTCTCTCTTCAGTTTACAATTCTGTGCTCAACTATTGATATCGATATTCAGTGTATGAACTGTGTTCCCCACTTGCTTTCTGATATTGCCTTGCCTACATTGGTCTGTTTGTATGATCATGTGACCCCTGCTTGCCTACTATTACTGTGTTTGGACCGTGTACTTGTTTGTTTGTTTTTTGTTTGCTAATTGGTCAGGTGCTGCCTCAGGAAAGGGGAGCAAGAAAGTAAATACAGGAAGAATGTCCTATATTCTGTACAAGTGCAGACAAACCAGGTTCTGAATCAAATAGACTAAAATGTGCACACTATAAGTGCACTTAACACAACTCATAGAGCCGTTATCCCCATGTGTGCTGGGGCCTCCTCAGGGTGCCCTAGTTTCCTTCTTAAGTCCAAAGGCATGTACATCAGGTCAAATGGCTCCTCTAAATTGCCCATGTATGTAAATGTCTGTGTGTGTGTGTGTGTGTGTGTGTGTGTGTGTGTGTGTGTGTGTGTGTGTGTGTGTGTGTGTGTGTGTGT
>JAOUQZ010000049.1:10120484-10156688 GCA_028564935.1 Neosilurus hyrtlii | reverse complement strand
GTTTTTCATTTAGTTGCATAATAATTCTGCACATTAATAGTTGCCTAATAATGGTGTACATATAGATATTCTCTTAAAGCCAAAACTGCACTTTTACACTTAAATATTCAGGTTTGAGGGTTTGTTAACATTTTGAATTGACCAAGAGCTCTGTATAGTTGTACAATAACAATTAATCCTCAAAAATACAACTTGCCGAATATTGTGCACACAGTGTAGATTGGGTACCTGTTGAAGGTCCTCTTGTCTGAGGCTGGGATTAGCTCCAGCTTCAATGTTGACCCTGACGGATAGGTGGTATAGGTAATGATTAGATGGATGGATGTATACGCTCTATGAGAACTCTCAATTATTTTGAAATGTACAACATAACCAGAGACAGCCTGTTAAGCTCGAACAAGGATGTACAAGCATACTATATGTATATTTGGACTCCTGGAAATAATCCCCCAAACGTGGGCTTTTCCCAGACTTTTACCACAAAATTGGAGCCACCTGACTGTCTGCAACAGTAGTCACTAACCCTGTTCCTGAGGATCTACCCCCCTAAAGACCTTAGCTCCAACCATAATCAGGTTCATATGGCCATCTTATCCAGAACCTTTAGGAAGTTCCTGACCCACTAAAAGATGTGTATTAGATTATGGGTGGAGATGAAACCTACAGAAATGTAGAGCTGTAGGAACAGGGATCGTTGCTCACTGGTTTAGAATACATTTATGTGCTATATCATTTACATTTGGCTTAAAGCCAATGTTTTCCAGCCTGATAAAGGCCACATGCACAAAATGAGGTCCAAGACAACATGGTTTGCCAAGGATAATGTGAAAGCAAGTGGTTTGGAAGGAATGGTTCGATTAGTCTGCAAAGAGCCCTGACCTTAACCACACTGAGGAAGGTCAACTGAAACACTCACTGAATGTCAGGACTCCTCGCCCTACATCTAAGTGTGACTCTCAGAACTCGTGTTCTATACATTTTGCCATTACATAGCGTTACACTTCTCACTTAGGCCATATCCTGGTGACGAAGTAAGATACAATCTTACATCTCCATAGTGAAAGACTTTGACTTTCCTTTTCTTAAACATCAGCATATTGACAGTGTAACCAGTCTTCATGCTTCACAGCACTGGTGTATTGACCAGTAGATATCATACCCCTGGGATCACAAGCAGCACCTGAGAGTAGAAACTGCAGGTTTCCAAAGTAAAAATCAATATGCCATGGGGCTGCAACCTTGCAGTAAGGGTTTTTTCTCCATCAAATCAGAGCTTTGGAGAAACACATCTATTTTTGCACAGGGTGATAAAGTGCTGATGAGGGGAGGCGTCAGCATGGAGACTAGAAAGCAAATCCAAACTCGCTTGGCAAATTAAAAAGATTATCTCAGCCACTACTTGAGAGGCGCATTTCACATCATGACTTCCACTACGTTCACACTGCAAGCCAAGTGGCCTGAATATGATTTTTTTTCCAGATCCATTTTTTTTTTTTTTTCCGAGTGGCTGTTCACATTATTTTAGAGATGTGGCCTATAGCAGACTGCAGTGTGAACAGTGTAAGGCCCCACTGTGGCCCGCATGTGCAGTAGAAACACAAGTGAAAATACACAGAAGTCGATGGAAAACATGGAGTTGAGAGATGTCAGTATTGACAGTTTTATTTTAAAGTTATTATGCAGTGGAGGCAGAAAAATGTGTCAGCATCTGACGAGGAGGAGAAGAATGAAGAGAAAGAGAGCCAAAACTCTGGCTGTGGCTTTTGTGAGAATAGCTGCTACCTCTGGAAAGAAGGCTGTATGTATTTGTTTTTGTTTTCGGAGGCTTCTGCCGTCGCATAATTATGACGAATGTCGACCAAGAGTGACGTCAAGGTTGCATTGAATTCTGTTCAGGTCGCATTACTGTTCGGAATGAGGTTGCATTTCAAAAAAATCTGATCTGTATCCGATTTAGTACCACATATGATATAACTATAGCTGGATTGCTCTCTGTGCTTCTCATGTTGGTGTATCATAATTTTTCAGTACATGCCCATTGTTTAATGCAGGATAGAGAGCAGGAGCCAAGCTTTTTAGCTGCTTAATGAACATAATCCACACACCAGTGATTGGGCATTAGGCACAGATTTGTGAATGCTATGAAGTAATTCAGGAACTGTGGTACAAAGGTCTCCTTGGAGCAAAAGTGATCTATCTTTATATGTGAAAATCTCTCCTGCAAAAAACTGGGTAGATAACATTAAACACGCTGTGGTAGTTTACTGTGGGATGTCCCATAGCAGTACACTCGGTGGACAGACTCTGTGCCCATCTGTCTTTCTGTCTGTCACGATGTCCCACTACAAGTGCCTAGAAAGCTAAAGGGGATTAAAATTCTGATTGTGTTTCTTCAAAACAGTAGGACATCCCTCCAATGGAGCTTGACCTCAACTGACCCCCCGAGTGCTGCTATCTGGGTTATCAGAGGCCAGCCATGTCTCTCACTGTTTATGGCATGTAAAAGAATCATTGCTGCATTGCCATCAACGTGTTTTTGCCCTGCAATGGCCTGGAGAGGGTGTACTCTGCCCTAGCCCAGAGTCGGCTAATATGGGAACCACACCAGCCTCCCCACAACCCTATTTAGGATTAAGTGGTTCAGAAAACGAATGAATGAATGAATGAATGACCTCAATTGACATTTTCTCAGAGGTAAAACTGGAAGAAACTTCAGGGGAAACTGTGCAGAGCTCCTTCACCCCCAGTTCAACAAGGAGAGCTAAGCTGTGGTACTATAATTTCAATGAAAATCGAGTAATAATTATATTGTGGCATAAGTAAAAATAGTATACACGTTACCGGAAATGTGTGAACATATTGGTCTGTATTTTGAAAATTAAATATATTATTCACTCACTCAGTCATTTGTCAAACTGCTTAATCCTATTAGTTTTTGTTTGGTGGAAAGTTACCAGTGAATCCATGGTATTTTTTTATAAAACAATTTATCCATCATTGACATCAGATAAGGTAAATGATTATTTCATTATAGTGCCATGTGCCAATGTTCCTCCTCAAAGATAACATAGAAGACAGATTGGCTATGCCCTGTGGCAGATGGCTACAACTGTCGGCCATCTTGGTTGGTTACAATTTACAGCAAAGCACTGCAGCCCTGAACTGTCATAACTTTTATTGTCTTACCACTTAAGTTGTAAGTCATATCTGAGAGTGAGTAGAAATAACGTAGAAGTTCTGCCACTCAATAGTGTTGTCAGGAGGTTGTAATCTATTGATCTATTTATATCTATGTTCCTCCCTTCTCCCCTTCCAAGAAAAAGCTTGCGAGAAAATGGCTGCCTGCTCTCAAGACTAGAGGCATGCTCCTCACCATAAGCTGTGAATAAGTGAGTAACATGTGGGACTTCTGGAAGTATCATGCCAAAAAGTGATTGTCATCCACGGGAAGGTGCACAGCCTCTTAAGGCAGCACCATGGAGCCTCTTGGAGCTGCACTGCAGAGTTTACAGACCTGTCCTGGTGATATCATCTGGTTAAGACTGTCATGACATAGACATAATGTAAGGTAACCACACATAATATTATGGCACCGCTAATAAAAAAAAAGACATATCTCTGTAAAACTTTCACTTTTCTTACATCCAGCTAATACAATTTTTGGCCAAAGAAGTTTTCACAATATAATTTTAAGATGTTTGTCACAGTCACTTGGAACATGCGACATCAGCATTGACATGTTTATCTAAATATAGAAAATAAACCACAAAAATCTTGTTTTATTTTGCTTCACTTGTATGTCTGTATAGTAAATATAAAAATTTTTAATGAGTTTAAAAAGATGCTACTACACAGAGTCTACACTGCTTTGTTGTGTGTAAAAAAGAAACTATTTTTAATTAGCTTTTTATGTTCCGGTATAGTATGAAACATTTATTTGCCTCAGGCTCAGTGGATGTCTGTTACGTCCGCACCAAACTCTCCACCGATTCCTACACACCTTGTTCACAATCTCCTGAGTTTTAATGATTTTCAACTGCACCTTGTTTCCCTGCACTGATTAGCACCCTAATATAAAGTCCCGCTAGCCTTGTTGGAGCTGTGTGATTCTCAAGCACGCCTCCAAGCGTTTTGCTCGGGAGCCCGTTCATATTAATTATTAAAATAAATATTTATGTGTTTACCACCCTACCATCAATATTTGCATTGAACATGACATGATCATGTGAGCATTCTGCTAAACTAATCGCCAGTACAGCTGTCAAATAATGAGCTAGTGCTTATGCTTTTACAAGATAAACAGTAAAAAACGAATGGGGTGCATTCTGTTTCGAGAATGAGGCAAGAACACAGGGAATTTAACTGTTTACTTCAGGAGTTTAAACTCCATCACCTCCACTTTCTGACCTATTTCAGGATGTTCATGGGTCAGGTTTTACGGGTCAGATTAGTGCTGGATACTGAGATACAACATAATTCAGAATGTCTGCTGTCTTTTGTCAACTCTCTACCATCAAATGCATGTGTGATGTTTCAAGAAGCAATGCCCTGACTGGTTGAATGCTTTCCTCTCAGGAATGAAACACTGAAAAAATCGACCCATGTAGTGAAAAAAATAAATGTGGCTTATCCACGCACAAATTTCACCTTTAATGTGAAAGTTTCCATTTACAGGTTACTACAAGAGGTGTTAATGCTGGGTAAGGGATGCCAAAAAAAAAACAATTGAAGGGCAGACAGCCACAGTGGTCTAACCCCAAAAGACTGAAACATTAGATAAGAGCATATTTTGACAGATGTAGATAAAGTCTCTAAGTGCGAGAATGGTTCCTTCATCTTACTTATGACCTTGAATCATATTGTGAGCATTATCGCTGACTTTTTTTATATTGCAAAAACTTTTATGTATTTTTTCTCAAAAATAGCTTTCTGTTGGTAACACCACTGTGGTTTTTAGCCCTTCATATATTTAATTCAAATTTTAGGATTCCACCTATTTCACAAAATCATGTGACCTTCTGTATATGTCACCAACCCAGCTGTCTAGCCTCAGTACTGAGTGTGTATTATTGTGACTGTGTACAGAATTGTGCCTGTATAAGTGAGAGAGCATGTCAAATTTACTTTATCAAATTCCACATTTAGACACTGTAAATGGCTTGAATTGTTTCCAATAAGTGATGATAAACTGAAATACTAAGGTTGTTAAAGGTTTCCGATTTGTAGTAACCACTTTCAACTGCTGAAATCTGTGTCTAAAGCTGCTGTCACTGCTTCTGTTCTACCATCGACTGTGTACACAACCATTTATAACTTGAGATTCAGTTCTGCTGGAAAACGCAAAGTGTGATCGCTTCAGCTCAAAAAAGGTGATTATGGGTGAAGACTGTGGGCACACAGTGTTTGGTAACAATAGCTGATGTAGTATACTGATACATCTCCCCCACAACACCTGATCCTCCTGATCCTTCTGCTTTGTGAGTCCTGTGGTTTGTCCTGGTCTGTCCTGGCTGGAGTTCTCATCTTGAAAGCCCCTCGCTCCTGCTGATAAAGATCCATATGGGCTTAGATTTGCACTTAGCGACTGTGACGACTTTTCACTGCTGGTGATATAAACTCTATTGCTGCAATTATTTAGGACTTACAGTTGTTATATAACCTACATGTTGGACTGTAATGAAAATTTTGTTATATGGTTTGTATTCTATGGTCTCACCCAAATGTGGATGGGTTTCCCTTTTGAGCCTGGTTCCTCTCAAGGTTTCTTCCTTGTGTTAACTGAGGGAGTTTTTCCTTGCCACTGTCGCCGCTAGCTTGCTTATCAGGGATGTGTAGGGGGTTGTAGAAAAATTTTTAGATTCCTCCTTAAATTA
Organism: Neosilurus hyrtlii; assembly: GCA_028564935.1. Lineage (NCBI taxonomy): Eukaryota > Metazoa > Chordata > Actinopteri > Siluriformes > Plotosidae > Neosilurus > Neosilurus hyrtlii. Next base: position 10,150,815 of record JAOUQZ010000049.1, on the reverse strand, counting down.
ATTTTACTATGTGAAGCTGCTTTGTGACAATGTCAATTGTAAATAGCGCTATACAAATAAGACTGACTTGAATTGAACCACACCTCTGTCATCAGACTTCTACTTCTGATCCCAAATTCACTTGTCACTGCTTCTCCAGCACTGACCTGTTCACCTGTTTGCATTTGTTTGCACGGAAGTTTGTTCACCAATGTATTAATCCATATATCTTTCTGTGTGAGTTCGCCATGACCATGCTACTCATTTCTGCTTCCTGGGCTTACTTTGCAATACTGCATGCACATTTTAATTAAGAGACTTATTTGTTTGTTCACAAGCCTGTGTATGGGCTTATGTGCCTTCTGTTTTGGTTTATCTCTGTACCCTCAAGAATAAATATTACTCTGGCTCTTGCACTTTGAGTCGCCTTGCCTAAATAATGACTTATACCATGCTTTGTGTATGTATGATAAGAACTGCCTGAGTTACTGATTAATATTGCCGTGATTAATTAATTTCAACTTGCACAGATTTTTACAGTCCAAACTGATACCGTAAATAGATTATTTCTCAAATAAAGTAAATAAATAAAGAAACCTGTTGTGTTTCAAAAGGCGTCCAATTATTGGTGTGCATCAAGTAGAAAAATTACTGGAAAGCACATTATCCAGCACATTATTAAAAGCTGGAAGGACAGTGCTGAACCATCAATTTAATCAAAGCAGTGTGGTTGGAAAGAAATCATGAATGACTGTGATGGAAAATACTAAAATGCATAAATACATGCTAAACTTGAATCATAAGAAATAGACAGCAGAGCTCACTGACCGCTAAGTCCTTAACCTTAACCCCACTGAAAGTCTTTAGGAAGTGCTGGAGAGGAATTAACTGAGTGGTTCGACTATATTTTTTATAACCTTTATGTCTCTATTGACATCTATTTATATTTTCTGTATTTTTTCCCTGCCTGTGCCTGTTTCACTTTTCATATTCTCATCTTGTGAATACAGAGAGAGCAATAAGTACCTCTGTGCATGATTTCAGTGAAAATTATTGATTCATGATTTTTATTCATTAAAAACATTTAGAACAAGCTATAAAGAGTTTATACGTCTATTAAATCCATGTGTAATGCATTGTTGTGGCATGCGGCAAAGCAATCATACGGGATGCAAAAAAAGTAAAATGAAAATTGAAGCGATTACGAAGGGTCCTGAGGGATGGTGTTGCATCATGTTCTGAAAATACAACAGCATGCGGTTGTGATGAAAAAACAAATCCATGTGCAAACTTGTGTCTGAATTATTCTGAGACTAGTAGATGGTGAAGTTCATACACCTTTTCAGTAGAAATTATCAAATTACTTAAATCTGATTTCAAAGCTTTAATCAAGTCTGAGTTATGAGTTTTATTTGAATCCCCACTTCAAACGTAATCAAATCCAAATTATAAACTATGAATCTGAGTTACAAGCTTTATTCAAATCCAAGTTGTCAGCTTTATTTAAATCTGAGCATAAGTCAAATCTGATTTTCAAACATCAAGTTGGGGCAACATGGTGGTGTAGTTGTTAAGACATTTGCCTCACATCAAAAAGGTTCTGGGTTTGAGCCCCATGACTGGAGAGGGCGTTTCTATGCTTGCATGGCTTTTCTTAAGGTGAACATTAGGCTAAGTGAATGAGTTGTACCTAGATGTGAATGCTGTTGTTGTGTGCTGCAATGGTCTAGTGAGCTGCTCAGCTTTACCTAGACTTGACTGGGATAGGCTCAAAAAATCAAATGAATCCAGCATTATTCTAATTCATTTTAAAACTTTTTCTGAAATTGATTTGTAAACTTTAATCCAATTCAAGCTAACAGATTTATTTGAATCTGAGCTGCAAGCCCAAATCCAAAACTTTGGGACACTTTTAGTGCCCAGCTGTCCAGGGTGTACTTTGCCCTCGTCCAGAGTCGGCTGAGATGGGTGCAAGCCTCCCTGCGATCCTAATTGGGATTAAGCGGTTCAGAAAATGAACGATGATGAAACACTTTAGTCAACATTGAGTTCTGTGAGTTACAAGTTCCCCCTGAATTTATTATCAACATAGTGTTTACTCTCAACAGTACATAAAGTACCCCTACTCTACTGTTACATCGAATCACATTTGTATTAAATTCATAAAGTTAGTTGTTTTGAGAGGGTGGATACATCATGAGCCTTTTAATAATGTTTAAATAAAGGCATTAAGGTGAAAAGAAATAAATAAAAAATTCTACTAGCACCAGTCCTAATATCCTACTGCCGACGAATTAGGTTCAAGCATCAATGGTGAGCACACAACTTCGAATTTAAAACAGACTAATAAGAAAAGACCAGTTTTTTACTCTAATTACTTTTGAGCCCTGGTATGGTCTGGTGAGCTGTCCAGGATGTACTCTGCCCTCGCCCAGAGAAGGCTAAGATGGGCGCCAGCCTCCCCACGACCCTAATTAGCTTTTTTAGGAACTAGGATTAAGCGGTTCAGAAAATGAATGAATGAATAATTACTTTTGATGTCATTACAAATTGATAGAAAATTCCTGCAATTATAAACTACAGCTAACAGCAAAATATCGAAAGCTGGCAACAAACTTGAATAGGGGTGGTGGCTAAGTATCATAACCCCCCCCCCCCCCCCCCCAAAAAAAAAAAAAAAAAAAAAACATTCATGCCACTGATTGTTGGGATAACAAATAAACAATAGGGGTCTACATGATCATGAATTTCATCAACTAAAAACTTAATTTGAACTGAGTCGAGCAGAAAGCCATGTTGAAGAAAATGCAGTCTTTACACTGAGCTGCAGTCTGATGGACGTCAGGCTGCACTAAAGATGCTGCTGTGCTGTATTGGCTCATTTTGGGAGAGCTGAAATTGATCATGAGGGCTCACTTCTAATTTAAAATCATGAAGAAAGTGATGAAGAAGCAGCTGATTAGTAAGATGATCAGTTATTTTACTACTCTCTTTTCTTACACCAGAAACGTTATTTATTTTTATGTGAGCAGGAGATTTGCTGGTGGGCTTTCATTTTGAATCATGCTATGAGGGGATTGTGTGAATTAAACTCACATCTATGCATGGCAACAAGACCAAACCTGTGTCAGAATCTCTGCACTGCTGTACTGTACACAGATTCAATATAGACTGTGTACTGCATTTATTTTAACACATGCTACTTATTAATTTTATATCTAGGTCAGTATACACCAGAGGTCAGGGGTTCAAGCCCCTATTTGTCACTGCTGCCATCCAGTGAAGCTAACTGGGTTATCAAAGACCAGCCATGTCTCTCACTGTCTGTGGTGGGAGGCATGTAAAGGAACCACTGCTGTCATTCCAACAGAGTATGCCACTGGGTTGCCGTCAGCCTGTTTCTGCCGTGCGATGGCCTGGCGGGCTGTCCAGAATGTACCCCGCCCTTGCCCAGAGTCAGCTGAGATGGGTGCCAGCCTCCTCACGACCCTAATTAGAATTAAGCAGTTCAGAAAATTAATGAATGAATAGATCATTAGTAGATACAAGTAGTATCAATTCCTATTTCTGGACACAATCCAAGACTGGGTGAGATGGTATATTCTTTCTCCCTATCAATCACAATGACAGTAGGCAATCTGTGTGTGAAAGAAGGCAGGTAGTGCTTTTGTCTAAGCATTCAGGTTCTCAGCATCATTAGCAATAAGTCCAAGCATTCACCTCCACTGGCTGATAGTTCAGGGAAAAATATCTAGTGGAGGGTAAGTTGCAAATAATTAGTTAAAAAGTAAAGTAAAATGCCCATTGGTCTGTCTGACACAAATTTTATTCTTATCCTTATAAACAACGATGTTCCTCCTACTTCTAGTGTGCCACAATCTTTACTCTAAGGTAGATTACGCACAATTTGCTCACATGCCCTAGTTTAGAGAATCACGCAGCTCATGAGACAGTTTCTTCATGTCTGCCACCAGGTTTGGCACATCCACATTGCTGCTGTCACTGATCTAAGTATTTCACAGCTTGTGTGTGTGTGTGTGTGTGTGTGTGTGTGTGTGTGTGTGAGAGAGATGCTTTACTACCTCCTACAGCAGACGTGGGATAAAGTTAGTGTTATGCCTTTTTTTATCAAGAACAAGTGGTAGGTTACAGAATCTCATCCCAGGCTAAAACCTAGCAGGACAAAAATCAACCTGAAGCTTTAAAACCTATTGATTATAAAAGATATTACATCATATTTTAAATCTTAATAGCATGTTCTGGCAAAGCAGGTTTGCCTAATGTATATATCATAATTAATACTATAGTGTATCTAAATATTCGATTGATAAAAAGATGCAAGCAACTTTGAACATTTAGGATTTTAAAATAATGCATGATCCTGAGCTAAAGAATGAATAAATGGACACACAGTACAATCACACTCAAAAACTGTGAGCAAAAAATACAGGACTCACCAGCATACTCCGGATCCACATGAGGAGGATAAAAGCGGAAGTTGATGAAAAAAGGGATAGGCACACCAAACTTGAACCACTCCACCACGTAGGGAGTCTGCTGGCCATTCAGGGGGTGGCTCACATCACATCCCAAAACTACGCTTTCTCCTGCACGGGCCGTTACAAACTGGGGCTCCTCTCTCACGCCGTGTACACCTGAACACACACACAAAAAAAAGATGACACACCACAAGTAGTAAACACTCGTGATTTTATTCAAAATAATGAATATATTTACCATACACTCATCATCCACTTCAATACAAACACCAGTAAACCTCTATATTTATGCAGTTATCCAGTCATGTGGCAGTACAGTGCATACATGTACCTTTATGTGTAAAGCTTTTTGTGTTTATGCTTGCAAAAGTCTTCAAACCCTTGGCATTTTTCCTATTTTGTTGCCTTCCAGCAACCCCAGGTAGTACTTTGCATAGACACTTTTTGCAGCGATAACAGCTGCAAGTCTCTTACAGTATTCCTTTTGAGCTTGGTACATCTAGCCACTGGAATTTTTTAAAGAAAAACTGCTCCAGGTTCTTTAGGAATTTATTTTCCTAAATATTTATTGGAGAGCTCTTTTGTCTTCATGGTGTGGCTTGCTTGGTGGTGCCTCTTGATTAGTAGTTTTGCAGACTCTGGGGCCTTTCACAACATATGTGTGTGTGTGTATATATATATATATATATATACTGAAATCATGACACACTGTGTTTGTATACAGATGATGGTTTTTTAACTAATTTTGTGACTTCTAAAGATAATTGGCAACATTATATCTTATGTTAAGGCTTCATAACAAAGGGAGTGAACATATACAAGTACATATACACGTATTACTTTTTTATTTTTTAGAAAAAGAAATTACAACTTAAAAAATTTTCCATTTCATTTCACTAATTTGGGCTATTTTGTGTAGACCCACTACATAAAATCCAAGAAAAAATCCATTTAGATGACAGGTGGTAAGGCCACAAGGGGGGATAGGGATGCATACTTTTACAAGACTCTGTATCTGCATGATTTTATGCATTTTGCTGCTGCTATAAATAAATTATTGGGTAAGTACATAAATATGGAGGTAGACTGGTGTTTCTATTGTGGACAGTAAATGTGCATTAAATGTGTAATCTTTAAGTAAACTATTTAGACAAATAAAAAACCTAAAATCAATAAAATTATTGCAAATTACCAGGTCATAAAAATAGGTAAATACAATCTCTGGTGTAAAACAACACAATGTTGGTCTGGATTGGCAGTTGGGAGAATTGTTTGTTTACACCTCTTTAAAGGTGCGGCCACAACATTTTAATCAGCTTAAGGTCTGTAATTTGAACTGTCCATTTCAACGCATATATTTTTTTTTAGCCATTCTGTTATAGATTTGGTTGTATGCTTAGGGGTCATTGTCCTCTTACATGACCCACTTTCAGCCAGCTTTAGCTGGCAGACAGATGGCCTCACATTTGACTTTAGAATACTTTTGTATACTGAGGAGTTCATGGTCAACTGAATGACTGAAAGGTGCCCTGGTCCAGTTACTGCAAAACAAGCCCACAACATTACTGCTCCACCACTGTACTTGACGGTTGGTAAAAGGTGTTTTTGCTTATATGGAAAAAAACTGAGAACAGGAAAATTTGTTTAAGGTTCACACAATACCAATGTCAGGCCAATGTGTCCCGATGTTTGGTCTCAATGTTGTACAGATGTTTACTGATTGTTAGCAATGTCGTCCCAATTCCTAGCAATCTTTACTGATGTGGTACCAATCATTACCAATGTTTACCAGGGTATCTATCTGTACCTATACTGCACCAATCTTCACAGACATTTAAAATATTTTTAACCTGCTAAAAATTTCTCAAAGATCGGGACCATTTGTAAGGACCAGTACCAACATCAGCATCGTGTAAGCCTACCTTTATTTTATATAGTCTTCTTGTATGCAAAGATCGAGTCATAAAAATATTTAAATGTTTGACGCAAAATTTAAACAAATATCTTGGTGTGTAACATTTTTCAAAATATCTTATGGCTTGTTTGTTTGTTTGTCTGGTTGGTTGGTATTTTTTTTTCTTTTAATTTACTCATGAAATGGTAAGCTTCCACAACAGGTACAACCCACCACAAACCTGGTAACAAGCCACTAAATTGAACGAGAAGTGATAGACATCTACAAGTGCAATGCAGTATTCAGTTATTCAAGTCCAGAGGCACACAAGTGAGAAAATCTGCCTCAGAATTGCATGTTTTGCAAGTTGGGGTTTGCCCCCTTTTGTTGCCCAGAAGTGTACTCTTCTTTGTGTGCCTTTTCTGAACCCTCAGCCTAATTGTTAAACCAGTGCCTGCCTGTTGACTTTGAACTTGAACTGTTTTGGATACCTCTGCCTGGTTTGCAGTTAAAACTGTTTTAATCTGCAAATTGCATTCATCTAACTCTTTGCTATGAAACACGTAGTGTATCATGCAAAGTAAATTCCTAAAAAAAAGTGACTCAACGCAAAAAAGGTCCTGGGTTCGACTCCCAGACGTGGGCATTTCTGTGTGGAATCTGCATGTTCTTCCCGTGCTTGCGTTGGTTTCCTCTGGGTACTCTGGTTACCTCCCATAGTTCAAAGACTTGCCCGTTGGGTTAATTCTCTGTTCCACATTGACCGTAGGTCTGAGTATGAATGTGTTTTGACCTGCGATGGTCTGGTGAGCTGTTCAGGGTGTATCCTGCCTTCGCCCAGTGTTTAATTAAAATGATTAGAAAATTTACATGTAATCAAGTTTTCCAACTGTCCAACAGCCGTTTACACCATTTTCCTTTTGTAAAGAGGCAGCAGATGAAAATTCACTGCAAAAAAAAATAAACCTAAGTAAGGGGAAATATCTTAAATTAAGGCAATATGTTTGTTTTTGTTTGGCAAAATATTTATTTTTACCAGTTAGTTTTTCACTTACTTCATGCGTTTCAGTCCATAATAATCGTAATAAAGTAAAATTCCATTTCACAAAGTCCTTTTTTTCTGTTGTGTTGTCAAATAATTTTGCTTATTGGAAGTAGTATATCCCTCGTTCTAGAGGGCATCTCTACTTTTAGTGACTCCTTCTCCACTTATAGTGCATTCTTAGGAACTCGGTAATGGAGTCTCCTTAATGACCCTGATCCACAACGGTCATAGTCCAGCAGGTGGGAGTGATCTGTTTCTTGTCCCTTGGGTCTGGTAATGAACTTATCTGATTTAGAGGGTTTCATCTTTGCATAGCAACTTGCCTAGTCCTGCTTGAAGGACCAGTTTGTTTGTTTTTTCTTGTTTTAGAAACCTGAGTTTTTGCAGTGTTCCACTGCAGACCCTTACCAACAGACATATACCACCAATTTTATGCAATTCATAAACTTTTCAGCTGAGGCTTTATTTTAATGCATACATTCATTTGTTAGCAGTGTTTCTAACTTGGCATATAACATACTAATTAAAGCAAGTTTAAATTCTATTTACAGCTTCCGGCAGAGCAGGTATTGACTGTGTAATTAGCTGGCACTGGATCAGAATGTTCAGGGGTTAGTTAGTTTCCTTCAGCAAAGTGTCAGTAATCTCACATTTTTATATGGCTTATAATGGTGACGTCAGCAGGCAGTATTTTGCACTGTAAGCAATCTGGACACAGATCTGGCCAAAAACTTTATCTATTCTTTGTTGGCCCAAGGTTCACATTTGGTAAAAATATTTGTAGTAATCAATCCCTTGGTTTTCAAATTATCATGGTCAAAGGTACAGACATACATGACCATTTTCATAACCTCCTCCCTTCGTTTAGGCAATCAAATGAAACGCAGTGCCTCCGGCTTTATACACTGCTGGAATTTTTTTCCTAAAACTGCTGACAGTGTGCAATCCACTTCACACACACTGTATAGAAAACCAAGAGGTTCACTTGGTAACTTCTCAAGGGAACTAAAAACTTACACTGCAATGCACTATTTACAAACAAAAAACACTGTTACCATTAAAGGTTCTGCAGAAAAGTTCACCAAGACTAAGACCTCATATGAGAATGAACCATACATTAGTGTTGCACTGATTAAGTAGGAATTCCGACTACATCTAATTTTATAAGTGATACTATCCAATAATTAGTGGTAGTATTTATTTATGCAGTTTAATTGTTTTCTTCGATAGGGAAAAAGGTCACATAATTATTTTATGTCTGCACAACTTTTCAACAGAAACAGAAAAGATTTTATCAGATTATGTGTCGTCCTCAGCTTACTGTGACAGTACAAGTGTGTAAATATAGGCCACACAAAAAGGCGGTTTAGTTACAATGAATGGCCAGAGGCAAACTCCCTTAAACTCTCTAGATCATGCACATGACATCAACCTCAGAATAAAATCCCTTTAACACTATATATAAAGTACATGCAGGTTTACAATAATAATATGGACATCTTACAACTTAATTGGAGGCTTGGTGGTTAAAATGATACCAGAACAATGTATTGCACCTACACTATATTAATAATTTTTGCATCTGGGATTGGAATAAAAGTAATGACACATGGAAAAAAAAGAAAAATAGCATTAAAGCAAACAGACTTAAATAATTTCTTGTGTGTGCAACAGAGGGTTTAAAGAGAAGTAGCGCCTTGCCGGCTGAGTTCATCACATTCAGTGTTGTGGCTATACTGTTGAGAGCAAATACATTTCAGTCCACCTTCGTTTGCTTCTATAAACAAGTCATATAAGCATTTTAGCACACATCCAAACTTCTATAAGTCCCTGTGTATATTAGCATGAAAACAATGTGTCTGTTGCGAGCTGTTGATTTTATCACCCTTATTGTAAGCCACCTGTGTGGACTTCAAGTTTCCAATGTTGCCAGATTTTTTCTGAGTTAAAGTGTCAGAGATTACATTTTTCAACACAAATTTCACTAGCTGATTTCTGCGTTGATTTGTATTATCTGTCTTGTTAGTTCAATTATCCATTTAATGAGCTCATGTTCTGTGCCCACTGTTAATGTTTAAAGTTGTTTTGCTCGCCTAAAGACCGTCTGCCTGGCTAACTTAGATTGTGTGTTCTTTATTCTGTGCGAGTCTTAGCGGTGGTGTATATGCCTCAATTCTTTTCAGTTTCAGTACCGTTAATAATAATAAATCTGTGTTTTATTGGTGACACAGCAGCATTAATGAGTTTCTTGTGGCGTGAGCTCTGCTCAGGAGCTCCACTAAAAACATTATGAGCATTGAGGGGTGAAATAAATAATAAATGTTATTTAAAAAACAGGGATCTATAAAAGTCTGATCTTTACAACACATGTTTGAAGGTGTATCATGGCACAGTGATTTCCTCAGAGACAGGGTTGTTGCTGCTTCTCAGGCTGGAAAAGGTTATAAAACCATCTCTTAGAAGTTTAGACAGACTGTGTCTAAATAGAAGAAATTCTTGACCACTGTCACCCTTTCCAGGAGTGATCAACCAAAAAAGATCATTTCAAGAGCAATAGTGTAATAGTCACCAAGGAACCCTGTGTAACTCCTAAGCATCTAAAGACCTTCACATTAGCTAATGTTAATGTTCGTGGGTCCAATATCTGAACTACATAACATGGTTGGGACGCAAGCAGAAAACCAATGCTCTGTGAAATTAATTAAGTACAGTAAAGGTGGTAATTATTTGGCTTTCACTTCAATAGATTTAAAAAAATTTAAACCTTAACAATGGCTATAAGGACTGGGATGAGTAATGCTGGGAGAGATGCTGTATCATCTCAGAAATAGTACTGATGGAATTTTTAATGAAGAAGCATAGACTACATACACTTGGATACACTTACAATTACAAGTCCATAGTGGTGCTTGACCAACAACTAATACCAATTTTAATGAGTGATCATTTAGCCATTGAATATATTGAAAGAGCATTATGAATCAAACTGGTCACACTGGTCTTAAGATGACAGGAAGGACAATAAAGAAAAATACAAGCACATCATCTAGCACCCCTTGATTTCGCTAGGCCATCCTACAGGTATGATTCATTATCAGTGCTTGAACACAATAGTTTCGTCACTGCCAATAAGTCAGTGAAACTCTGTAATCAGTCATTTGTAATAGCCAACCAGTATACTTTTTCAGATGTTTACTCCATTGTGTATCTTGTCTTTCAGTCCATTGTGAGTTGAGTTCTGACTAATTCATTCATATTATATAACCTATTCAGTTTCTATATACAGTACTGGACATAGAAAAATGAACGACAATGTCTATTTATAGAATATACCCATATGAGATCTTGGTATAGTGCTCTCATTCGGTAGTATAGTCTTGCTATAGTCCCCCATTCAATATTACCCCTACAGAACTTTATAATACTAACTGTGTATAATATACATATTTTTTCCATGCATAATTTTCATGATGTTAACACACGTTAATCTCTTGTCAACCATAAAAGGAGAGTGTGAACTCCCATATCAACTCCAATCCTCAGACTGCAAGACGGTTTTTGACTTGTAACACATCACCAATCAGCAATTTTCAATCATGCAGCGAGAGAAGCAGAGGGATAGAGAGAAGTACAGTGAACCACTCAGCTGCCTGAGCCACTAATAAATCTCTATTTAAAAACCAGCCTGCCATTGGAAAATGTCATTTTACCACAAAACAACTGGGCAGAGATGGGCCATGCAGACAACACATATAGAGTCAACAGGAGTGAACGATATGCACACAGGGAGTTTAAGACACTGATTAACAAGTACATGCTCAGAGGCAGGTACTCTACCCTGAAATCTCTACCAGGTCACTAGAATAAAATGTGTATCATGACACTGTAGCAGAATACATTGCATATTAAAATTCCTCCCGATGGAGGAATCACACCAGCTGCTACCTAACTATTATAACCAATTGGCAGCCATTTAACTGACCTTGAACTTGACCTACAAGGACAATTTCTTTAATCTTTTCAGCCTTCGGTCCCAAGTTGCTACTCTGAAAATTTGATGGAGATACATCAAGCAGTTATTAAGATATAGGCGAGATATACTGATATATACATGTAGCCATTAAGGGGGGAAAACACAGCTATGCTATTGCAGCTGACAAACATTTTCATGTGTGTCTTCTTTCAGGTTGCGACACAACAAAATTTGAATATTTTTAAGTGGGGTGATTCTTATCTATACCCAATGTACAGGCTAGATTCAACCATGTCCAAGTCAGTTATTATTAGGGCTATTAGGGCTAGGCAGTATAACAGTATGCTGTTCAGTACCCCGCCTTCGCCCAGTGTTGGCTGAGATAAGCGCCAATCTCCCTGCGTCCCTAGTAGGAGTAGTAGAAGCAGTTCCGCAACTAATTGCTGAGTGAGTGAATACAACAGGGCAGTAAAAGCAACATGACACTTTCTCTGAATGTCATTACTTTTAAAATATTTCAGGTAATTTGCTCAATATTTATTAATAAACACTGGACACACAATAAATCTGTCGCGCTATAATAGCCTAAGATATTTTTGTCTCATACTACACGTATTAAAGGTGTTGATTCATTTTCTATGATGATAGCTTGTTCCTGAAGTAACAGCTAATTCACTTTACAAAGAATTTGTAAAATGTGTGATTGCTGATATGGTGGTTTTCATCCATCAAAAGGAGATGTTTACTGAGCATTTTTGGAAGGAGGCTTTTGTGTCAGCGTTTTGGAATGTGTTAGACTGTGAAGCTCTTTAAATTGTCCAGCATTAGAAAGTAGTCAGGATAAAGAGATTTTCTGCTTACTCAACACATCAGGCTGTATTTTTAGTATTATTAGCTTCAAGATAGAGGGGAAAAGTCTGGTGGGGTAACAATTGTTCATAGCTGTTACAATGTATTTTATGTATGCTGTAAGCTAGAGGGTGACCCAAAAAACTTTCCATATTTCAAAAGTAAATAAAAAACGTTTAAAGAAAATCGAATCATTGTCTGTACACATGAAAATTCATTCAAAACAGTTTTTAATGTATTATTATTTGCACACATGGAACTTGTGAGGCAGTAGAGGGGGTGCTACGGTCTGTTAGTAGCCTAACCCCAACTTGAACACCTTGAGCTTGAAGAACTCGATGTGTGGTTTTAACAAGAGGAATCTATGACACACACAGCTTGAAGATCACTGGAAGTGCTGAGGGAAATGTTTCCAGATCAGGTGCACAGCCCGTTCCCCTGAACTCACCCGTTGTGATTTTCTTCTGTTTGTGTGTGTTTTCTCATCGGCCCCATACCCTTGAAGCCCTTAAGCTTGGTATTCAGCAGGAGATAGCCGCTGTTCCACCCGACATGACCTGCCAAGTCATGGCAGCTGTCAGAAATCACCTCCAAGAGTGTATAGACAATGACAGCCACCATTTGGAAGAAGTCATATTTAAAACATGATGAATAAAAAGTGTATCGAATGAAGGTTCATGTGTGCAAAAATTTTTTTACTAATTTTTTTAATTTACTTTTGAAACATGGAAGGTTTTATTGTTTTGGGGGATTTTCTGTTATTATCAGCTTACATGCTGTTATGCAGAAAAACACTCAGCATCACGTCATATATCACGTCATCCTGCTGCTGATTATAATCTTATAAGAGCACACTGGGTAGTGTTTTATTCCTTACATATCACCCACCCCAGCTGCTGTCTTAATCCCATGTAAAATTACTGTTTACCAATTTCTGAAAAAACCTATTCAAAAACAGTTCATTTTGTTTACTTAAATTGTCAAAATAGTTTCAATACATATATTACTGTATTTTTGCACTGCATCAAGCTGTATGCATGATGTATTGTTACACCCCTTAAACAATCGTGATACATGTAGTTTATCACTACAATGTAGATACATGTAGTTTATAATGTTTGTTTTGTGATTTGTTATATTTATTTTCATATATATTTAAATTTTTTATTTAAATGGGTGCTCTGACAATCTGTCTGTTTCTTCCACTATTTTTAACAGTGCTTAGCTTTTCCCAATTTGCCGAAAGCATCCAATGATACAATGTCCCACAAGTATCATGGCACAACTGCCACTTCCATGGCACAAACCAATCAGAACTCACAGTAAAAGTCAAAATGGAAGTCCGTATTTCACGGCAGAATCAAAATGCACGAACATCAATATAGGGTGGGTTTAAAAAAGTCTACCCATCCACCAGTGCGAATAATCATAAACTGGAGACATGCTCTACATGTGGTTTAAGGTATAGGATTTATGTTTCTGTTTTGCTTTATCCGTGATAACTACAACAGTAATCTGATATGGCAAGGAAATTCACACTGTGTTCACCCTAAATCAGCATTGTCAAGCTCTGCCTCCACCGTTATTGATGTTTGCTAGGCTCGTGACAATTTTAGAAATTGTGGTAAATCCATAACACCTAATCGGAAATTTTGCACAAAATGTGATGAAAGTAATACAATAATTTGAGTGATTATACTTATCCCGTGAAACATGAAATGAAAGACAGTGTGTAATAGTTCAAATCGCAGTTTCCAGGTATTGTCATGTCAGTAGTCTAGCTTCTATAAGTTACCGTGAAGCCACAGCTTGATAACGCTATAATTAAGGTGAACATATCAGATCGCTGGTGAAGTTATAGTGGATAAAGCACAACAAAAAGATAAAGCAAAACGTACAGCATAACCATATGTAGTGCATGCCTCCAGTTGATGATTATTTACGCATTTTTAAAACCACCCCATATCAGTGTTAGTGCATTTTGACTTCCACAGTGAAATACTGTGAAACTGGCAGTTGTGCTGTGACAATTGAACACTGAGCTGTATCACACTATATAAACTGTATGATAAACTTTGCTTTACACTGTGCACACTGGCCTTAGTGTATGTGCTTATATGTTATATATGCTGTAACAGGGCTTGCACATTCGAACGCAACTGCGGAATTTTAGTGCATGCCACTCCTTCCAGGCTCATTGTTGTGTGCGCCAAAATAACACATTAAATAAACTAAAACTGTAGATAAATTCACTTTGATTGGTAAATAGTATAAGATGTATAATAATATGTAATTATTATTCTTGGAGAACATGACCCGACGTAGTGTCGGTCACCACTGTTTCCAAGTGACTGTATAAATTCAGCTGACATACTTTGAGCAATAATAAATAGATCTATCCAAGTCCGATGTAACTGTTAATGTTACCTTTCTGTTTGGGTCATCTTCAATCATATTATGGTTTATGAGTTTCTCTATAAAATAGCATGATAACAATTTAACTGTTACCTTATAAAATTTTGCTACGAATATCAAGTCACATCATCAAGTGATAATAGGGGTAGATGTTCAGATTTCATAGCATTCAGATTGTAACAATTTAGAGATGTTATTTTTTTTTGTATGAAATGCCACAGTTTCATGCTGGCAGATAAAAATGGCAATGTTAGACTTTATGGCCATAAATAAACAAACAAATAAATAAATAAATAAACAAGCAAACAAACAAACACACACACACACACACACACACATATATATATATATATATATATATATACTTTGTCTTACCAAAGTATTCATACCCCTTGAACTTTTCCACATTTTGTCACATTACAACCACAAACATAAATGTATTTTATTGGGATTTTATGAGATAGACCAAAGAGAGAGAAACGAGAAAAAATGATCCATAATTTTTTAAAATCTGGTGTGCATTTGTATGCAGCCTGTTTTCACTGTATGTCTTTTTATGATGCCATGCACTAAAGGCACAGGAAATCAAGCCAAGCACAAATAAACATAAAAAAATTTATACCAAAAAAAATCAGCAATGACATATGAGAATTTATGAAAACAAATACTGAGTTTAAAACTTTGTCCAAATGAACTTCAGAGTATTGTGGTGGATGCCGAAAATGTTAAGTATGCTAGCAAACTATTTGTTAATTATGAGTGAAGCCCCTTAAGGTCTAACAACAGCAAATAAACAACACTGTCGTGTAATGACAATCAGAGTACCTAGGTACATATCTAATCAACACAAACATCGACGTTTCTCTTGAATGACAACGTATACTCTTTTTTAAACCAATTGTTAACTGTTAAACTCTTTTTCGTTGGTGTAACTTTTTTGCAGTGTCACCACCACTCATACCTAAAGATGTGTGTTTATGATTAAATTCCTAAAGCACAAAGAACACTCTTTTTATATATAAACTTTTAATTATACTATAAAAATGCATCAGTTTGCACAAGACTTCAAAATATACATATTTTTTTTTCCCAGAAGTGCTTGACCCCGTACTCTGTCTGGGGCAGGTCTAAGCAAGGTCAACATTCCAGACTCTTGCAAAATCCTGTGGGAAACACTGGCCAATTTTCATTGGAATTTAACTGATTAAAACATTAGTAATATATACAGCACCAGTCAAAATTTGGACACACCCATTGATATGAAAGGGGCACTTGTGCCCAGCATGTACAGCATAAGGCCAAACACTCAAGGAGCCAGAGCCCATATGCTAACTGACTAACTTTCAGAAATAAGAGCCTACACTGCACAGGAATTTTATTAGTACACTTACTTTAGAGGTCATGTTTTATTAAACGTGAACGGAATTGTGTCAGGATTGCATCATAGACATTACAATATCTTCTTCAACAAAGTATCTTCAGCACAGGATGAAAAAAATGTACTTTGTAGAGTAGTGCAGACGTCTCTGGGACACCAGATGGTCACTAAGTCCTTTGAAAACGCAAGACATGGTCATTTTAGCAGGGTCACTGATGTCCATCTGATGGATTGTACACCATGCTCTCCTCCTATGAACTCACTCCATCTGGAGCCTGGTGTCCCTGAACTTTTTTCCAGCCTCAACATGTTCTGTACAGCACAATGCATTTACTAGTCTGTTTCATGCACTGATTTTAGAAAGAACGTGTCTCATTGTGGACATTGTTGTTTTTCTGTGTCTATCAATACCACCTGAAAGCTTCAGGCTCACAATTTAACCCTGAATTTATGTTACTATTTAAAAGTGTATTATATTCTGTGTCTGCACGGGTTTCCTCCAAATTCTCTGCTATCGACCCACCTCCAAAAAACATTTATTCATTAATTTACCAAACCTCTTAATCCTATTATAGTCGCAGGGAGACTGAATTCTATTTCAGCTGACTCTGGATGAAGGCAGTGTACACACTGAACAGCTCACCAGACCATCACAGGACCAACACACACAACCCTTCACACTCAAACTCACACCTAGGGACAATTTGAAACAGCGGATTAGCCTAAAGTGCTTGTCTTTAGGCTGTGGGAGGAAACTGGTGTACCCATTGAAAATCCACACAATTACGGAAAGAACATGCAAACTTCACACAGAAATGCCCTCACCGAGCCTGGGACTCAAATCCAAGACCCAAATGAACATGGATGTGAATGAGTGTGTGTGTGTGTGTGTGTGTGTGTGTGTGTGTACATGGTGCCCCGTGACAGACTGGCACCTCATCCAGTATTCTCAATATGCACCCATGATTTCCAACACAGGTTCAGGATCGAGTGGCACCAAACCAAACAGAACAAAATGATTACTCACGTATGAATGAGTAATTGAATGAATGAAGGAAAAAAGGAAAAAGAAAAAAGAAAGAATGTAAGGTGTAAAGAAGGAATGATAAACTAATTAAACTAAAAAAAAACATTGGTTCATTAAAGGTGCTTAATCGTTCACCAGTCATATTAAATAAACATGAAATACAGTGTTTTTTCTTGGAAATAAAATTGGTAAAATTGGTTTGGGCCATGCCCATATTTGATCGTGTACTCACACATCTATTAGACTGCTCGTGAAATCTGAATGTTTGCGCAGCTTCAGCTCCCGACTCAGTGCACACCAATATTTACATTCCCCTCCAAACACTACCCTTATTTTATCTCTCTAGAAATCGAATGACTGCTTCCATTTCTTAACACTTGATCTCGTACTTTTTGCTTTATACAAGTCGGACTTGACTGCCACTTGCATCCATTCTGCTTCATCTTATTTACAAGTTTTTATGCATGAACAAAATTGTTTCTCTAGTCATGTGGTCTTACTGTACACAGTCACACATGTATTCTATTGACAAACCATTAAAAGATTTAAAACACTTGTTTTATCTGAGCCTGTGAGTTGGGGTGGTTTTGCCAGCAGACTTTAGTAATGAGCCAAAATGAACTAATAATAGGAAATAAAATACATACTAGCTAGTGTTTGACTGGCTATAATATACAGCTATTTTTAATGAAGCTGAAATATAATTATACCATGAAAATAAAGTAAAAATAAAGAGAAGAAATCACATGATTCCCCTACCTCACTTGGTGGAAGAAGCATCCTGACTTAGCAGCAATGAGAATAAGTTCGAGAGATTGATTTGCAAAAAATGGGGGTTTAGACTATTTCAGTCTGAGTATTCCTAAACATTATTTTGTATCTAGCTAAACAGTAAAAAATTATTTAACTGAATCTGAAAAGCTGCAAAGTGCATGTTATTGTTTGCTGTGATGAACACCCTATGCAATATACATCTTTTGTTTGCCGTGATGAGTATTTCATATAAAGGATGATACACCTAGTGTTTTGGTAAACCATGGCTGGAGTGCTTTAGCGCTATAGGAGAAACACAAACTGGTTTTCGGCTAAAACTTAAAGCTCCAGTCTACAGGGTGGCTTCAAGAAAGCTGGTGTGCCCCAACATGATAGTGTAACAGAGGCTAACGTAGGTGTGATATCCAAAATACAAGGCACTTACCAGTCAAAACCAGTTAACTAGGAAAGTTCTCAATACTTTGGGAATCAGTCGAATCAGTGTTTGACTCAGTTTCGTTGCTGTAGTAAACTGGCTCAAATTCCATTATCGTGTTCATTCTCTATATTGATAAGTGAAAGTTACAGCCACTTTGTTTTCTCTGTGTTCAATGAGAAAAGCTGGCCATGTGACAAGCAATCTCTATCTTTATACTGTATCACATGGCAGGCTCTATCTCAGCGCAGTATAAAAGCAATTAATAATTCTACATGGTATAAGAAATAAGCCAAGAAGGTTTCGACAGCATCACTGACAGTATGAAAGATTATAACAACCTTATTATCATAATATTTTCATGTGGTCTTTAATCATTTAATGTTAGAGCATTATGGTAAAACCATATTCTACACACTCACTGCCTACTATAATGCTTATACATCCATCCATCCATTATCTATACTTCTTGAAGCTAGAGCCAACTGACCACGTCCAGATGCAGGAACCCTGAACAGGTGGCAAGCCTATTACTAGAATGGCTAATACAGGCACAAACATCCCTTCACAATAATAAGCAATTTGGAGTAGCCAGACTTAATGTGCACAGTTTGTGGACTGTCGGATAAAGTTGGTGTATGCTATGGGAAGAACATGAAAACTGCACATAGAAAGGACCTTCTTGCAGTGAGTTTACCTACAATGCTAAACATTTTGCCACCGTGCTGGTTCTTACTAGAAGGGTGATAGAAAAGTGACTTACACAAATTGGGCTTTTTTGTGACTTTTTTTTTTTTTTCTAGTTTTAAAATTTGCCTGTAGATGTTTTGCGATTCCACAACAAGCAAATATTTATATTAATTTATATATATCCCTAAATACCTATAGCACACGAAAGTCACAAGTCAACTTGCGACTGATTTGCTCAGATTCCTGTGCATTGCTGACAGGAGTAAGACCCATATGGACTTAAACCATTGGTATCATACTATATGGACTTGTACCCCATCCACCTCAGGGATCAACATGTTCTGCATTCTGCTTTTCTTCACAGCACAGCTGAGCCGTCTCTGCACTTTCCACTGACCTCCCTCATAAAGAAGACAGTTCCGCACTTACTCACTGCTTGTCTTTTGCACTATCCTGTGTACATTTTAAAGACTTTAACATTTGTGTAAGAATTCAAAGAGCCGAGCAATTTCTGAAATGTTCTAACCACCTCATCTGGCGCCATCAATGTCACTGAGCTCACGTTCCCCTATTCTGCTGTTGAATGCAAGCCTTACGTAATGCTCTTGCCCTATATCTGCATGATTTTATACATTACTTACATGGCAGTTAAGTTATATAGAACAAATGTAGAAAACATCCAGACGGGATGCAAAGTATCCTCTTTATAATGTATATATTTGATTACATTTATATCTAAACATGATGACAGCTGAAAAATTCCTCTGCAGGAAATGCAGTCTTTAGCACAACACAGCAGGGCCTTAAGCACTTTTTCTACATTAGTTAAATTTCTGATGAGATATGCACATAGGAGAACAGATTCCCAAAGCAGTTAAATCTGAGAACTGTCTTTAAAACATTGTGTGTCAAATATTACAACATGACCAATTGAGCATGGAGTCTAGTATCCCTACCCTGGTAAAAACAATTGTTTCTTACTAAAATAATAATGTGTGTAAATGTCTATCATACAGTAGGTTTAAAATGATAACACATTCGGGTGTGGAGGAGTTTCTACAGATGTGTGCAGTCCTATGCTTAGCAGACAAACACTGAGAGCAGTTCAGTTTGTGTAAGCAGATATCTGGATATTTAATAGATCTGAAGGAGACAACGTGATCCACACAACACACTCCAGCGGATGGAGGGCTAAGACAGGGAGAAAGTAAAGTGATAAAGCAGAGGTTGCAACGAGAGAGAGAGAGAGAGAGAGAGAGAGAGAGAGAGAGAGAGAGAGAGAGACCAGCAGCGGTGTATCCATGTCTGTCAGGCACTAGCTACTCCGCAGATCTTTGTGAGTTGTTTCTTTTAGATTAAAAAATGTATTACTGTGGCAATGTTTTAAAAGTTTAAGCCATGTTATCCATAAAAATCAGTAGAAAAAGAAACTAATTTAATTTATTTGCCAAAAATAGTCTCTGCTGCTAATATAAGGATTATGTGAGCAGTGTTTTAGCTTTGCAAGAGCAGTTATGCACTGTTTCTGGTGAAAAGAATAAGGATTTAACGTAAAAATTCATTAGATGAGTCCAGACTCTATGACATACCAGAGCCACCTAAAAATACTGACCAAATACTGTGTTCTTTTGATTCATTCACAATGGAAACTTTATCTTGGAAAGTTGATATTTGAAAATGATTCAATATGACATTTGAATATGTGACCAAAAATGAAAAAATATATGGTAAAAAATGACCAGTATGACAATTTAATTTTGATAGGGTGATAAATGATGTTACAGTACATGATATCTTTATAACAGAGCAAAGCACTATCATCTTGGAATATGGCTTGGATCATTGTCCTGTGTCTGCCCGGTGTCCAGGTGTGCCCACCACAGGAAACTCAATAAGATTGCTCATTGTCTCTTAAGCCTCGATAACGCTCTATATCGCCCACAATTCGATCGATTTTTTGAAGCAAGCATGAGGGGTCATCGACCATATTGCTGAGTCAGTGAATGAAAAGAGGAATCCCCTCATTGTGGACAATCGTCCCGTTTTTGAAACCTGTTTTTAAATCTTGGACGATTACACACAATAATCTACTAATCAGGGACTGTTGCCAACTATCCGCGATTATATTGCTGACAGTCTGAGACCACTGTGGAATGATAGTTGGGGACTAAGTTGCAGAAAATCTCAGCCCTGGTTGCCGACCATCAGAGATTTTAATCTGAACCTTATTTTATTTGAGTCATTTAGGACATCACATACAGAGTTGTAGTTGGTCTGAGACAATCTGAGACAGTCTCCAACTCAAATGAGATTGGGCCTTTATGTGTCATTGACTTGCATAAAGATGGGCAGCAATAAAAAGAAACAGATTTATAATTAAACAAAGAAACTGAAACAAAAATATAGAGGCTCATACACCACTGCTCAAAGCACACAAACTGTTTATGAAGTGAATGCTGAAATCAGGTGGTTGATAAAATGTGAACCTGCTAAATGGATACTTAAACTAAAAAGACAGGTGATAGAAATAAAAGCGGAAATCAGTTAGTGAAAGAAAAAGCATATTAGAATATAAGAATATTTTATGATGAGTAAATTTTGTAAGTATATACTACACATGAAAGGCACGATATGATTGGTCGACTTATTTTTCGACTTATTGAAATTATTAGTGAAAAATGCTTGAATCAAAAAATGCTTGGTCATTTGAATCAAACGTTATCAATATCCTGCTTTTAAATGAAAAAATAAACCATATAAATCTCATTTTAGTTTGCTTTTTTTGCTTAGGAGCCTAAGTATAAAAAAATACACACCTCACGGTCGGTGGATGTTGCTAAAATGAATATTCTGTGACATCCACCTCACCATTGGTGTACAATCATTAATTATAAACTGAGTGGCAGGAGAATGTTGAAATGTTGATGTGAAAATTTTGTGCTTAATCTATAGGCTGTGGTAAGGGCTTGCAAAAGTATTTTTTTCAATAATAAATGGGGTTAAACTGCTAGATGGGATATTATCCAGATTTATTGATTTAGTGTGGTTGATAATATGAAATAAAAGTAATCTCAAGGGGGGAAAATGACTTTAGGAAATCCAGTGTGTAGTTACAGTATTATAGTTATCACAGTTATTGATTACATATCTTTTTTATAAAAAAAAAAGTCTTTATAATATACAGATTAGAAATCTAGATAGAAATAAGATACATTTGTGCTTGAGTTTCAGTCTGCTAAATTCATGGGTGGGGAAAGGCTACTGAGAGATACTGCAGAAAAAGCAATGCAGGCTGCTGCTGTTCTAATTCAGTGCAAGAAGGTGAACCATTTTGGACCCATCGCCTTAAAAGGCCAAAAGACTGCTTAGCAGGGTGGAGTAGAAGGTCACTTTGTCAAGGTTGTAAATTATCAGCAACCAGACAGCTGTGAATGTTTTAACCTCAGAGGGTTGTAAGCCTACTACAGAACTTGTTCTCTAGGACAGGCATTTAATAAGACCTATTACACCTAGGGGCAATTTGGAGGAATTACACACAAGCTTGGGAACATGCAAAGTATACACACAAACACCCTGACCAGCCGTGGTGCTTGAACCCCAGACCTTCTTGCTGTCGGTCACTATGTCACCATGCTCCTGATCTTAACTACTGGAGGCAGCAAAATAAATAAATAAATAAACTGAGGAGCATAATGACATCAAACGCTTCTGCAGCTATGACATGACATGTGATTCACCATAACAAGTATCTGTCTGAACTTTACTGAGCATAAAAAAAAAATTCGGTTAAATTGACTAGAATATGACACACGAAATCTAACAGTAAAAATGTCTTTTTTGCTATTATTTTTTTATTATAGTCAATAACTTTATTATAATGCATATAGGCCATACCCTGGTCCTAATGTTTACATTTACTAATATCACCATAAAACCGTCATAGGGCCAACACTCACACAATCATTCACATTCACACTCACACCTAGGGCAATTTAGAACAGCCAACTAGCCTAATGTGCATGTTTTTGGACTGTTCAAATAACCACAGTACCCAGGGGAAACCCATATATGCATGGGGAGAACAACCCCTTCGCTGAGCCCAGGACTCGAATCCAGGACCTTCTTGCAGTGAAGCAGGTGTGCTAACCATTACACACTGCCAATAATTTTACAAAATTATGTAAAATCAGATGACTTTACCTCTTTAGCTTTTTGTTTTGGCATTTTTTCTTAGTGGTCTTAAGAAATCCATGCAAACACAGGAAAAACATGAAACATTCGCACCGACAACAGGCTTAAACCCAAAACCTTCTTGCTATGAGGTGAGAGTGCTAACCATGATGACCTTCCCTTCATTTATTCAAGATCCATACTTCATAAGTACTTTTGCTATGCTCTGCTGTGGCACACTGGGTGCAGGGCAGGAGGACACCCTGGATGGCACCAGTTCATCACAGACCACCACTGACTGGACAAATACATTAAAACTCTCATTCACACCCAGAAGCAAAATTATGGTTTTGCGAGGTGCGAGAAAACTGGACAACATTAAAAAAACCCAATGGGACACTGGGATATCATGTGAAATTTCACACAGAGAAAAAAATAAGTTTAAGATTGAACCATGGACCCTGGAAATTAGCGGTATCGGGTCATATTGTTCTTCCGAGCAGGACCACAGGGCCAGGAAAAGATTGGTCAGAGCACATCACCACATCCAAACTACCGACCATACAGGAAATACATATGGCAGAAAGCTCTAAGGGTCAACAGGGTTCACAACCACCACAACCATGAACTGCATACACTATACTAAACAACAGGAGTTACCAGAGCACCTAATCCTGGACCAGGCTCAGAAACAGTTTCTATTCTCACATTATCAGGATACTAATCTCCACTATTATTTGGGGTATCAGACTGGTCATTAAGCACTGTTTACACATCACACACTTTTTCACTTTGTACTTTATTAACTTTGCAGCTTATTATCGCTCACTCATGCACTCATTTGCCAAATCGCTTAATCCTATTAGGGTTGTAGTGAGGCTGGGGCCTATCTCAGCCAACACTGGGCGAAGGCAGCGTATACCCTGAGCAGCTCGCCAGACCACTGCAGGGCCAGCACACACAACCATTCACACTTACATACACACTTAGGGGCAATTTCGAACAGCCAATTGGCCAAATGCGCATGTCATTACACTGTGAGAGGAAACTGGAGTACCCAAAGGAACCCCATGCAAACACAGGGAGAACATGGAAACCCACAACTTTTAATTGATATATTTTATACACCCTTCATCCATATAACTGGTTTATACATTTTAATATCTATTTCAATATATGTATGTATGAGTAAGAATGTTAAGAATTTTACTGCATAGTGTTTCCTTGCAGTGTTGTTGTGTAGTGAATAAAGCCTTGAATTCTTGAAATTATATGCATATTTGCCATACAAGTCCATGAGAAAAAGCTGTTATTGTAAAAAAAAAAAAAAAAAAACATAATTGATTGAGCACTTTATTATAAGCATCTACACTTAACTTACAGTTAGGACTACTGTTTGAAAATTAGTATAGTCAGAAAATTAGTATAAACTATAAGCATGAAACTGCACAATCTGATTTATCCAGTATCTGAGGATTAAAAGTCATTAAAAAATTACTAGTGGATAAATTCTTGAATCAAAAACAGCAGACACTCACATTTTGTCACAGTCACTTAGAGCAAATGGTGTAATCACAAATAAATCACAAAAAAATCTCAGTTGAGTTTGTTATTCTATTGTTATTCTTGTATATACTAAAACACCTTTAGGGAGCGCTAGATGTTTACTTTTGTTTCTGAATGAGCGGGATGAACAGACCGGAATAGACGCTGTTAGCTACACACAGCTATTAGCTGACTTAAAGCACAGTGCTCACCTGACCTGCCACTCTGTCCTGGTTAATATATGTAAATATAAATGATAGAAATCTTGTGTTAGATTGCTTTTCACTGTTTCCAAATGAGAACCTCCACCTCACAGAAAGAAGGTACTGGGATCAAGTCCCGGGTCCAGGCATTTCTGTGTGGAGTTTACACGTGCCACCCGTGATTGTGTGAGTTTCCTCCGGTACTCCGGTTTCTTCCCACAGTTCGAAGACATCAGGCTAATGTGAATACTTGTATATTTACAAGCCCTGCAATGGACTGGCGAACTGTTCAGAGTGTGTCCCACCCTCGCCCAGTGTTAGCTGGGAGGGGCACCACCCTACTAGGATTAATCGGTGTGGCAAATGACTGAGAGAGTGAGTGTTTCCAAATGAAAAAAGTTAAAAAGAGTCAAGAGTCACTGTAAAGAAAATTGAGACATCTGTTTGCATGTGAGCTCAAATCAACTGCTTCCATCATATTTTTCATAATAATAATAATAAGAAAAATATTAAAAATAATGATAAATAATAATAATCATAATAATAATAATAATAATAATAATAATAATCATAATAATAATAATAATAATATTATTATTATTCATAATAATAATACATCATTACTTTTTTAATCTGCTTAATCGTAATTAGGGTCACGGTGAAGCAGGTGCCCAAACTAGCCGACTTTGGGCAATGGTGGTATACACCCTGAACAGCTCGCCAGACCATTACAGAGCCAACAATAATAATAATAATAATAATAATAACAATGTGTGTGGTGTTTGCATATTCTCCCCGGGGTGCGTGGGTTTCTTTCAGGTACCCCGGTTTCTTCCCACAGTCCGAAGACATGCACATTAGTCTAATTGGCTGTTCCAAATTGCACCTAAGTGTGAGTGTGAGTGTAAATAGTTATGTGTGTTTTGCCCTGCAATGGACCGGCAAACTGTTTAGGGTGAACCCTGCCTTTGTCCAATGTTGGCTGAGATAGGCTCCAGCCACCGTGCATCCCTTGTAGAATTAAGTGGTTCGGCAAATGAACGAACGAATGAATGAATGAATAATAAATAAAATCGAATAATTTAGTTTTAGTGTGCTTTTGTTTTGTTCCCGTGTAGTATATATTATTTTTTTGATTTATGCACCTCGGGCTCTGTGGATGTCACTAAACTGGATGACGATGCAGCGGTATCCACTTGCATACCTGTAAATGAACCATTCTGGAGAATTCAGCAATGCTTCGGTGCGAATAAACATGCTGTGATTTAATCCAGTGTTCCTCTGAATAACTGGAATAATGTTCAGCCTGCTTCAGCTGTACCTGCAGTGTTAAGCCCCGCCCACAGGCGCGCCGGACCGTCCCGGTGCTCCTTCCTGCAGCTCACAGCTTTCCATTTTTATACATGTTTAGCAGTAATCAACATATTTCACCCCAATCCCGATCTTGCTCTGAGACGACCTTGCCTAGTGCACTGTGTGACCGGTGGCAGTCCTTGAGAGTTTTCTCACTGCTCTTCAGAGCCGCATTGTGCCACAGCAGTCCACAACACCAGCAAGCCAATTAGTGCTTCTCATGATCACTGATTCTGTGATGTGCGCGCGCGAGGGGCTTTATTGTCATCCCGAGCACTGAGAATACCTGCAATGGCAATGCATTTGTGGGGCATCACTCTGCCTTTTCATTTCCATCAATACAATCCAAATCTACAGGCCCTAGAATAGATGATCACGGCTTGTAATAACAAAGGCACCAATTCGGAAGGTTGCACACGAGAATCTCGGAGCGCAAAGACTCCCAAGCTGCGCCTACAATAAATAAGACTAATTGTATGGGGTGAAGATGCACGCGCGTAGTCCTAATTAGCGTGAATGGGCGACCCCTCCTCCTGGACACACGGGGAAAACGCAAGGTTAAATAAGTCCATGGGTCTCTAAGCTGTGGTGAAACAAAGCATGCACAGTTGTACAGATGATCTGTAATAATAGTAATAATGATGATGATGATGATGATACAGTGACTGGAGGCCTGTATCAGCCGCGTTTGTTAGTGCAACCAAAACAGAGTAGCTAGTGAACGCAGCATGGCGCCTGCAAGGAATTCCAGATTGCACTGATTTATAATGCCAATGACTGCAGCGAATACAGACTAGTCCATGCAATACGCCGAGAATAAATCAGAGCCTGCGATCACAGGTGCTCGGTCTGCTCCCCTGTCCTAACCCTGCACACAGACTGCAATCCATAGTATCTCCTGGATGCTGGACAGTGTTCCGTCTGCGGTCGGTTATTCACATGTCTTTTTTCGCATCAACCTGCCCGTGTCGTAGCCTGGACGCGACAACAGCCTATAGATTCGTTTGAAAGCGTCTGATCTTCAACGGCACGTGAAACAAACGCGCTGTCGCTCGTCTACAGAGCAGAGCTGATGGAGCTGAAAGTGACGCTCCACGCCTTGTGTCTGGGCGCTGCTCACGGCCTCGGAGAGGAAGACATCATACAGAGGAGATAAGGCTCGGGATCAGTCCGGATGAATGGTCGGCGGCTTTGAACTTTTATGCAAGTTATGCAAGGAAACCATGCATTGTAGAGGGGGGCAAACAAATGCACGCACGGTAATGGAGCCTGCTATTTCATGGGGTGCCTCAAAAACAAATGATGCTTCTACTAATAATGATAATGATGATGGTGATGATGGTGATGATGAGGCTGTTATTACTAAACAAATGGAAAATGCAGCCTGTCTACTCACCTTGAGCTGTCGTTCCCCTGGTGCTGAAAACGCTTGCTATCAAAGTGGCCACATACCAAATCATAGTACTGTCGCCGACCAGAAATAACAGCTCAGCGTGGCCCTTTCAATATTTCGCACATAGTCGATTTCTGCGCACCGCACCGTCTTCCCGTTATTCACATCATATTTCCGTTTTCTCTCTCACTCTCTTTCTTTCCGGCGTCTCCCTTCATTCTTGCCCCTGCCCGCCTTTCTTATGGCATTCGCATCCTCCTCCTCATCATCATCATCATCATCATCATCATCATCCTCTTCCTCATCCTCCCCCCACCCCGGACACCTGCACCAACACACTCGTGGAAGACGGAGACGCTTCTCAAGCGCGACGCGAAACCCAGTGCGGGAATTCAGACGGCGTCTCCGCCCACGCCGCGCTTCCATTCGCTCCCGCTGCAACGCTGGCCGGTGAGATGCAGCAGCAGACCACGCCCCTGTTACCTTTCGATTGGCTGACGTGGCGAACGGGCTGGTAGCGTATTGGTTAATTGTGTGCGTAACACAGAACGCGGTTACTCAAGGTGAGTTGGAGCGTGCTGGTGTTGGTGTAATCAAGTGGAGTGGAGTGGAGTGTGGTGGGGCAGCCGCAGTATCATGCGCACAGATGAGCCTCGCATCCGCAGCTTAATACGGTTCCGCTTATCAGCTGGAGCTGGAGGAGCGTGTCGCTGTAAATGAAGCTGACACAGCAATGAGAAATAGCTTACTTTGTATGTGATGGTCACGACTCTTTTTCGTTTTCAGGCAGTCACCTTATTTTCTAACTTTAAACTTGTCAAAACTTTTCCTGATGTGCTGTAAATTAAACTTCTGGTAAAACTGGGACATGATTATATTTTACTAATATCAAAAGAAAGATCACAGGGAGGCAGGAGCCTATCTCAGCCGACTCTGGGCGAAGGTGGGGTACACGCTGAACAGCTCACCAGACCATGACACACATACAACCATTCACTCTCACACCTAGGGGCAACCTGGATTAGCCTGCTGTGCATGTTTTTGGACTGTGCGAAGGGAGGAAACCCATGCAAGCACGGGGAGAACATAGAGAATCATACCCAGGCCGTCTTGCTGTGAGGCGGATGCGCTACACCGCTGCACCACCGTGCCACCCAAGATGGAAACAATCAAATCATTTCTGGTACTGCATAAAATTATTTGAGATTATTGCTATTGATTATATATTATACTTTTGCATTAGCGATTCACTCATTCACTTGTTTTCTGAACTGATTACTTTTATTAGGGTTTCGAGGAGGCTGGAGCCCATCTCAGCCGGCCCTGGGTGAAGGAGGGGTACTCCCTAAGCAGCTCGCCAGACCACTTCAGGGAAATACACACACAACCATTCATACTCATAATTATATAAAGGGGCAATTTAGAACAGCCTACTGTGGCAATTTAGAGCTGGCCTACTGTGAATGGTTAAATCCGGAGTACCCGGAGGAAACCCTCACAAGCACGGGAAGAACATGCAAACTCCACACAGAAACACCCGAACCCAGCTCCTTCTTACTGTAAGGAGGACGTGCTAAGCACATAAGTGAATCAGTAGAGCAAAATCTTGTTGGAATTCCAAACATGAATTTTCTAGCATAAAATGAAATATTACAGGAGAAATTGTTTTTTTTTTTTTTTTTAAAAAGAGCATTTTATGTAAGAGGCCACATTTTGGCCAAAAACATTTAAAAAGGCTGCTGGGATTTGCATGTAAAAGTAAGAAGCAAGTGTGGCTGTCACCGTTTTTACAGGTTTACTAATCCAGTTAATCCATGTACGAGTGAATGTGATTGATGAATTATCTTCCATTGTCAGTCATTTTGGCTGAAGACAGGTTTCCTGGTGAAACCACTCCAGCTCACGGCTTTAGTGTCTTATTCACCTGTTTTTATTCTTGTTTTAGTTCTGTGTCTACATACATAACAATAACAAGACTGTGTGCCCAGAGGAACGATCTTACTCATGAGACATAACTTATTTTCTGACTGTTTCTTACAGATGGCCTCACATTATCTTCAAGCACTCTGACATGGTGCAAAATCCATAGTTAAATCAAAAGTCCCTGAAACAGTGAAACAGCTTCAAAGTCAAAGTCAAAGTATATTTATTGTCCCAAGGCGGGAAAATGAGTTTGCAGCTAGGAAAATACATGCTTTCATCAAAACATACAACACAGTACACATATTTACACACAATGTCCCATTGTTACATAACACATATCACATATTACATGGCAGATTAAAAGAACCGATAATAAGAATAAAATATGGTTTTGAATGAATTCTAATTAGGTAAATAATAAGTGAGTAAATAAATAAGTGGCATGGAATACAAGTGCAAGTACTAGATGCCCGAACAGATGAGTTTCTTGCTATTCAACACCTGAATGGCAGTGGGGACAAAAGAGGCCTTAATTATCTTAGTCCAAAGAGCAGGCGCCTTGTACCTACGGCCTGAGGGCAACAATACAAATACATTTTTAAAAATTAATTAATTTATTTTTTTTGTCTTGTCCAGTATCCCAGCAAGCAGAATGGCAGTCTGGTCGCAGCATTGTGCTGTACAAATTTGCTTTTCCAAGAGGAGGTTAATGGGTATGAGGCTCCTCTTGATATTATGATTCATTTATTTATTTACTGTTGATTTGTGTTATGGAATCTATGTAATCTTGCTGGACTTGACTGGAG
>JAOUQZ010000049.1:10097542-10120384 GCA_028564935.1 Neosilurus hyrtlii | reverse complement strand
GTTTCATCTTCAATGCCCTTGCTGATGGAAGGAGGTTTTCACTCAAAATCTCACGATACATGGCCCCATTCATTCTTCCCTTTACACGGATCAAGTTGTCCTGGTCCCATTACAGAAAAACAGCCCCAAAGCATGATGTTTCCACCCCCATGCTTCACAGTAAGTATGGTGTTCTTTGGATGCAACTCAGCATTCTTTCTCCTCCAAGCACTTTTTTACCAAAAAGTTCTATTTTGGTTCCAGTACTCTTCTGGATCATCCAAATGCTCTCTAGCAAACTTCAGACAGGCCTGGATATGTACTGGCTTAAACAGGGAGACACGTCTGGCACTGCAGGATTTGAGTCCCTGGTGGCGTAGTGTGTTACCGATGGTAGCCCTCGTTACTTTAGTCCCAGCTCTGCAGGTCATTCACTAGGTCCCCCCGTGTGGTTCTGTGATTTTTGCTCACCGTTCTCGTGATCATTTTGACCCCACGGGGTGAGATCTTGTGTGTAGCCCCAGATCGAGGGATGTTATCAGTGGTCTTGTATGTCTTCCATTTTCTAATAATTGCTCCCACGGTTGATTTCTTCACACCAAGCTACTTACTTATTGCAGATTCAGTCTTCCCAGCCTGGTGCAGGTCTACAGTTTTGTTTTGACAGATCTTTGTTCTTGGCCATAGTGGAGTTTGGAGTCTGACTGTTTGAGGTTGTGGACAGGTGTATTTTATACTGAGAACGAGTTCAAACAGGTGCCATTAATACAGGTAACGAGTGGAGGACAGAGGAGCCTTTTAAAGAAGAAGTTACAGGTCTGTGAGAGCCAGAAATCTTGCTTGTTTGTAGGTAACCTAATACTTATTTTACCGAGGAATTTACCAATTAATTCATTAAAAATCCTACAATGTGATTTCCTGGATTCTTTCCCCCCATTCTGTCTCTTTTAGTTGAAGTTACCTGTGATGAAAATTGGAGACCTCTCTCATCTTTTAAGTGGGAGAACTTGCACAATTTAAACAATTTTTTAATGCTTTTCATTGGTTAAGTATTAAAAACACTGTGATTAGAACTTGACAGTTGAGCATAGCTTAACTCTGTATTCACCCACATTGTATCACTCAAGAACAGGTTGCCTACAAATTTGGGCATGGCGTCACAAGCAAAATACACTGCTTCTGCATGGGTTTCCTTTGGATACTGTGGTTGCCTCGTACAGTCAAAAAACCTTTTGATTTGATCAACTGGCTACTCTGAATTGCTCATAGGTGTGAATATGAGTGTAATTTGTACAGTGCCTCTCACCTTTAGTCAGCTGTCCAGCTTCTTCCATGACCCTGACGGATAAGCAGTATATACAGTTTTGTACAACAGGAAAAGCTACAAACAATATTTATTGGGCCTACATTATGTGTTAGCAAAGTGATGATATCAAGAAAGTGATTAAATATATAAATAATTTTTGATCATTTTTGGCATATGTATTAAAGTCTGCTTATTATTCTTTTCCAGAAATTCAGAATAGTGAGGAAAGAAGATGCAGGGGAGTACCACTGCCAGGCTAAAAATGATGCTGGTTATGCAAAATGCTTACCACAGCTCATGGAAGTCTGTAAGTACTTTCATGTAACAAGAAGCTACGTACAAACATTATGAGCAGTGTTAGGATAAACTAACTCCTTATTACCTAATTACTAGCCATAATTCCTTAAGTCTGAACAAGTGTGTTTTAATTAAGTACAAAGCTCAGTGCACTCATTCCCGCCATCCTTCTCTCCAGATGATTTTGACATTGGGATGATGCTCTTAAAGATTGTAGCAGGAGTGGTTGCATTCATCCTTATAACAGTGGGGCTCTGTCTGGCTCAGAAAAATGGCTACTGTTCCTGCAGGGACCATACAGAAAATGAGTGAGTACAGCCCTAAATCTGTGGGATGTGCTCAGAAGGTCAGCACAGAGTAACACTGGTCTGTTCTTAACACACATGAAATACAAAGGTACAGTGTTCCTTTTATGGAATAATGAGGGTACACTTTTCTTTCAGCTACAAAGTCCCTCAGTATGAAAGTGGAAAGGACTGTGTCAGTACAGATGAGGTGAGTATATGTATATGTGGTTTTATGACCAGTTTGTTTGCATTTAGGACACTGTGGTATTAATCTGGTGGATGATTTCTACACACTTTTAACAGGGGCATTTCCGGCACAAATCCTCTTTTGTCATATGATCAAAAAATGAAGGAGATGCTGCAGAGACACAGCTGAACTGTGTACCACCTATACGAACTATCACTATGTGAATTTTCTTCTAAGGTGCATAAACATGATCTTCTTTGCCAAAGCTGTTAACAAACATCACAGTATTTTACAGACGATACAGTATTACATTTCTCTGGGAAAGTTTTCTTCTTCTTTTGTTGCAAGAGGTTTTTTTTTTATTTAACAAAAGCTGGAATTTTGAATTTTCAGACTATCCAGAACATTACACTTAGTGATGAGATGGGTTCATGGTTCAGGAATGTGCAAGGAGTTTACTGTTGTGAGTGTACTGAAGGAGCATGTTCCCTCTGCCGCATATAATCAGACAGCAGCAGCAGGCAGGGGTCAGTCAGTTTATGAACTACATAAAGTAAACTGTGTTTTAGACACACTAAATCACTTTTGTCTTTAGTCTAGCTGGTGTGTGTGTGTGTGTGTGTGTGTGTGTGTGTGTGTGTGTGTGTGTGTGTGTGTGTGTGCGTGCGTGTGTGCATGTGTGTGTGTGTGTGGCTCATGGGATTTTGTGTTGGTGTTTTAATGCAGGTTATGTAGGTTCTAAAGTACAGTGTAAAGTTTTAACAGCTCAGTTTTGAGCATTCAATCAAAAGTTTGTTTAATCTATAGGCCTAGTTGTGCGAATTGACAATTTTTTTTTACTTTTTTGTTTTATTTTATTTTTAAATAATTGATATACATTGTGTATTTGCTATTCTGTCAGTGTTCTCTCTTTCTCTTTCTTTCTTTCTCTCTAAGTGACCTTCTATAGTTTTTTAATGGTTTTATATTATTATTTTTTGACAAATTGTCAAGCTTTGTGGCTGTGCTCCTTTAGTCTGTCTGTGGTATTTGGTTGTTGCAAAGTCAAACGGTAATGCTGTCAAGCTTGTGGGCCATGACCAATAAATAAGAATAATATTTATAACTTTAACTATTTGAAAATTTCCAGATCATTATCACTATAACTCATTATCCATTCACATGACCATCACAAAATAAAAACGTTTCTCTGAGAAGTCAGGTTTTAAAATGGCTTTCTATTCCAAATAAGCTATTCTTGACTGTTAATCATTCAAAATGTCTTACGTTTGTGAGTTTTGACAAATTGTCTTCCATGTTGGCATGCCCCACTGTCTTGCAGGCAGCATGACTGACTGTTATTATAAATACTGTAAGATGCACCATGGAAAATAAAACAGATTTGACTGAGGTTCAGACAGTGCAGTGAGGTAATCTCTCATATTAGAAAAGAAATATTACTAATCTACACCAAATTGACAGTACCGGAATGTGAACTGTGCTATGTTTTATTTAAATAATGTTTGGGCTTCATGTTGGAGATGTTTGATTATGCATGGCTAAGCAGAACTGTGCAAGATAAATTGCTCAAAACATGCATAAAATGATGCATTGAATATATTATAAAATGTATATAAAGTATATAACCTCACCACAACTGCCTGTTTGATACAGAAATATTTTAGTGTATCTTATAAAAGTAAGAGTTATTGAGTCTGTGTATACTTCTTACACTTTATTACTGTGTACCAGATCAGTGTCAGTGGTGGGATAGTGATGATTGCTGCTTAATTCACATAGATCATCGAAGAAGGTACATTCTGTCCAAAATAATTCCATAGTTATTCCATAATTATGAATAATTATTCAATATTATTTTGATTCATGTTGCAATTTATTATATGCAGTGATCAGCCATAACCTTAACATGACCTGACTGACACAAGGTGTAAAGCACTGTGTTCACACATTCCTACCACAGACATCATTAACAGTATCAGCAGTTTGTGTTTCAGTAGCACTTCTGTGGGATCAGACCAGATGTACTAGCCTTTATGTCCTATTGCGCATCAGTAAGCCTTGGGCACTCATACCAGTTCACTGTTTGTCCTTCTTTGGATCACCTTTGGTAGGTATTTGCCACTAACAACCTGTCAGTGGTCATCGTGTTATAACTGATCAGTGGATATTCTTTACTGAAATAAATGCTATCTGTCTATCAATCTATCTATCTATCTATCTATCTATCTGTGCGTGCGTGTGTATATATGTATGTGTATATATGCATACATACACACATGCATACGTACACTGTATATATGAAATATGTAACATTCCAGCTATAATGACATTTTACAGTGTGTTCCATTTACATGACAAACAATAAGCTCACCTGTCGTCCTGAGTTTTTTGTATAGTCAGAATGCTATTTAACTGTGATGTTGGTTAAAAAAAAACAGTTGTAATGTATTTCTAATCTGAGATTTGAACAGCATTAAACCAGTGTACAATTCTGATGTATTATTTTCTGTAAAGTAGGTGACTACATTACTCAGGAGTTTAATTGAAGTGACAATTTCTGTACAGTGTTAAGAGTTTTAGAAACTCTGTTTTAATTTAATAAAGACATTATAGAACATATCACAGCCTCTGGGATTAACATGCAGAACACATGGCAAAACACTGATCTCTGGTTACCGGTTGAATGGAGTTTCGCAGGTTCTCCTAATATGTGTGTGCATGTGTGGGTGTCTGGGTTTTCCAGTTTCCCCCCACCTCCTAAAATCGTGTGTGTGTGTGTGTGTGTGTGTGTGTGTGTGTGTGTGTGTGTGTGTGTGTGTGTGTGACCCACATGCCTTCCCACTAGACACTGACATTTTAGGGAATCGTGTGGATGACAAAATTCCTGTGGGATTCCCATGAGATATGAGTCAATTTCACTGTTGATCATGTGACAGGGATGGGACTCCTTGGAAATCATAATGCCAATAAGTGAGTATTTATATATAAAAAGGGTCACATCAAACACGTGAGGAGACAGTCGGACTCCAGGCCTGCTGTCCCTGCACTAACCAGCAGAGAGCGCCACACCACCACCATCATTCCCCCCAGGTAGGGGGAGAGGAGCTGCACCTGCTGTCAATTAACCATCAGGCACAAAGCCTATTTAAGAAGCCAGCACCGTATAGAAGGTTCTGGGTCTTTGTGTGTGTGAAGTCACACAATTCATGGCTGGTAATTTGGTAATTCTTTTCCTGGGTTTGAGTGGCCTTGTGCCAGTTCGCTTTTCCTGGTAAAGTGAGAAGAAGGAGAGAGAGAAAAACAAAAAGAAAAAATACCATAAATAAAAGGTAAAAGGGGAAAAGAAAAGATGGCTTGTTTCACTCCCTGCTCTACTCCCTGTATTGTGTTTCTGTTGAGAGAGTGGGTAGTCCCTCGGCAGCCTGGTATTTTGGCAAGGCCGGTTCTCTCTCCCGACATTCTTGGTTCTGTTTTCCCTGTTTGCTTTCTTGTCCCCGTCTCTGGCTCGGCATTTGGGCCCAAATAAACAAACAAGGCAAGTGTTGACGATGCTCCCGCTGTCAGCGTGTTACAACACACTACGTGTTTAAACACTACATATGTTTTAGAGAAATGGAACCAGAAAGAAAAAGGTTTAAATTTAAAGTCTGGCAAAACTTCAAATTAGTATTAAATAAGTTACAGGTACAGTTGAAAAAAAAAACACTGTTTACTGACTGGTTATTATTATTATTATTAGTGGTCAAAGGAACCTTATTGATATCAATAAGACTTGTATTATTTCCCCCCATATAAATGGCTAAATTGTTTAATGTAGTTCACTGAACTGAGCTGAATCAGGTGATATGAGCCACATTTTTATTCTTTTTGCAAAATATCCAACAGCTAGTTTTTTTTTTTTTTTTTGCATGATGGGTTTTGACTAATTTGCAGGAAACTTTGCACATTGAATTTTGAGAGTGACCTAGGTTTGCTAATGTGCAAATTAAGAATGAAATTTTTTTGTACTTGGCATACAACATACAAAGACTTGCATATATTGGTCAAATTGAATGCTATCAGCATTAAAACTTAAGATCCCTTTTTTTTAATGGTCCTGTGATGTTTGGGGCATTGACTTTTAGGGCTGCAACAAACAATTTAGATTGTTTTGTTCTAGTGAAATCAAATTTACAGGGGATATACACAATGCTTCTTCCTGCTAAATGGCACTATAATCAAGATAAACACATTTTGGACTATAATTCTATTGATTTTGGCAAAGAATGAGTTGGATTCATGATCGCTATTGAGGTAAACTTTTCGTTCACATTCTGTATTAATATATAGATGCTCAGGCTGCTGTGAAAGACATCACAGCAGAATATGTTTCTCTGATAAGACTGCAGGAGACCCAGCCAAATCCATCTACACATGCATCCAGCCACCAGAGTCAGATCCAGCTGGAACCACAACTGGCACAGCAATTCACACTGGTACTATTGCAACCTTTTATAATTTAATTATCTTGTTAAATTCATCTGCCAGTACAGTGGGGTAGTCACTGGCATGTCCGTCCCACAGCAAGAAGTTTCCCAGGCTTGGGCATTGGCTCGGACTCCCCATGCTTGTGTGGGTTTCCTCTGGGTACGCTGGTTCCTCTCGCAGTCCAAAGACATGGAGGGTCTTATGGAACTTGATGCCTCTACTGCTAGCTGGGTCCAGATGGATATTCCTGTGTGACCATGATCCTATGAATGACGACAATTTAAGTACCCCTTCCCAGTTAATTTAAAGGTCGCCCAGTTCACAAGCACTTGAAACGCTCAACCTAACTTGTACATTCATGGTCTTCCAGCACAACTGACCACTTGGATTTTTGCCAGTATGCATGTTTGTATGATTTCTGAGAAGAGAACAGGGTTTCCTACTCTGGTTCTGGAGAACTTCCTGTCCTGCACATTTAGGTTTTTCTTGTTCCTAACACATTAAAACTAACCAGCTAATTAAAAGCTGTTTTTGACTTCAAGTCAAGTGGGTGTGATAGATCAGGGAAAGCACTAAAATGACTGTGGGAGGAAACCCACACAAGCACGGGGAGAACATCCGGGACCTTCCTGCTGTGAGGCGGCGCTAAACCGTCACGCCGGTAATGTTCACCATTGAAAAGAAAATAAAACGGAGCCGTGACGTTTCAGAGAACTTAGTTTTGCCACCACTAACCACAGCCCTGACCAGGATCAGTTACTGAAATATCAGTGAATGAACACAGGTGGACGGCTATGGGACTTTAATTTTGAAGCGTCTCCGAGACTTTTATTTTATTTAGATCTTAAACTGGGTTTTACTGTGAATAGAAGTGCACTACCTAGTAAACGGCACAATGTCTCTTGTAAACAACATGTACCCAATTTGTGTATTTGGGCTTCACCCTTTCTGTGACACTAGCAGGTGCTGAATAAACGAAAGCACGACTTTTGTACAAATAACCGACGCCTGGCAATAAATTATAAGCATACAGATAATAATAATAATAATAATAATAACAACAGGTATTGACATGTTTTTTTTTTTGGTGATTTGTTTATTATGGAAATTCCACGAAGGCTGAATGTCGTTTAGATAACGTGATAAGTAAATGCGGTTGTAGTAACCATAGACTAAAACACTAGACTGGCGCTTCTCGGTAAAGCCTGAAAGTGTCCGCCATCTTACCAGGGTCTGTGCACTCCTGCCAGCAAGGCATGTAGACAAGCTGCACGGTTGAGATTTTACTTCATTTGCGCTTTATTTTGAGTCATAGTGCTATGCATGCTGGTAAAATATCATGATACAAACAAAACTAAACAAACATTTGGGACTTCAGGGTTTTCTTTTTCCTGGAAAAGAAATTCTAATTCAAATTTATTTGTCACATACAAAACGATACATGGTACAATATGTAGTGAAATGCTTAGTACGACCGTCCTAAAACGTGAAGAATAAGCTATCAAAATAACAAGAAGAAAAGAACAATAACTATAACAAACTATTTAAGGGACTTTATAGTTAAAGGTCAATATAAATCTAAAAATGTAAAATATAAAATGAAATATAGAAAATAAAGTAAAATATAAAATAAAAAATAGGATACAAATATATATAAAATTACATATAAATGCAGTATAATGAAATATAAATGCAGTCTTGATTTTACAAGAAATATTATCTGTTGCAATCTCTCCATTGGCTTCCTGTAGCTGCTCGCATTAAATTTAGAACACTAATGCTTGCCGACAAAGCAAAAAATGGACTCACACCCTGCACTGCACCGTGTTCTCTCAGATCCTTTAACACTGCTAGACTGGTCCCTCCTTCTACCAAGGGTCAAGGGAGAAATACATCTAAACTCCTCTCTGTTTTGGCTCCAAGGTGGTGGAATGAACTTCCTCTGGATGTTCGGACAGCTGAGTCACTGGGTATCTTTAAATGACGGCTGAAAACCTACCTTTTTCGGCAGTACTTAGACTAGCACTGTTTTTTTTTACACACACACACACAAACAAAAAAGCCCCAAACAAAACCTGCACACAACACCTATCCACTGAGTTTTTGACTGACGGTATACTTAGTCGGTGTCCTGATGAACCAGTATAAGAATATAT
This sequence comes from Neosilurus hyrtlii, assembly GCA_028564935.1. Taxonomy (NCBI): domain Eukaryota; kingdom Metazoa; phylum Chordata; class Actinopteri; order Siluriformes; family Plotosidae; genus Neosilurus; species Neosilurus hyrtlii. The sequence goes on along the minus strand of JAOUQZ010000049.1, from coordinate 10,111,705 downwards.
TCACTGACAGTGACTTTACAACACTTCTGTAAGTCGCTCTGGATAAGAGCATCCGCTAAATGCTGTAAATGTAAAGTGTCTGCGTGCAACAATCAGCTGAGGTGAAATGTAATGTTTATGTGTAGGGTAGAGAATATATAATATTGGATGTGTTTATTCTGTAGATACAATATTTACAAGTGAAATGTAATTCCTTGCGCTTTAGAGATACCATTTCGCTCGTTGGGGTGAATTGAGGCACAACATTCAACACCCATTTTATTGGAATGGAGGATTGTAGTCCTTGGTAATATGGCGGCTACGTGAAGCCTCGTCACGCGAGAGTTGTGTCCGGTCTAGGTCTCTAACTTGCTAACTGAATGCGGTTGTGGTAACTTGTGATATAACTCAGATATCTGAACATACTTGGCGGTATTTGTGGTGTGTACACTGTGTTTTAAAGACAGTGTGGTTTATTTGGTTGACCCTAATGTTCGGCTGTCCTGAACTTTCAGGTAGTTTTAGCAGCTCAGAGTCAGACCTTTAGTACTACAAGTGTTTGGTAAGAAGAGCGTGCGCGCGATGAGCTTTTTCGGCTTCGGCCAAAGCGCAGAGATCGATATAGTGTTAAAGGAGACCGAGACGCGTCGAGCACAGGAGCGAAGATGGTAAAAGGGAAAAGTGTTTCCTTTTCTTGGACGGCGAGACGGTGAGCGGTAAAGTAAACATCACGCTGAGAAGCCCGAGGAAGAGGCTCGAGCACCTCGGCATCAAGCTGGAGCTGATCGGTGAGATCGGTGAGAGGCCGCGGTTTCCTCCCGCTCCGGGTTCCACCGCTCATGTGTCCTGGACCCGGTCCACAAATACCCCTCGGAACAAACCCGCTTTTTACCCCTCAGACAGTCATGGGTGTGGCCTCAGGCGTGGAACTTTTGCGTAGGCACTCCCTCTGACCTCAACCTGTGTGTGGGGTAGATAATTTGCATATGCGACCTTTGACCTTATCACTTTGACCTTGGCACATTGAGTTTGAACATATGAAGATTGTCGGGGCCATTGCTCGGATCATACGCATGATAACTTTCTGAACTTTTGCGTAGGCACTCCCTATGACCTAAACCTGTGTGTGGGGTAGCTAATTTGCATATCTGACCTTTAACCTTGGCACAGTGACCTTGAACGTATTAAGACTGCTTGGCTCATATGCATGCTCGCTTTCTGAACTTTTGCGTAGGCACTCCCTGTGACCTCCTCCTGTATGTGGGGTAGCTAATTTTTATATGTGACCTTTGACCTTGGCGCATTGAGTTCGAACATATAAAGATTGTCCGGGCCGTTGCTCGGCTCATATGCATGATAGCTTTATCCCCATGACCTAAACCTGTGTGTGGGGTAGATAATTTGCATATGTGATTTTTGACCTTGGCACAGTGAGGTAAGTCCAGGCTTTTACACCTGAGTCCAGTGGCTCATCAGGCCGGTGCTTATCCCCGGTTTCTGTAGCCCGAAGCGACTAGGAGTTCAACTCCTCTATCGCAGGTTACCTTCCCAGTATTTTTACAGAGCTCCTCACACCATCAACAATACCAAAGTAAATGAGGTATACTGTATAAACAAGTACTTTCTTTAAATCAATCAACATACACTGCCCAGCCAAAAAAGAGGTCACACTAATATTTTTATATTATATTATTATTTTTAATCTCAGTGGCATCGTTGCTCCAGTTGGTCCGGTCGAGGCTCAGCAACATTAACATTGAAATAAAATGGAGTCTGAATGTACTGAATGAGCAGGTTATCACATCAATGGTCTTTTTCTTCCCTGATGGCACGGATATAAAATGGGGACTCAAATAATGAGAGAGAGGTTCAGGGAGCATGAGGAACGATTTTCACATATGTTTTGGCACCCCAGAGTCCTGACCTTAACCCTATTGAAAGTTTTTAGGACGTGCTGGAGACGACTTTAAGGAGTGGTTCAGTTTTTCCCCTCATCAATTCAAGACGTTGGTGAAAAATGAACTGGACACTGGATGGAAATAAACGTAATGTTGCTTAAGTTTGTTGAACCAGTGTCATGGAGATTACATGCTGTAAGAAAGGATAAAGGTGGAACAACAACATATTCGTGCGGGCGACGTTTTTTTATGTATAAACACGTGAAGAAAAAAATTGCTTGTACAATATTGACAGTGGGTGGCACAAAGGTGTAGTTGTTAGCATGTCTGCCTCACAGCCAGAAGGTCCTGGGTTCGACTGGGCTCGGCAAGAGTGCTTTTATGTGGAGTGTGCATGTTCTCCCCAAAGACATGCGCGTTACTCTAATTGCCTATTCCAAATTGCCCCTAGGTGTGAGTGTGAGAGTGAATGGTTGCTTGTTGGTGAGATGTCCAGAGTTGGCTGAGATGGGCCCCAACCTCGATGCGGCCCATGTATTATAAAGCAGTTTTGCGAATGAGTGCATGATCATTGACTTTACACTGAAGTATACATTACTCATCAAAGTTAGCTAGATGACCATAAAGGCATCGACTTTATTTCACTGTTAAGTTCAACGTAATGCTGGAGAAGCAAATAAACACCGGAAACATCTGTTTAGTAGCTTCGTCCCACAAATTCATGGACATGCACTGCCAATATACTGATACTAATGCCACCCCATCTTCCCTTCAGCCAATCAGCTGCAGGATGCTTTATGTGCTATGCAAGAGCACATTGGAGCCTGGTTACTCATTGGGTAGAATAGTGATGGTGCGCTGGGTTTTGTTTTGACAAAAAAGTGCAATCAGTTGAATGCAGCATTAGTGAAAGTAAACAACTCAGGATTACCATGATCATTTTTTAAAATCTAATTATATTTCTGGTGACATTTTTAAACCTATGCTACTTCTATATGTCTGTTTATGCTAAAGTCCTTAAGTGTTAAATATATTCACTCTGTGTAGTGTAGGTGTTTAGGAATGATGGGAAAACAAGGGTCGTGTTTCTGATGGGTGTTGCACTGAGCTCTTCATTTCTCTTTCTTGCCATTTTAGCACTGCTTAGGTCAAGCAGTGTTTCATGTTTTGTGATGTGGGAAAGCACTTTTGCACAACGAACACTGTACATAAACTTTGCTACACTTTGGCATAATTTACGCCAAAATTCTATGATAAAAAGCAATATGTGGTCTTACTTCAAAATTCAAAGTTTATTTTATTAATAATTATAAACCAAAAATAAAGTTGTTTGCTACAGGTGTATATGGACTTTTTGAACATTTGTGATGTTGGTTTAGGACTATGGCTGTTATATACAGAAAAGTAAAAACTTAAAGACTGGTACAGGGTATAAATGACAATAGTTTTAAAGGGGGTCTTTATCTTCCAAACCCAAGACAAAGTCAAATTCCTCTGAAAAGAAAAAGAAAAAAGAAGTCAGGATCACATGTGAGAAGAAATCTTTATAGAAAACAGTGTATATACAGATTCACTTCAGATTTACACTCACAATGGCTGACTTTCTATTAAAGAGGCGAAAGACGTACATATTTGCACAGTGTCACAAAGTGGTTCGGGAGCTATAGGAATGGGTTCCGTCCGTTCATCTGTCACTTTAATTTCCGGACCCAGCTGAAGCTGTGGCTTTCAAACTTGCTATGCATGTTCTATATTGCCATGTTATGAAATGGTCCTTTTGGCGGAAGCGTCTGGACCCCTGTGGACTATATTTGTATTTTGAACTCAGCATGGTGATGTCCATGAGTTCCAGACTTCAAGGCGGTCACTGACTGCAAAAGATTTGCACCCAAGTACTAAAAAATTATGCTTATATTTACACTGATCAGCCATAACATTAACACCACCGGACTGGTCTGGGGTTACGCAGTCCCATACGCAGCAAACTGCAGGTGTTCTGACGCCTTTCTATCACAACCATCATCTGCACTGCATTAACACTGCATACCAGGAACACCCCACAAGACCTGCTGTTTTGAAGAAAAATAGACCAAGTCTGTTAGCCATCACAATGTCGCTGTCGCTTTTCATTCTCAATTTTTTTGCGCGACATTCGCAGCATTGCATTTTGGTCACCTGGCTCGAAAACTCATCGCAAAAAATTTCAAACATTTGAAATTTCCGTTAGTGTCGCAAAACGAGGCTCTGACAGTCCATACGTGAAGAGAATGTTGCAAAGTTGTCATTTCGCTCGCTAATTATTTATTTGTCAGCAAGTAACTGACAAACTGTGAGATGGGCTGGCATCTACCATATTACGTATATTTTGACATCATTTGTATTTTATTCGCATTTTGTTTGCAGTACTGACGCAATGGTTTGAGAACAAAAAGCGAACTAAACACCACTGATTCGCTTTTTTCACCAAACGTCCACAAACCAATCAAATTGCTCACAAATCAGTCACAAAAATTGTATTTAAGCCACAAAACATTCACTTGCATGTGGAGTTGCAACACATCTTGACACAAATTCGCATCAGTCGCCTTTCTGTCGCACCTCCAGTGTGATCACCCCCTTACTATTCAGACTGCTGCCATATACAAGAATAATCCTCTCACTTAAAATGAACATTAAAAATCTAATCATGAAGAGTGGAACATGAATAACTGATTGTCATTTACACTATTTACGAAATATGTGAACAAATACATTTTAGTATTATTAAAGCAATTGAAAATATGATTTAATTTTCATTATTTCATTTAAAAATAATATTATTTCCAGTTACTGGACCATCACCTAAAGTAAGTTAATCACTCTCTAGGTTTCCTTGGTTGCTCAAGTTTTGTGTTACATTTTTATCATTTGTTTAAAAGTTTTATTATTCGGTTAAAGTGTAAATACTTTGTGTTTCCAAGATGGTTGCAATCTTAAGCACATTTTCTTTAATACTTTTCCCAAAAACTGAAGGAGTTTCATTATATTCTGATAAGAAGAGTCTTTTAATTAGTGTCGGGTATCCATGGTGTCTAGCAGATGTCAAGTTTGTCACATATCTCATACATGGCACTTAAAACATTTACAAAAAAAACATAGTCAGTGTCCTATGATCACAAAACAGATTATATACGTAAGTTGGACGTGATGCAGTATAAAATGATCACGGTAAGTATATGAACATCGGGCATTGTGTTTGAGATAACAGCAAGATAATATGCTTTTGGGCATGATCTACTCGCAAGTTCTACATGGACGTATAATGAGCGTACTTTAGTGACAACTTCCACAACCAAGAACTCCGAGAACGTGTCCAAACCTGAATGAGTGAAAGGGGTATTGAAGTGCTTCGAAAGCGGAGTAGGATTTCCACAAGGTGTGTTACAATGGTAGTTTATGCTGCATCTCAACCCCTGCACCAAGCAGGTCATGTTCTTAGTTAACTCGACGTTTTCTTTAATAAGCACCACTCATTTTCTTAGACTGTCCAAAAGATTTTGTTTGGGAGGAAAAACTTTAGGAGCACACTGAGCGAAAAGAGAGATCGTATAAATCCAATATTTTATCCCAGGGTGTGTTTATAAAATATATGGATTCATATCTGGAGGGATCCGTTATCTTTGCCAGAGTTTGGGGGCCGGACATCTCTAAAACCACTTGGTTCTATTTAAAATTAGAGTCCTTCAGCTAAAATAAAGAACATACAGCAAGAATAGTTTAATTATGAATTGTCAAAGGGGAGGCACGGTGGGGTACATCGCAGGCTATAGGCACACGCACTCACACTCAGGGGCAATTTGGAACATTCATCTTCATCTTATTACACTTGTTCCAGGGTTGGGATACGGGGGCAGCAGCCTAAGCAGTGAGGTCCCGTCAAAACTTTTTTCGGAACCCCCAAATTTTAAATATCACATGCTTGACTTTGCTATGCTTGTATTTATTTGTACACAACAAAGGACAAAGTCAAAAGACTTTATGAGTGTAAATCTGAGTATTTATTTTCCCTCTCTATAGAAAAAGTTAAAATACTTAAGATTTCACCAGTGCACCAAAGAAACACCACAATAGGTGGTGTTATGTGTATGTATGCACGTGTACAAGTGTCTGCGTGTATAACCTGCGGTTAAGGGCTGCACTGAAAGCCGAGCTCTGGTGAACAGGGCCATATTACTGAGTGCTCCTCCACTGCCCTTGTGCTGCAGGTGATACTTCTTCAGCTCACTCAGTGGAATGAAGCGTTTAGTCATCCTCTCAAATTGGACATCAACCTACACACAAGCATCAATCAATAGGAAAACCAATGAGGAAAAACATTATTATTCTGAAATGGAAAATATCTATACTGATGATGTATAAGGACAAATATTTATGTTTATACCATAGCGCTGTTGAATGCTCAATTCTGATTAGTCAGAGGGTGTTCGTTAATTTACATTAATGTGTTTCATGCCATTTCTATAGTAATAACTTACACATGGACTTGTTTGGCCAAGTTGGTACTTCAGTGGCTTTCAGGTGCTGCTTGTCTGTGGGTCTTTCGGTATGCTCAATAGGTGTGAAGCCAAGTAACTCTCTCAGACATTTAAGAACAGCCTTTTTTTAGCTTAAGAAGCTTTCGGGTTGTTTTCTCTATATGTCCTGAGTCATTATTACCTACTGTAAAACACTACCCTACCAGCTGTGCAGTATTTGAATGAATTTCAGCAGCAAGTATAGCTCTGTAGGACTCAAGCTGCATTCACACAGGAAGCGACATGCGACCTGGCGAGAGAAACGAATCACTTCACCTCGCATATCTTGTTGCCTAGGTGACTACCTCACTTTTCCTGTTTTGAAATCTTTCCGAGTCAAACTGCGAGCAAAACTGTTCTTCCCTACAGCAGGTCCGTAGGAGCTTTTATTATCATTCTCTTGTATTGGTTGAGTTCATTTTAACTCAAATTATCATCATATATGGAATATTATCATTATTATTATCACACAGCCAGTACAGAACAGAGACTCTTGTGCATCTTGAACCAGGAACAACTGAATCTTGATACCTCCGCTCTCTATTTGAGAAGGAGCACCACAACGTCACAGCTCCTGCTGGGTTCACCGAGCGATACAAGCCCGGTAACATCACAGGGAGAATCATAGACTTCTTCAGGAGCTCCATTCAGATGGAGTACACCTTCAGAATAATGTACTGCTGAAGGTGTACTCCATTCAGATGGAGTACACCTTCAGCAGTACATTATTCTGAATGGCACACAGTTTTTATCTACTGATTTATTTATTTTTGTTAAAATGTATCTGTTAACACGATTCTGTAGGAAAGGACGTTACCAAAACCATGTACTCGAGTTACTGCCCAACCCACACAATGTACATTTCATGCAGCTCTACATAAACTTATAAAAATATAAACTCACAGGAAATGCTGAGCATTTCAGAAATGTGAACCCAGGGATCACATGTTGGGTTATTATGTTTAAAATATTAAAATTTCTGTGTAAAGTCATAAGTACAGAAACTTTATGGCAAACTCCATGTTTGGAAGTAACTTTCAATCTTTAAGCTCAGCCCAGTAACCGCTCGACTCATGCCGCATGAAGGTTCAGATCAACTGAACTCCGCGGCCAACCACTTTTGGTCGCATGAGAATATTTTCGCCTTGTTGCATCTCGTCGCGCATATTGCACGTGATCATTGACTTTCTTGTCGCTTTTTGTGTGAATGAGGCTTCAGAGTTCATCCTGCTTCTTCTCTCAAGTCATTTCATTGACTTGATAGAGGAGGTATGATGAGGCATGCTTTGGATCATGGGCCCTTCGTTTCCTTCTCCTTCCTCAAGTTCATCTGGTCAACGATTCATTTCCTAATCGCCCATCACTAGCTAATACATATGTGAAATGGCTCCTCATGTTCCCTGAACCACTCTTTTATTATCTGAGTCTTCATTTTATATCCGTGCCATCAGGAATGAAAAAATCCATTGATGTGATAACCTGCTCATTCAGTACATTCAGATCATCAGCTGACTCCATTTTACTGCCACATTAATGTTGCTAAGCCTCGACCTGACCAATAGGAGGGACAATGCCATGGTGATTACATGCTGTGATCAAGACTAAATGCAACTGAATATCATTAAAAAGGTGCCCATTCACTGCCCAGGCATATTAATGAACATGAACATGACATATAGTGTTATCTCTTGAAAATTTAAAATAAAATCAGCCCTGGTGTCTTTCTGAAACCATGTGATTACTCCTCTATGCAAGTGTTCATGACGTCTGCACTGGGTGTGTTGAGGAATCATAAAACTTTTCCACCTTCTTTGGATCAGTGTTGCATGCGCATGTTCGTTCTTCTGATCTGAATGAAAAATACTAAGCATGTGAACTGGGGTGATTTCACCAGGAAACTATTGTATTCAGTCAAAATTAACTGATAATTGGAGATAATACACATCGGCTATTCACTAGTGAATGGGCACCTTTAAACTCATGTGTATCCATGTTGTTGGACCCTACCATACTCCATTTAGGGTTCTCAGGTTTGCTGGATAGATCATAGTGCACATCTTTCTTGTCGAATTGCGTATGGTCAACATACGCTTCCTTGACAATCTGGAACATCAGTAACACTAAGGTCATCTTTAAAAGAAATATCAAGGTGCATTTTTTAAAGTTACAATCTTCCACCAAGTTCACCTTTATAATTCCTGCTATTCCTGGCTCTTTGCAGTTGCTGTGGTAAAAGAAAGCCTGTTGACCCACTTTCATATCCCGCATGAAGTTACGAGCCTGAAAATCACCAACACAGTCATGCTTCAGTGAACACTCATCACTTTTTAACAGAATTAACAAAACACCACTTTGATGATCTCCCCATCTCTTTAGTTAATGGAATGCTTTTAGTGACCATGCAAGCTGTATTCTTATATTTGTTAGGTTTGTTTATTAAGCATATACTGTTTTTACGAATTCCATTTTCAGTAATGTTGGGATATCTTTCCCAATGCTGTTTGTTTAAAAAAAATGCATACACAAATTTAACTGCTCAATACACAAATAAAATATCATATTATATTCATATATTAAATGCACTGATAAACAAATTAAACATTTTAATGGCTGACTGCAGAGAAATTAGTCAGTACATAATATACAACACGTAATATAGTTAAAAGGGAATTTAAAGACATCTCAGTAAATAAAGGGTAAAGTTGAGAACCACCATTGGATGTGTGTCCATCAAAGCCTCCAAGCACTGCTTAAGGCATGCTACTGTGATAGGTGCAGCCCTTGTGGCCTGGGAATACGTCGGAAAACCAGTCACTTTACACAGTATGACACTCCATCCAAAAATGCAACCTGAAACTGTATTACAAAAGGAGGAAGCCATAAATCATTTCTATCCCAAAATACCACAAAGTTCTCTGGGAATGAGTTAATCTCAGATGGACTGAAAGACAGTGTAAATGTATGCTGTGGTCAGATGAGTCCACATTCTGCTTGTTTTCAGGAAAAACAGATTTCGAGTTGCCCCATTAGAGATGAAAATAATGTTCCAGATTATTTTCAACCAACAGTGCCAAAGATAGCATCTGTGATCAATGCCCACAGCATGGGTGAGTTTTGATTGTGAATGCAACATTGATGTGGAGGCATATATTGAGATTTTAAAAAGACATTTTGGTGCTATCAAAGCAGCATCACTTTCTTGGAAGTCCAAACATTTAAAAAAAAAAAAAAAAAAAGGAAACTATTCCAGGGCCTAGGAACTCATTACAACCACATTTTAAGTATGCTATTGCTTGCTAGCTATTACAACCATATGTGTCCTTCCCCAAACTGTTACTTCACAGTACACAATTGTATAAGATGTCTCTTTATGCTGTAGCTTTGCAATTTCTCTTTACTGAAATCAATAGGCTCAAACCTGTTCAAAAGTGGCTGTGTTCCTATTCACAAAGCAAGCACAATGAAGAAACAAGCAGACATGGTTTAACGGGAAAATATCAATTGTCCTGTTTGGATGCCTGACTTCAACCCACAATTAACAACTTTTGGATAAACTGGACCGCTGACTGCACCCCAGGCACCCTCACATGACATCAGTGTCTGATAACATTTAAGCTCTAGTTGCTAAGTTATCACAGCTCCACAGCCACATTCCAAAATGTAGTGGAAAGGCTTCAGATAAGGGTGGACATGTACATGTACATGATTATCCAGTGTAATTAACACTTATGACTTATACAGTTCCAGTGAGTGGCGGCTCCAGAACTAGCGTGTTTCCCCGATAAGACCTACCCTTTCTTCTGCAGAACAGTCCAAAATAAGCCCTACCCCAAAAATAAGGTCTAGCTAAATCCATATTTTGTCCGCATCCTCCCCGCATTTTCTGTGAATGCATGCGCGCCAGCACCATTTACTGCAGCGCCACGGAGGACAGACAGAAAAAGAGGAAGTTAAGAAAAAAAACACCCACCTGTTTATTGAAATTGCTGTTAATGTTAATTAAAATAAGACCTACCCCCAAAATAACCCTATGGTGTTTATAAGACAGTGCCTTATTATCGGGGAAACATGGTAGCTTTTAGCCTATGTGTTGTTATGGATGAGGAAAAAGAAATACAGCCAGCGCCATCTTCGCTGAAGGAAAATGCTTGCACTTTGGATTTTCCGGGTAAGAAGTTGCTTGACATGACATGCGGTGTGCAAAATGTGCAAAATAAAAGTCAAGTATTTCGGGAACACTTGAAATCCCCAAGCCCACATCTTACACCATCACCTGGAGCAGCATCTCAACTGACTCCTGACCAACACACACTCCATCACTTCACTAAACTCCCAACCAAATCTGAACGAGCAAAGCAGATCAGCACATCTACAAAACCAGCTGTGTAGTAATATAATTTCTTTTTTTCTTATAGAAGAGTTGTTCCTAGCTTATAGAAGAATGTAGTTACTCATGAAATTAGCACCCTTTGTTTGTAAGGGTTATGAATCAAACATTGGTTTGAATCAAGAATGGATTCTGAATCGATTTGTCACCCCAAAAATCGGAATCGAATTGAATCGTGAGCTGTTGTTCGATTCACATCCCTACTAGACGATGATTTCTCCTTTAGTAACTGTGGGGGTCAACTTTCTGGCAGAGGGCAGGTTTTCCTCACGAATTTGATGCTATTTTGCCGCATCCATTTTTTTCTTCTATCATGACAAGTGCCTCAATAACTGCTGTAGAGAAACACCTCTTCCTGTAGGTAGATAGTCTTTGGATGGTGAGTGGTATCGGCTTTGCACAATTGAATTATTTGGCCTCAGATTTTTCAAGCTACATGCTGGCAAAGCTCAATAAAGGAGTGGCTTTTTTCTTGCAACCCTCCCATACAAACCACATTCGTGGAACATTTGTGATGTTGTTGTCACATGCACACAATGATCATTCTTTGCCAAAAATTCCTGTAACTGCTATAAAGTTGCCACAGACCTCTTGGTAGCCAATCTGACCAGTTTCCTCCTCGCTCTTCCAGACAGGCTGATCCAGGAAGGGTCCTAGTGGTACCAAACACTTACCACTTCTTGAGTATGGACTCTACTGTGCTCCTAGGGATTCGTCAAGCCAAATTTTTTTTGTACCCAAAGCATGGTTTTATATGAATGTGCCGTTCTATATAGCTTCTGCAGCAATTTTATATAGGACATTAAAAAAGGAATCTTCACATACAGATTTAAAAAGAGCTGCAGTATGTATGGTGACATTTAAAGTTTCTGATATGCAGACGTTTGTTACAAGTTATTTATCAAGTCTCTAAAGAATCTTCAGTGTCAGAGCTTTGGATAGGACCTTCTTGGTTTCTCTGCATTATACTGCAATGCAGTTATACTGCAAGCTTTTTATTTTTATATAAAAAAATGCTTTTGACATGTTTAAAACAGCAAGGGTATACAACTGTATAGTGTATTTAGAATTTAACAGCATAGTTTTTTTGCAGTGCTGCAAGCAGATCCAGGTTTTAATGAATAAAAAGTAGTGTCATTGTTTTTTTTTTTTTAATTAATAAAAAGCTTTTTTTGTATGTTGGCAAATTGGGACTGTGGAACAAAATTGAATACATCATTTTGTGCCTTGCTATTACAGGAAATATGGGATTATCACACCATTCATTCATTTATTTTCTGAACCGCATCTCAGCCAACTCCGGGCAGGGGTAGAGTACACCCTGAACAGCTCTCCAGGCCATTGCAGGGCAGAAACACGCTGACGGCTGATAGTGGGGCCTGAACCTCTGACCTTGGGATCAGTACTCCAGCACCCTACCACCGGGCCACCACCGCCCTGAGTATCACAACATCCTTTTGTTAATTACGTTCCAACCACATGATGTGCTGTCATCTTTTATTACTTCCAAAGTTGAGCGTTACCCGTGGTTTCTGACCGTTCACGATTAAAGCAGGTTCTTGTTGACTAATCTGAGAGTTTTGTGTGATCAGATTAGACATTACGGGTGTCATCTCATCTCATCTCATCACCTTTACCTGATAATTCCTCACTCCATCCCAGCATCCGGTTTGATTGGGGAGAGCTTTCAGGTCCTCGATTCCAAACTGCACACATACATCGAGGAAGAGGTATATGATACTTTAGTTAATATACAGAATGGATGCCGAGGATCACTGAACATGTATACCTTCACATCCACTCCATTCTCCATACGGCTCTCAGGTTCAGACTTCATCAGCCAGTGGGTGTACACAGCTTTCTCTGAGACTGAGCTCCTGGGTTTCTCTGACTTTCTGGAAGACGCTGCTCTCTTCCTTTGACGACCATCTCCAGGATCCTCAGCATCTGATGAATCTTCAGGAGCTTTAACTGCATTATTAGATCATCACACTGTTTATGTACATCTGTGACCACAAGGACTGTTAGACACCTTGATACTTACTTTGCTTCTTGGATAGATCACCAGCACGAGATCTCTTCTTGGGCGCCATGTTTCTCACAGAAATGCAAAATTAAAATGATCATAAAAACTAAACCCAAAATGTAGAGACGTGATCGACCACACCAATGTTCTCACTTTAGTACTATAACTATTAGGTAAAGTCAGTCTACTGACACATGTGATGGTGAAGGTGTGCTACAGAAGCGCAGGATGAATTTAAATTATTCGCTAAATATCTTAATATTATTGTAACACATGAGCACAAATAATGTGCCGTAAAAATCCACAAATTAACACCCAGTATAACGTTACACCACTATAACTGTATCCTTTAAAAAAATTCTTAAAACTTATTTTCATTTGACCTGAGTTATGAACAAATATAGCGCATACTTGACGTCCTCGATGCAACCTTTTTCTTGCCGGAACAGAGCTACAGATGAACTTCATTACCCATGCTAGCCTTATGTCAGCAATATGATCCGGTTGCCAGATCCTCTGCCCTATCTTTCTAAATCACCCTTCGTTTAAACCAGCAGGAGAAACCAAATTAAGTTTTAATGGTAACATTAAACGGGAGTTTAATTTACTTTTATGCAATCAAATGCTTTCACCTCATATGATATTTTAGAAAGGACTTAGCTTTTGTGATGCTCTCATATTTTGCTTGCATTTTCCCCACTGCTTAATCCTACTAGGGTCGGAGTGAGGCAGGTGCCTATCTCTGCCGACGGTGGGCGGTCACCCTGAACAGCTCACCAGATCATCGCACGGCAGCACACATAACCATTCACACTCACATCCACACAGAGGGGAAATTTGGAACAGCCAGAAATGAGCTCGGGAATTGAACCTCAGACCTTGCAGTGAGGCTGGTGTGCTCATCACTTAGCAACTTTGCACGTCCACCTCACATAGAAGGTGCTGGATTCGAGTCCCAGGCTTGGCGAGCATGTTTCAGAGTGGGGTTTGCACGTTTTCCCCAGGCTTGCTTGGGTTTCTTACAGTTTCCTTTCACAGTTTAAAGCCATTAGGCTAACTGACTGCCCCAAATTGCCCCCCTAAACCCATTGTCATTGATTTACAGCAGTATTGGCTTTGGTTTGATTAATATACATTCAGTCATTTGCCAAACTCCCTAATCCTACTAGGGTCACAGGGAGGCTGGAGCATATCTCAGCCAACACTAGGTGAAGGTAGGATACACCATGAACAGCTTGCCTGACCACCACAGGGCCAACACACACACACACACACACACACACACACACACACACACACACACACACACACACACACACA
>JAOUQZ010000049.1:10074714-10097442 GCA_028564935.1 Neosilurus hyrtlii | reverse complement strand
ACACACACACACACACACACACACACACACACACACACACACACACACACACACACACACAAACAACCATTCATACTAAATGCAATCTGGAACAGCCAGTTAGCCTATGATCCTATGATGTGCATGTCTTTGGACTGGGGGAGAAAACCAGAAAACCTAGAGTAAACCCACACATGCACAGGGACAACATGCAACCTCCACACAGTAACGTCCACGCCCCGGATTAGAGCCCAGGACCTTCTTGCTGTGAGGCAGACATGCTAACCACTACACCACCATGCTTCCTCAACCACAAATGTCATGACTACCATCCATTCCCTAACACTAACTAGCTAACTAAATACCCAACACACACACACACACACACACACACACACTTTGCACCCTGGACTGTTGAATTTATGACCTGTACACGCCTGCCGTTTCTCGTGGATCTGGCAACCCTGGATAGTAACCTTGACTCTTTGAATCAACATGGCGGCAGCGTCTTTATGTCGTCTCGTCCGGTCCGCCTCATGTAGCATTAGCAGAAGCAAATGTTTAATGTTTAACAGGCTGCAGAGAAGAGGAATTGCTTCCTGTATTGATCGTAAGTAAAACTAAAGAGGGTGTTGGGGTTGATGATGCGCTTGAGGAGGAGTGCAGTGAGTAAAGGCCCGTGAGTCAGTTTCGGCTCAGGACACTGTATTATTAACCGGCATTCCCCGTACAGTGCACGAGCCTGGGAATCGAACCCAGGACCTTCTCGCTATGTGGATATAGGGATGTGCTGACTAGTACGTTAGTGATGCTCATAAGTGATATTTAGTGGAGAAGAACAAGGTGTAAATGTAACTATGTTTATTAAACATGTATAACGCGTCTCCTTCACCCTCACACACTTTCCTGATCCTTCATCAGGTATTTAAATGGTTGAAAAGAGCCTCTGTATAAGAGGAACTGCAGGTAAAATCTCTTGAGGAGTTAATTTGTCAGTAACTCTTTGATGTACACATTCAAGATGAGATTGATCTTTTTTAAAAAGAACCCGAAATTGAAAATTATGACAGTCATAATTTGCTGTAAATTTCAGAATGGATCAGTTGTTTTCAATTGTCATTCTCTGCACTGTATCTTAGAGAGGCACAGTAGTCATCTTTTGTCATTCGCCTGGAGAGAGCAGTCAAGTCATTCCATGGTCCCACGTGTGAAGCCTTGTCATTCCTTAGTGATGGGAGCAGTCATCATTCTCCGTCATTCTCCGTCATTCGTCTGAGAAGGGAGCGGTCATTAAATAGTCCCTCTGTCATTCCCCATCATTTGTCATTCCCCATCATTCGTTTTAGGGACACCCGCAACATAACGCGAATGGCAATTCTCAAATTTGTCGCGCGACATCCGTGGCATTACGTTTTGGTTGGCTGGTTTGTGAACCCATCGCAAAAAAATTAAAACGTCGCAAAGCGAGGCTCTGACATGGAGTAGTCTCAAACTCTTCTTAAGCAGTCCACACATGACGCAGGATGGTCGCAAAGTTTTTCGTTCTCAAGGAAAAGCGGCAAGTTGGAGACTTTCCACACGGAAAGTTGGAGACTTGCTACCATCTGCCATGTTCCGTATATCTTTTCATCATTCGCATTTTGTTTGCGCGAATAAAAAGCGAATGGTGTGAGAACTACACGCGACTGATTTATGCCAGGAGACTCACTTTTTTCCCGCCAAACATCTGCAAACTATTCGCAAGTTACTCGCAAAATATTCACTTGTATGTATGTGGAGTCACCAAACATCTTGACGCGAATTTCAAAATTAAATGAATAAATTACAGTCGCTTTTCTATCACACCTTTGTATGATCTCCTTTAAGGAACTTCGGACCTCAAGTCTGTCCAGCCGAAAATCCTCATGTGTGTGTATATATAAAAAAAGTGATTGGTGTACAAGAGATAAAACTTATAGACCTCTCAGGGCATCACCCCAAAGATTTTATGTTTGTCAGTATGAAATTAACCAATGTTACTATAAAATAAGAAACACAGTGTTGATCTGGGGTCTCTTTTTTGTAAATGCCTAATAAACAAGAATATAGTCACCTGGAGCCTCATGTACAAAGGCTACGTACGCACAAAAACGTGGCGTACGTCCTTTCCCACGGCAAAGTTCAGATGTATCAAGAGTGAAATGACCTTGGAAATGTGCGGCGCCTCACGCCAACTTCATGGCTGGCGTACGCATGTTTCTGCAGCTGTTGGTTCTTTGGCGACACTTAGAGGTGATGCTGGGAAACTGTTTATAATGTGAAAATTAGTCCTCAGCATTCATTAAGGCGCAATTTGGTTTTCCTAATGTAATCGGCGCTGTCGGCTGCACACACATTGCTATAAAAGCGCCGTCACAGGATGAATTTGTTTATGTCAACAGGAAGCATTTTCATTCGATCGATGTACAGATCATATGTGATGCGCAAATGCAATGAACAAACATTGTGGCGAGGTGGCCTGGTTCAACGCACGATTCATACTCCCTGAGTAACACGTGGTTGGGAACTACAAGCTGGCACTGTGCGTGATGGGTGGTTGATTTCAACCATATAAAAGAGGCAAGGATACAGAATTCACTTATTCACCAATGCATTTATAGAGTCACTTATATTTGTGGGAACGCCTATCAGCTGATCCAGGCGGTCATTTATGCCACCGATTACTCTCAGTATTTCCTCTTGTGACCTGAGCACAGCATGGAGACAATGGGATGGAGGACACGAAGCCCCATCCCCGGCTGCTGCTGCCCGCCCGACTGGCCGTGTCCTCCATCTCATTGTCTGTTTAAAAAAATAAAAATAAAAAATCATACTTAAACATTCAAAGTCAAAGTTTTGGATATCCTCTTTCTTGAACTGGCATGTTTACATTAGCCAAACCAAATAGCATGCACACATTAACGCATGAACCTCTACCTTGCAGTGCTGTGAGCAGGCTATTTACCCAAGTGAGTTACAAATATGAACATGTTTACCTTGGGGGTAATCGGAGTCCCCCACATGCGCTTCCACCACCCCTGAAAGTGCAGCATCACCTATGATTGCGACGACTCTCTGCTCAAACGGGGTGAGGTCCTCCTTCCCCCCCGCCTGATTGGGTCAGACTTTGGCGGTGGGCAGCTGTCCTTCGCTTAACGGCCACCTTCAAGTCTGGCCACTTCTTTTTTTTTTTTAACTCCGCGTGTGTATGCCTTTCTGACCCCACAGCATTGACAGCCTCACACACACTCTCCCACTCGGACCTCTTGTGTTTGTTGTTAATACCGCAGGACAGCGTGCCAAACAGTACATTTTTGCGCAACTCCCCATCTTACTCATACTGTAAGGGATTTCTGATCCTGCAAAGAGGGGAATTTCCTGTGCAGGGTTCATTTAAATATGATTTGCATATTTAAATGGGGGCATGGACAGGGGGGGGTTGTGTACTCCTACATGTGCACTCAATTCCACATTGATTCGGATGTTCAAAGGAAATGTGCATGAATTCATGCGTATGCACAGATTCATACATCTGGATTTTTTTTGTGGATTTAAGTGAACACCATCTTCCAGTAGGAATTCCACTCAAATCTTTCTACATGAGGCCCCTGTTGACTACATTCTTGTTTATTGGGCATTCACAAAAAAGCTTCTAAAATCCACAAATTTAAAGTGACTTAGTTCTTAGGACAGTACTGCAGTTTATGAGTTATGCAATAAGCTGCTTTTTTTGTTGTTGTTTATCAAGTTCAATAGAGTGAGAAGAGAGAGTCTGTTCATAAAATATATATTTATAGCTGTTAGGAAACAAGTGATAACTAGAATCAAGTTATCATTGCTATAAACAGATAAGGTATGATGTGTGTCATCTAGTTTACGTTTTCGGGGTATGCTGCTACAGGAAAAGGATATTCAGGATTGATTACAGTAATTTACATTTGTGTTGAGCCACATAACGGTGTTATTGATCGTCTTCCTGAACTAGCATGTCCCATGAAATGTTTTATTTCTTAATTGTTAAAAATAATATGCCATACATTAACAATTTATAGCTAAACAAACGTGTGGAATGACCACAATGCAACCTAATTCTGGTTATCATTTATTTTATCCCTTATGGACCCCCCCCCCCCCCCCCTTTTTTGGCTTAGTCTGTTGTTTTTCCTTTGGACAAGTCCGATTTTGCTTGACAATATTTACCGTCATTGCATCATATGTAACAAGTTTCATTGTACTGTACCTCCGATTCCTACTTTATTATAATTTAAAGCTGTTCTAAGTCGTTTACTTGCATAAAACTGAATGTAAAAACCATTCACTGCCTCTTTCAAGCCTCTGTAGGTCTCACAGATGAGCAAAAAGAATTCCAGAAAGTGGCGTTTGATTTCGCAGCCAATGAAATGGCACCACACATGGCACAATGGGATGAGAATGTAAGGCGTTTTTTTCTGTCCCAATCAATTGTGTTTGTCTGATTTAAAAAAAAAAATTAAATAAAGTGTAGTCATACTTTAGAAAACCCTTGTCATGGTGTGTATATTTTTCTCTGAAGGAAATCTTTCCAGTGGAAACCATGAGAAAAGCAGCCCAGCTCGGGTTTGGGGGAATTTATGTGCAGCCAGATGTTGGAGGCTCAGGACTGTCCCGTCTTGACACTTCCATCAT
The DNA here is from genome assembly GCA_028564935.1 of Neosilurus hyrtlii. NCBI lineage: Eukaryota > Metazoa > Chordata > Actinopteri > Siluriformes > Plotosidae > Neosilurus > Neosilurus hyrtlii. Next base: position 10,092,780 of record JAOUQZ010000049.1, on the reverse strand, counting down.
CTTTGAAGCTTTATCCACCGGATGTGCGAGCACCACGGCTTATATGAGCATTCACAAGTCAGTGTGAAGATCAGTGTTTACTGCTAGTACTGTTGTGTAGAGCTTCAGTATTTAAAATTGGTAAATTTATAATTATGGAGAAAGTTGTCTCCCCTGTTCCTTCCTTCCCAGACACAAAGCTCCTGCAGGCTGCGGGTGACACAGAAGCCAGTGTGCGACAAGTTTTATTAGTTATTGTTCTGTTTGCCAGGAGACACCAAAGGTTACCTACCCATCATGTAAAGTTGTTTACTGGCATACACTCTGTTTGCCTGATAGTTTTTCTTTAATTTTGGCAACCAGGGTTGCTGAAGTGATATTGGGTCACGTGACCCCACTGGCAAGAACATAAACAAACAAAATATCTGATGAGTTTTGGGAATTTCAAAGAAGCATATGCCAGCAGCAGCGATGCTGTCAGCGAAGCGAATATTTCGATGTAGCATGTTTCCTTCATCTCTGACAGCATGTCTTGGTCATTTTAGGGTTTTTTACAGTAAATAAATTACATACGGGTCCATCATTCTCCATAAATTTCCCAAGTGAACTTCAGGGCTGTCCGGTACATGTGCGCGTATGTACATGATGTAGTTAAAATAGCTGCCATGAGAGGGCGACGAAAGACCGTCTTGGCAAAAAGTTCCGGTTTTGAATTCCATTGCACACTCGAAAAGTGGTGGACCGGTGGGAATTAAAAAGACGCTTTTCCCCAATTTTAATTCATTAATTTTTTTTTAATTGCGAAATTTAACATGGGTGGATCCGTGAAGCAAGGAATAAAAAAATTAATAGCCTAAACGAATAAATATTTTTGCTTTGGCAGCAGCTTGGCACGACATGAACAGGAATCAAAACTCCTTGTACTCATTTAGTGCAAAAAGGAAATACAAAATCCAACATAATATACCATAATGTTTTTAACACCGTTATACGTTGTAGTATTACTACAGTGAGGAATGAAGCTCAGTGAAAAACGGAGGAGATTATGTGTGTTGGTATCAACAGAGTTCATACCTACCAGTATGTAAACCACTAAAATTTCAAACAAACAGTCATGGTGTTGTCTCTTTTTATTTTGTCCCCCCTCCCCAAAAAAGCATCTAATTTTGTAACACAGGCTGTGACTGTAAGCATGCTTATCAAATAGAGGATAATCCCTCGAGAGCACATTGAAATACCGCTTAGTTGATGTGCTGTAATATCATATAGTATGCCGCTGTAGTTTGCTTATGCACACCCACATCTGTGATGCCTGAATATAGAAAAACAAACATTAAATACAGTGGTCGTTGAAAGTTTGTGAACTATTTAGAATTCATCATCAAATTTTCATACGCTCAATTCCCTGTCGCTCAAGGCGATCACCAGTCAATCATGGGTGTCTGTGAGCTCATTCGTACAAGGGGCGGATGGCACCTTCCCTCCGAGTGTGTTAGGTTGCCTCAAAATGCGCATGCGCAGTAGTTCGTAAAGAGGCAGGTGGCAGCATCATGTCATGCAGGGGGCTTGTGCATGCTTACACCCCTCCCTGGATGGTGGTGGTCATGTGATAACGAAGGCAACACTTGACGGGTTTGAATGGGATACTACTAAATTAAGGGAGAAAATGCACTCCCTTGCCGAACCGCTTAACCTTTAAGGGTCAAAGGGAGGCTGGGGCCTATATCAGCCGATACTGGGGGAAGGCGTGGTACACCATGAACAGCTTGCCAGACACACACACACAGGGCCAGTTTGCTTAATGTACCTGTCAAAAATGCCCTCGCTGAACCAAGGACCTTCTTGCTGTGAGGAGGACATGCCAACTACTACTTCACCATGCTATCCAGCTATAATACTGTAGGTAGAAATAAAATCATCATCACCAGTCACATCTGATTTTTTTATACAATTATTAACTCTGTTTTTTTTTTGTTTTTTTTAATTATAATATTTTTGCATTTACTGCATTGGCATGTCAGACATGAGCTTCATTGTCCTAGTAAGTTTAAAAGCTCAGAGCAGTAGATAAAAACTTGGACGTAGGAGATTCAACTAAAAGGCTCACAATACATGAAACGCACCAACACTTTCTGTAAGTGCCAGTCAGTTATCTCGAGTTCTCTGGCTCAACAGCTTCTCAACTGGTGCAAGATGTACATTCCACAATGCACAAGCTGAATATTATCCGTCTTTCACTTAATTCTTACCAAATCAAGAATAAATAAATGCCTTGCATGTTCAACGAAATTTAAACAAAACCACCATGAATATTTTTCTTTTTGTATTACAACATTGGACTGTACTGGGCACTAACTCTCTACTGGTTAGCTGTCGGCTTCTTCCATGCCTGAATTTAATGTCTGCCGACGTGTAAAAATTAAATTTCCTGAAAAAAATCATCACCCTTGACATGACGCTGCCTATGGATTACTATTACAGTAATATATAGTTTATAAATAGTATATAGTTTTATAAATGCCTCCAACAGCAACTCAGAAGCATCATATTGTAATTTTTTTTTATCTCCCCTGATTAAGTAGTCATTTTTTTTTCGTATTTACAAAAATCCCATTCACTATTGTTTTAAAAGAAAATTGAAGATTGAACAGGTGTAATGACTTTCTCCTACCTGTGTCAGCTGAATGTGTTTGTGTGTTGCAGTATGTGTGCCTGGATGATTGACTCATTTGGTAATGATGAGCAGAGAGAGAAGTACTGTCCCGATCTCTGCTCGATGGAGAAGTTCGCCTCTTACTGTCTGACTGAGCCTGGTATGTCACGGAGGTGTTTTTCTTCACATTATGGCTGTTAGGTCCATCTCAGAGAAAATCTTTTGGAAAGCTCAACAGATAAGAAACCAAAAAAACATACGTATGTAATATCCATGCTAGAGGTGTGATGGTATAGTGAGACATGTTAATAGTAAATAGACAGCCCTTGTTACGAAGTTTCACCTGTAAAACTAATTTTATCAAACGTGTTAACATTTTGGATTACAGTGTATAAATTGTTTATAGCAATGAGCTATGTCACGTACACCAGGGGCAAAAGAGTTTCAAAGAGGGCGTATTGTGGGTCAGTCTGAGGGTGGACTTAATCAGTGTCAGGAGAAAACCTTGGGATTCCACTTATTACAGTCAACAGAGTGATAGTACAACTTCTTAGCAAAGGCAAGGAATCAACATCACACTGTTTAGGTTGACCCGAGTTCTCTGATCGGTGTCTTCGGATTGTCAAACGGTTGTAAAGCATCTGCTGTTGAAGAGAAATTCCACTTGAGTCAGAGTACCTCTGCAAGGTATCTCCATCCACTTGGCTACTATGTAATGTATCTTTACTGACAATGGTGTCCATTTACTTTTGATATGTTAACGTCATGGTATGATGGTCTCCCACAGTCCAAAGAAATGCACATTAGGCTAATTGGCTAATTGGTTTCAGGTTGCCCCTAGGTGTGAGTATGAGTGTGAATGGTTGTGTGTGTTGGTCCTGTGATGAACTGGTGAGATGTTCAGAGTGTACCCCTCCTTCACCCAGAGTTAGTAAGTGTCCCTAGTAGGATTAAATAGTTCAGCAAATGAATGAATGGTATGATGGTAAGCACTGATTAGGGAATCTGAAATAGTTGATAATTAACAGTGATGCTGCAAAGTCGAGCTATATGTCTAGTGAATTCATTGACATCCACTGAGCTTAAGCCGGTGATCCCCACTGAGATTATAATAAATCTCTTTGTCAAAGCCCTTGAGAAGAAATGCAAGAAAGTCAAAATGTTGACCCCATTTTACACAGATGCTGATCCCAGCTCTGTTACTTTCAGTTGCTTAGACTCACAGGCAGGACAAGGTCATCTCTCCATTCTGTATTCTTACCTTTTACCCAGGACTACGGTCCCCTTGAATAGGCTGAGTAAAAGGGGTCTAGTGTGTCTGAGATTGACGGGATAGTGTAATATCATCCATCCCACCTAGACAGCATGGCCACTTAACCAAGACTAAATCTAGCATGATATTTTTCTTCACAGTATGATAAAAATAGGAGTAGGAGTGATCATCTATTCAGAAAACATGCAGTCATCAATTTTTCCCCCAAAAAATTTGCCTTGCACTTGGATTGCTTGGCCAGTGATTTAAATATCCTGTTTGAAAATGGGAAGTTGAGAACAGTAGGATAAGTGGTAACCATGATATTAAAATACATGTCCATGACGATGTTTTTTTTTTTAATGTTATGCCTTTTTCAACCAGAGCTGCTCTTGTTATTGAAAGGAAATTAGTTTGTAAGATAAAGTGTGTTGGGCCTTTATACCTGAGCCTAGTGGCTCATCAGGTCGGAGCTTATCGCCGTTTTCTGTGGATGCTAGTTCAATTGCAGGTTACCTTCCCAGCATTTTTACTGGTACCCATTTATACTGCTGGGTAGACAGAGGCACGTTTGTGGTTAAGACCTTACCCAGGGGTCTTAGCATGGTGGGGGTCTAATGGGGACTATCTTGGGAAATTAGTTTGTGAAAGAGCAATAATCTTTAACATAACTCTGTACTAAAGCTACTGAAACATAATCTCGTCTCTTTCTTTGAGGGAGTGGAAGTGACGCAGCATCGCTGTTAACCAGCGCAAAACTACAAGGAGACCATTACGTTCTGAATGGCTCCAAGGTACCGAGTTCACCTTCAGCAGGTCATCATCCTGTAAACAATAATGTTAAGTTTGTACAGCTGTGTGTGTGTGTGTGTGTGTGTGTGTGTGTGTGTGTGTGTGTGTGTGTGTGTAGGCCTTCATCAGTGGTGGAGGAGATACAGATGTGTATGTAGTGATGTGTCGTACCGGTGGGAAGGGCCCCAAAGGCATTTCTTGCATGGTGGTGGAGAAAGGAACTCCAGGGCTTAGTTTTGGTAAAAAGGAGAAAAAGGTAAGACTCACACAGTGTAGGAATTAAGTGAATCCTTACTCATTGTCCTGTTAAATTTTCTGCAAAATGGAGGTGTTGCTTCACTTCATATCAGTCTTTGTAGGGCAGGGGATGTCCAGTCTTATCCGCAAAGGGTTGGTGTGGGTGCAGGGTTTTACTTCGGCCAAGCAGTAGCCACACCTTCCACCTGTTTCAATCACTGATCTAGGAAAAAAAAAAAGACAAGATTGCACATTAGACTTTTGATTTTAAATCTGGCTGGCAGCCGTCTTGGAGAGAACACCTTGCTTGAAGGTATCAGAATGGAGCCGTTGACAGCCAGCTCAGCTCTGATGGGCAGAATACCTTTTAATTATATAATTTTCAGAACTTTTAACTGTAAAGTGGTCTCACTAAGATGGCTGAGACCCAGCCTAAAAATTAAAAGGCTAATATGCAATCTTTTATTAATTTATTTATTGATTGATTGGTTGATTGAGATCAGTGATTAAAACAGGTGGAGGATGTGGCTACGTCTTAGTTGAAACGAAACCTGCACCCACACCCACCCTTTGCGGATAAGAATATTTATCCATGGTGTATGGGTAGTGCTCTGAACTGAAGCAAACGAAGTACAATTCACTGATGACCGTCTGTAACTGCTACACTGCTGAACCATTAGAGGGCAGTAATATGACACTCAGTCCAGCTGCTTGTGTTCTGCAGGTTGGCTGGAACTCGCAGCCCACAAGAGCTGTAATCTTCGAAGACTGTGCGGTTCCATTGACTAATCGGCTGGGAGCAGAGGGACAGGGCTTCAACATCGCCATGCTTGGCCTTAATGGGGGGAGAATTAACATTGGTGAGTTAGTCAAAAAAGTTTGAGTTCATAAGTCTGAAAATTGATATTATAAGCCCCTTTGTGAAAAGTGAGCACAAAATATAGCATTTTCTTCTGTCAACTTCAGCTAAGTTCAGTTATTACACCTGCTGAAGTGGCTGTGTTTTGTGTACGCTCTCAGGAAAGGCTTTTGCAGACTGTAGAGGTCGGGTTGAATCCAATCAACTGTGCAGTTCTGAAACTTTTCTTCCCTGTCCTCCTCCTAACTAGCCAGAATACCATTAACCTGCTTAATGAGCAACTTAAAACAAGTAAAGAAGAAACATGAAAAAACAAAACCCCTCAACTATCACAACCATCACAAAACAAATTGTTTTTAATAATTGTTTTTTTTTTTTTTGTGCAAAATAAACCCAGCTTTTGTTACATAAAATCACTCAGGCAGAGAAACTACATAAAACATTTGTTAAAGGCTGCACCGGAAACCCAGCCACTGTCACACCTAGGGAAGATTTGGAACCACCAGTCCATGGTTTGGACTCTCCTGCTCTTTCATATGCTGGTTGTTCGTCCTTCGCCTCAGCCAATCATTGAGTTTAGCTTCTGCTGAATCCACAGCCTCCTGCTCTCTGGGAGCTGCCCATGCTTCTGTCCTGCTGGCCCGAGATCACATGCGTGTGCGTAAACAGTTTGGGGCGCCTCTTGCAAACAGCCAGGTGAAGAGTCTGTGTGTGTGAATTACATTTACTTCATTCTGATCTTAACATGAGTTTGTAGAAGTGTGCGCTTGCAGTTTTTTGTTGTTTGTAATGTCTGATTATGTTTTGTACTGGGTTCAGTTCCTCCAGTTTAAGCTGGCTGAAATGGCCACGAAGCTGGTAGCATCTCGGTTGCTGGTGCGTCAGGCGGCCGTTGCTCTGCAGGAGAATAGACCAGATGCGGTCTCACTCTGCTCCATGGCAAAACTCTTCGCTACTGACGAATGCTTCACTGTTAGTACATAGTAAAAATGTATATCTTTAAAAAAATGTATGCTGAAATATTCAGATTGTTGTGTAAAACATTGTAAAATATTATAAAAATGTGTGATTTTTGTGATCATAAATATTCATTTGTTTTCTGTACCTTATCCATTGTGGGATGCAGGTGAGCTGGAGCCAGTCCCAGCGGACACTGGCTTAGTCTGTCATGGGGCTAACACATAGAGAAGCACAGGCATTAACACTCACTTTCACACCTATGGACCATTTAGAGTAGCCAGTTGATCTAATCCTGATCTAGTCTTCTTCCTTTTTAATTTTGGACCGAAAGATTTCATAGTGCTATAACTACTTATTTTTGAGTTACACAAAAAGTTTAGTTTTCTGCAGTTTTCATATGTGGGTCATTCTCTGAAACTGGGTCAAATTTAAAAGTTCACATTCTGGACTTAATATTTTCAAAAACTATAAAGAATTAAAAGAGCAATCTGTGCCCAAAACATACCACATGGACACAGACAACATGTCAGACAAAATAATTCGGATACATGTGTGGACGAAAATTTGTGTGGATGTGTGGACTTTTGTTGTTGTTCCTTATGTTTCATGCCATGATATTGCCAAAAATATCAACTCAAAGTTTAAAAGATCTTGAATTAAAATTTATATTCACTGTAGAAATTTCCCTATTTTTCTTTGTGGACTGAGAATCGAACACCGATTTATGGTTCCGTGCTAACCAGTGGTGTCCACACCGACTCATTTTCCCTGTGAGGGGTGGGGTTCCATGTTGTGACATTGAGTGACGTTTTAAAGTGTATTTATTTCACACATATTCGAGCGGTAATGAATTTATTCACCAAAAACAAATGGGATGAATTTGGTGTCCATACATGAATTAATCTGAAGATGAATTTGGTGTTCCATACGACTTTATTTCTGTTTGTTACAAATTGAGATGCAGTTATGTGCATGAAGTCGTTCTCTCACTGTATTTGTAACAATGGTTCATACATTTCTGGTCAGTGTAGAAAAAAATAAGCAGGACTAGACTGAAATTTCAGGATTGTGAATGTCACACTTTATGGTACCTGTTTCAGAGAATGACCCATATATAAAAATGTAGTTTTTTTTTTTTTTTTGATCAGTGTAGATAAATATGTGACTGGATTTTAAATGACGACAATTAAATTAATTTTATTTTTCAGATATGTAATCAGGCTCTGCAGATGCATGGGGGATATGGCTACCTCAAGGACTACGCAGTGCAGCAGTTTGTTCGAGATATCCGTGTGCACCAGATATTAGAAGGTCTTATTATTAAAAATCCATGACGCAGAACACTTTTTGTAGAATGCTATTCAAAATATACCGTCATTGTGATGCATCACTAATTGGTCATCTATTACTTTGACCACATAGTTTGAACACTCTTACTCTTTCTTTAGGAACCAACGAAGTGATGAGGATGATCATCTCCAGAAATTTACTGACAGAGTCTTGAAATCAGGACTTCGAGCTTATCATGAACTGTTAAAGTAAAGACACTAATCAACAATGGATCACATAATGAAAAAGGAGCTGGAAAGAATGTTATATTTGTAGTTCTAAATATTCTTTTTTTTTTTTTTGGGTGCTGTATGTTTTCTATTAGATGCCCTGCTCTTATACATGCTGTAGGAGAACAACAAAGAAAATTGTTTGATTACACTGCAGTGTTAAATAACTGTCACTGCATTATGGTGGATTGTGCATCCTAATGGCTGGTTTCCGCATTTCTGTATTTCACAAATGATGATGGAAGGGGTGTGCATTCGCTGTGGTCAAAAAGCATTTTATAGCAATTTCACCATTTTTAGGGTCACTATTTCTTTCCTCTTTCCACTGGGTGTGAAAGTAAGCATAAGGTTGCAGAAGAAAATAATTGTTTATTTAAAAAAGGCTACTGGTATTTTCCTCAAGGAATTTAAAGTGTACTGATTGACAAATAAACAAATGGAGATGATAGAATGTTTTGTGGGCTTGGAGAAAGTCTATGACCATGTACCCCTGGGGATTCTGTGTGGGTATTGAGGGAGTACAGGGGATCCAGGGTGACTGTTACAATCCGGACCTTGGATAATCAAGGCGAGAGCTGTGTCTGCATCCTCTGCACTAAGTTCAACTCATTTCCAGCATGTGTTTAACATCTCTAGGGCTGCCCCTTGTCACAGGTCCTGTTTGTAGTTTTCATGGACAGGATTCCAAGGCAAAGTCATGGAGAAAAGGGTGTCTGGTTTGGGAACTTCAGGATTGCATCTCTGCTTTGTGTGGATGATGTGTTTTTTTTGGCTTCTTCAGGCTCTGACCTTCACCATGCACTGGAACGGTTCACAGCTGCGTGTGAGAGAAAGCTCCTCCAAATCTGAGGACATGGTTCTCAATTGGAAAAAGAGTCGACGAGTCTTTGCCTCAAGCAGATGAGTTCAAGTATCTCGGGATCTTGTTTACAAGTAACGGTAGAATGGAGTGGGAGATGGACGTCAGCAGTAATGGGGGTGATGTACGTGTGCAGAGGGAGCTGAGCTGATATGCCAAGCTTTGTTTAGGAGCTGGAGAATGTCGCCAGGGAGACGGACCCCTGGGTTGCATAAGCAGAGGAAAGCGGATGGGTGGAAGGTAATGACAGAATAACCCTCTCCAAATACCAGTGCACCACATGATGTTGCTATTATTATAGTCTCTTGGGTTTAATATGTTGCATGTATTTTCATATATCTCCCACGGGCATGTCCTTAATATTGTCCTCCGCTGTGTACTTGCAAAAATGTTTGTGTGCACTATACTAAGATCAGCACTCATGCAGGGCCCTCATGAAGATCCAGGTGACATCATTGTGGACCCTTACAATTCATCAACAGGTTGAACTGAAGTTCCTTGTTGACACAACATACCTTCTATTTTCATCTGTTAATGTAGTTTATACATGCATCACCCTGTGGAAACACACCAAGCAATCATGTTGCAATGGTTCTATATTATTTTAAAGGTTTTTTTTGTTTTTTTGAGGTGTGTCCGTCTGTTTATTTCAGGAATATAGTGGCCATGGGACAGGAATAGACCCTAGGTTGAATTGTAGGCCATTTCAGGGCACCATACACACAGTCACACCAAGGGGCAGGTTGGTGCAGCCCTACTTGCATGTTTTTGGGAGGTGGGTGGAAACCGGAAAACCAAGTAAACGCTTACATACAATGGAGTGCAGGCTAAACTCTAGGAAATAGAAACCCAAGTAAACAGTTTGATATTTTGGGTGCACGGATTTGCTCAAGGGGTCTGTGCTTTGCCCAGATATCACAGGTGTACTGAATCACAGGGTTTCTAAATATGAACATTAGGGGTGCCAAAGGGTATTGAGAGTTCAATTCCATATGTTCCGGGTTATGATCATCATCATTATCATTGTTCCGGGTCAATTTTACTATAAAATCAAATGAAGCCATACTGTTTTGCTGTAAGTACTGTAGGTTGCTTTGGTTCCAAATTTAGGAAAATGACCTTCCATTGGGTTAGTCTGTTATTTTAGAATGAAAGGATCATTTTAAACGAATTCTTTGGTTAAAAATTAAATGTGACCCAATGCTTAGTGTTCAAATTACAGCTCGTATGTTCACACAGGAGGCTACTTAAGTAAAGATGGCTAGTGAAGTAGGCAAACCTAAAAGTGATAAAGTTCCTTTATTTAGGTGTGCTAACAGCCTTGCCTCAAAAACCAAGGGGAAATAAAAATGCCAGACACTCCACGTGCCTCAGCAAATCATGTGGGCTAAGAGGGAAAATGTGTGAATTTGATTTGACTGCAAAACAAACTTGGATTTTATAATGTTTGTATTGCCTTCATCACATAAATTACCAGGAATTATTTCAGCACATTTAGCATCAGTGGTTCATTATATGTATGACAGCATATCACATAAGAGAGTATAAAAATAAATAAATTTAAAAGAATAGAAATGTATGGATTTTTATTTGTTTATTATTTAAACATTTCACATCATAACCCATTGTCATAACATATTTATAAAAGTTCTGTTTTTATGTTTACACTTTGTTCCAATAGTTGGATGTTGGTTGGTATCGGGGTGTTCTTTAATAGCTGCTTGTTCTTTGAAGTGATAAGTAAACATATTATTTAGCAGTTTACTAAACACGTCGTCATAGATTTCAGTTTTTTTTTTTTCAGAATTACCAACATTGCAAATGAAATAAAGAGAGCCTAAGCCTAGCAGGCAAGGATAGTAAAAGGTTGCTTTTGCTTGACTTTTCCTGATGTGCACCAAGTGATTGTAAGGGTTGCTAGTTTAGAGGTGACATAAATAGCACAAAACCAAAAATAATTGCCACCAGTAATAAATGCATGTCTTTTATCTTATCAGTATAGTTCCAGATGGTCCCTGAATTAGTGTAATAGGGGACTAGATGTCTTACAGACATCAGTTTTGGCACACCTGTATGTTGCATCGCACACATCTGATGTGTACTCCCTTAAATACTTACAACCATGTTGTAAATTCCTACTAAATTCCTGCAATGTTCATCATCGAAAGGAAATTGAAACAGAGCTTTGATGACACAGGAAACTCTGTTTTTAAGCAGTTACTGATATATCAGTACTCTGAGGAAAACCCACGCAAGCATGGGGAGAAAACACAAAAACACCCGAGCTGAGCCAGAGACTTGAACCTAGGACAACCTTATTGCTGTGAGATGGATGTGCTAACCACTACATCTCTGTGCTGTTTATAAGTTCCCTAATGCATATTTACATACATATTTAGCTCGATCATGTATCTCATACAATTTATCAAAATAAAAAATTTTCTATTAGAAAATGGTACATGTATTATAGTGATATGTAACAGTAATCAATTTGTCTATGTATAGCCATGAATAAGAAATCCACCTTTATACCAGTGGGCTCGTATGAGACACTCTGAGCTGTGGAGGCAGATCGCCATCAAAATAAGCAGAAAGCAGACGACCTTTTGACTGGCGCTCTTCTGATAAGTCAACCTTCATCCTGAGAAACAAAGAAACAATCAAAAAAAGAAATAAGAATTACAGCAGTAATAAATTTGGTCATCATCTCTTTTTAAGTACACACCTCAGCTTGTTCTCTGTGCTACAGCAAACTCTCTTCCTGTAGCAGAAGAAATAAACTGCGGCTGCGACAATGACTATGAGAAAAAGTCCCATTTGCAGTCCTCCAACTACTGCTGCAGTTCTACAGTCTGTCAAACAACAAAGCTCTTAAATAGCAGCAAGACTTTAGCATACATTTTCTGATTAATATTCAGAGTCCTTATACTTACGTTCCACTTTCACAGCAATGCTGCATGCAGCCTCACCCAGGTCATTAGAAGCTCTGCATGTGTATGTTCCAGTAATGTCAGTTGACACATTGGACAAGAGAAGAGAACCATTACACTGATCTGCAACTCAGAAAATATTTACACGTGTCCTGTTATTTACTCTCACTCACGCATTTGCTGAACTGCTCACACCTGGCAATTTGGAGCAGCCAATTAGCCTAATGTACATGTCTTTGAACTGTGTAAGGAAACTGGAGTACCCGGAGGAAACCCACACAAGCACAGGGAGAACAGACTCCAAACAGAAACGTCCTTGCCGAGTCCAGGACACGCATCCAGGATCTTCTTGCTTTAAGGCGGATGTGCTAACTGTTACGCAGTCGTGCCACCCTCCTGTTATTCAAACTCCAATTATCACAGAAACTTACACAGACATCCAGCTGTTTCACTTCAGAGTGCTTATCAGCCTCAGATCTAACTGGACAGAAGCTCTCGGTTCATTTTTTGCACCAGCATCCCTTACAAAAGTGTAAGCTGCAAGGTTTATGGTGATGAGTTTATTGTAATATATTACCATGTGCATAATCACACCTCATTTGTATGGTGGACACTCCACATAATCTGAGACAAACAAGCTATTAGGAAAAAAAAGGAAAACAATGAGAAATACCTAATAATTTGATATGTTTTTCTTAAAAAGTACATTTAGGTCCATAAATATTTGGACAACACATCCATTTATTTTGACTTTTTTCACCCCTGTACGCCACCGCAATGGATGTACAATAAACAGTCAGACAGTTATCAAAGTGAAGGCTTTCAGATGCATTAGTGACCACTTGAAGTTTTGAATTCAAGAACATCAGCAAATGCTGAGTTTGAATTACTTTGCTGCTTTCATTTGTTGCATGTTTGTGTGTCTTTTTGTCTTCAGTTTCAGTGAAAATCATGCTCTGCTGAACTGAGTGACTCGGCCATTTCAGAACATTTGTGACCCACTTCAGCATAATATGGATTAAGTAGGAAATTTGACATACTGAGATATCCATATACTTGAAAAAAGAATTTAATCTGCTTCAAAATGAGATATAATACATGATTATAGCATGAAAATGGACTGAGTTACATCACTTTGTATGTCATTAATCAGAAAATGCTACTTTGAGAAAACAGCAATTACACTTACAGAACCGGTTTCTGAACGGCCGCATCTGAAACTCGCTAACATCCATACACTAAATGAGTCCGGCTCTCAACCAATCATCGTGATTGTACTGGCATCTTCCTAGCAACTGATGAGTTCTACTTACAACGACTCATGTCTGTTTTGAGGCTTCTCATTAGTTTATATATAATTTGGGAAATCCTTCTGGGATTCTGTAAGTAGGGAGAGTATTCTGGTAGTGAATACGTATAATAAGGAAATACCCTGAATAATCACAAAAGCGGTTTGAAAATTGGCAAAATAAGTGGATATTTATATAGTTTTACAACAACTTGGACATGGAACCCTTTCTTAAACAAGTATTTTAGCATGGATAGATTGTGTTTATGGATATTTGAACTTCATCACGTTGAAGATTATGCTTTGAAGGATGTATGGAGACCGGACATAAGTAAGGACCCCCTCAAAACTGTGGTCGTCAGTCAATTTAATGACTTAAATGTAATGAACACTAGTCATAGTGCTGCATGCCTCGCACTCCAGAAGCTCAAGAATTGTCAGTTTTTCAGAGAGGTCGAATCGTGGGTCAATCAGAGGGTGGCATCAGCCAGCGACAATAGTGACAATTTGAATATTCCTCTGTCAACGGTATAAAGTTCAACAGTGAAGTTAAGACCACCACGGATCAACGACCAGGTCAGCCTGGACCATCAGAAAGATGCCGTCGCTCCGTGAAGCGAGGAGTGGAGAAAAAAACCTTATTCCAAGTGCGCAGACATTGCAGAAGACGTCCAAACCAGCTCAAAAATTGTTGCGAGCTAGCTTCATCAAATGGGCTATTATGGCTGAGCAGCAAGATGCAAGCCTCTTCTTTCAAAATTTCAAGTGTGATTAGATAAGGCTTAATTAAATCCTCAAACCTGTTTAATGTTTGGTGAGCAAACCTTATGTGTGCTACAGGTACAGAACCTTATCTCAGACTGTGGGTTGGTTTCAGATCCAGAATGGTGTAGTATTAATTACTGACAATCAAAGGCTTACCTGCTACAGGGCTGTGGGTGGGCAGCGGGGTAATGTCTCGGTGTCTGTTCCAGGAATAGATAGGTGTAGGTACCCCCTGGTCACTGTGGCACGTAAGAGTGACATCATCCCCCACGTAAATGTGACCACTTAGCTCACATACAGGCACTGATGGAGCCACTAAATAGAGGTGCAAGGAGATAAATGGTATCAGGTAATAAAATCCCATCACCTTCAAAAAGGTTGTTGTAAAATTGTTGTTTTTCACTTTGTGTTCATTTAACCTACAAATAATAACATAACAACTTCAAATATTCATATCAGGATTCCATCATTAGCGAGTTTAACTCATAGTCTTGGATGTTCTCCTACCCAGCACAGTCAGATTGATGAAACCCTGTCCACTTCCAGACCAGTCGATTGGATTGGTAATTTCACATATATACAGTCCACTGTCACTGGGTTGCACTCTGTGGATCTTCACAGAGGCAACACCAGACACGGGAGGATTCTGCACTAAAGCCATTCTGCTCTCCCAAGAGTTCAGCCAGTATGATTTCCCATTGTAATACAGCACCTGCACAAAATAAGAAAGCACACAAAGCAGAGATCCTATTACAATTTGAAACATAATTTATTTTTTTCCAATAATAGTTTGAGTCATTTTCTTTCTCCTGTAAGTAAAGGACAACTTGTTATTGAAAAAAATGAATTTGTAAAATGAGTTTACTGTTGCAATCTGTCCATGAAACAAAGTTTTTCACTCAGCAGCCACTATTTGTTTCTCTCTCTCTCTCTCTTCTCTAATTTTTTTTATGGTGCTTATCTGAAAAAGAAACTGCAAAGCAAATGTTCTAGCATTGGCAACTCCTAATAAAATATATAAAATACACACAGCACATTTCCTTTTCCTAAAACTTTAATTATACTGTCAAAGCTGCTGTTAAAATGATCATTACCCAAGCAGTTAGAATTCAGAATTCCACCGCTCTGTGCTACATTGAGAAAACTATGGTGTCATGCAAAATATTTTTAGAACCAACAAGTTTTGAAGGAAAGTCATTTACCATTGGTTCAAATACTAACATCTTTTTTATCCACAAAAAAGACAAAAAATAATGTCATCCTATTGTTACAAAAATACTGACCTTCCACTGTCCAGACTTATTTTTCTTAGTAGTAGTAGTAGTAGTAGTAGTAGTAGTAGTAATTCTTGTTTTAGTAGTATAGAAAGATCCCAAGGCACATTTCAGCTAGCACCTTTTACATATGTCAAATATCTGTAACTTTTTGCAAAGATTGTTTATACTATTTTGGTACAGAGTCAAGCTCCTTTCCCTTCCTAAGATATTTCTTCAAATTATTTTTAAAATAGATTTCTTATATATTTTTTTCACTACACTACATTATTTATGCATGTATGTATGTTCATTGATAAGCCATAACATTAACAACATTAACATCACAGTACCGTATAGATCTTCCTTGTGTTGCCAAAACAGCTCTGATTCATCCTGGCACTTAAAAGTTAGCAGCAGATTCTTTAAGTCATATAAGCTGAAGGTGGGGCCTCCATAAGGTGGACTTGTTTGTCCAGCACATACTATCAGATACTCAATTTGGACCACTTGGTCCTTATTTGGAACCATTGTATACCAGGAACACAAGACTTGCATTTTGTATTTGCTCAGACTCTTATACTTGCTCATGTTCCAACACATCGGTTTGACTGCTCATTTACTGCCTGATTAAATATTTCCTACATATATATCAGGTACCACTTTAATGACACAGCACCTGTTCATGGTTTTAGAGTTATGGCTGATCAGTGTTAGTCTGTCTGTCTATCTATCTATCTACTATATCTGACTGTACTATTCATTCATACATTCACCGACTCTGGGCGAGGGCAGAATACTCCCTGAACAGCTCGCCAGGCCATCGCAGGCAGGGACACAGCCTCCTCTTGACGAAAATCAGCAATGGTTCTTTAACATACCTCTCACCATAGACAGTGAGAGACATGGCCGGCCTTTGATAACCCAGTTAGCTGCACTGGGTGTACAGCAGTGACAACCTGTTGATAGTGGGGCTTGAACTGTTATATCTGCATATGTAACAGAAGAACTACTTGTTAAGGGAGATAAAGCATCATAACATTAACACCACCTGACTGGTCTGCACTGCGTGCACTGTCACCTCGTTATCATAGCCAGCATAGCCAGTGCTACTGTAGCTCTTCCATGGGATCAGATCATTGTGCTGTAGTATCATTCACTCTCCATGCACATCAGTGAATATTGGACACCCATGACACCCTTGGCTGTTCACTGGATGTCCTTCCTTCCTTCGAGTATTTTTTTGTAGGTATTTATAATCACATAGCAGAAACTCTCCTTCTGCATCTTCATCTGCCTTTATGAAGATGAATAGACTCACTTGTTTAGCATCCCAATGTGGCCCTTTTCAACATCATTCAGATACTTAAAGTTGTTATTTTTCTGGTTCTAACACATCAACAAACAAGAACAAGAGTTTCTGCCCAATACATTCCACTCCTTAGCAGGTGCTACTGTAATGAAATAATCAATGTTAATCACTTCACCTCTCAGTGGTCATAATGTCTTTTTTGTTATGGCTGATCAGTGTAATGCATATGTTTAAGCCAAGAGGTGGCCCGATGCCTCAGTGGTTAGCATTGTGCCTCAAGGATACAGATATTGTGGCTAACAAGGGCCTTTCTGTGTAAAGTGTGCATGTAATTTCTGTGCATATTGCTTTCTTCCCACAGTCCAATGCCATATGTATTGGCTCAACTGGCTACTTTAAATTGCTTGTAGTTGTGAATGTGAGAGTGAGTGGTTGTTCATTTCTATGCTAGCCTTGAAACAGGTTTGGTCGAATTTAAGATGCTCACCCTCTCTGCTTGAATGGCAGAAGTACCAGGAGCAGCATAAAGCCACTCTAGAGTGAAGCCCTGTGAAGCATGTGTGCTGTAGCTGCAGGTGAGCTCAGCTGTTGAGCCAGAGTGGGCAAACACTGAGCTGTTCACCACAACTGCATCCCAGGCCAAGGATTCATCTGAACAAGAACAAACATAAGCCTGACTTTGAAGTATCTGAGCCATTACTTTACATGAAAATGCCATTATGTTATTCTGACAAATCTGTATAATTACAAACTGTAATTTTTTTTCCTAAGAGAGCATGTCCAGAAATGTTAGGGGGTGATAACATTAGAGGTGCGATAGAAAAGCGACTGACATTCTTTTCATACAGAATGACACTACATGACACTTTTCATTCTCAAATTTGTCACTCGTCATTCGCGGTATTGAATTTTGGTTGCCTGGTTCGGGAACTCATCAGAAAAAATACAAATTTTGTTTGAGCTAATACGGCAAAAGTAAAAAGCAAATGGTTTGAGAACAAAAAGTGAACAAAACACAATTGATTTACGACAGGAGGTCGTTAAACATCCGCAAACCAAACACAAATTACTTGCAAATCAGTCGCAAACATTGTCATGTGACCTTATACATATACATATACATATTTAGGCCGCAAAATACTCGCTTGCATGTGGAGTCGCAAAACATCTTCATGCGAGCATTGGCAAAAAAACAAATTTTTTCACATCAGTCGCTTTTCTTTCGCACCTCTAGTGTGATTACTCTATAAATATAGCACCTTTGCCACAGTATTAATATTTACCACTTTTTTAAACCGTAGAACTCTCTCTCTCTCTCTCTCTCTCTCTCTCTCTCTCTCTATATATATATATATATATATATATATG
>JAOUQZ010000049.1:10062445-10074614 GCA_028564935.1 Neosilurus hyrtlii | reverse complement strand
GTTCTGAACCACCTAATCCTAATTAGGGTTGCGGGGAGGCCGGCACCTATATATATATTCTGTCATATCCAACAGTGACTTTCTCACTGTTGAAGAATCGTCTCCATTTTACCCTGTCAGATGCTGCAGCGGGGCTCAGAGCAACCCTTTCACACAAGAGCACTTTACTTAGGTTTATTATTATTGTTGACTTTGACCTTGGCTATTTTATGTTCTAGGTTCCTCCACTGTAGTTTTAGGGTCACAGAGTGGAACAGGACGCTTGTTTCACATGGAGAGCCCTCAATTATGTTAGCCCTTCACAGCAGACACAAAGTCAATTGAAGAAAAAGAGTGGCTGCTTATAGTGGAAGAAAGAGTGAAATGGGAGGCTCACTAGGGAGAGAGTCAGTTATACCAGTAGGGTGGGGTGGGGGGCTATACATTACAGCGCAGCTTTGCCAGGTGTTGAAAATAAAACCTGGACAGCAACCCCTAAATCAATCATATTTTATTCCAAACTGTCTTTAATAATTTAACTCAGATTAAGCCTTGACTTTGGCAATGGTCATTTTAACAAATATTAGCTTCAATGAAGTGGTTAAAGCCATTGTGTGTGATAATAAAAATGATATTCCAACTAGCTTTTCAGTGTTATGCTCTCCAGAGCACTCTACAGAGCCACTTTACATTGATTTCAGATGGCAATTGATTCTAGATCAAGAAAAGTTGCAATGACCACAAAGATTAATCTGGTGCTATATGTTGGATGAAAATACTGCATTTTCAGTAAAGTTTTTAAAAGCTGTATCTAAGAAATAACACCAGGGGACGTCTCACTAATTACTGGACTAGATACTTACATAAAGTTATTAAACTGAAAAACTAATTAACAGGAAAAAGAGTGTGTGCATCTAATCCGGGTGCAATGCTCCCATGCCATCTGTAGCTATACGTATACATACATAGTGCTCCACATGTTTAAGGTGGGCGTGGCTCATACTTCTGCCACAAGCATTATTTTTTCTGGGTACCTGCCTCCAATATTATCTAACAGACTTTGTTCAATGTATTTAACAGCATATAAACAAACTAGGAATATAGGAATCTAACCACACTGACTGAATAAACCATGCAGCTACTCAAATTCACATTAATGAATGTAATCATTATCCAGTGATCTTCACTCCCACATGAAAAAAAATCCCTTTTCTTCAGTACTTTGGTACTTTCAGCAAGATAATGCAATCACAGTGAGACGCTCATTTGAAATCTCGATATGGTTAAATAACAGGGTTTTACAGCCATGGACGAAAGTCTTGTTGACTCAGAATGAAGCCCACGAACTGTGAGCTAGTCCACATAACATATTCATGTAGATATTTATCGATTCAGCAATATTTAATAAAATTAAATCTGTGCAGATATTTCCCAGCCAAAAAAGCTTATTATTCTACAAGGTGACTTAAAAAAAAACCTCCCCATTAATGATAACCAAATTATTATTTGCACACATGAAACTTCAAGCATGTTCATCTCACAGCAAGAAGGCCTGGGTTTGATTCCCAGCTAGGGTGATTCTGTGTGGGGTTTGAATGTTCTCCCAGTGCTTGAGTGGGTTCCCTCGGGGTACTTTGGTTTCCTTCCACCATTCAAAAACATGCACAGTAGGATAATTAGCCGTTCAAATTGCCCTTAGGTGTGAGTGTGATTGGTTGTATGAGTGTTGGCCCGGCAATGGTCTGATGAGCTGTTCAGGGCGTACCGCGCCCTCGCCCAGAGTCAGCTGAGATGGGCGTCGGCTTCCTGGTGACCCTAATTAGGATTAAATGGCTTCGAAAATGAATGAAAGAATAAGAAACTTCATTCAGTACAGTTTTTATACGTAATGCTTTAAAGGTGATCATCCTCCAGATGGTGTCCGTCACACACTTAAAGGCAATTTCTAAATGTTGCCATCGCTCGATGGGTCGTGTCAGGTGGAACAGCAGCGATCTCCTGCTGAATAACAACCTCAAGGACTTCAAGATTTTGGGGTTGATGAGTATAGAATTGTGATGTAAGGTAGCACCACAGAAAAAAATCATAAGGGGTGAGGTCAGGGGAATGGGTCAGCCAACCAACATCGCCGATCCGGAAACATTCGGCACATCAACAAGGTGCGTAACTGTCAACCTGGAGAACACAAGCTTGAATTCAGGTTGTTGTGACCGGGAGTCCACAGGAGCTAATTGGCTGAGCTCTCATGGGAACGAGGGATGGCATATGCTCCCTGACACTCACAGCGATCACCAGCCAATCCATTGGTGTCTGTGAGCTCATTCGTACAAAACAATAGGATAGCGCTTTCCCTCTTAGTGTGTTCAGCCACCTCAAAATGCTAAAGAGGCAGGTGGCAGCATCTCATGCCACGGAGGAGGCATGTGCATGTTTACGCCCCACTGGTGGTGGTCGTACGTGATTGGGAGGCGACGCTTGACGGGTGGGAATTGGATACGACTAAGACTAGGGGAGAAAAACATGGGATAAACATATTCAGAACTTCCAATGATCTTCGAGCTGTGTGTGCTGTAGCTCCCTCTTACTAACACCGCATATTAAGGTCTTCAAGTTCAAGGTGTTCAAGCTGGGGTTGGGCTACCGACAGACCGTAGCACCACCTGTCCTGCCTAACACATGTGCAAATCTTCACCTGTGCAATTTATAACTGCATTACCGTTAACCTTTTTTAAAATCTACCTTGAAATGTGGGAGTTTTTTGATCACCAATCATGCAACCATGCAATGATTATTATAGTGGATCTCCGGAGCTCCGTACTCGTGCAAATGTAAAGCCGTGTGCTGCCGGCGCTTAGCGCACTTGCACTTCGCAACTTTGGTTTACTTTTTTTTTTTTTTTTTTGCATGTTTCCATAAACTCACACATGCAGACATTTTCATGCAGGGTGCCCCTGTTAGGCTCTGCCCAAATATTTATACTAGTGGTCATGCCACGTTGGTGTGGTGCTCTGTGGGAGACATTTTCAAGTTGAATCTGAGTCCCAAAAATCAGCTGCGCGTCATAGGTGACGTGCACAGGGATGTGTTGAGGGGAGGCAGTGGTTGGAGAGCAGAGCACTGGAGGGGTGTGCGGTGGGTCAGGGGCGGGGTTGTGGGTGGAGACGAGGACAGGTGGCGATCTGTGCGCGCGCTGTCTCTTTAAGGCTTGTATCGTGCCGCGCGCTGTCGCCCCACACTGAGCTCGCGCGCTTCGCGTCTTAATTACAGCGCGGGGCTCGCGCGGAGCAGGTGTTCATCATCCGGCAAGGTTCACGCGCGCGGCTGAAACGGACCGGAAAGTCTCGGGCTTCGTCAGCTTCATTAATTTGTGTCTCTATCTATTTTAAAGGCAGAGGGGGAGTTTAAATACTGCTGTGTGTGTGTCTATATATATATATATATATATATATATATATATATATATATATATATATATATGGGTGCGGGTGCGTGTGCGTGTGCGCGCGCGCTGGTTACTGAACACGCAAGAGTGGAGTTAAAGTAAGATGCGCTTTTCTCGAACTGCGACAGGTTCGGCTTGTTTTCTTTCTTAAATGCGCACTTCATAACTATGGGACTTTGCATTTTCCCTGTCTGTTCACCCGCTTGTTCGGCAAACAGCACGCATACCTCACTCTGTTTCTGTAAAAACCGATATAAACAGTTCGGACCCGGGGACAATGGCGCTGTGGGTCAGAACAAGCTTCCTGCTGGCTTTCCTTCAGTTCTATCTGTGCACAGGTAAGTTTTAAAAGCTGGTACACCTAACCAAAAAAAAAAGTTCCGAGCTGAAATTAGAAAAGTTGCACAATTTCCTGAGGATAAGGTGTTTATTTCATAGAGAATTAATAAAGTCTAACAGAAAGAAAGCACTAGCATTTCTTTATTTAATTAATTTAGCTTTATGCATGATGTGCCACGTGCACATATTAGTTACACTATTATAAACAGGCGTCATGATTATTATTTTATGATTGGTTGTTCTGATTATTTAGTTTACCCTGATTAGGTTTCTTTCTTTCATCCTTGCAAAACAGCCACCAACACCATTCCTCCATTCATTCATTCAGTGATCATTTAAGCTTGGAATGGTGTAAATGTGTCTAACCAGGTGTTTTGCTTCCTGCGTTACACACAAACATCAATAAAGGTGAACGCCCTTAACAAACAGCAAGTTAAAATGCTATAGAGGCATCTGATCTGCTCACATAATCAGGGAGGTTCATCTAATCAGTGTTGCATCAAATCTCTGAAGTCGTCACTGTTATTGTTTTAGTGGATGACACAAAGAAAACACAACTATATATATATATATATATATATACACTGCTGTGTTTTAACTTGCTGTTTGTTAAGGGCGTTCACCTTTGTTGGAACACTTCACCATTCCAAGCCAAAATGATCACTGAATGAATGGATGAATGGTGTTGGTGGCAAGGATCTATATATATATATATATATATATTAAACCTAGTTTTTCCTTCTGAGAAGTGAACATTTCAGTTTTGCTGTTAAATCCATCATGTGGCGATGAAGAGTAAGCATTAATATAGTGCTCTGGGTGGTATGTGAACTCACTATAAGGGAATTTACCAACACAGGTTTGAAGGGGAATTACAATAATATTACAGCTGTTGGGTTTTCATGAGCATTAATGTAGAATGTGTAATGAATGTAATATACACATATTAAACCTCTGATGAATCAACAGCTGTGCAGTTGAGTTTACTCTCATACGCCGAGCAGTAAACATCTGTGCAGGCATATATTTCATAGTTTTCAGCTCCAGTTAGCAAACCTGTAGGTGATCAATAAAATTGTGGCCTTTGCTGGGCTCAAAGGAAGGCTTTTGTGAAAACCAAATCAGATTAAGTTGATTATCCTGTAAACAATGCTGTCCAGATTTTAATTATTAGCTTGGTGCAACAGCTTTGAAAGTAACATTAAAAAAATGCTGTAAATTGTAGTTAGTTAACCTGACTTCTTAAACTGTGCAAACCAATTGCCTTGAAAATGAAGTGGAATAAAAACTGTATCTTGTACTAAAAAATGATTATTACAACTTGCAGTTCTTAATTCTGTGTTTTTAAAGGCAGGCATTGAGATTTTCACTCGGGGCCTTATTTTCCCTTTTTTTAGGTACACATTTTTACCAGGGACAAGGTTGTCCATCATTGAGTTAGTACACTATAAATGAGAATCACAAATTGTTTATACAATGTTACCCTATGAGGTGAACAACCACATTAAAGAATACTGCTTGTTTTTACAACTGATAGGCTTATAATATTGTTTTAGGTGATTAACAACAGGAAGAAGACCGCTACAGAGATTCACCTGTGTCTGGTTATATACTGTAACAAAATTATTCAGGGGGGCAGTGGTGGCCCGGTGGTAGGGTGCTGGATTACTGATCCCAAGGTTGGGGGTTCAAGCCCTACTGTCACTGGGTTTCCCCCCAGTGCAGCTAACTGGGTTATCAAAGGCCAGCCATGCCCCTCACTGTCTGTAGTGAGAGCCATGTAAAAGAACCACTGCTGATTTTTGTCAAGAGTAGGCTGCATAGCTGTCAGCGTGTTTCTGCCCTACGATGGCCTGGCAAGCTGTCCAGAGTGTACTCTGCCCTCACCCAGATTCAGCTGAGATGGGCGCCAGCCTCCCCGCGACCTTACTTAGGATTAAGGAGTTCAGAAAATGAATGAATGAGTTTATTCAGGCACTGTTTTACCTTTCTTCTGGTCTTTGATTTCACAGGGGCTGTTCTCTGATGTTTAGCAAAAAAAATTAAAAAGAGAGATTTTTTTTTCAAAGGAACTCTTGGCATTGCTTTGAAAATGTCTGAGAAATTCTCAGAATTTGGCACAGGCTGAACAAATTTCTAAAAATGTTGCTCAGATTTACTGAGAGATTTTATGAATGTACCAAATGATGAATATTCCATTTAAACTCAATTGATTTGACTCTACATTTCATACTTTGATGCAGGCTTATTCCGCTAGTTCACAAAACTGAACTTGTAAACTTGTATAAGAAACAGCCAGACAGTGTTGTCTGAGGCAAATGAGTGATAATTTTATCATTCAGGTCAGTATTCCTGTTTTTGCCTTGTTTATTAGATAAGGCAGAAACTGCAGCACATAGCAGCATTTTTAAATCCACATTAGAAGCTTGCCTCAGGCCCTTTACTGTAGACGGCCTTGTTAATGCAATGAAAGAGCTGTAAATATAGAACATTACAGTGGCTTTTTCTGCCCTGGCGTGCTGCCTTGTTTGCCAGTTAAATAAAAGTAGAGTGCGAAGTGGATGTGTCAGTTCTGTAGGCAGTGTGAAGCATTTGTTCGCTGCAAAAAAAATGATTTGTTGGTGGAACTTTAAAAAAGTAACCACCTTTGCCGCCTTAAAAATGATGAAATCTTTGAAGTTTGTCTGAACAACTTTTTAATGTTTTGGGAAACTTTCTTTATGACAGGCAATCTCTTATGGCGTGGTAGTACGTGGTTTTAAATTTTAGCATAAAAAATGTACCGTACAGGTACATATACATTTATGGCATTTGACAGATGCCCTTAGTGGGGCTGGTGGTCTAGTGGTTAGGGTGCTGGACTCATGATCGAGAAGTTGTGGGTTTGAATCCCTGTTAATCCCCTTCATGCTAACAGCCCTGGGCAACATCTTAACCATAAATGAGCCTCTGTCCACCAACTTATCCAAAGTGAGCACACACTCGGAGCAGTGGGCCGCCACACACATTGGGGCACCCAGAGAGCTGTTGGGGATTAGGTGCCTTTCTGAAGTGCACTTCAGCCATGAAGGTATGGAGGCAGGGAAGGTGCAGCTCACTCCCTCACCGCCACACAATTTCCTGCTGTTTGGTAAATCAAACCAATGACCTTTTGGTCCCAAATCTGCTTCTCTAACCATTAGGCTACGGCTGCCCCCTGGTAGGTCATGGTCTCATGCTTAAGTGTTTCACAAACTTTCTGTATAATTCATGTTCCAAAACATGGCTCCTGTGTTGTTGGTCTACTGATGAGTTCTGAATGGCTTCAAAGTAGGGCAAATTGTTCAGGGTTTGGCCTGCAGACTCTAAAACATTATTCCACAATCTCTTTGTAGTCTTACTTTTACCTACTTTTATCTTCTGCATTTTTATTCACTTTCATGCCCCAACTAAAAGCACATTTCCTTTTTTCTCAGTGTGTATCTGTGAGAGAGATAGAGAGAGAGAGCATACATTATTTTAAGATTCGTCTACAAATGTAATAATAATAACTAGAAAAGCACTCGGAGAGTGCAGACCTCTGCTAAGGCCGATCAGTACCCCCCTATGATATTGTAAGAAATGCAGAATTTTTATAAATGCAATTTGTTTATTATTTGAGCCCTACAATGCAAATGCACTGCCATTTATATGATTTCATTGTGTATAGGGCCCGCCTTGAATAAGAGGCCTTGTGCTCGGATGAGGAAGTATTAATAACTGGATTATTTTTGTGATAATTGGGCTAAAAGCTGTACAGAAAGGTAAAGAAATTAGATTACACCATCGAACGCAAGCCTGGAAGTTATGCTTCGATATGGTCCGGACACATCTGGATCATTGCCAAAATTTTATCAATTATTTCTTGTATAATTTCTGGCTCATCCTGAAAATTTAAGGATTAAATAAAATTAAATATAAATATAATTCAAGATGCAATCATAAGTTTTTGAGTTATGTTGCTAACAGACAGACAAACCAACAAACCAACGCCTATGAAAACATAACCTCCTTGGAAGAGGTGATGATAATAACAATAACAATAATAATAAAATGTTGTTGATGGTGGCGGTTTTGTTGCTGTTGTTTATTTTGTTATATTATAAATATTTTGTATAACCAATCCCCCCCCCCCCTTTTTTTTTTTTTTTTTTTGTATTTTATCACAATCCTGTTTTTAGGCCATGCCGTTTTATTACACAAATAATGCCAGTTTGGGTGTGTTTTTCTCCTTTCCTCTGGGGAAAGCTAATGTTTTATTTAGTTTTCATCTGTTCATTTAGCAACAGTCAAATTTTCTTTAATGGCAGTCATTCAAACTGGAATTGCTCATTCTACCAAATTGATTTGTGTAATATCGGGAGATTAAGCTGATGGATCACCGCAGTATTTTTAAATCAAGCATGGCATAGGAAAGTCTTCCTGGAGTCATTACCATATTATGGATTAAACTGAGGATGGAGAGAACATTCCGGTGGGGTTTGTGTTATTCAGCTGCATTCAGTTGTTCATGGGGGAACAAACCACTATAGTTGATTGGAGAAGGAAACGACAATACACAAAACACACCTGTCAGAAATGATATAACCTGTATGTATGTACGTATGTCTGCATCTACTGTGCTCTTGTGTTCTAGTGTTTAATGAAAGTGGCTGTACATGTTCCTTTGCATTAAGCTTTTCTTTTTCTATAGCAGTGTTACGTTCCCTTTTATTTTTCTGAAGTGAATGAATTTTAAATTTAAGGAGCATACATTATGCTTATGATTTTAGTACTTTTATATGAGACTTTTCTTGTATTATCTACATATCTCCAAGGTAAACCACTTTGGAAATACAACCCTCTCTCCTCCTTGTCTTTAATCAATTAGTTTAACAAGATCCTAGTTAGGCTCTGAAGAGGCAGCCAGAGATGTGTTTTTAATATTTGTTAATATTAATTAATGAGAAGTGTTACATAACAGTGTAGCTCATAGCCATGCTGTAGACAGCTTGTGTTAGTGGTATTACAGGAGAAAAGAGTGTGTCTTGTCTTGCACCAGCACTGGTCTTACGCTCCACCGGAGCGGCATGAAAGCTTTGATCGAACAACAGTTGAAGTTAACTTCTGACACTCAAGGCCTTAAGAATAATACCATTTTTTTCTACTCTGGTAATTCTTTCCTGTGTTATCACTTACTACATCCCCAGAGGAGTGTGCCTAAAATAGGAGGGAGGGAATTGATGAAGGCTGGTGGGTGTGATGGAAAGCCTGCATGAAGGTTGGGATGATATGCTCTCATTATCCTGAGAAATTGTAGCATGATACACTGTTCAGATTATATTTATGAAACACTCACCAGCAATAACCAGTGATCTCACATTCTCAAATTAAAACCCATTGAATCATTTATATTATTGTATTATTGAATTTTACTAAGCGGATTTAAATGCAGGTATAACGGCCATCTTTTGTATTTCACCACATAAGAGTGTGAAGATGTCGACACTGTGTTTTTGTTTAGTCTTGTGTATAATTTGAGTTTCTTATTTAACATTACAGTGATTGGTGTCAAAGCTGTGTACTGACAGAATATTCATGTGGAAATTGCTATAAGAAAAGTCTGTTTTAAAATGTCTGACTTAAAAGGTTTTCTGAAGGAAAGAAACAATTAAAATTCTTTGTTCCTTCTGTTTTTTGAAAGAGCTGCTCTCTTTGTCTGTGTATGCTGTCGGGGTATGAGCTTATCCTTGAGACGCACAGCAAGAATAATTATCCAGTGCTCCGTCATTAGAGGCTGTCACACACCCCTCTTTTACCAAAGCACAGAGAGGTGTCTCAAACATTCAGCGTCATGGAAAGCATCCCATTATCTTCTTTTTGATTAAGCTACTGCAGAGCATATTGTCTCTTACGACATTATGCACAGTAATTATAGCAAAGAAATGTCAAATATTTGTTTACTCTTTGCTGAATTAGTCTTATGTGGTTTATATATTAACTTCTATATTTCCTTAAATAATAGTTCAGAGGATCATTTAAAATTTTTATCATAAGACCAAGTGTTGCTGGGGTTTTGAAGTAAAACAGCGGTTGCTGTGAAATTATGTATGAGCACAAAAAATAAACAAAACGAAAACAATTGTATTGGTTTAGTATCTGTAGCAGCTCTAATTTCTCTCTAAGGTTTTAATCTATAATAATATTATCAGATCCTGACCTATTTATGCGAGCATGAGGATACATTTTAAACAGAGTGCAGAAAGCCCTTCCATAAGCTGCTCTAAAGAAGGGCATCTGCCAAATACTGTAAATGTAAAAAGTAAATAATTTAAGAATTAAATGCTTGTGCCATTACATTTTTGTACTGTAGAACAACAAAATCATGCTTTATAAACTTTTTCTTGTTATGATGTGAGTTAGTGATACTGTACTTTGGTGATGAAAGCTGTCTTTGTCAGTTTTTTTAATAGCCTCATTTTCAATGCCATTATCCTCTTTTCACTGATGCCATAGCAACACAACTCAGTCAGCCATGAGGTGCTCATTTCCTGGAATATAGGAATATGAGATATGTGTTCTATCTGTGTCTGGCTCTTATCTTCATCTCCATTCAGTCTCATGAGGGGATGTGCGGTTCGTTTTCCAAGACTTCTTTTTTTTTTTTTTTGACAGCAGCCATGCCAAACCCCAACCTTAATGTCAGCTTTTTTTTTTTTTTACCCTCTCCCTCCTTCTGTCTGCACGTCCAGTCTCTTCAAACGCCTAATAGATGCTGAGTCATCAACTCCTCAGGCTCGGTCCATCACCAGCCATTAAACGTCTACTCCACTCCCGTTCTGTCTGATGTCATCTGAAGCCGGCCGTTTTCGTTTCTTTTAACTTCAGCGCAAATGCTTGTTTGAAATATTGCAGTATTGACTTTGAAGAAAATAAAAGCACATTTTCACCTGTAGAAGGCACATCTGATTAAATCACTACCTGTCAGGTAGAATGAAAGTTAAAAGCTTTTTAGAGTAGATGCCTGTTTCTGTCTGCTTGTTTTTTAAATCAGAAATTGTTTATAGTGAAATAGCTTCAAAATTCTTTTGGTCAATTTCCTTGATTTTTAATTCTTTGAAATCTGAAAGCTTTTAGACTTCCAAGCCTTTTGTAATGCTTTTGTTTGGATCATAAGACCCGTTGTATGGAATGTCTAGACAGGAACAGCATTAAATACTTTGAACGGTGTAAGCTGATTTCCTTAATTTCCCACAGGCTCTCGGTTACGTCTGGAGGACAGTCCGCCTCGAATTGTGGAGGACCCGTCTGATCTGATTGTGTCTAAAGGTGAACCAGCCACGCTGAACTGCAAAGCTGAGGGATGGCCTACACCAAATGTGGAGTGGTACAAAGATGGACAGCATGTAGAGACAGATAAAGATGACCCACGGTCACACCGTATGCTGTTGCCCAGTGGCTCACTCTTCTTCCTGCGCATTGTGCATGGCCGTCGCAGCAAGCCAGATGAAGGCGTCTATACTTGTGTGGCCCGTAACTATCTTGGAGAAGCAGTGAGTCGCAATGCCACGTTGGAGGTGGCCAGTAAGTCTTTTTTTACTTTTACTGTTTTTGCTGAGTTATATTGAGATATGAGTTATGCTGTATGGCAAATGGTGTGTGTGTGTGTGTGTGTGTGTGTGTGTGTCTATCTATCTATCTATCTATCTATCTATATATACATGTGTGTGTATGTATATGTATGTTTGTGTGTGTGTATATATATAAGTTGGTCCCCCCGTTGCTTTTATAATAACCTCTCATCTGAGAAGGTTTTCTTTTTATTTGATATTAAATTATGGCAGGGGGATTTTTGATTATTCAGTCATAGGAGTGGCAATAAGATCAGGCACTGACATTGAGTCCAAAGACCTGGAATGTAAAGACCATTCTTATTTATCCTAAAATGGTTTAATAAGATTAAATCAGATCTTCCTGCAAGCCACTTGAGTTCTTTCTCTCCAAACTATCTATTCCTTGCATTGCTTTGTGAAAAGGGGAATTGTAATGGTACCCACTTGGATTATTTAGTTCCAGTAAAGGCAAATCTTAATGATATAGCTTGCAAAAACATGCTGTGTAATTATATTGGTCTAATTTTGTGGCCACAGCTTGGAAAGGGTTCAGATATGGATGGGATGGTCATGTGTCAAGTACCTTTGGCAGTACCTTATAAACATTATAATAAAAAAATCTATATCTATGTAAAAAATGTTAAGACTTATGTAGATGAACCTTTGCCCAAAATATTAACGATGCTTAAGTGTTGTTGATAATGAATCACACGTGTGTGTGTGTGTGTGTGTGTGTGTGTGTGTGTGTGTGTGTGTGTGTCGTTGCAGTGAGAACAGATAGAGGATATTGTGAAGGATG
>JAOUQZ010000049.1:10046109-10062345 GCA_028564935.1 Neosilurus hyrtlii | reverse complement strand
GTGTGTGTGTGTGTGTGTGTGTGTGTGTGTGTGTGTGTGTGTGTGTGTGTGTGTGTGTGTGTGTGTGTGTTTTAACTTAAACGAGCAGCAGTAGTTTCAAGTGCTAAAACAATACCCCAAACCCATGAGGAAGAAACTCAAGAAGAAACACTTCTAAATTAAATACAGAGCGCAATGAACGGCAACAATTTCAGATATATTGCATGGTTGAAAATGAATTTTCCAGGGCTAACCTTTGATGCAAAGCAGCAGCCCTTGTTCTCGTGGTAGTTTGAAGCACAGTGATTTGTAGGGAGTTATCCTCACAATTTTACCATTATGGGAAATCAAAGAAAATATTTGCTTAAAAAACATTTTTTGTTAAAAGAAAATTAAAGGAAAACATTCCAGACTCTCCTGTAATGCTGAAAATATGTATATTTAATATTTATATGTAATATGTAAAATATGTTTGTAATATGTATAAGGTGAGCAGAGCGGGAACTAAAGAAATAGGTTCCATCTGTCCATATGACTTTTATTGCAATTACTTTAGAAGGAAATGACATAGGATCACAAAATTTGGTAGGTTTCTTCCCCCCCTCAGTGGTGAATTGTATTAAGGTCCGTCTCTGGAAAATGTACCAGTCATGATAAAAACATTTCTTTAATTTCAGAGTTACACCTTTCTCATATGTGACGTGGCAAAATTAGTCAAAATGACCAAAGAAAAAAGGAAGTAAAGATGATGTCTGATTTCAAATTTAAATTAAATTTATTAAGCTTCAATTATCTGTACCAGCTCACAGAAACAGAAAGTACAACATGAGCTAACAGACAGGCATCACTTGAGATAGACACTTACAAAGAGATTTGTCATACTATTAAATTTATCTTCATGAAATGGAAATAGAATCTGATCAAAACATAATTAAGAACAGGATTACACAGTCCCTAGAATTCAGCGGTGTTTTTTTTTATATGGGAACTGGACTGGCATTGTATCATACCTTTTCACTATGAGGTAAAATCTGAACAGAATACAACAACATCTAAGAACAGAATGGCACAAGACCTATCAGTACGTGTGTGTATGTATGTATGTAGTATGTGACTTGAATCTATCTCACTATGAACTTCAGGCTCAGGACTAAACAGCATATGAAAATATACTAATCAATTAATTAATTTTGAACTAGGTACAATTACCAATTGAAAAGTGGCCATGCACTTGCACGTGTGTAAACACAGCCTCGTTCTGAATCCAAGAAGCAATCTCGATAGCGCTGTTCACAGCATGCAGGGGTGCAAAACGTACACACGGAAGGGTGGTCAATCGATCGTCAGTGTTTGTTTAAATCTGGATTGTATCTGGATTGGATCGGCATGTGGCCCTATGCAGCATAAAACAGATTAAGTAGTTAATTTGACATACTGAGGTATCCATATATTTCTTGAAAGAGAATTTAATATACTTTAAAATGAGGTATAATACATCATTATAGTATGAAAATTGACTGAGTTACATCACTTTGTAGCTCAAAACTGTCACTGAGAAAAAAACCAGTTCCTAAATGCCGCATTTGAAACCCTCTAGCAGCCATAAACTAAATGAATCGGGCTTTTGACCAGTCAGCGCGATCGTACTAACATCTTCCTAGCAACAGATAAGGCACGTCTGTTTTGAGGCTTTTTATTGGATTATCATTGTATGGTTTGGGGAATCCTCCTGGGATTCTGTAATTAGGCTGAGTATTTTCGTACCAAATCTAGATTATAGGGAAATACCCTGATCAGTGACCAAAGCTATTTGAAAATCAGCAACATAAGTGGATATTTCCATTGTTTTACAACAACTTGGACATGGAACCCTTTCTTAAACAAGCATTTTAACATGGATATTTGAACATGGTCATGTTGAAGATTATGCTCTGAAGGAGGTTATTATGCGGGAATGGGTCACATATAATAAAATGATTATTGTGGGAGAATCTTTACAGCTATGGTCCATTTTCAAGTAGTGTGCAATAGCCTGTTTAAAAAGGCTGTCATTTGTAGTTCGTTTTACTCTTGTGAGAGGGTGAAAACGCAAGAATGTGACGTGGACTGGTCAGTTCCAATAGGGCAATAATAACAGTATACAGGTATTAAACTAACAAATCAGATATAAACAACTGAACCTTTGAATAATATAAAGCTATATTATCTGCACATAATACTCCATTAAAATTTCATATATCAGACAGGCATCCGCTTGAATGCATAAATGTATTGTGTATATATATCTCAGGTTATTTAATGCACAATATTTCTGCGTTAAACAATCCTTCAATGTCAATCACATCCTACTTTTCACAGTACAAAGGCACCCCACTGTGTCAGGATTTATTACTCATTTTTATTTTCTCCACAAAAGTTTTATCAACCGTAGCATGTTTTGCTGGATACGGACATAAACTATGCATGCAAGCTTTTAAGTTTGGGTTTTTACCCCCTTTGAACTATTGGATTTTGTGTACACTGTATGCAAAATTCATGTCCTTTATTAGTCACTTACATGTTTAATTTAAGAACTGCAATACTTGTGGTTGTTTTTAGAGATGATAACAAATATTTTATTCTCGTTATGCAATTCTTTTGGCCTTTGCTTCAAAACTAATAACCTCTAAAGAATCAGTGCTATGCGCAACTAAATATAAATAAATAACAGCCTTGGGGATGATTCCATTTCCAGTGGGTCGATCATTCAGTGGGTCCATCATCCATCATCATGCACACAATTTATCAGATATAAAGTATTGGGTCCATAATCATTTGGACAGTGACACAATTTTTTTGTGAATGTGCCTTTGTACACCACCAAAATGGATTTGAAATGAAGCAGTCAAAATGTGATTGAAGTGCTGGCTGGCATGTTTCAGCTGGTTTAACAAAACTTTTGCGTTGACATTTTGGGAATAACAGCCTTTTAAAGCATATAACCTCTATTTTTACAGGCTCAAAAAGAATTGAACAAACTAGCCTAACTGGAAATATAAGTATAATTTTTAATACTAGGATAAAATCTTTTGCAGTTACTGACTGATTAAAGTCTGGATCCCATGGGCCTTTACCATAGCCACCTTCAGTTGCTGTATGTTTGTGGTTCATTCAACTTTCAGATTTGTTCTCTGTAAGTGAAAAGCATGCTCAGCTGAGTTTACTGAGAAGCTTTTGGGTTGTTTCAAAGTATATTTTGTGTCATTATTCATTTATACTGTGATGTGCCTTCCTATACCCTTTTCACTCATACAGAATACAAGCAAACATTATCACTCATTCATCCTTCTTCTTCTATCACATCATTAATTAAAAAAACAGTGACTCAGTTTCACTGCCAGCTATATAGCCCATATCCACTATATTTGACAGATGATGTGGTATACTTTTGATGAGTTTTTCCTTTGCCATGCTGTTCTCCTCCAATCATTCTGGTAGAGGTTTTCATCTGTCCAAAAGTCTTGTTCCTGAACTGGGCATGCTTTCTAGTAAAGTCTAATTTGACCTTTCTATTCTTGAGTGCTATTAGTTTGTTCCCATCTTGAGATAAACCCCCTGTATTTACATTCCTGAAGAAGTCTCTTGATTGTTAACACTGACAATCTTAAACTTACACCTTCAAGATTGTTCTTGACTTGACTGGATGTTGTAAATGGGGTTTTCATCACCAAGAAAATAAATTTGATTCAAACAGTTTAACAGTTTCCAGATCTTTTTTGTTGTTGTCGCTCAGCTCCTCAGTGTATTTTCATTTGGTGGTAATTTGACGACTTTACAGTTTCTGCTATCCTCTGATAGGTGGGTTTATTTTTTTGACTGTTGGTGGAGTCCTTTACTTGCACTGACATATATTTTAACACATAGCTCTCACAAACAGCTGCCAAATAAAAAGATTCAATAACAGAATCAATTTCAGACATTTTAAGCCATAACTGGCCATGAAACTGCATATCACTCAACTATCCAATTACTTTTAAGTTGTTTTTTTGTGAAAATGTGTAAAAATGGCTGTAATTCTTCAAACCAGTAGATTGCAAGGCAGTGATGGGTCAGCATTTTACAGGATTACATTGGCCACAGGTGATTGTATTTTTTTTGGACATGTTATTGATTGCTGTTGGGCTATAAAGGCCATTTTAACAAGTGCAACAGTTTGTGTATACAGCTAAATAATTCCCAACACCAGAGTTAATGCAATATTTTTGTTAAATGCCTTGAATGAAATGAAAATGGAAATGAAATTTAAAAACAGTTCTTTGTACATCACATCTTGACTGCATCATTTCAGAGCCACTGTCTGAATATTATGGATCTAACTGTAGAATATGTAATTTAGTTGTAATTGTATTTTAGCTGTATAATCACTAAGTGTAATTTAGGGAAATAGGCTGCTGTGATTAATACAGGATGTAATACAGTAGATTTTTATATTCTATTCATGGCATATCACACACAAGATTTTATTTCTTTATTTTTGAACTAGAAATACTTGTCCCTCAATAAGCCACATTACTGAAATTCTGATACTGAACCATAAAAACATTGGGGTCCCAGTAAATGCACAGATTTGTAAAAAAGCACAATGGATTAGAGAGGCTTCATTACCAATATTAAACGGCAGTTTAGTATCAGCCCATTTCCTTGGCTGGATCTAAATCTCAGCTTTAGTCACTAACAGCTGGTAGCTGAATGACCTCATTGCACCAAACGTTTACATATTTATGTTTAGGAATACTGAAGTACTATTTACTTGCTTCAGTATTTACTCTTTTATGCTTTTATTTGCTTTATGCATTTATTTAACTTGTTAATTTCTCTAACTCTAAATTGGTAGTAGGACCAGAATATATTTTCCAAGTACATCCTGTTAGGATCACCCAGGAATCGAACCCAGGTGAGAGGCAGGTACCAATCCTCTAGGCTATCAGGAAGGGGAAGTAGACTCAGATGCTGTGTGTAGATAAGAGAGCACAGAGATACAGGTAATGAGGATACTTATTGGAAATCCAGTCAAAGGTAATTAAAAAACTCCAAGCAAACAATCAGTGTCATTCTGAAGCAATGGGTCATACAGGTGAAACTCGAAAAATTAGAATATGGTGCAAAAAGTTCATTTATTTCAGTAATTCAACTTAAAAGTTGAAACTACTACATTTTATAGACTCATTACATGCAAAGTGAAAAATTTCAAGCTTTTATTTGTTACAATTTTGATGATTATGGCTTACAACTTACGAAAAACCCAAATCCAAAATCTCAGAAAATTAGAATATTGTGAAAAGGTTCGATATTGTCGGCCCCATGTGTCACACTCTAATCAGTTAATTAATCCAAATCACCTGCAAAGGGTTCCTGAGCCTTTAAATGGTCTCTCAGTCTGGTTCAGTAGAATTCACAATCATGGAGAAGACTGCTGACCTGACAGTTGTGTAGAAAACCATCATTGACACCCTCCACAAGGAGGGAAAGCCTCAAAAGGTAATTGTAAAAGAAGCTGGATGTTCTCAAAGTGCTGTATCAAAGCACATTAATAGAAAGTTAAGTGGAAGGGAAAAGTGTGGAAGGAAAAAGGTGCACAAGCAGCAGGGATGAGCGAAGCCTGCCAGGAAAAGGCCTATTTTCTGATAAGAGTAAATTTTGCATTTCATTTGGAAACCAAGGTCCCAGAGTCTGGAGGAGGAATGGAGAGGCACACAATCCAAGATGCTTGAAGTCCAGTGTGAAGTTTCCACAGTCTGTGTTGATTTGGGGAGCTATGTCATCTGCTGGTGTTGGTCCTCTGTGCTTTATTAAGTCCAGAGTCAATGCAGCCGTCTACCAGGACATTTTAGAGCACTTCATGCTTCCTTCTGGAGACAAACTTTCTGGAGATGCCTACTTCATTTTCCAGCAGGACTTGGCACCTGCCCACACTGCGAAAAGCGCCAAAACCTGGTTCAATAACTGTGGGATTACTGTGCTGGATTGGCCAGAAAACTCGCCTGACATGAACTCCATAGAGAATCTACAGGGCATTGCCAAGAGAAAGGTGAGAGACACGAGAACGAACAATGCAGAAGAGCTGAAGGCCGCTATTGAAGCATCCTGGTCTTCCATAACACCTCAGCAGTGCCACAGGCTGATAGCATCCACCCACATCGCATTGAGGGAGTAATTCATGCAAAAGGGGCCCAAACCAACTGAGTACATATACAGTACATGAATATTTTTTTCAGAGGCCTGACATTTCTGTATTTAAAATCGTGGTTTTTTTTTAATTGATTTCATGTAATAATCAAAATTCCTGAGATTTTGGGTTTTCATAAGCTGCAAACCATAATTGTCAAAATAACAAAGGCTTAAAATATTAAACTTTGCATGTAATGAGTCTATAGAACATATTAGTTTCACCTTTAAAGTTGAATTAGTGAAATAAATGAACTTTTGCACCTGTACACCAGGGAGTCAGTCTATACAACAAAAATGCAAAATTAGAAAACAAGAGGTTTAAGTCCAAAACAAAAACTCCAGCAAGGACAGAGTTTTTGCAGGAAGGGGGTAAAAAAAAGCACCACAATTCAAAAGATTCAAGATATAATCACCTGAAGAGAACTCAAAACTGAACAATGTACAAAAAAACACAGCTTATAAAGGCAAGACATTAAGGCTCAGGTGAACATAATTACCAGTGAAGACAGCGTAGCACCAGACATGTGACATAAACACTTCCTGGCTGAGGGCCCCTAGAGGCCAAAAGTATAACAATTCAGATCATGACACATCCCAGTGATATCCAAGTCACGTTTTAGCTGGCTCTGGATGAGATCATCTTGCAAATCCTGAGAATCACAAGCTGCAAAATAAATGTTATAAATCTCCTATGGGTGCTGTATGTACTACTGGGTTGAAACAATGCCTTTTTTATGTATCTGTGTTTTCCAAACCTGCCCAAAACGCAGTTTTGTTTCTAAGCGGTGATGTAAGTGCTGACAGTAGTAACATTAGTGAAATGGATTAAGAGGACCAGTGTAGCTGAGGTAAGAGCTGCAATCAGTGAAAGAATCATTTCACCTTGAAAGAGTATGTTTACTCATGTGCAAAAAACATAACTGCTGTAGTGAAAACATTTATCTACAAGACTGCAAAAAAGTAATCGTTATATACATGCTGCTGTTGATAAAATATTTGTATTCAGTATAAGTAGTCAGGCTAAAGAGTAGACTTGGTCATATTTCACTGTTCTGCCACATTTAGTATGCATATCAGCTAAGTAATGGGCTCTCTGCTGTATTAGTAAGACCCATACTGCACTTAGGGATCAAGTGCTTGTCCTTGTGGGTGATGAAATCATGAGAGTGAGGTCAGAGCAGTGGGATCATACACTGTTGCCAGTCTGCTCCCAGTTAGCTGTGATTCATATGCTAATTAGTGCTGGCCTGCTGCCTACGTTCTCGCTGGTTGATCTATGAGTGGAGGACAACAGGTGGTGGAAGGCAAGGATAGGGGCTGGCAGTTCAACCTCGCTTCCTCCTATGCACCTCTTTTGAAATTTGTTTACATCTGCTAGGCTTTGGATCCTGCAGCGTAGATTTAATTTTATCTATCTTTCTATCTATCTATCTATCTATCTGTCTGTCTGTCTGTCTGTCTATTGGGGGGGGTTTACACCAAAGCATTGAGCATTGTGTTGATAAGTGAGCAACTTGTGGAGTGATAAATCAGTTTTTAAGCCTTGCAGAGATTATGAGAATAATGCAGCATTGTCATTCCCTGTCAAGCCCATATTTTTTTTTATGTTGTGATTCTGGTGAGTGTGAAATGTTCTGAAACTCTTGCAAAGTTCTCAGTCATATGCTCATTATGGTGTGGGTTTTTGCAAAGTGGAGCTAAAAGCAATAAGATAAGACTCTAGCTAACCTTTATGTGAATAAATCATATTTAAGCTTTTTAGTGTTTTACATTATAGCATGACACCATAATTAAATGCCAAATGATAAATAGCAAAAGCAAGAGTAAACCAAAATTTTTATTTTATAACTGTGGGACCACCAAGAGAATGAAGCAAAGCCATGAGACCTGCTGATTTTATTTACATTTTTATTATAGTGATGAAAATCAAACCCTACCAGAGAACTTAAGATAAACCTAGACTACAGACAGTCAAACATACAGTTTTTACAACTGTTCACATTTCCTGTGTTAAGTCAGGTAGACAGTGTACTCATTCATTCTTATGTTGAACCACTTTATTCCACTAGGGCCACGGGGAGGCTGCCGCTTATCTCTTAAGTCTGGGCAAAGATTTTCTGCAAGTGTGACCTGCCGATAGCAGTTTCTTTTTTACATCTATAATTGAGAGCACATACAGACAAAAAACTTTATTTTATTTGTTTATTTATTTAGAAATTTATTTGATTTATTTATTTTTATTACAGTAAAAAATGATTGCACTGTAATGATATTTATGATAATAATTAATAATAATAATATTAGCACATTTGCCTCACAGCAAGAAGGTCCATTGTTCGATTCCCAGGCTCGGTGCGTTTCTGTGTGGAGTTTGCATGTTCTCTCTATGCTTGCGTGGGTTTCCTCCAGGTACTCCAGTTTCCTCCCACAGTCCAAAAACATGCACAGTATGCTAATTGACAGTTCCACATTGCTCTAGGTGTGAGTGTGAATAGTTGTATGTGTGGTGGACCTGCAATTGCCTGGCGAGCTGCTCAGGGTGTACACTACCTTTGCCCACGGTTGGCTGAGATGTGCCTCCCCATGACCCTAATTAGGATTAAGCGTTTTAGAAAATTAATGAATGATGACAATAGTAGTAATCAAAATAATAATAATAATAATAATACGTTATCTTTACTCATGGTGAAAAATTTCCACTGTAACTGGCTTTTAAGAGTGCGTGTGATTGTGCCGTTATCACTGAGTGCTCAGTGGCTATTACATGCATGTGCATCGCTTTCACTCAGTTACCTCTGTCTGAACAATAGAGATAATAGACATGCATTCACGATATGATATGGGCTGGCACAGAATTGGGAATATGAAAGAATGATTGGCTGGTCATTCATCATGCCGGTCATCCTGAATATTGTCTGATTCTGGCCTATGGCATATTTCTGTGTGCATCTCTACTCTATTCACGCCACCAGTACATTGCACCGCCAACATACCCACAACCATTTATTTCATTTTTTTCACACTCATACCTAGGGGCAAGTTGGAACAGCCAGTTAGCCTAATGTGCATGTTTTTGGATTGTGAGTACCCAGAAGAAAACCACACAAGCAGTCAGAGAACATGAAAACTCCACATGAGACACCCTCGACAAACCTGGGACTGGAACTCAGGACCTTTTTGCTATGAGGTGGTCATGCTTACCACTACACAACCATGCCCAAAGAAATGTACTTTTTTAACAGTGAGGGCTGCTGCATGATTACAAGTGAAGCTAAAATGTCCTTTAAGATTTTGTCAAATATGTACTTTGGTTTTATATTAATATTACAAAGAGAATGCTACAGTGTGTTCAACACCACAGTTCGTTCATTCAGAATTTCTCACAGATCATCTAATGGGATGTTTTCTACTCATTCTTAGGCTGGGAAAGATCCATTAAAACTTATTGAAGTGCAGCTTTACTGGATTCCTATGGCACTCAGTATGCACTCTGCTTCCAGCACAGCTAATCTCAAAGTATATTGGACTAATGCTTGAAAAAATTTCTGAGCTTCTTTAGGTCTCAATGTGGAGTGGGTGGGTCAAAGTGGTGGGGCCGCTTTTTAATTGACAGCGGAACTGAAACCTTTCAGGTTTGGTTTGACAATAATTTTTGGCAAGTAATTGCTGCTTGTGGTCTGTTTTTGCTAGTAATATAACTCTAGCTGAGCCATATTGATAAGGAAAAAGCATCACCCCATTGGGTTGCTTTTGGTATGTCAAGAAGAACCTGTAGTGTCCGTCTGTCCCTCCGTGGTATGTGCACACATAGGAACTGTCTCGGCGTGCCATGCCATGGGCAAAGTGAAGTCTGTGGTGTTTGAACACACCTCCAAGAACAGAAATGCGACTTTGTATGGTGAAAAGAAAACAGTTTTTTATTCCCAAAACAGCTGAAAGCCATGACAAAACTTGGTGAAATATTAATAATAAATGCCAAAAATAACAAAAATACCAATAAATTAACAAAATAAGTAACTTAGCATTAAATAAATTAGGTGGTAAAATATTAATGTTTTTAATGAAATAAATATATTTTTTAACAACGTATAGAGAAAAAAACGTAATCACAGGATGTTTCTGGCACATGTAGCATGCTTATGGAAGTAAACCTATCCAGCAGACTGGCATCTTTCCTACCTTGTGGTGATACTGTAGCTCGTTTTGGGTTTTTTTCATCCTTTGGATACTCACTCACACTCTTACTACGATAAATGATTTCTTGGATATTTTGTAGCTAATTGTCAATTATTCTGTCACCAAATCATTCATTTTACAAAGTAAGCAATTTACAAATAAACAATTAATTAAACTCTGGTGTCTTAAAATGTTCTATGGTTTCTAAATGGTGTACTTTAAATGTTGAGACTAAGATGCCGTGTTTGGTTACCTCATTTTTATTCCCTTCTGTAAACAAGTTATTAAATTGAATTAATCTTGATATACGTAGGATACATGTATGGGGTTTGTAAGAGAAATCATATGGAAGCTCCGCTTTTAGGCAGTGCCGAAATCTCTATATTATTTTAATTTGTACATATTCTACTGTGAATAAAATATATAATAGTTTCATAATTTTTGTTTGTTTAGTAGTTCACTAGTTAGCTGTGCATGATGGCAGACAATGTGTTATGGTTTGTAACCAGACGTGGGGTTGAACCCAAAAGCACACCCGTAGGGGAGATGGAAATTTAAAGGTTTTTTATTGAAGATGGAGGGGAAGCAGAGGGAAC
Organism: Neosilurus hyrtlii; assembly: GCA_028564935.1. Classification (NCBI taxonomy): domain Eukaryota; kingdom Metazoa; phylum Chordata; class Actinopteri; order Siluriformes; family Plotosidae; genus Neosilurus; species Neosilurus hyrtlii. The sequence goes on along the minus strand of JAOUQZ010000049.1, from coordinate 10,051,387 downwards.
CGGGGACCCGGGGGGTGAGAAAGGGATCCGCGTAAATGGGGCGGAAACGTGGAATGCCTAATCGCGAAGAGTGTCCGTCCGCGTAGCAGAGATGGGTCGGAAGCACTGGACGAGTGACCCCGGAAGAGAGTGTGTCCGTGTAGAAGAGATGGGGCGGAAGCGCTGGGGCTCAAGCAGGCACTGAAAAGAAGCACAAAACAACAGTCATTAACAACGGGACTGACAACAACTCAAACTTGAGTAGCAACAAACGTTCACTAGCGAACTGGCCGAGATACCGCGTAAGCTGCGAGAATACTCTGGCACCGGAGGAGCCTCCCAACAGTGCTTAAATGCTGGTGGTGATTGCCGGAGATTCGGAACAGGTGTGCAGGTGTAGGTGGAGCCCCAAGCCGCCGGAAACCACCCCATCTCTGTGGAAACAACACAAAAGAGACACCACGCAAGAAAACATAGGCAAAACTAATGCACCCGTGAACGCAATCACCACACAATGGGTGACAATCTTTAAAAGCAGGCAGATTTACACCCAAGATTGATTCTTTGATTCATTCACCAGCTGTTGATTATGAAAAATTCGTAAATCTCACACTCTTCATGAAGATCCTGACATTCACTAATGTGTTCCTATTTGAGATTCGTTCTTAGGTAAGCACAGAATTTATGAACACATAGGTGCTAAAACTGTTGTTGTGAAATTGCTGCTATTTCCCTGTTTTTAAACTTTCTGATTCATAGTATGATGTCAGAGAGGATGTTAAAAATCACCAACAGCTTTTAATCAAGACCAGATCTTCCCCTTTTGCTGGTCTGTCCAACATCATTGGCACACTGTACACACATGCACATCAAGGCACCTTCTCCCGATCCATTCCCATACCTCAACCATAAACAATACCACTCAATTAATGTACAAGTCTTCTGAGACTCCCAGAACCATCTGTTAAATGTGGTCAACCATTTCTCAGGAGGTGCATATGATTCATATATATTTTACTGAACAGTTTTGTGGGTATGTGCTTGGAACAAGGAGCTGCTGGAGACAGCTGGCTCATCAGTAAGCAACTTTGAGTAAATTTACACCACAACAACACTTTAGGCTTTTGTTCTTGCAGTGACCTGCTGCAGTGGGAGATCAGGGATACGTGCTGGCCCTCTGGTTAATGTCACCACTCACAACCCCCCAGACTGAACAGGAGGTGTCCTTTCATCAAAGGCATGTACACACTGCACCATTGAGCAAACCACTGGCATTCGGAAAGGCCCTGGATGTGTTTGGATACAGTATATCAATTTAATAGAGTATCTATTTAATACAGTATATAAAAAACACAGAACAGCAGTTGCCAGCGTCTCATTCCTGGGTTTAGTGATGTTTTTCTTGGCCTCTGATTTCAGGTCAAAACACCTTTTTAAAAAATAATCTCTTCCTCCTCTTATATATCTCGCACTCACATGGATTTGTAGGTTCACTTTACCATCGTTTTTGTTTTCATGGATATTTGTGTGTGCACATGGCCCAATGTCCTTTTATAGGGATTTAGGGGGTGTTCACATGTGCAAAATCGAGCAACTGGTAGGCACTTTTAGTTTATAAAGACACTGGGATTCACCATTCTAAAACGAATGAAAAAAGACTTTTCTTACAAATTTTCATAAAATCAAATTCAAGATACAACTTAAGGAGATATTGATGAATGTGGGTTCTCCACTTGACTCAAGTCTGTTGCTTACATGTGATGAACGTGCTACAGCCAAAAGGGGTGCTGCTTTTGTAAATTCAAACTATGTGGATTCTGCTCATGATGTAAACACATTTTCAGCTTCACACTTCTGAGGGCTGGAGTAAATCCAATGCCACCATTTGGCAATAAATCAACAGTTGGTCTACTTTTAGCATTAGGCTGGATAAAAAAGTTTCTCATCAGCACCCGGAAATTGGCGTTATATCTATTTTTTTTTTCTCTCTCGAAAAACCACACTCAAAACCTCAGAAAACGCCTCAGATCAAGTAAAAATGACATAGATCGAGATTCCATGTAAGTCGTTGTAATTGTGATTCTGGAATTGCTTTTGTTCTGTTTGAAATTGTTATATTCAATATATAATATAATATTATATACCATATATCCTTCGACTGCCACCTTTTGAGTCAGCTGAGGCATTCAACCATAAACAAACTGCATCTATGGTACATACACGCATGGTATTGGAGCAGACACTAAACCCTTATTGTCACAGAGGCGAAATCTTTGGCTGGCGTAAATAAACAGGGAAGGCTTCAATCTAGACCCAAGAAAAAAAAATTACAAAGTGTGTTCCGAGCAAAAATATTTTACTAACATGCTGTTCATTGTTTACATCTGCGATTAAAACATGCCAAAACAACTGTAAACGCATAAGCATTCATATATTTTGAATGCAGACTTAAACATGTCTATGTGAACACACACACACACACACACACACACACACAAAACAAATAATGTATTTTTACTAAAAATTCATGTTGTTCAGAGTTTGAGTTTAATACAGGTTAAATGTATACGTACATGTAAAAGTCTGGTCATCTATGGTGTATTGTGAAGCAGAACATTGAAACAAGTACTTCAGAAAGGTTCATGTTTATTTATTTAAAAATCTCCTCAACAAATTGCTGGAAGTCACCTCAAGCTCCTAGCTTCAGTCACTTTACCTACATTTAGCTTGAAAAGTTTTTGTGCTTCGACAGTCACCTCATTTTTCTATTAAATTTTTGATGATGTTTAAGACAAATCGAAGAATATGATGCACACAGCACAGCGGACATACCAGTGGTCTTAGGTGTGCTAGGACCAGCCTCTCTATAAGCTTCATAACATGAGAGGTCAGTGTTATAGGCCAGTAGTCACTGACACCAGTTGGGTGCTTTTTCTTAGGTACAGGGACCAGACATGATGTTTTCCACAGCACTGGAACTCTCTGGAGGTACAGGCTCAGGTTAAAGAGGTGTTGTGGCACACCACAAAGCTGTTTGGCACATCTAGATTAAACTTTGGGGCTGAGGCCATCTGGCCCTCGAGCTTTTCCGAGGAGAAATCTTTCAAGTTCCTTCTTCACCTGAACAGCAAGGATAGACAGACCAGTGTGAGGGGATGGGGATAAGGTGAAATGTGTGGCAGGAGGTTGTTGGCCAGCATTGGAGGATTGAAACTTGTGTGTGTGAGGGGTATGTATCCTGCATTGAGTGGGTGATGTTAGGGATGTTATATCTGTTATATGTTATACATTGTGCAACACATGTTTGATTTAGCAGGCTCTCCTTGTCTGAGAGGTCAGCCAACCAGCTCCCATGGGCCCTCAACTGCAGATACCTGTGTGCATTAACCTGGATTTGAACTTGTGCTCTCCAGGATGATAGTGGTGTTGATGCGCCACTCAGGATTTAGAAAGGGATATTTTTAGGTTGCCTGAAACATTGTTCTTTAGCTACGCAATGCCTGGGTCTTTTTTATTTGAAAAGATACCCAATACCTCATGACCCCACCAGATACCTCATGAAGGAATAATGATAAAAGCTAAAGGTGACAATCTAACACAACTGATTCTACATTTAAGGGGAAATATGTGAACCCCATCAAGCTTTCCCAAAATGGCAACAATTTTCTGCTGTGTTGTGTGTGAGAGAAAACCAGTATCTGTGTTAAAGCACTGAATGTGTGCATGTGTTTCTGGGGGGGGAAAAATGGCAGTGCTTCCTGAGCTAGGATTAAGATAAAGTAGGACAAACAAAAAGTAATAAAACTTGTTTAAAAGGCATTGGAGCCAGCTGTTCCTCTTTCACTCAGGGTGGGATTATGAAGTAATGACGTGTTGAAGGCAGCGTCAAAATGGCTTATCCTGTACCTTCACAAAGGTATATATAAGTTTGGGGTCACCCAGACAATTTCACATTTTCCATGAAAACACAAACTTACACCCATCAAATGAGTTAAATAAAATATAGTTAACATGTACAGTTCATGCTGAAGCAGTAATGTAACTTAGTAATGTAGCTTTTGAGTCATCTGGAGACTAACTACAAATTTTGACAGCAGCCAGCGGTTTTGTGGGTAGTTTTCTTGCATGGCCTAACTTACCTAACTTACCAAGGGTGCCTGAAATTTCTTACTACTACTTGCAATTTCTTTCCATTTGCTTTTAGGATATCTAAAGTTTCCACAGTTTTTGCAAAATATTTTAGTCAAGATTCTTGATGGTCACCAAACCATTTAAGCTTTGGTTATAAATTACCTAAAGGCTGTTTTAATATCTGTATTTTATGTATATTTAGGTAATCAAGCACTTTTCATTATGTCTTACTAATTAATTTGATCTAGATTTTGATGTTACGTGATTGCGACAAGACTTTTTTCCAGCCTAGGATGGCTATGTTTGTTTTTAATTAGTTGTTAAAAATAGAAAAAATTCATAATCTATTAATCAGAAGTGAAGTTATCAGTTATTGTGAGTATTAGGCACACATGCAACAGGATTTTGTCCATGACTGTACACAGAGAATGTGTGTAGGTGTGTGTGTGTGTGTGTGTATATATATATATATATATATAATGACTGATCAATTGTAATACCCAAGCTTTGATAGCCCGGCTTAAATAATTATTGTGATATTTTATCATAACTCGTATATATTTCATTTACATGGATGTTGAACAGATAATAAAGATAATAAAAAAAAGGAAGCAAAAAAATGGACATTCCATTCATGTTGTGCAAATTCTAGATTTTTTTCATGGCAAACTATGTGAAAGACAACTATGATTATTTTTGTTTTTCTTAAATAATACAATGTGTGTTTGACAGGTAGCATTTTGTGTAACCCTTCTTGATTCTATTGCTGATAAATGATTGAGAAAAAGTGAATGATTTTCACCTAATATCTGTCCTTATGTGATGGGGTGAAGTACAGTACCAGTGGAAATAAACTACAGAACCTATTCAAACTTTTAGTAGATGTAGAGCTTCCCTATAAAGCTGCCATTTAGTTGCTGTTGTCTTGTGAACATGGCATTGAGATACCCCTTCTTTTTACCCTCTCTCAATGAGCTGTTACATTTTGCGACTGTTTTATCCCTTAAAAAAACGATAGAGTATACATACATATACATACACACGCACACACACACACACACACACATATACATATATATATATATATATATATATATATATATATATATAAATATATATATATATATATATATAAATATATATAAACTACTGGATTATGGCCAAGCAA